>CM060894.1:101595000-102795000 GCA_030762935.1 Hymenopus coronatus | reverse complement strand
CTCCGGGTCCTCCGGTTTCCCATGTCATCGCATTCCACCGGTGCTCCTTCCTCATTTCACGTATCATCATTGCGATCACCTACGATGCCATTTATATTAAAAGGGCTACGGAGCGAAGTAGTTATACACCGACGGTGCTGATATGATTCTGCCAATTAGCAGCGTCGTTAACAAATACTATTTAAATATTTATTCTCTTTTTAATGTCATTTCCCTCTGAATTTTCAAGTGTGTTTACAGGTTTCGTGGCGCTTGGCAATGGTGGACAGATGGCGCGGCAACATGTTCAAAGGAAAGAGCACTCACCTTGGACACTAGAGGGCTGTTAGGTGTTGCCCTTTCGTGGACGTACCTACAGTGGGATGAGCCTTCAAGCTTGTAACTGCCACGCTTGATCGCTGGAGGTGGTAGCCCCAATGCATCTATGTAGGGCCCAGTGCTGGAGTTGTCCCTCTCTGGTCATATCCTAGTGCACCATAATATTTCTCAATTAATGGTTTGCCTTTTTCCCTACTCGGCAGTATTTATCATGTTTAAAACACCATAATAAACATAAATAAAGACTCGTGTAAGACAAGATTAATTATCAGCTTGATACCTCGTTCACTGATACGTAATTATTTTACAATGAAAATCAATGATATTTGATGAAGTATTGGATATTTTTGTGTATACAAGCCACAGATCCGGGACAAGCCATGAAGGACAACTTTTCACATGTCGCAACATGAGCAACGAATGTAATCAACGAACTAATTCCACCCTTGGTCATGTATATTTATAAAGCGGTGTGCGTTCAATCTACGGTACTAATCGGAATTGGCACGGCGCGAGCAGCATTTATTATGAAACGCCAGTGTCTCCCTCTTTTTTTTGTTTCTGTTCTGAGCTCGGGGCACACCGTCCCGAAATGCATTTCACAGCCACTGTCCCCTCATTGCCTTTATGATTATTTATGAAGAAGAATGTGAAACATGAAATGGAACATGGTCCAATTTTGGAAGTACATACCGAGCAAGAATTGAGTGCCATGTAAATTAGAATGGGACAGAATTGCACTGTTTAGAACGGAACTGAGTTTCATCTGCGTAATGTTTAAGGACTTTTTTTTAACTATGATTAGTTCTATAAGAAAATTATTTGAAAATGTTCTTCTTGCCCTTAAGCAGACATTAAATAAACAAGTAAATAGAGTTTTATTCATGGACGCTCGTTAACTGCTCCTGTTCTTGGCGTCCTATTCCATATTAGGAGTGAAATGCCGCTTAATTTTGCTCAGAGGCCTCTATATCAGGGTTGTGATCTTTAACGTGCCGTAAAGCCAATGGCTTTACCTTCCCTTAGGAAGGAAGCCATGCTAAGAACTTTTACGCCCCCCCTCAAGAAATTCACCCTCCTTCATTGCATTTAAACAGACATGACAAACAGGCTTCACACTAATCCAAAGGAAAACACGGTTATCTGCGAATTAAATATTTGGTAGATTATTAGGAGCGTTAGTAAACTTATCATTTATCTGATAACTACGGACATAAAATAGAATATATATATATTCACCTAAAAAGTCCACATTTTTAGAAAAAAGTCCGTGTGTGTGTATTCATGTGTGACTGAACATCATTACTCAAAAAACGAAAAGTCGGTTAAATACCAAACTTAGTATTTAAGTTCGGTATATTTCAAGGGTGCGGCACGAAAATCCCCCATTATATGGAACATTAAAGATATATACATGAAAAATAAAATGCATATTGTGAATTTCTTGGAAAATCGTAAGAGCTAAACACAAGCTCACTGCATACAAATATCTCATGTGTTTCATTTAAATGATTTTTTCTGCATCTCTGTATCAACTAATTGTTAACAAGGTTATTCTTCTATTTACTCCATACTAATGGAGATAAACTTTAATAAAAATTGTCTTATTACTTGCTTCCTTGTAACTAGAAGGGAAATGAATAAGGGAATACAATAGACTAAAGCGATGGTCAAATCTTTTAAAAGCTGATTACCATTGATTGAAATCCGTTTCTTTGCAAATTCTCGTATGAGAAAAGTTTAAGTATTTTAAAGCTGAAACCAATAACAAGGAATATGTCAGAAATGGCCAACTCCACGAGAAAAAAAAAATGTATGTGACATAAATTCGCCTTTAAACGAGATCTACATTTTTTCGAGTAGTAATGTTTTGTCCATCTCTTATGGTTTACCAGTTATGCAAAATTCAGTAAAATTCATCCAGAATAAAAGGTCTTTAGAGGCTTTTACCAGAAAATTCAAAATATACATGTTAAATATGTAAATATCTTTTATATGCGGTATTTTAATCAAAATCATTAGAGCCATTTTTGAGAAAATCAAAATTTTCCAAGTGTTTTCCATTTAAAGGGTAGTTTGGGGTGAGGGATTTTCATCAAACTCTTCGTGTCGCATTCTTAGAAGATACTAAGTTAACTGGTTTACCTCGACTAACATGAAGTGGACAGTAAAATAAACTTCCATAAGAATAGTTTCCATATTACGTATATGTGTGAACAAAAATTCTATCTATATTGCAGCAAACTTTTCTTATAGAGCTTCTATTTACCACGAGCTTATCATAAACATTAGCAGAAATGGTTTTATTGCATATTATTTCCTTGCACAAAAGGCATTAGAAAATACAATAAGCTTAAGCGATATTCAAAACAGTTAAAAAATCCTGTCCTATTGTGATTGTTTTGAAGGTTGTTTTCTTTGTTGATAGAAGAACGCAAACCGAGCAACGATTTCCAATTTGAGAAAAGTGTCACAAAAATTGAAACCATAACAAAGAACAACTCAGAATTGTTTACTTAAAAAAAAGCAGCTTATGATAGCTTGTGTATTTTAACGTTATTGTATATTTTGTGTAATAAGGCTTTTTACCTTTTACAGTTTACCAATTAGATACAAAAGTCATTCAGAATGAAAATAACTACAGAGACTATTCCCATATATATATTCTAGCACTCGCTATCGCGGCGCGCTCCCGCTCCATCCCAGATAACAAGTTTAAACTCGTCATTCCTGCAACAATGCCGCCAGCACGCAGACGTTATTGTGGAAGACGGCGAAATATTGTTACAATAACACATGCAATATATATATATATATATATATATATATATATATATATATATATATATATATATATATATATATATATGAAAATATCTTGTACATGATATTGTAATCAAAATGGTTAATAGTTTTTGAGAAAATCAATTTTTTTAACCTTTCCTTGTAAAGAGTATTTTGGAGTGGATAGTCTTCTTGTTAGTTTTCGCGTCGCATTCTTGGGAGACGCATTTAAATACCAAGTTTGGTATTCAAAGAACGTTTCGTTTTTTGCTTATGCTGTCCACACATTCACACACAAATGACCTTTTACTAAAATGCTTTCTTGTACTCAGGGAACCTCAAAACATATATTTCTGGTGAAATCTCGACATCGAAATTTTGGGTTGGTTACCTTCTCTGAACACTATGTACTTACTGGGTGATCCAAGAACATCCGAACCGGCTGCGCGGTGTTTTGCCTGTCCGAGCCCTTGGTACTCGTCGTTTGCCGCCTTTACAGAAAGGTGCGGATGAAACCATGCAACAGTTTTATTTTCTCTACACGTACTATGTGCATAGTATATAGAGAAGGTATTGTAATGCACTCAACAATTCAATGCCGAAATTTCACAGGAAACATATGTTTTGGGTCCTCCTGAATCTATAAAAAGAATTTTTCGAAAAAGGTCCTTGTGTGTGTGTGTGTATGTGTGTCTTTGGACAGCATAGCTCAAAAACAAAAAGACTGTTAAATACCAAACTTGGTTTTTAAGTATTGTATCTTCCAAGGATACGACACGAAGCTTTTCAAGAAAATCCCTCCATCCCCAACCACCCTTTACATGGAAATTGTTTTCGCAAATTTTGACCTCAAAAATTACTCTAACGATTTTGATTAACATATTATATATTAAAAATATTTATCTGGAAAATAAAATGTATATTTTGAATTTTCTGGGAATAGCCTCTGAAGGCTACTTTAGCATAACTGTTAAACCGTAAGAGATGGACAAAAACTTACCACACAGAAAATGTAGAGCACATTAAATCACACAATTTATGTTACGTACATTTTTTTCGTGAAGTTGATCGTTTTTAAAATATTCCTGTTTTTTTTTTGTTTTTTTTTGTTTGTTTGTTTCAGTTTTGAAAAACCTATACTTTTCTCATATAGGAATTTGTCAACTCCTGTCCATACAAACAAAGTAACCTCAGTAACATAGCAACCTGCTTTTGACTATCTCTTTATCCTATCGTACTCTCTTATTTTGCTTCTACTTACAAGGAAGTAAGTAATATGACCGACTGTTTCTGCTATTTTTTTCCCCATTAGCATGAAATAAATAAAAGCATTAGCCTTTTAACAATAATTTGTTGCAGAGATGTAGAGAAAGTCCTTTGCAACTGCTCGTTTACGCAAATGTGTAAGTCGTCTAGTACGTCAACGAGAAATTTATATTCTCTATTGGGAAGGAAAGAAGTATTTTTTCCTTTGTGTCGTGTGACCGGTACAAAGGTCAAGTTTCTGAAGGTTCGTTGCTGGTAGTTTAAGCATAACCAGTTTGATGTTAGTCTGCCTGGACGTCCTAATTGCTGTTCATCGGAATGATGTGAAATATAGTGGCATTCACTCTTGGTTTCTTCGAAGTAATTCGGTGCTGTATGGATGGAATCTTATAGGAGCAGAACGAGTGAATCTTCCACACGGAATTTTCCCTTGCAAGGGCGTGCATCCTCTGCAGCCGCCGTGATGGGAAAAGCTACGAGTTTGACATGGATTTCCGAGTTACATGAGGTTTTCGGAAATCTACTGAATATAAGGTAGGAAGTAAATGTTCCTGTTTAATGTTCCGGGCCAAGTCTCGCAGGAAAAGTGCATTGGTAGTGCAGTGCGCGAGACAGAGTAATTCATGGCAGATTATCGGCCATATATAAAGAAATATTGTTTTATTTCAATTTATGAAGTACATTGTAATTCAAGATAAAGTACATTCAGCTAAAACTCTAATGCTCGAGCAAGAAAGCGGGGCATTCAGAGTAAAATTCTCAAGTGTAGGAGAAAGTTGATATTTACCCCTTTTTACTGTAAAATGAATGTTATCGTGTAAACGATTACGGGTCTAGTTACCCATTATTAATAACTTTTAGTTTGTTAATACCTTTTATTAATTTATGTGTGGTGATGGTGTAATTTGGAAAAAATGTATATGCAAATGCAATATTAATTCCTACTCTCACGTGAGTGATCCACAAGTGAAAGTCAAATTATTGTAAAAGTTAGAAAAGCTGAATACAACATTCTTCCTTGAAAGGTGGACTGTATTTAATTTAAAAAGAGTATAATTTCCTGTGGACATCCAATCACTTAGATATTTGTTTAGACTATGATGACCGTTAGACTTGGAAGAACGAACTCTGGGTCGCGACAAGCATGTCTGGTCAAACGTATTTTGTATCGAGGTTGAGTGGAGAACGTGTCTTACTGCAGTTCGCGTCAAAAGCGTGGAGGCTGTAGTGCAAAAGGGACATTAGTTCTCATTTACTAGTTCGCCGATGTCACAAACAAATGACTGAGGTGAAAACAACTGAACCCGTCACATACGTAATTGTTATAACTGCATTTATCATTTACATTTTATTTATTTCGTAAAACTTTATGAAAATACAGATTAACCAGCCATCATTCGTCTACATAGTCGACCAGGGGAAAATTAAGAAAAACCCCAGGTTGCCGCAAATGAAATGCGCAACCCCTCGGAAGCCTCACATTTTACCGCGGGGCAATCCCGTTCTGTTGTATTTAACATTCACACAGAGAGAGATAGAGAGAGAGAGAGAGAGGGAGGGAGGGAGGAAGGTACGTGTGTGTGTGTGTCTGGGTGCTTTTTTTTTTTTGTGTGTCTATGAACATGAAAACTCAGAAACGAAAGATCGGTAAGATACCACACTTGGTGTCAAAGTTGAATATCTTCCAAGGATGCGACACGAAGACTTTGAGGAAATCCCTCCACCCAAAACTACCATTTGCAAGAAAACAATTTCAACATTTTTAATTTTCTCAAAACTGGCTCTAACGATTTTGATAAATGTATTTCTTGAATGTTCTGGGAATAGCCTCTAAACATCTCTTCATTCTGGATAACTTTCGCATAACTGGTAAACAATGAG
The DNA here is from genome assembly GCA_030762935.1 of Hymenopus coronatus. NCBI lineage: Eukaryota > Metazoa > Arthropoda > Insecta > Mantodea > Hymenopodidae > Hymenopus > Hymenopus coronatus. Next base: position 102,788,751 of record CM060894.1, on the reverse strand, counting down.
AGATAGAGAAAAACTTACCACACAATATATAGATCTCGTTAAAAACACATCATTTATGTCATATACATTTTTTTTTTTCCGTGAGTTGACGTTTCCGAGATGTTCCTTGTAATTGGTTTCAGTTTTAAAATATACGGAAATTTGTAAACTCCTGGCTATGCAAAGAAACGGATTTCAGTCACATAGAAACCAGTTTTTAAAATATTTGACTAGCGTTTCAACCTAGTGTATTCCCTTATTTCTCTTCTACTTATAAGGAACTAAGTAATAAGGCGATTTCTGCTAACGTTTATTTCTATTAATATGAATTAGATAGAAGAATAAGCTTTTTCACAATAATCTGTTACAGAGATGTAGAGAAGGTCACGCATGGAACACACAACATTTTTCATAATAAATAACACGAATTTTAACTTCAAAAAATATATCATTTTTTCCACTTGCCAATTAACTGCGCCATCAATCGACAGCCGCATTTTTATTAATAGCCCAACTTAAAGCTTTATTTCTCACAAAACTTTTGCTCCATTTTTCCACACTCAAGATGTTCCACACCATGAACGTTTTTCTAATTTGTTTTGAAATGCTTCACTGCCTCTCAAAAGTACATTATAGTGGTGCATTCGTAAAATTTGATTAAATAGGTGAAAAATTAAAAACTAATTATTTTTCATTATAAAAATTACATGAATTCTAAACACAACATACCGGTTTGCTACTTGGCGCATTTTAACTACCAATTAACTTAAGCTCTATATGCGCGTATTTATTAAAAGGGACTCCCAAATTTACACCTTACTTTCTCGAAAAAAAAATTGTCCAACACTTTTCTATACTTAACAAACTTCACATGATGAAGATTTTGCTGATTTCTTTAAAGAGTTGTATGCTGGCTCTCAAAAGTACATTAAAGAAAACGCTCCAATTTTGAGAGATAAATTATTAAATTTTGAAATATCAGGAGCTTTAAGGAGTATGAAAAGTACTAATTTTTCTATATAAATACAATATAGGTTAATATAAAATACAATATGACAGATATATTTTTAAACTCATTTACTGTATAACTTGAACTGTCGAAGTGAGTTTTTAAAAAATACTTCGTCACTCGCGTTTATTAGAACAATCTAGAATTTCGATTCATTATAAGATATTACTTTTACTTTGTATAATAACTGAAACAAATTGCAAAATATATCTTAAATACTATGGATTTTCCAAATTTCAAAGATGAATTACCTTAAACAAAATTATCATATACCTTTTAAAAATACTCCAATTTTATGCAATAAATATTAAATTTTGAAAAATCAAGAGTTTTGGAGAATATATAACGTAATAGGCAACTTTTCTACATTAATTAGGGGTTAATATGTGTGTAATATTATAGATACATTTGCAAATTCATTTGCTGTAAACTTTAAAACTTGATTGATGTGAATAATTTTAAAAATGCGTCATTGGGATTTTCTTTCTTTTAGTTTTAACGTCCTTTAACTTGTAGGCCATGTTGGACAATGAATGAAACGGGTGAAATGATGCTCAGATAGACCGGGATCCTTAGAGCATAGAGTTACTCTACATTCGTCTTCTCAGGATAAGGAAAACCCCTGAAAACAGAAACATATTATCCGGGTTACTCACCCAAACCGAAATTCAAACTCAGGACCTCCGGAATGTGAGGTAGACACACCACTACTGCTCTACAGGGATGGGCAGGAACATTTTCATTAGAACAATGAATTTAGACAATAAAATGTTGCAGCTTGAATTTGAAACATTTCAAAATATCACTATTGTGTGAAATAGCTGTTATAAATATTAACAAAATGTCTTACTGTGGAGTTTCCAAGTTTCATTATCTTAAGAGAGAAAGCTAAACACAGCTATTGGTCCTGCTGTTTGCCCATTAAGACAAATATAGGTAGTTTTTTACTATTCGTAGATAAATCTTTTTTTTTTCTTGATATTAGATGTTAGCAATAATTTGGCTTTTTCCTGATTTTGAACATTATTACCTCACACTGCGAAATACAACGTATTCTTATAATTCGGTTGCAGAAAAAGAAAATTTGGCGTAGACCATCAGGCTTCTTACTCACTTCTTCTAAATTTGTGTACAATACCAACCAATTTTATCCTGATTTACATATCCCACTCACTCAATCTTTGTTGTAATCTCCATTTTATTTGTTATTTTGGAGCATTTTGATTTATCTTTTTTTTTGTTTTGCTTGTTTGTTTTTACTGTCTCCATTTCGTGCTAAGTGCATAGGTACAGAAGTTACTCATTCGACCAAAAAAATTCGATACTGATATTTTATTGGAAATTCAGACTTGGGATCCCTTATATGTGTTTGTCCGTATACCTGTGAACCACATAACTCAAAAACGAAAATTCATCAGTATCTTCCAGATATGCAACACAAATATTTTCAAGTTATTTACTAATTCGTATGATAAATAATCATAACCAAATATATATCTTAAACCTCTTAAAAAAAACAGTTATTACAAATATTAAAGCCAAAAAAATAAAAACAAGTTTAGAATCTCCCACCCGAAACTACTCTTTAAATGGAACATTTCTCGAAATTTTTGTTTTTTCAAAAATTGCTCTAACACTTTTGATTCAGATATTTACATGAAAATCAAATGAATATAATTTCTAATAAATAAATTTAATCATTAAATGTAAATTATTTATTATTTAATAACATTATAAATAAAAATGCTATATTATAAACTATATAACGAATAATAAAGTAACTTTGATGAAAGTTCTAAAATGTATTTCGATTAACATAAACCAGATAGAAGAATAGGCTTTAATAGGAATAATTTGTTGCCACTTAGGTAGGGAAAGCTATGTGAATGGATGTGTTTATCCTAATTCTCCTTTTCTGCTTTAACTACTTAGTACATAGTACACAGTTAGAGAAGCAATTGTATTCCACCCAAAATGTCGACACTAGGTTTTCACTGGCAACATACATATTAGGGTCCCTATATCCAAATAAGTAAAAAAAAGCAACTCAAAGAATTTCAGGAAAATCCCTCCCAGTCCCTCAAAGTACACTATTCTTTATATGGAAGTTACATAGAGAATTTTGATTTTATTAAAAAAACCTCGAACGATTTTTATCAAAACCCAAATTAAAGCTATTTTCATTACAAATGGAATGTATATCTTGAATTCTGGTAAAAGCCTCTTGAAATGTTCTTCATTCAGAATGGTTTTTACATAACTGGTATACCGTAAGTGATAGACAAAAACTTAACTGTACAAAAAGTGTAGAGCTCATTAAAACACACCAGTTATGCGATATAGAGTTTTTTCTGGAATTAACCATTTCCGAGATATTCCTTCTTATTGGTTTCAATTTTAAAACACTTAAACTTTTCTCATACGGAAATTGTAGCTCCTTTAAAGAGAACGAATTGGTCATGTAAAGAGCAAGGATTTCAGTCCCATAGCAGCCAACTTTTATAAGATTTGACCATTGCTTTAACCTAGTGTATTTCCTTATTTCCCTTATTAAGAACTAAGTATAAGTTATAAGACCATTTCTGCTAATGTATCTCCTGACTAGCAAAAGTAGAGTGAAGAATAAGCTTTGTAATACTAATTTGTCACAGAACTGCAGAGAAAGTCATGTGAATAGAACACAACTACTTTTTATTCAATGCATTAATTTCCATGTCGGTATTTTCGTACGGTATTTTCTCAGGTGAACTGACCACGTATTACTAATTGTGCTCAGACCAATACTACAAAGATGAAGACAAAGAAGATGAAAAATTAAAGAGAGCGCTCACCCGTGCTAGGAAATTTGTAGTGGTAATATTTTTTTTTGGAACTCAGGGCTTGACTTGTGTAACATAACGGGCAGTCTTGTTTGTGTATTAGGTTGACAGTACCATGAGAAAATATCCACAAAGTGAAGTGCAGTGAGGCATTTACCTATGTGTTCTTGAAGAAATCCTAGTGTGTGTTAAATATGAGCACCATTTAACAGAACAAACGTTCGAAACTCAAGAAATGTGTACATAATGGGCATGTCTTGGTTATACACAGCGAGAAGGGTGTGCAAGGGTCAAGACAAGAAAGGCCAGAAAACCCGATCCAATCTATTCTTCGTTTTACCTTTTAGACTGAGTCAGAAACGTTATTGCTTATAGGTGTTTACACTTTTATCGTTGAGAGGTTTTAAAACGCTCATCTATTAGTGTTTTTGACAAGAACTTCTTACTGGTTATACAATACGTTTATTGGCAAATCTTCTTGTATATAATTGCACTTGTTTATTGCAAAAACCAGGTGGATTACGTCTGTAAATATTTTACAAAACAATGTTTAAAACAGGAACACTATTAACTAAAATAAAATTGTCTGACTATAATAATAGTATATAGTACTATAAATACGTAAACAATTTTTTTTAAATTACTTCAAAATACATTTTAATAGCTCTGTCACACTATAAATAATCTCAAATTTAATGGTTTTTTTCTGTGGCACGGCCATATCCTAGATATGCCTTATTATTTGTTTGAGTTTTCAGACTTCAACATTTTTAAAAGTACATTTTAGTTTTTGCTCGCCATGTCATGGAAAGAGTATGGATTTTCAAGCCAGCGTAAAGCAACATTTTCGGTATACGTTTACTTTGGCTACAGAACGGATTTCAGATTTTTTCTAAAAAGAAAATAAAACAAAAAGCTGATTTGCTTTTATTTTTAAAAAATATTAGAAAAATTTTTCGAAAACAACATTTTACTCATTATTTATCCAGTGCATTTACATACACACACACACACACACAAACACACCCACCCCTAACCTAACGTAACCTTACCTCAACCAAATCTCGAAACCAGAAGAATCTATTGTTCGCAGCGCCTCGCTATGACTCATATTCGTTTTTCATAAAACCTTAGGAAACACAATATTTATACAACTTTAGCTTACATTACTTAATATTGCCTCTGATTCAACTCATCAGTAGCTTTCGTATTTACACTTGAACAAATACACTGCAAGTATCCGTTTATATATCCGTGTTTAATAAATAGCTCAATAAGTTGCTCTGAGGAAAACTCAATACAACGAAAATAACTCAGCTCACATTCACTGTCTCATGTTCATAACATTATGGTCATTATTATTTCTTTTCCTATTCACAACTGTTAACCAAATCAAAATGGCGAATGACCTATCACATGATCAAGTAATCGAATATCATTGACCACAACAGCGTCTTGTACCATTTGGCAGAACGATTAATCAATGAGATCATATCTGAATCACTGGCAGCCGTGATTTTACCTAGTAAGACACGAAAATATGGTGTCCTAAAAATGTGTAAACATTTTAAACATTAATTACTCAAGAAGCATACCCTATGGCCTAAAATTAAGCGTATGTACATTCTAAGCTTGAAAAATTCATAAAGCTACTCTAAAGATAAACCAAAATTTTACCTATGTTCTGTATCTTGCACTTAAAACGAATTTTGTAGCAAAACTTTGAATGCAGTTTTAAATCGATTAACACGAAATAGGAAAAAAACTAAGCTATATACAAATAAAATATACAAGGCATTGTGAATGTAATACAACAGAATTTTTTTCTAAATTATCTTAATTTTATATCATTCCTAGCTTTTTAATGTAATATTTTGAAATGAAAGCATAATTGGTAACAAAACTGATTTTATTTCACGGTAAATTCCAATTCTAGCCTTCTTTAGAATCTTGTGCATCGTATCTCGAAAAATGCACAAATAAGTCGACACAAAATCCAATGTCTTTACCTTATTTGAACGAGTTAACATTTAGATTACAACTATTTTACCACAATGAACGTGTAAGTTACAATCTGCGTGTTCTGAACAAACAATTGTTATAATTCTACCCGAATGTACATTGTCATGCGCTGGTGATTTGCCTAAGAAGATTTCGCAGAATATCTTGCTCTGGGCTGACACTTCGGCTCTGTTCAATTTGAGGTCAGACTCTGGGCTCTATTTCTCTCCTGCAGGTTGTCTGCAACGAAATAGATATTTGAGAAACACTTTTTCCTCAGTACATTTCTCTGATTCAATAAATTTATCTTTTCACTTTGTGCTGTTCCATTTTGGTAGACAGTCAGCTCCAGACAATCTTATGCTTTATTTTAGCAGAAAAAACAGATCGAGCCATTAACCCCACCCAACAGCGTGTAGACTGATTGCAATTTCATTGTAATGTAGCTAAACTCTAGTTTGCTGAAATTTGTTTGTATTTGCAGATCTTGACACATGAAATTAAAAAAAAATATATTTTTATACCCACTCGTTCACAAGCTATTCATACAAAAATCACTTGCTCTACTAATTTTTACTATTTCGCCTAAAAATCCTATTTGGAAATATCACCAGAAATAAAATTTATGAGGTCCTTGAAACCAAAAGTGGCATTTTTGAAAAAGATCCGATTGTGTGTCTGTATGTACCAGTGAACAGCTTAACTCAAAAACGAAACGTCTAATAAATGATAAACTTGGCATATAAGTTTAGTAGTATCTTCCACATTTTTCAGACATTTAAAAAGAAAAAGAAAATCCCCCGATCCCCATTCATAGACATTTCTTTGAAAACATTTAAAATGGTTTTAACTATCTAGATTAAAATATAATATATTTAAGATATTTACACGACAATTTAAACAAATTAAATCTTATTTAAGAATACTTGGACACGTCCAGTGAGGCTTTGCTCTAGGATGCTCCCTACACCACTCTTTAAACATTTCCTCAGCCGCTATAGTTCATTTTTCTCAATTATATTCAAAGGTTGTTATTTTATTGGCTTGAATGACTAACAGTGTTTTTTTCTACTATCACTTTAAATGTTCTGATACGAAGAAAGCGATATCTCTACATCACCTGAGTCAAAGGACAGTATCGCTATGTCACTTGCACAACAATAACTAAATTGCTTTTCCAAAGAATGTCTCCAAGAGCTCCCCTCTCAATATAGTTGGAGTTTATGGATTCTCATATATTTTAGGATAATTGTCGGTGACACGTAACAGCTTCTTTAGCTTGTAGAACATACCACTAGGCGCAGCACTGTTTATTTTGACTTGTTATTGTTTTAATGAAACATTTCTAGCAACGTTTTCATAGCAAGTGGTCTTCTTGAAACTTGAGGAGTCGCTACATGCTAAAATATATTGTTGTATTACTGTCTGTTGTTGATAAGAATGTTCTTGGTGCTAACTGACTTGTAAACATTTAAAACTCCACTACTTAACCCATGCACTATTGCTACTGCGTTCTTTCATGCACAATGAAGTGCTACTTGAGCTGCAAAAATATTAATTTTCCTTAAAACTTAAATTTGAGTTTTCAGTTTTATTAAATATTATCCTCGCAGATATAGAATATTTTTAAAATGCCATTGGCTCTCGTGAAAAAGTGTCAAATATGCTTTTCTAGAGAAAGATTTGCAAAATATGCACTAATGCTCTAAATCTGCATTTATATGCAGTATAAGATTCCCTTATAGCTCCCCCACAGCATGAAACATATTTATTTTAAGTGCATATGTTTATCTTTCAAGGGGTGAAAAGAGTAAATATGCAGGAATCCTCACTTTAATGTTTAGCAATAGGGATTTATATCAGGACGGAAGGAAATACAATGGATCTTAAAGAGGGACATCGCACCCAGAAAAAAAAAAAAAAAAACTACATTTCCCAGCCTTCATATACTCAGATCGGTTTTTCCCCGTCTTTCAGTGACCCTTAGCCTTTTTTGTTTGTTGTAGTGATAATGGGTTGAGTGTAAATAATTGAAGCAACAGCTTAAGAGTTCCTATTCTGCTGATAGTGAAAATGGACCATTGCACGCAACTGATGGTGTGAAGTGTAAATATTTACAAATACTGGCTGATGTTTAAAAACAAATAACTGTGTGTGAATGCTTGTGTATTTTGACATGGAAAGAAAATACGCAAGAGTCGAAGACATTGCTGTGTAAACAAGTTGCAAGTCAGAAAATAAAAGCAATTTACGTCACTTTCCCTTTCACTTCACTTCATGCACGACTTTTTATTGCTAATGAAGTGCTCTGTCGAGCATATAAACAATACAAGTATAGGATATATTCTGTAATAGAATTAAAAGGAGAAGGTTTACAGAAGAATCGGTAGAAAGTAAATTATTTCAGAGATTCGTAGCTAACATGCGATTTAAGTACTCCATTGGCAGGATTCGTAGTAACATAATCGGTACTAATGATGTAACTGGAAGTGATGATGAGATGATATTTAGTAAATATGGTAGTAGTAGTGATCGTGGGGGTAGTGTAGTTGCTGATTGGTAGTTACCGTAGTAGTGGTGTTGGTGTGGGTGATGATATAATTTTGGAAGGATTTCTTTAAAAATCTGAACACATATCACCGGTGTTAGTGGTGGTTTGGAGGTGATAATTATTTTTTACTGTGTATAACGCCCGCTTTTACTACAAATGGCACCGCAGTCGATGACACCGAAGATACATTGAATGAAGTGGAGCATTGGTGGAATGTGATGGCGGGGGAAACCGGAGAATCCGGAGAAAACCCGCCCCTGCGCCGCTTTGTCCACCACAAATCCCACATGCGGTCACTTGGGAGCGAACCCGGTCCGTCTAGGTGAGAGGCGAATGATCTAACCACTCGGGCACGGCCCGGCCGGTAATGACTGTGATTGGTATTTCTGTTAGCAGTGATGATTGTGGGTAGGTGATGGTAGTTGTGGTCAAAATGTGGTGACGATGGTGTGTTTCTAGTTTGAGTATTATTTATGGACACTCTTTAATTGCTGCGGTTCTCAGCGATCCATTTTATATTGTGAGGGAAAGACCGCTTAATTTTGCTCAGAGGTCGCTTTATCAGGCTTCAGATTCTTTTACGTGCTGTAAATCTGCGGCACGGGACCAACGGCCTTAGTTCCCTTCCGAAGAAACCAATGCTAAGGATATTGCGCCTTTCGCCCTCCGCCGGGTTTGAACCCCCACTTTAGGGGTCAGAGGCTAGCATGTTACCCCTCGACCACAAGGACAACGGTGCTTGTTATGATATTGATGATTGCAGTGGTGAAGATGGTAACGCGGAGGTTGTGATGTTTTATCAATATGATTAAGATTTATACTCTTAGAATGAACTAGCATATATTTGCCCAGTAGAATTAATGCAATTCCAACATCAAAAATTACGAAAACATCTACGAATAAAAAAAATTGTAAAGAGAAAGGTTGGCAATAATAACGATAGTGATAATGGTGATTTTGGTGTGAGATAATGGTAGTGGTGATTGAGGTTGTGGTGGTGATGGTGGTATGGTAATGGTGATGGTGGTGAAATTCTTCCATTCACTCAATTTTGCAAATGTATATAAAGCATTCCACTGAAACACTATACTACAAAACATTGCGGGTTGGATTGTGAAGCACACTAAATTAATAATTGTCATATAATTGATAAAAGCGGCAGTGAATAACTATTAAAGTAAACATATATGTAAAAGATTAGTTTTAGTAGCTTGTGATACTATTTTGATAGCATACGGCGTATAATCACAGAGTGAATACACGCAATAATCCCTGCTAGCCGTTAAATCCCGAAAACCCTCTGCATTCTTTATCATTAAAAAAAAAAAACAGAGGTGGTTCTTTCCCATTAGGCAATACAGTAGTAGGTTTACGAATGCAAACATATGTTACAATTCCAAACAGTTCTTCCCCGATAAGACCTCGCATGTCAACTCAGTTCAAAATTTAGTTCGAGGTCGATGAAGAAAATAAACGACCTGATGACATTTGGTTGGCGAATGTATGCGTAAACGAAACTACTGTTGGCATGACTGCAGAAATAGGAATTGGACTGATATGTTCTTCATGAAAATTTGAAGGGGGAGGTAGTGTGTGTGTGTAGGGATAATCACGCTGCATGTCAGCACTGTTTGATCGATTGGTAGCACTGCCAACCCCCTTCCCCCAAACCTTCCTCCCTCAACTCCCACATCGAGCGGCAGTGCGGGCTTTGCACGGCCAGATTTGATAGATGGCACCACAGGTTATATACACACACTGTCTGTGTGTGTTTGTGTAACCCGGGCTCTTGCTTTGGGACTCAGTAGTCATCGCGTTCTACATTTTAATGTATGCATGTTTCTTTCCGTGATGAAACCAGCGCAGAAAGTAAAAATACTTACAATTAGGACCAGCAACATTTACCTAAATCATGTAAACTTGCTCGGCTTACCAATACTTTAAATCTACCAATATTTTCATGTGCCACCACAATTTTAAAATCTACTACTATGTTTAGTTGCAGTAAAGCAAGCTTTGATTGGCAATCGGTAACATTTCTATTGCAGAAAGGCCTGTCAGGGTTTGATTCAGTTTTGATCAGCAGAAATGTTCTAATTAGTGGCTTGATTGCCAATCCAGAAAGTATTCGGGGATCAAAATGCCAAAAACTAACTTATACTCTCGTTAAAATTTGCTAAAACATATGATATTATTGTTAAACTGATATTTTTAATCATTCTGCTACCAGATTCTCGCTGTTCGTATAAAGATTTTGATTGCAATATATATATATATATATATATATATATATATATATATATATATCTTTATAAAATGCGATGAGTTTCAAAACATTATGTTAATAAATAATTTTATAAAATAAATATAGAAACAGTCCTGTTTCTGTTTCGGTAATCCTTTCATAAGTGCCTTTATTTTATACCGAAGTTTAAAATACACATGAACAAATTAGCCTGAAATTAAGGGTGAATATTGAAGAGGAAACTTCTCCCTCTCATATTTACAATATTTTTTTGAGACATTTTGAGAATCATTTTTGGTTGCGTTACTGTAAAAAGCCAACATAATGGATTACTTTGATGAAATCTTTGAGTAGCATCAATATCTGATATTTCAGGAGGCACTTCAGAGGGAAACAAGAACTCTTCTTTGCATAGGAAACTTGAACAGAAATTTAGGAAGGACTCTTGAGTCTTTTTACTTTCAAATACGAAAGAAATTTTGACTATACAGACTAACAGCAAATTTTCAATTTCTGTAATGAACAAGTTGCTAATCACAGATTTTATGCCTTTGGGGCTTTTCGGGTTAACTCTTACAAATCAAGTGTTTGTTGTAGGAATAGAAGTGTAATAAGATTGCTGTGACCTTATAAGGCAATCAACAGGTCTTCTGCTCAAGAAGCTTTAACGAAGAAAGGAGCATAGTATGCTGGCTGTGGTTCTAAAATACGATGTTGCCAAATACATTTGGGCAATCGGTTTACGAACATTTACTGATTGGTGATCAGCGTTTCTGCAACCCAGCGAAAAATCAAAATAATCAGAGATTAACTGGCTGTCAATCAGTAGTGATTTGGTTTGCTTTCCTGCATTAAACTACAGTGGCTAATGATGCATTTGCGTGATCCGCGGTCCGTCTATTACACTGAGTTTTCCTTTTTAAACCTCCGGCGTTACTTAGTACGGCGATAGAAACATGCACTATAACGAGTACTGAGCTTACTTCAAGTTCAACACTGAGACATTTCCTTTTTATCACAAGATTGTCATTCATGAACAATAGTCACTCTGTAGCACACGTTTTTCAATATGTGTTGCGTGAATGAGCCGCTAAGAGTGTCACGAGAAAATTAAAATGAAGTTTTACCGAAGCAAATTCTCAGAAATATACCAGAATATGTGTTTGATTGAGTTGATTGATATGGGGTATTTCATGGGGAACCCAGTTTTTAATTAGCTACAAATAACTCTGCGTCCTTGCATGTATATTTAAATTGTATGTATATTTCAACAATGCACGAAAGTCAGAAGTTTTAGTGAATGCCAGCAGATGACAGATTACCGTCGATTTCAATACCTATCGATGTTTCCCTTATGTTCCCTCTTGCTGTCACATAACTTATAAAATGGAATACACAATTCAGCAGCATTTATTTATTATATAAATTTATTTATTGTGAAGAAATATTGGCTCACCAGTTTTGTTGCCATCACATAAAGAGCTTACCGACCGGATTACGGTATTCGTGATAATAAGGTTAGTGGAGGAGCTGGAACGAACTGGTTCATTAGTCAGTGAAAAAAGCAAGCATCATCCGCCGTCATTAGTGCCACAGCGCTCTGGAGATGTCCTCTGTGAGCGATTGCTTCGCTCCCCACATAAGTCTAATAATTGTGCCAAATTCCAATATGTGAATCATTATGTTTTTATTGTAGTAGTTTTATCTCATTAATTTATAATTACCTTTAAATCATAAATATTCAAAAGATTAAAAAAATAGTTTTAATTTAAAATAATGTGTAAAATCAATGAGTGTGCCGCGTAAATTCAGACTATACTTTTTGTGTGTCAAATATTGAAAAATGTTGGGGAACGTTACGGTAAAGTTCCACTTTTAAACTTGTAGAACCTCTGTGAACAGTGGTTTTTTAACATCCACTTACTGTGCAACAAGTCTAAGATATTTCTTTGGGGAGACCTGAATGTTACTCAATCTCCTCAACTGTTTTCCTCTGGAGAACACCTGTGTTTCCCTTCTTTGGTTTATCGTTTAATGATCCCGTCGTCCTAAACTCGTTAATCAGACCCCTATATCAGGAATATAGGAATATCTGGAAACTTGTCCTTATAGTGTGTACACAATTTGATGTTTACGTACCAATGTATACATTTTGTAAATATTCTGTCATTTCAGTGCACTAATAAAAATAATGTAACTTAATTCACACACAGTACAGATGTCGTTAATAAACATTCACTCCTAAAATAATGAAGATACTCTTGTCTTTAGAGTTCGAACAGTACAGCACAGTTGACAAATGGAGCTTGAGCGGGCCATTCATCGTATGCGAAAGGGCGTGCCGTGGCCGAGTGGTTAGGCCATTCGCCTCTCACTAAGGTCATTTGGGTTCGAACACAAATAACCGCATGTGAGATTTGTGGTGAACAAAGCGGCGCAGGGGCGGGTTTTCTCTGGGCTATCCGGCTTTCCCCGCCATTGCATGACACCAGTGCTCCATTTCCATTCCATATTCATTAGTGCCATCACCTTCGGTGCCACAGTAATAAAGAGGGCGTTAAATACTATCAAAAAAAAAAAAAATTACATGCGAGATCAGATAGAGATGACTGCAGTGAAAGCAAGGTACGGTGTGGCTATAAAATATGAATCCCATGGTATTCTTATAAAATATTCTTCTATTTATAGTGGCTTTTAAAATTTGCTCTAATCTTTAAAGCGTTATAAAATTTGTAATTTAAGTTTGAACAGAAAATATCTCTGTCATATATCCCAGTTTGGTTTACTTTGTTTCATTTACATCCCATTCTTAGGATCACGACCTGTAGGGGCCTCTAGAACACTGGGGCGAGCACCGGACATAGCCCTTGTTGCTCATTACCTCTTACGTGACCTCAAGGAGAGAGGGTTGAGAGGAGACCCGAAGAGCAACCACATCCGGATGACGACGCCCAAGCAAGGACGGGGCCTCTAACGGTTACAGATGGAACGCCTTCACGACGCCCGGTCCGCGCTCACGAGCCTCTGGATGTCCCACAGCGTAAAATCGCCATCACCCGATGGTGGATCCCGATCGAGCGGCACCGACGTTAAACTGTTTACAGTGCATAAGCCACTATTTAGCTACAATCCGGTGAACACCGTCTCCTAGTCCTTCAACCCTGACAGAGATGTGATGAGGAAATGTTGGAATCAGGAAATGGTATACAGGTGAATTCATGGAATGTGATGAATGAATCTATCTGCATTTACCTGCCATCCTGAGGAAACCCCAAAAAACCCAAGGGCTAATAATGCCGGCCACGAGGATCGTACCTGCGACCTCGGGCAAAACGAAACCTCCTGAAGCATTCCATTCCAGAGATTCCATGGTTGCTATAATTTTTTTGAATCAAATTCTAGTGCTTCTTAATTTTCAGGCACATAGGCTGACAATGGAGACAGGAACTTCGGGCATCATCTAGTCCTGAATGGAAGATGAAAGTTATTGAAAGAATTATTTTTAACATTAAAATTAGACTTTAATTTACACCAAGCATATCTGAATTAATTAAGCAGAAGAGCAGAGTGTAATTCATATGGAATTCGTATTAAAAGGGATGGAGGTTTGCATGAAAATACCGTGGCAATTTAACTGAAAGACGGAATCGTTATGCACTGATTTACCAGGTATACAGGTATAATTAAACGAGATCAATCTTCATTTTAAAGCTGGTTGGAATTTATGTGCTTCTTCTGGCGATCCAATAGGTGATAAATAACTACAGAATCCCCCTCGATGCAACATCAATTTATACACTAACGATCTGCCTGTCCATAGTAATTCTGATCTAAGTGAATTTGCCACTTACCAGACAGGGTGAGATAGTACTTAACAGGTTTTATGAAGCATATTGATTCTCTATGCTGTCCCATCTGTTTACCAAAGGTTTTCCATCCAGTCTCATGCTTAATAGTAAAATAGTAATTTTGGATAAGAAAATACTAGGATTTTGTACTACCGTAAGACAGATATTGCATTTTTACTTTCTCTACCACATATATGTATTCTGACAAAAACCCTTGTTTACTCCCACCACATTCTATATTTATTCCACAAACTGATTACAGTCAGAAAGTGCACACACATTACTGTCTTTCTTCAATGCTTTCGTAAGAATTCTGCCGTATAGATTTCTTTCGATTCGCAGTGATTACTACTATTGCTGGCTACGAATTATCAACCGAAACTCGCTCAACTTAACATGTGATGGATTCCCAAAGGAAAGTAGGGCTTCTTTTCCCTTTTTATAACTGTCGATCACATAACAGGAAATCTCCAGAAACAGTTTCACCTTTATAACCACTGCAGGTGTCACAACCGGGTTTCGACGTCAAAGAACCTTTGGGCAGCTCACGTACCCACTCTCACAGGTGTAACAATCACAGTTGCGATGTCAAAAGATCTTGCCACCGCACACGTGTTCACTAACGCAAGTATAACAATACAATCAGCTATGACTGAAGAGGCAACTTTTCGGCGATTATGGCCGCAGGGACAGTTACGGAGTGGTAGGTATTGTTTTTTCCAAAACATGATAGCCCTGACACTATACCGTTCCCCACTCTCACCGGATAATAACCGTTGGAAAACAAAATACGATCCTCTGATAGGGGCGAGACATAATGTAGTAAAATCCCTGCTTCCTGTAGACCAGCAAGTGGAAGACTTGGAAACTACGAAGGTTAGTTTCCAGCCGCACACCGTATAATTCCAACCTTAAAATTCACACCGCCTTTGGCAGAGGAGTGGGGCGGAGTTATTATGTTCTGAAAAATACTGTAGAGAAATACTGCATTCCAACAAAAAATTGCGAGATCGATATTTCAGCGAAATTACCTACATGTCTTGAGAACCTCTAAATCCAAAAAAGTATTTTTTAGATAAAGCGTTAGCGTGCGCGTATGTATGTATTGGTGCGGTTCGGGGTTGTGCGAAATTTCGGCAATGTGGAACTTTGGATGGGTTCAGGTTCCTGACTAGCTCAAGATAGTATGAATCTTAATGGGCTGATATCCAACGCGACTGGTTGATTTCGTTTTCTATTCTATTCTTAACCCTTTATTTTCCCTTCACCTTTTTCTTTCGTTAATCACTGGAATTACACTCCGTAATCTGTTGCGACATTTAGCAATAATAATTTAGCGACCGCATTCGAGATCTGTGGTGGATATAGCTGCGGAGGGGCGGATTTTCTCCGGGTTCTTTGTTTTCCCCCGCCATCACATTTCACCGGTGATCCATCTTCATTCCACGCATCATCATCGTCATTGCCTACGGTGCCAGAGTATAAAAGCGCGTGTGAAACATTATCCCAAAAAAATAATATTTCACCCCTCAGTGTTACGTGCTGACTATGGCTGAAGTGAACTTGCGAACTTTTTGACTGTAAGCGTTTTTCATAATTTAAATAATTACTGGCTTCAAGCATCTGTCTGGCCCTGGCTTTACCACGTTGTGGTTATATATTTTCCCATTGTTCGTTTCGTATCTTTTTCGTTAAGAAAATCCACTGCCAATACGCATAGCGGCATTGAATTCCTGTCCTTTGCAATACCTGTCTCCCCCCAGGGTAGCTGACCACTGCTAATGTCCTAGCCTTTTGTCAGTGTCATGGGCCGGAAATGGTGGGAAAACCCTCCTTAATGGTACACCTTTTCTTAGTTCTAGTGTTATTTCTACTTGTGTTGAACATTGATACGACTAATATTATTTTTATTATTGCCCTCATTACAAAATTATACGTATTATGTGAAACGTACTGTCTTAATATGAGAACCAAGTGATGATACCAAGCTTGGTATTTAAGTTCAACTTATTCCAAGGATAAAACATGAATGTTTTCAAGAAAATTCCCTAGCCACAAACTACCTTTTATATGGACTTTTTTTTTTTTTTTTTAATGTTTTGTAAAATGATCCAAAGATTTGATAAAAATTTCACACACTAAATATATGTACACGATAAATAAAATGAACATCTTGAATTTTCTTCATTCGCAAGAAGTTTGATATGCTTTATTATGATTGGTAAACGTTAAGCAATAGACGAATAAAAATACACATCTCTTTAAAACATACAGCTTATTTGAAATGACTTAATGTGACTTTAGCCGTTTCTGATATATTCAACTGTAAATATTCAACTGTTTCGCGGACTGCATGGAAGGAGCTTGGATTTTACGGCCAGCATATAGCCTCCAGTTGTTAAATATTTGAACTATTGCTATTCCTTTGTATCTATAACGAAGTATGTCGTGTAGCTATTTCTGCAATATTAAAAGTGATTAATTTCGAAAAATAAGTTTTGTAAGAATAGTTTAATAATCAATAGGGGTTAGAGCAAGTCATGTGAATGTAACACATAAGAGATTTATAAATATGTGTGATCTTTTTAAGAAAGTCTAAATCTCTAAATTGTGGAGATTTGCTTAAAAATCTTCAGTCGAGTTCTTGGAAAATTCTGAACTTAGTAATTTTGGTATTTATCTGACTTTTCGTTTTTAATTATGATGTAAACATTTGCTCAGGGAAATGTTTATAGAAATAATTTTACTTTCTCTACTACGTATAAGAAGGGGAAGTATTACGAGGGCCGTTTGTTTAAACCTCCGATAGGCTATAAATAAAGGAAAAGTTCATAGAAAACAATTATATTACTAAAAGTTTTGTACACTTATGGTTTTTTTTTCAACATAATCACAGGAAAGTTTGAGACATTTATCGTACCTGTACACAAGTTTTGCAATACCCGTTTCAAAAATTGTTGCCGCCAATGATTTAAAATGAGGATTGACGTTGTTTTGAAGATCTTCGTTGGGTTGAAAGTGCTGCCCTCCTAGTCTTCAGTTCAGGGAAAAGGTGAAAGTCACTGGGTGCCAGGTCAGGACTGTACGGCGGATGATCGAAAATGTGCTATTGAAATTGTTCAAGGAGCCGATGAGATGTGCCAGCGTTGTCATTGATCAACATAATTCCTGAAGTCAGCATTCCTCTTCGTTTGTTTTGAATGGCTCTCCGCAAACGTCGTAAAGTGCTATCTGTGAACAGCATAATTCATAAACGAAAAGTCGGATAACTTTCAAACTAATGTTTAAGTACAATTTTTTTCTAAAATGGAGCAAAAAGATTTTCAAGAAAATCCTCCGACTACGAAATACCTACACTAATGGAATATTTTTCAAAATTTTGGTATGGTATACAATGACTATCGATTTTGATTAAAATACCACATATTAAATATATTTCCTTATTTGCATACTTTGAAATTTCTAGGAATAGCCTGTTAAGTTCCCTTCATTTGGAAGGAATTTTGCATAATGTTATACAGATAACTATGCTAAGAGATAGATGAAAACGTGCCTCACAAAAAAATGTGCTTGGGGTCCCGAGTTCAGTTCCAGGCTGGGGCTGGCGAAATTTCTTCGAGCTCACATTATTCCCTATGTTCCCCAGAATGTGGAAGCATGAATAAGAGTGTGAATGTGTAAGATATAACGAATAGCATGAAAGTAAACGGAAACCAATGACAACAAACGTAGACAAGATAGTATTTGTCAAGGCAATATGCTCCACTGGGAAATGCCTCTGATGGACCATGCAGTTAAAGGTGGAATATAAATGGAAGAATGAAAATGTGGATATCTTTAAAACATATGAGATGTATATAATCTATTAATGATTCAAACTGATCAACACAGTTATTCTTTTAAGTCTGGTGATCTTCATGTGTTTCTTACTAATGCGTGCTGAGAGTATGGAAGTTTTAGGTCTGTATAGATATAGCTTCCATTTCTTAAACTTTGGCTGTTGCTATTTCCTATGCATTTATTAGGAAATCTGAAAAGTAATTAGCTATTTTAGCAAAGATTAACTTATTAAAATGAAGTAGAGAGAAAAACAAGCTTTCGTACGAACAGTTTGTATAGCCAATAATAAGCAATATCAGGTAGAGAAAGTCATACGAATGTAACATTAGATTTATTTTCCTTTCTTTAGCAAATACACAAAAGTTTGGCGAGGTAATGATTTAACACCATTCTATATCCATATTTCACATTGAAATACATGTTTAGAGGTTCTCTGAAAAAGCATTTTTAAAAAATCTGATGTGTATCATTCACATGACTTTCTCTATATCTCTGCTACAAATTATACTTAAAAAGCTTGTACTTCTATTTACTTCATGCTAATCACAACAAATTAGCAGAAATATTCTTACATGCTTCCTTGTAAGTAGAAGCGAAATAAGAGAGTACCATTGGTTAAAGTGATAGTCAAAATCTGGTTGCTATGTGACGAAGTTCCTTTGTTTGTATGGACACGAGTTCACAAAGTCCTGTATGAGAAAAATATAAGTTTTTATAGCTGAAACCAAAAACAAGAAATATCTAAAAAATAATCAACTCCACGAAAAAATGTATATCACACAAATTGTGTGTTTTAAAGTGCTCTATATTTGTTATGTGATAAGTTTTTGTCCATCTCTTACGGTTTAGCAGTTATGCAAAATTACGTAAAATTGACCCAGAATAAAGTAATCTTCAGAGGCTATTCCCAGAAAACTCAAAATATACATTTTATTTGTTAGGTAAATATCTTTAATATACGATATTTTAATCAAAATCGTTAGAGCCATTTTTTATAAAATCAAAATTTTCGAGAAAAGTTCCATGTAAAGGGTAGTTTGGGTTGGCGGGATTTTTCTCAAAATCTTCGTGTCGCATCCCTGGAAGATAATAAACTTAAATACCAAGCTTGGTATTTTACCGACTTTTCGTTTTTGAGTTATCGTGTTCAAAGGCATATAGTAGATAGACAATGTACCCATGTACTCCACACAAAAATGCGATGCCGAGATTTCACCAAAAATAAATGTTTTAGGGTCCTCTGAATAAGAAAAGCATTCCGTGTGTGTCTGGTATGTATATATGTATGTATGTACCTATGTATGTAATGTATGTATGCAGGTTCGTATGTACAGCATAACTCAAAAACTAAAAGACGGTTACAATACCACACTTTGTACCCATTTAAGTTTAGTTTCTTCCAAGGATGTGACACGAAAATCTCCCCATCTCCAATTACCTTTTACATGAAACATTTTTCGAAAATTTTGAATGGCTCTAATTATTTTGAATATACTTTTATGACAAACAAAGTGTATATTTTGAATGCTTTACAGACCTCTTCACTCTTTGTATAACCTATGTATAACTGATAAACCGTAAGACAGTCATAAACTTACTAAACACAAAATTAAATCTTGTTAAAACACACAATTTATTTCGTATATATTTTACCGTATTAGAGTTAAACGTTTCCGAGATATTGCGTGATATTGGTTTCAGCTTTAAGCCTTTAAAGTTTCTCAATAGGGAAGTCATCTTTTTTTTCGGTTCTCCTTTGTTTAGTCCTAGCAAGCAAGAGAAACGAATATCAATTATTTCACATAGTGATCGGGTTTTAAAAGATTTGACTATCGCTTTAGTCTAGCGTGTTTATTTATTTCCCTTCTACTTACAAAGAAGCAAACATTAAACAAATTATGCTAGTGCATTATTTCGATTAGCATGTAGATAAATGTGTAACCTGTTTAAGAAAATATTGACTGCGGAACAGCTAGAGAAACACTTATAGAAAACAAAACCGGGCTTGTAGGCCGTGGTCCACTGGGCTTCTCCCTTCGTTCCCCAGACGTTTCGCCTGTGTCTGCGGCAGGCATCATCAGTGGCGTGTACATCTCCGTGGTCTCTCAGTAGCTCTGAAAGTAGTCGCTACTGAGAGACCACGGAGATGTACACGCCACTGATGATGCCTGCCGCAGACGCAGGCGAAACGTCTGGGGAACGAAGTAAGAAGCCCAGTGGACCACGGCCTACAAGCCCGGTTTTGTTTTCTATAAGTGATTCTAACACCGGCCGTGAAAGCCTTCGAGCTAGAGAAAGTCTAGTGAATGGAACATATCAAATTGTTAAAGGTTCGTGTGTGTGCGTGTGTGTTTTTCTTTTTACTTCCTGTACACATAGTAGGTAGAGAAGGTATTGTACTCCACCTAAAATTCGATGTCGAGATTTCACCGGACATAAATATTTTGAGGTCGCCTGAGTTAAAAAAAAACATTTTTAGAAAAAGATCCGTGTGTGTGTATGTGTGTGTGTCTTTGGACAGCATAACGCAAAAAGGAAAAACCATTACATATCAAACCTGATATTTAAGTTTAGGATCTTCCAAGGATGCGACACGAAGATTTTCAGCAAATGCCTTATCCCAAACTATCTTTTACATGGAAATATTTGTCAAATTTGATTTTTCTCGAAATGGGTATATCGGTTTTGATTAAAATACCGCGTATTAAATATATTTTTAATGAGAAAATGTGTCACTTGAAGACCCCTTCATTCAGGGTGAAGTTTGCTAGACTGGGAAAGCGTAAGAAATAGAAAAAAACTTACTGCATAAAAGTGTGAATATTGTTAAAACACACAACTATTGCCATAATCATATCTTTTGTAGAGTTGCCGCTTTCGAGATATTCCTTAAGTTTACTAAGTTTAAAATTTGCTCAAACGGGAAGTCACCTTTTGTTTCATCTCTCTCTTTTTTATTTTTTCATTTGTGTGGCCCTTTTAACATCAATGGTCATATTGGGGGCTTTGACTTGTGAAACTGTAGGTTCAGAACATTAGGTTAATAACTTTATATTACTAAACACACTCACATTTACTCTCACTTTCATACTTTCAGGCTCTATGGGGAATAGGGAATAATTCTGATTAAAAAAGAATTCCCCGCCCCAGCCGGGAATCGAACCCGAGACCTCCGGGTGAGAAGTCAGCTCGCTGACCGCTCCACCATGGAGGCAGTCCCGTCTCTTTTTTGTTTTGCTGATATCAATACAATACGAACCGAACTACAATTTTTCATATAGTGACCAGCAATTTCCTTAGAAAATAGCAAGTAATAAAACCATTTCTGCTAATGTTAATCTCGATTAGCATGATGCAGCTAAAAGAATAATGTTTTATAAGAACGGGTTGATTGCAGAAAAGGTAGAGACATTCATGTGAATGGAAAACATAATTTTTGCACCCGCTCCAAACTATTCTTTATATGGAAAAAGTTTCGTGATTTTCGATTTTATCAGAAATAGATATAACGGGTTTGATTAAAATGCCATACACTAAGGTATTTTCATGATACGTGAAATCTATCTACAGCTTATCTGATTAGACGGTGACTGTGTTTCATTCCGTACGAATGTTGTATAATCTTTGTATAACAGAAATGTTAAGCGATACTTCTCATATTACTCTACAATAAGTTAGGTATCTTTAAAACACACAATTTATTGCTGAAAAGGAATTCTTCAATTCTTTGTCATTCTTTCTAAAATCCTCTGTTGTTGCTAGTTATTGAACGAAGTCACAATGGATTATTAAGACCAGCATTTAGTATCCAGTTTTTAAACTTTTCACGATAGATTCTCTGTTTATATCTGTAACGTAAGGTCAAATTAGCTATTTCTGTAAGGGTTCATCTGAATTAAAATGAACTGA
Source organism: Hymenopus coronatus (assembly GCA_030762935.1). Lineage (NCBI taxonomy): Eukaryota > Metazoa > Arthropoda > Insecta > Mantodea > Hymenopodidae > Hymenopus > Hymenopus coronatus. The sequence goes on along the minus strand of CM060894.1, from coordinate 102,766,550 downwards.
CGAATTGTTCCATTTATATGGCTTTCTCTACTTATTCTCATTGGTACTGTCTAAAAAAGGAATCTTATAAAGGTTAGATATATTGATAGTCACATCTTTGAAAACCTACTCACTAGGTAATGACATTGAATTGGTCAGTAAAACAAAAGAAAACGAATGTCAATTTTCTGTTTGGAAAATTTAAACCAATAACAAAGACTATGTTAGAAATCGTTAACTCAAGAAATGCTCTGGCATAAATTGTGTGCATTAACGGGATCTACACTTTTTCTATAGTACGATTTTTCCGTTCCTTTACGGCATTCTAGTTATGCAAAAGTCATACAGAATGAAGAGGACTTCTGAAGCTATTTCCGGAAAATTCAAGATATGCATTTAATTTGTCAAGAGAATGTATTAAAACATATATAATTTAATGAAAATCGTTAGTTTTTCTAAGTTTTCGAAAGTGTTCCATAAAAAAATTGTTTTCGAAAAATGTTCCATGAAAAGAGTGCTTTGGACTGAGGGTACTTCTTTTATCTTCGTTTCGCATCTTTACAAAATGCTAAATTTAATATCAAATTTAATATTCAACAGAATTTTTTGTTCAGATACGCTCTCTCTATCTCTCTCCCTCACTCATATACGCACACACACACACACACACACCCACACGTACACACAGATACGCACGGGCCGCGCCGTGGCCGAGTAATTAGAACATTAGCCTTTCACCAAGGCGACCCAGGTTCCGCATGTGGGATTTATGGTGAACAAAGCGGCGCAGGGGCGGCTTTTTTCCTGGTTCTTCGGTTTCCCCCGCCATCGCGATCTACCGGTACCATCTTCATTCCACGCATCATCAATGTCATCGCCTGCGGTGCCATAGTAGTAAAAGCGTGTGCTAAACACTATGAGAAAAAGACACACACGTACACACCAGGCAGTACTTCAGACATACACATTGACCCATTCTGGATTAAGAGTCCTCAAAACATGTATACCGGTAAAATATCGGTATCGAACTATAAATGGAATGCAATAACTTGTCAGCCTGTGACAGAGAAAATAATAAATATTGGTATGAAGGTTTTGTACACCCACTAATAAACGTAGAAGATATAGAAACTCGTGACACATCAGATTGTTTATTCATAGGGCGTCAAAAGCATTGCCAGTGAGATCCTGACATGACTTTTTGGGTTTAATACCATACTTCCTCTTACGTACCATAGGTAGATGCCAGAGAAAGTAAAATGTATAATAGCCTTTTATCCCTTAATCAGAGTTAAATAAAATACGGCACTTCTTCAAAAAAAATTGCTTATTATATTAGAGACTGTCAAGACGATTTTTCAATTGTAAAATGGGTAGACCTGCCTTTTTATACACATTTGCGGTAGTAGCTATGGTACAGAAAATTCCAGTTTCGAATATTTGCCTATAATTACTTGAAAGGAAACTGAACCTTTCATCTATCATCAAAATAACGTGACAGTAAAATATCGGCCATGTAGATCAAGGTATTTAACTCTTTTATTAAAAAAAATGTTTGTTTCTTATAGCATTGCTCCGCTGACGTGTATTCTTAGGCGCACAATTCTTTTCCTATTGATTGACTACTCAATTTCCCCTAAAATATACCAGTTTTACAGGTTTTAGGTTACTGCACATTATTTATGACACACAAACTTACAAATATATTTGTTAACAATTCAGCGAGACATAACAAATAGATCTACCATAGCACTTATTTAGAATACTATGAATACAATTTTAAAATAATGTTCAGAAAGTGTTGCATAGTTGTATGAAGATGTTCTCAACAATAGTCCACTTGAGATTTTCCAATAATTAACCATAAATGCTGTTATTTTAAATCATTTATTTCACGGAATTTTCACTCCCAGGAAACTGAAAGTCTCCTGGTGTAAAATTTACACAGGTACTATGTTAATTATCTTTATTCTTATAGGAACATTATTATGTACTATAGTTGTGTAAACTTTAATTTACTCTAAATCCTACACTTATCTTTTGGCTCAGGAATTTAGTAAACTCTCTCTTTGAGGACACTTTTGAAGAGGTATTAATTTTCCTGACAATGTCTGACATATTACAAGGAAGCACATCCTCTTTAGTCCCCAATGGTCCTGCCACATGCTAAGTGGCAGGACCATTTTCTGTTTTATAACTTACATATTGTAGAAGTATCACTCCTGCAGAATTGCCACACATCGTTACAGAAACAGATACTTAGGATGAGCTCTTTCTCAAATCAGCATATTTGCATCCTCTCTTTGTTAAAATCGCCTGCTTTCCTGAATCGTGTACCAAGTTGTTTCACCATAATTATAAATATTTTGTGGTGCACATTTTGAAGCTCTTTCTCAGGATGATCAAAGTACGAATTTGTGACATCTTTATTTATAGCCTTACAAATGATTCAACCCAACTCTTTCCAGGAAAATTTCCTGTAGCCTCATTTCCTTATAGCCACCACATTTATCTACAATTCACTGAAGAGAAAATGTTGAAATCTGAAAAACAAATTCACTCATTTTTATTGCGAGCTGCACAATTGATTCTTCTTCTGAGGAAAGCACACCGACTATGAGCATTAATTTCCCTAATTGCCTTTCCTTTGAGAACTATGTAGATATTGCCACGTGCAACATGGTTGAAAAGCCTTACGATAGGACAATTTTTGTCCATGATATCTGCTAGATACTGCTTCATATAATCTCGGAATAAGGCTTGTGTGATTGATCATCGAGCTTGCGTCTCGTCATGTCATTTTCTCCATATCTATTGATACTAAAATAAAACAAAACAAAAAAACTGTAGGCAATAAGAAATATAAGTTGCATAAAAACGCAAAATATATTATTCTTAAGTCAACTAAATACATGGCACACAATATGGATTACTCACCAAAATGCAACATAGAAATGCTTTAAGTTATAATTTTAAATATTTTTTACATTTTCTTGTTACATACTTTTCATAACTTTTATAGTCAATTTTGAAGTATTTCATAGACTCCACACTGAAAATGTTTGTGCTTTATCTATGTTAATACTATCAGACATTATCTTTTATTGACTATATATGACACAAGAAACACAAATGACAAAAGATAAAATAATGACTTCTTCTGTATTTATTACATTGAATGTTCTCGGAATTCTAAATAAGCACAAATACTTCAAATCAATTTAAAATCAGATTTTCACTGATTGGTGTTATTATTATTATTATTCACTGCCTCATTGGGTATTCAAGTACAGTAATATTGTCCACCTCTCATCACCTTTTTTAGAATGATGACGCGAGAGGGAAAAAGACAAACGTATAGTGAAGGCAAAGAGGAAGAAAAGTGAAATAGTGGAAGACATACCGTAATTGGAAAATAATAAATAATAGTTACAAGACTAGCTGGTAGTGTTTTTAAATGAGTATTTCTCATTTCTAAGCAGGTTTGCGCAAAATATTTGCACGTAATTGTACGAAGCAAATTTACAAGCTTGAATGACACAATACAACTACCTACTGTATACGGTAATTGTATAGCTAATTGCAGATATTCTCGTACCTGCCACATTATCTGACAAACCTTAAGACCTTAGCGTTAATCATTTGTATTTGTAAAAGGATCACTTTGCTGTCCTAGACAACATAGTATTAAGCGTTGTCAATGATGCTTTGAAACGCCTGGTAGATTTCATAGGCGTCCGTAACAATGTGCGTCAAAATCATAAACGACAAGCTATTTACGGTAGAAATCTAGTTGTTAAACTGAGCAGACAAATCGTTATTTAAGTTATTCCATCAGAATGCTGTAAAAGAGCCACAGCCAGACCAATTTTATATAGGTACATTTTCTATAAATGTATCTATATTATTCATTTTCAGGAATATAGCTTTGTGCTAGGATCATTTGATTATGAAACTTTGTATGGATTCATTTGTGGTCCTGTGGTCCACATGAAATATTTTATTACAACATTATAAATGCTATGCATTTTGAATACATTAAATTCGGAAAATACAAATAATACCTTTGACTATAATCACAGTAGTTCTTACATATTGCTATTTCTATTAGCGGATTAATCATATCGACCTGACTTTCTAGAATAGGGATTGAATAATTCCATATATAAAGACGGTAGCTGGCTTCACGGTGACATACGAGGCTCGCATTCCATTCCCCTCCGGGTGACCATTCTGACGGTTAATATTTTTAATGGTTCCCCCTCTACGAATTCCCTGTCCATCATTCCTGTACATATCATTTGGTTTCATCTATTTTAGCATTGCAGGACAAAGTATCAGTAGTTACTGTGTTGCGGCATGACGGTAGAATTTGCGTTCTGGCAACACTCATCTAAAGTGTTTGGTGGGACTGCAGGGTTCTATTTCCTAGGAATAGATAGATGTATACAGTTTCCAGTACGATATCTTGTTCTGGCATGAAGTGAGACAGTATTTTATTTTTCCTAACCCTCACTTCCACTGGATAGTGTGGTCCGGACCTAACTTTACTAGTATGCGTATAGGACCTGAAATCCTGCTAGATACATTGGAGGTACATTAGGAATTGGTGAAGTGCAAACTTTACTGTTATATTTTCATCCTAACTTACAATACATCTAGATATTTTGAGGAAACTCTTTAATAAGGAAAATGAATCGTATCTTAACACTTTTTGAAAATATTTTCCATGTTTTTAAATTATTTTCATCAATTTTACAACATTTAAGTTGTGAATATTCCCGATTCCCGCCCTTTCTGATTTTTTTTTTACGAATTTTTAACAATATTATTTTACTTTAATGTAACTGCTTCCATCTTTAAAAATGTTTACAATCTCACAAGTTATCGAACATTTTATTTAATTGCATATAGCTTAAAAGGACTTATTTGCGGTGCCGAAGATTAAATGAAAATCAAGATTATTAAACTGATGACAAAAAAGAATATGGAGAGTAAATAATTGGCGGGAAAATTGGACAGTAAATAATTAAAACACTTGAGGTTGTTTGTCCTATGAAAGCATAATTTTGAGCCGTTGTAAGCTCGAGGGCATCACACTGTAGTAGTAATAATAATAATAATAATAATAATAATAATAATAATAATAATAATAATAATAGACCTTTTCTGCCAATGTTTATCTCGATTAGCATGAAGTAAATAGAAAATTGGATTTTTAACAATAATTTGCCAGAGAAATGTAGAGCAAATCATGTGAATGGGACACATCAGATTCTTTTCAAACTATTTAATACTATCCAACCAGACACCGGTTTGACACATTTTAAAGGCGAAAGTTCTACAGCGTTTTACTTGAATCAAAAGGTAATTTAATGTCAGGTATCTATATAGTAATTTAAATCATTTGTTTTCTTTTTTCCCTCTATTATATATAAATGATCTATGAACTTGTTTGGCTTAATGAATAATTTTCTCTTTTTAGTTAAAATACCAATATATTTAGGACATTTATGATTCAATATTTTACGTTATGTGTCTTAAGAATTTAAAGTAATGTAATTTTGTATTCCTATATTCAGCAAAATCACAGGGTTTATACGCCGTTAATATGATATAGCCAGTTCTATTCCAAATCCAATAATAATTCAAATAGAATTGAAAAGCAATATATAATAAAATCGCAGTGATATGGGCAGCTCACAGCGGAAGAAACAGCATGTGATAAATTACATTCATACTCGTAGAAAATGAGCAATGGATGGCTTGTGTTAAAACATCAAGAGTGTAAGGGCGAACACAACAAACTCATATTGTAGAAATTCATTTACGGCAGTTTAAAAATATTATAAATAATAATCTTAATAACACGCTACTTTAATGATCATAACTTGCTATATTATAAATAGCATGAAATTATATGAAATAATATGTTTTTACTTTCTCTATACGTACTATGTACATAGTGTATAGTGAAGATATTGCACTCCACCAAAAAATTCGATACCGAGATTTCACCAGAAATATATGATTTAGGGTCCCCTATATCCAAAAAAAGTATTTTCAGAAAAAGGTCCGTGTGTGTGTCCGTGTGTCTGTGAACACGATAACTCAAAAACGAAAAGTCGGTAAAATATCAAACTTGATATTTAAGTTTAGTATCTTTCAGGGACACGAAGATATTGAGAAAAATCCTCACACCCCAAACTACCCTTTACAAGAAACTTTTTTCGAAAATTCTAATGTTCTAAAAATGGCTATTAAGATTTTGATTAAAATATCGTATATTAAAGATATTTACTAGACAAATAAAATGTATATTTTGAATTTTCTGGGAATAGCCTCTGAAGACTACTTTATTCTGGGTCAATTTTACGGAAATTTCCATAACTGCTAAACCGTAAGGGATGAACAAACATTTACCATACAACAAATGTAGAGCACTTTAAAACACACAATTTATGTTATATAAATTTTTTTCGTGGAGTTGAGTGTTTTTGAGCTATTCCTTGTTTTGGTTTCAGCTATAAAAAACTTATACTTTTCTAATAGAGGACTTTGTGAACTCGTGTCTATACAAACAAAGGAACTTCAGTCACATAGCAACCAGCGTTTGACTATCACTTTAACCTATTAACCCCCTTATTTCGCTTCTACTAACAAGGAAGCAAGTAATAAGACTATTTCTGCTAATTTGTTATCGATTAGATAAAGTAAATAGAATCATTTGTTGCAGAGATGTAGAAAAAGTCATGTAAATGGAATACATCAGCTTTTTTATAAATTGCAGTTCACCTGTAAAGATCTCTGAAGAGTTACATTACTTTGCTTTTCTTTGCTTACTCTACAAACTATTTTATACGCGCTTATCCCTATATATTTTGAATGCAGATAACCTTTCATTACACATTTGCAACATTCGTTGTAATGTATAAGGATACAGTAGGTAGTCACATTTTTTAAAGGCCGGGCACTATAGTAGTTATCCCATTCTCTTTGTATGACCACGAGTGTTCCATTCACATACTTCTTCTATCGTTCTGCAAATAAATCATTTTGGTTATTGAATTTATAGACACACACACTGAGTTTTGTTTTTTTTGTTTTTTTGTTGTTGCTTTTTGTTTTTTGTTGTTTCTTTTTATTCAGAGAATCTCAACACTAGTTGCGTTGAGTCATTTGAAGACAAATGGGTTCCAGTATGCGTCCACACGGATGCTTGCCACAAATACACTACTACCTGAGTCATTTCGTTCATTTGGTTCTCTTTGGTTTCTTGTGAAATAAATAATTTAAATTCAGTCTTTAATTGTTACTTGTTACAAACCAAAAGGAAGACAAGAAGTAGGAGGGCGAAGGTCAGCTAGAAATATCACTTAAATATTTTTGGCACAGAACGGGTTTATGTTCCCAATGCTTCGAAAGGAAGTAAAAGAACAATATTAAATACAATTATGTTGATATGGGGTTAATAGTAAAAGGGTAAGAATATATTCTTCTTTTATTGACCTCAAAGTTTAGGGCTACTGAAGTGATCCATCTCCAGATCGAAATTGGTCTCTCCTTTTCCTAAGTCCATTTGAATTTCAGTGACCCCTGGGTTATATGTATGGTAATATTTTAAAGGATGGCATGGTTCCATTTTCAGTACGTGGTCTCTCCAGTTATTTAAACATCTGTTTTTAACTTATATTACACTTTCTATTTTAAACTGGTTCTCCTTATTTTCACTTCTCTGATGGTTTAATAGAGAATATCCCGCCAATGGGCTCAGTAATCTCATTTCTATAATTTCTGTTCTCCGCACCCGTTGCTAGGTCATTGACTACGTTTCAGGTCCTTAGAGTAATGTTGGAAGTTTTATTAAAACTAGATTAAACTCCGTGGCGCAACAGCCCGAAATCGAAACAAGGCATATCGCACGACCGCTGCATCCTCTACCTTTGTCCATAAAGGCGTCATGAGTGGGCTCTAGTCCTGGAGGGAGACGTGGTTAGCGTCCCGAGTCCCTCCCGGCCGGTTGTTGCTGTCCTGCAACCTGGAGCTGTTACTTTTCCCTCAAGTAGCTCCTCAGTTAGCTCCCCACCCAAGGGACCCTCATCAGACCCGGACCAGGACTCCCATCGGGAGAAAATCCCACGCCAGTGCAGGTAATCGAACCCCCGCCTTCCGCTTGGTAAGCACCTGTTTGAAGTGTCATTACTTTATAAAATGTAAGGATTATCTTAATCTAACTCTTCATATCAGCAGTTCTTTAATGTACCGCATAGTTGCTGCAATTTAGTAGTTGCATATTTATATTTTTCTTATTTTTCAGGTTACATTTTATGTAGTTAAAATATATACCTGTTTTATTATTTGGTTGTTTAGTATAATCTTTCCCTAACAAATTCTAATACGTTAAAACCAAGAACCCTGTTTTATTTGTTGATATTTTGAGCTTATATTTAATGCTACGTTGTTCAATATAATAACTTCTCCATGAACTGCCAAAACTGTCCGAAGATCGGCAAATACAGTATTTAAGGGAGATTGTCCAATAGAATAGTTAACTTTTAAATTCGTTTGTCATTCTCCTATGTGAATACCTATAACATTTAATAAAGCGGGTGATTGGAACACCTTTGCCAAATGGTGTTTGTGTGCACGTTACGGAGGGGTATTCCTGCTGCAGCCATGGGCTTATCGTACGTCAGACCCTTGGAGGAAGGATGAGATGAGTGTAATTTCAGAAGGCGCCCGATATCTGGACAGGGAGAGAGCCGACATAGAGGGTCCCCTAACAGTTCACAAGCAGTTCATCTTGTCTGGGGGAGCGCCAAGAGCCCTTGCTCAGTCCCGAACAGACTACCTGAATCCGCAGACAACCACGCGGCATCCCACCTCTAAGAGCTGTATTTCCAGAGCGCAATCACCTCCACGAAATGGGGTCTCTACCGCATTCGTCGTTCACTTAAAACCCTGAAAGAGAGTGGTTGGTATGAAATGAAGGACAGGACATTTTGGAGAATGAAGAATCTTCTCCTCCGCCTAGTGACCCGGGCAAACCCCCGCGAATGGTTGGCCGCGGGAAACGGATCCCACGACCTCCCGAATGCCAGTCCAAAATGAAACGCCTGAGACACCTGGCTCGGTGCCAAATGTTAAGAACATAAATGCAATTTATAATTCACGAGGTAAACAAAACAAATGGTTTTCTATTGAGTTTAAAACCTCAACACTAGCAGTGATGACTGTTAAAGCTCGATGCCATTTGCATTAACCTTTGGATGTGTACCTTTGCATGTCCGCTGGGACACAGGCGTCGTAACACGTGGGGGTCGTAAAAATCAATCCCATCGGCGCGGAATGTTAACTAACAATGCTTACCGTCGCACAGGATGCTCGATGGCGCCTACTCGTTAAAAAGTTTTTCGCCCCGGTAGAGGAATGCCATCCTCAGGAGTGAGTTGCTGAGTCACCCCGCACTAGACGTGAACCACCTGACATCCTGTCGACTGACGTTATTTACGTGCCACTACAACACATCAATTTCGCGCGACTGTTAATACGATTTCGTATGACATAATCGCAATAAAGTCTGAATGCTATCCCCAAGGTGGCATTCTCAATGTTGGCTTGATTACAGATGGAGCACAAGCTTATATACCTGCTCTTGGAAGTTATACGTTTTTACCTCTTTTAGATCAATTGCTTTCAACTACAGAAATACGAGCCTAATAAATCATAGTACACTTTTGCTACTTTCTCTTCTGCTCACTCTTGGTAAATAGGTAATTTGAAAATTTGGTGTCGAACTTTCATAAAATATAGTATGAAAATCACGAAATACATGAAATAATTAAGTTAGGCTCTATCAGCACAAGCTGTTTCTATATTTCCTCAGTCTAGAACTCCCTCAATTTAGGTCTGGAACGACTGCTTCCCAAATTGTATGTTTTATTTTCCATTTCATGTACCAATCATCACTGCCCACTTCTACGCTGTCGTAGAAACTACAACAATATAGGGTCAAACCCCTTTTTAAGAGAATGCAGCCAATGTCTTCAAGAAATTCCTGCAACATATACAATTCCGCATACATAGAATGTTCCATTGTATTTTATTTCCTTATAATAACTTAACACTTTTGGTCAAAAGTTATATTCGGGATTGAGAGAAATTATATTTAATGTTATTTTATTGGTAGAAAAAACACCGCATAAACATAAAAGAAAATCTGGTGTGTTTCATTCGCATTACTTTCTCTAGCTGTTCCACAAACGAACTTTCTTTATAGAAGATTATTCTTGTATCTACATCACATTAATTGAGATCACCTTACTACTTGCTTCTTTGTAAGCAGAAAGGAAATAAGAGAGTACTCTATATAGGCTAAAGCGATAGTCAAATATTTTAAATGCTACCATATGTGAAACTATTGAAATTCATTTCTCTTCCGCATTCCCGGCGTAAAACAAAGGAGAAGAAACAAAAGTTGACTTCCCGCTTGAGAAAATGCTAAATAGTTTATAGCAGAAACCAATAACAAGGAAAATTTCAGAAACGGTTAACTGTAGACAAATGTATATGACATAAATTGTGTGTTTTAATGAGATATACATTTTTTGCACTATATTTTCATCTATCTCTCACTGTTCATGAATTATACAAAAGTCATTCAAAATGAAGAGGTCTTAAGAGGTTATTCACAGAAAATTGAAGAAATACATTCCGATTGCCATGAAAGTATTTTAAATAGCATTTCAATCAAAGTCGTTATAGATATTTTTGAGAAAATCAATATTTTTGCAAAGTATTCCATGTAAAGGGTAGTTGGGAGTGCGGGAATTTTCTTGAAAGTTTCATGTCACATCCTTGGAAGATAAACTAAGTTTACTATTTAACCAACTTTTCAGTTTTAAGCTGTACTGCCCTCCCCACACACATATACAGGGCATGTTTTTAATTTTATTAAATTCAGGTCTCAAAACATGTATTTCTGGTTAAATCTCAGTATAGAATCGTTGGATGGAATGTAATACTACTATTTACATTGTATTTACGTGCTAGGGAAAGTAAATATGGCTAACGGTACCACCCGTGAATGAAAAAAATATCTCCTGTTAAAGGTAGGAGAATAATTCCACACAAATAGACGTATATGCATATAAAATAAAAATTAATATATAAAATAATGTTATTTAAACATCTGATGGGCAATATTCACATATGATTTTCTCTATCTATTCTGCAACAGCCTATTCTTACACAAACGATTCTTCCATCTACTTCTAACTAATCTAAACAAACATTGGCAGAAGTGGTACTTATTTCCATGTAGGTTTGGGGGAATAAAAACATATTATATGGCTAAAGTGTTAATCAAATCCTTTAAGAGCTGCTCATCATAAGATTACTTTGTAATTCGGTTCTGTTTGCACAGTCATAAGTGATAATATTCAATATGTTGCACCCACATGAGCTTCTCTATCTATTCTGCAACAAACCATTCTAGTAAACACTTCATACAGGCAGAGATAAACGTTTCAAAAATAGTTTTATTACACATTTTCTTGTGGTTAAGCACAAGGGGACTAAGGAAATACTAAAGCGATAATCAAAATCTTTTAAGAACCATTTTCTTGTGATACCTTTAAAGTTCCGTTTTCTTTCTATGAGCAGGATAAAAAATCTGGATAACAACTTCTAAGTATATGTTTTACAAAAATTAAACAATTACAAATAATTTCTTGGAAATGGTTAACTCCAAAAAAAATATATTTGAATACATAAATATTGTGTCTTAATGAGATCTACATGTCTTGCGTAGTAACATTTTGTCTATTTCTTACATTTTTACTAGTTACGCAAAAGTCATCCGGAATGAAGAGGGTTTCAGAGGTTATTCCCAGAAATATTCCAACTATTCAAGATATACGTTTTATTTGTCATGAAATTAACTTAGACATATCATATTTTTAACAAGATCTTAGAGTAATTTTTCAGAAAATCGAAAAATGTTCCACGGATAAGGATGGTTTGTGTTGAAGAGTTTTCCTGAAAATCTTTGTATCTTGAAGATACTGACATACATATAAAGTTTGGTATTTAACGGAGTTAACGTTTTTGGATTATACTGTTTACATAATCACAGTCACACTGATAGACGCAGTAACACACTCATATAGGTGGACCTTCTTCTAAAATGGCTTTCTTTTTTATTCAGGGAGTGTTTAAACATATATTTCCGGTGAAATATTAGTATTCTGCTAATTGTACGTAGTAGAAACATTCTTTAGTAACTAATACTTAGGCTTATGATTAAAAATAATATTGCTCTAAAATTGTAGTTATAAGAATAAATAATACTAAGTTTATGGGTCTTTGAACAACATAAGTCAAAAACGAAAGGACGGTTAATAAGTACTAAACTTGGTATTTAAGTTAAGCATCTTCGAAAGACACGGTATGTAGATTATCATGAAAATCCTCCACCCCAAATTACCCTTTACATGGAAGATTTTTCGAAATGTTCCATTTTCTCAAAGATGGCTCTAATGATTTTGATTAAAACGCCATATTTTAAATACATTGACATGGAAATAAACTTTTTATCTTGAGTTTTCTGGAAATAGGAATCTTACTAAGTAAAAAAGTAGATGCAGTAGTGTATGTTAAATGATTACGTTATCTGGCACGTATGCCCAACGAAGCTAGAGAAGGTATTGTATGCCACCGGAAAATTCTATACCAAGATTTCACAGTAAATATATGTTTTGAGATAACTGCATCCAAAGAAAAAGTATTTTAGAATAAGGTCAGTATATGTGTGTGTGTGTCTGTTGACAGCATAACTCAAAAAGGAAAGACCATTAAATACCAAACGTGGTATCTCCCAAGGCTGCGACACGATTATTTTGAAGAAAATCTCCCCAGCCCAATCTAACCTTTACATGGAAAAAATGTTGAAAACTCCATATATTAAAGATATCTACGTGACAAATAAAATGTCTTAAATTTCCTGGGAAAATCCTTTGAAACCCCCTTCATTCTGAATGAATTTTGCATAACTGGTAAGCGTAAGAGATAGATAAAAGCTTAGTATAAAAATATAGATCTTGACGAAACACACAATATATCTCCTTTACCATTTCTGAGATATGGTTTTAAAATTTTGACCATCCCTTTAGCACAGTGCATTTACTCAGTTCCCTTCTACTTATAAGGAACTGCCTATTATGGCCATTCTGCTAATGTTCATCTCGTTTGGCTGGAATAGAAAGAAGAAGAATCTTTTGTAAGAAGTTTGTAGAACTGGTAGAGAAAGTCATGAGTATGGAACACATCAGATTGTTTTCCTTATGAGTTAACCATTTCTGATATATTCTTTTTTATTGGTTTTTGAAATTCAGTTTTATCTCAATTAGCGCTAAAATAATCTTAAGTAATAATAATTTGTTTGCAGAACATGTAGATAAAGTCAAATGAATGTACTACAAGATCTTTACTATTGCTTTGCACAAACAAATTAGTCTATGTTTTAAGATGCACTTTGCTAAATATTTAGTTTTAGGTAAACAAACAAAAATTCATTTAGTTTTGTATTTATCGCAATGCATCAATAATTTTGTAAGATTTGTTGTGAAAATAATGTGTAAAATTCTATTACATTTGAAGGATTTTAGTACTCTGAATTCAGAGAACAGATGTTTTGCTGGATAATCAATTATTTTTCAGTTTTTAAACGCACATCTTGAATATTCTCAGAATCATTTTCTTTCGTATTGAAATTGCTGTAGCTAATGTAGCAATACATAGAAAAAATCTGATGTCTTTCACCCTCATGGCTATCTCCACCTTTTATAGCTTATTAGTATACATATTCTTACAAACGTTACCTTCATATCTACTTTATTTTAATCAAGATATCTACACATTTGAAGACATAGCTACATTACACATGTCATAGATATAATGGGAATAACCATAGCCAACTGTTTAAGAACCGGACGCTATATGTTGGCCTTGAAATTCCAGACTTTTTCCATGTTTTCATAAGATACATCTTGATAAAGAATGACGAAACATGAACGATTCGATCAATTAACAATGACTGTAGTTTCCATGTCTGCCTCATAAGTAACTTTTGACAGAATTCGAGGCTTTTGTGCATTTTATTTCTATAGTTAAAACGTTTATTCTCCCTCTACGTTTAAGGTCAAAGTGTCTAATAGTGTTAATTGCAGGAATATCTAATAATTTACAGGAATCAAATCGAATTCATTTGTGAAATTTGTAAAATCCTCAGATTTTCAGAACCTTCTTGTTGGTTTGCAGTGATAAATTGTTGCAGGAACACGATTTAAATCCATTCTAAAATTGAAACAGATGTTCATGAGCTCATGGCGCATATATTATTCCTGAATTGCAATTTTTGTGAATGTTGCATTGAATTCTTTGCGGATGTTCGTGATTCTTTTATGATATAGCAGGCTATAACCCTCCAGAAATCTCAGAAACCTTATTTCGGCAGCTTATATTGTTTTTTTCCTGGTTGTCAGTCTTGGTTCAAACCTACAACGACCTATTAATGCTGGCATGACCAGTACTAATAGCATTTTAAATTGTTTCTTTTCTAACTTGACACAAAGTATTGCGTTATTTGTTCTCATTAACTGTCGGAGTCTAAGGATTTTTTGGCTTTGTTTGTTTTTTTACAGCATTTCACTTCAATAAACGCATGATTATAGCTTGGATTTTAATGCGGAGCATATATTTTCAGCAAGGTCATACATTCGTTATTATGAAAACACTAGTGAAATTATATATATATGTGTGTGTGTAACTAATGAAATTATAAGTATATGCAGATTTATGCATAATGGCTATTTCTTTCTATTAGAACAATTTTAAATAAGTATACAGTTACATTCGTCATATTTTCCCTCTTTCAAAAAGTAGATAACTTTTTTACGTTATTTCTTTCTACCGTATTTACTTGAGTTGTCAACTGAAGTGGGTAAAGAAAAATTATGGAGTTATAAGATTTAATGGCTGAGAATAAAACATATTTTTATTTTAAAATTCGCTGAAAGTATTAATTGTATATTCAACTCAGTCCTCATTTTTGGAATAAAAATAAACGTGAAACAATTCACAGTATACATTAACTATATATTGATAATTTTAATGAAAAAAAGACATTACGACATCAAATTTCATTATTTAGCTTGATGCTCTATGTAATTTATTCTTGATTAATTTATTCACTATCATAAATTGGTCTAATAATTTATTTTAAAACTGAAATTTTTCCTCATAAAATTAATAGGTCATATTTTTGCTGCCGTGCATATGTTTTAGATCAAAATAGCATATTTATTTTTGCATATTATAACATTTTATATCATAAATATCCTAGTTCTATTTATTATTAATTATAATGTTGATCCTTACGGTGTTTTCCTTTTAATAAACAACCAACATTAAATGCTATACCAGCATGTTACCTAAAATGCAAAATTACTGAAAACATATTCGCAATCGTAATTCATATTTGACGATTTTCATCATAATGAAAAATAAACCGTTCTCAGTACTGTAAAATATAAGAAAAGTATTACTTTATCACTTATGCTTGCTTCCTTTCAAGCTGATGTTTGATTTACTTTTAGTTCGCATGTATTGTTCATTTAGTACCTAATTGAGATTGTATAATTAAAGTTGAGCCTGCTTACAAGGAAGATGTGTCAAACATTAATCTTCTGCCTACGATTTACTAATGCAGTATCGACCGGACCACCGTACACTTCAGCTAACTTTCCTTCTGTTGATGGAACACACCACACGTTCATTTACAAATGACTTTTACACGTGACATGGGATTAATTACTCATGGAGTTTAGCTACGTAATTTATTTCTCTGTGCTGTCTACTTCTTGCAGGTAACAACTGAGTTCCAGCATTCCATCTCTATGTTCTGTTTTCACATCACGTTGTTTTATTGTGCATCTTTTCCAGGGCTATCCAAAGTCCGGAGGATGAAATCACAGCTGCTATACTTCTGCGTGGAAGAATTCTAAATTTGTACACCAGGCCACAGAGTGTTTGTTTCTGTCCACCACCCTGTATTATTTTCTGAGAAGAGTTTTTCCAAGCCTTTCTTCAGAATGTTAAGGAGAATAATGATCTATGTATTTTTATTCAGTTATGGAGTTTACCCGGACAGGGCTCTTTTTCTGTTTTTAATTCTTCCTTTAACTCACTCATATCGGCGGCATTAAATCTAGAAACACGCGTGTTGTTATCATTGGGTTTCTACTTTTCTACTTTAGTTCACACACACATTCACACTCTCATTCATACTTCCAGACCCTGAGAAGGATAGGGAATATATCTTCGCTAGAGAAAAATGCCCACCCCAACCGAGAATAGAAACAGAGACCCCTCGCACAGCAGGCAGGTGTTCAACCGACTGAGCTACGGGGCCAGCCTCTGAGATTTTCTCTTTTACTGAAAAGACGGATGTGAAGTAACTCTAAGCTCCATGAATCCTGGACTGCAATCAACTGCAGTTGATTTCGGTTTTGAGCAAACTAGTAGATATTATTTTGGAAGGATAGACCTTTGACTTAATGTACGCAATGCACTCCTCACAAACCTATGCAATACATCCCTCACAATATCTCAATATTTTTTTTGCATTTATTTACATATCGGACGAGGCAAACGTGTAAATAAATATATATTCAACGTTTGTCTTTCAACGATTTTAAATGTTATAAATTCAAACTAAAAATAAAATGATGATGATGTTATATATTTCCACCAATAGGTAATACAAAATTAAAATAGATTTATGTCATAAATGTTTAGTTGTATGCTAAATACAAAAACCATCAATATATTCCTGTACACCACAAACGTTATTGTTTAAAAGTACAAGCTTAGTCTTCAGTAATATTGATATTATTAACACTGATTATTATTGAACAACTTAACAGCTAAGAGAAATCCTGTGTTTAGGAATAACTAATTAAATTTATTTCTAGTATTATGATTAAATAAATTTGTTGCTCCTAGCCATCATATACTGAATTCCAAACCGAAGTATATTACAACAAACTTGCCTCAAAATGTAGAAAAACGACTTAGAAGTGCAACCAAATACATTTTGCAGTTTCCATCATATATACCGGATACCAATATACCAATTCACCTCTCTCTTACTGGAAAGGGAGAAGAAGAGTTTTATTCTTGCTTAAATTGAATTTGACTCTTATATAATTCCTCAAAATGAATTAGATCCATATAATACTTGACTACTCGAAGTTGATAATGATATACAGCGAACCCAAAATTAAAGGTTTAGGACTTTTTCATGGCAGACTTCAACACCTTAGTAATTGTAGAACATTACACCCAACTGACTGTTCATCTCTGCAACACAAAATCTGATAGCCGAACGTAATGCGCAAAAACTCAATGTTAACTTTCTCAAAAAATCCTTGATTTTCGCCCCAAAATTCCCACAACAACTGCAAATTGCGGAGTTCAATCGATGGAAAGAGGTACCAACAAAAGTAAAACGTATAGAGCTTTATAAAGAAAACACTCCAGCAAAGGTTAAAGGATCATAGAGGCCTTTCTCTGGCGAATGGCGTGAAGCATTGAAAATGAATGCGAACGGCACTGCAGTCAGATCCATACCAGGAAGATCTTGGACACCCTTTGTAGGCGATGCCACATGGAGAGAGAAACCTTAGCCCATGTATTTGTATCTTGTCCTTTTCGTGAACTATTGAGAAACACCAGACATCGCCACATTCGTTCAGAGATTGCCGAAAATCTATGCGAAAAAGGCTATACGATATTTGAGGAAGTTTATGATGTGTCTGCAAATGGAAGTCATCGCCGAATCGACATCCTAGCATTCGAAATCTATGTGTTCTGAAGGGTACATTTAACCGAAAAAGATAGAGATAAACGACCGATATACGAGGCCACAAATCACCTAATATACCACAATGGAAACCTCCAAATATTCTATGGATTATTATTTGGTAATCGGAAGTGCAATATCAGCCATTAGTATCTAAAGCAACAGTCCACCTAGACCTTCAGAAACTAAAAGTCATAGCTTTGTTAGCCATCAAAGAATCGCTTCAAATATACGGGAACCACTACTGTAAATTATTAAATACTTTATAAGACGTACTTTAAACAATATATTTTAAGCTTTATGTACAATCGCTCTATTCGTAGATCTACCTTATATTATTGCAATCGTAAATCTTTTGTATTACTAACATTATGCTTCTCAGTGTTTTATTTGTTATACTTTATGATTTTGTGTTTTTTGTTGTTTTTTTCTGCATTAAACTAAATTTTAAACCATACATGTCCGTTTGTTAAACGTTGATGCTTTCAGGCGACTCATATTGATGAGATGTTTAGTAAATAAATTCAAGCAATAAACTTTCTATAACATAAAGAGTAAAACGAGTTTATTTTTAACTAAAACCAGCAATATTGCTATTGTCACACCGTTGAAACTTCATAGGTAGGAATGGAATAAGACAGAACAGAATTTAGCAGGAATTCTTTAATATACTTAGTCTCCTTAATATAGTAACAGATGTCTTTATTGACTCAACAATTAGTTACAAATAAATTATTTAATACGCTGATACAAATACTTCACTCGACATTACGACGCGCAGACAGTTTAAGACAGCACGGCGTCCATAGCTTAAATCACCCACAACTCAGTACAAATCATAACGCAACGATACTGCTCTGCGATTCTTCCTACTTTTATCGTTATAAAACGGCGTCACAGAATTTCTGGAAACTTGCCTAAGATGCTGGAATCTGAAGTATGGGGAAACATCTTGAATATCCAGAAGAATCGTGGCATCACGAGATCTCGCGTTCCGAAGGATACTGTTACGTCGCACCGCTCTTCCTTGTTTACGCTGCGATGACTCTCATACTAAGCCGAACATGAGAACCATTGCATAAGAGGGCATTGTCACAATAAATAACACCTTTGACAAGCTTAAACACCCAGTGAGATTTAGAAAGTTTGCTGTTAAGGAGAAATCCCAGTAATTTATCTGTAAATTATTTCTTTTATCATTAACGAAACTAAAAACAAAATTGTGAGTATCAGCATTGTATTGGAACAATGAAGTAATTATTTGCTCATGTTGTTCTCTACTCTTGGTACAGCTTATCTCGCAATGATTGTAAAGGCTCATTTAGTGCTATCAATGACTGCCAATCGTTTGTTTTGTTGACCTGTTTGAAAATTTGAATTTGTATATCTTGTAGCGAATACGATAAATTACATTTATTTGGTTTTCTTTTCTCTTTAGTATATACCAATCTTACATATAATGTGTTTTATCCATTAAACCATTGGAAACAAACATTATCAAGAATAATGTCTTTCTATTTTCTTTCATATGTATATTTACAAAATAATTAAAATGTATTCTATAACAGGGCACCGATATGTGTTTGTTCCTTTATTTAAGCTTATTATGTATTCGAAACTGTGCCGTTTCCCCAATAACCGACTATGTACAAAATAGTAGGCAATACGAAAAACTAGAGGTAAATTCATTAATATTCACCCAATGAAACTTTTAAGTAAAAAAAGTATACACATAATGCTAATCACAATAAACTTTTCTAAAACTGATTTAATTACTTAGTTTCTTGTAGTTTCTTAGAATAAAGTAACAATCAAATGTTTAAAATTGGTCGCGATGCTATTGTAATTGAAATTCGGTTCTTTTTCCACAGCCGGGATTAAAACAAAAGGGATATGAAATGGATAAAGGTTTCCCGTTTGAGAAAAGTTAAAGTCTTTTATAATTAAAATCAATAACAGGGAATATCTCTGAAATGATTCACTCTGGTATAAATTGTATATTTTAAGGAGAGCTATATTTTTGGTGTGGACTTCAGGGGCAATTCCCAAGAAATTAAGGATGTATATTTAATTTTCCACGCAAACTTCTTTAATGAACGGTATTTTAATTAAACTCTTTAGAGACAGTTTTGAGAAAATAAAAAATTAAAACACGTGTTCCAAATAAAGGGTAGTCTGGAGTGGGTGCATTTTTCTGAAAATCTTCGTGTCGTATTCTTGTGACACTAAACCTAAATATCAAGCGTGGCATTTAACTAATTTAACTAATCATGATGTCCAGAGACACACTCGAGCGCTCTTACACTTACACTGGCCTTTTTTAAAATGTTTTACTCGGAGGGACTCAAAACAGCATTTCCTGTAATATCACGATATCAAATTTCTCAGTGGAATACAATACCTTTTCTACCTACTATGTACTTTGTGCATACGTGCTAGAGAAACTAATAATGATTATAGATATTTATACTTTATTCACCACATACAATTAGAAGGGAAGCATATATATTCCACCCAAAAATTCATGTTGAGATTTCATCGGAAATATAAGCTTTGAGACCCCTCAAAGAAAAGAAATAAAAACATCACAAAAGAGGGTGCCAAGTGTATATTTCACCCTAAGAGTCTATGAAAAAGATAGATAAAAACGGGAAAACTGTGAAGTGCCAAACTTGATTTTTAAATTTAGCATTTTTCTAGGGTGCAATACGAAGATTATTAAGAAAATCCCCATACTCCAGACTACCATAGAAACTTTTTCGGAAATATTGACTTTCTCAAAATGTTTCCAACCTTTTTAATAACATACCGTAATATATGTTCCTAACAAATAAAATATATACCTTGAACTTTTTTAGGAATAGCCTCTTCTTTCTGAATTATTTTGCGTAACTCGTAAATCGTGTACGAGAGAGAGAGAGAGAGAGAGAGAGAGAGAGAGAGACAACTCTTCCAACAAAAAGATGAAGGTCTTGTTCTCGCAATCAGTTTAAGCCAAATATATTTTTGTTGTCTTAACCGCTTCCGAGATATTGTTATTTGCTTGAACTTTCTAATACTTATACTTTTCTCTAAAGGAAAGTCGTTCATTTTCTCCCTTCTGTTCGCACAAAGAAAACGGAATTTCAAAGTCATCACATATTGACTTTAAAAGATTTGACGATTACTTGAACCAGTGCATTTACCTAATGCCATTGTACCAACAAGAAAATATGCAATAAAATCATTTCTACAAATTTTTAATCCAACTGCAGTAAAGAGAAGAATAGGCTTTTATAAGGATGAGAAAGTCATGCGAATATAACTCGAGATTTTTTATGTAGCATTTTGCAAAAAAGTTGATAGTTACATACATCAATTCTATTTATTTTACGTTCCATTAGAACTCTGTATTTTTTTGGCACAGATAATAAGATGTCATAAATAGCCTATTATTTAAATGAAACCAAAATTATGTACCATGTTGTATTATAATTGATTGAACTATTCTTGCGTGATAATTATGCATACAAACATATTAACAAACAAAAATACAAATGCAAATTTTTGTCTTCACGATATGATCAATTCAATACACAAGATAGACAGAAAAATGTGTTCCATTCGCATGAATTTCTCTACCAATTCTGTAACAATCTATTCGTGAAGAAGCTTATTCTTCTATCTACTTCATGCTAATCAAACAGCTATAAAAACATGAGCAAAACTTGTCTTATTACGTAGTTCCTTGTACTAGGGGAATAAGGGAATAGCCTAGTCTAAAGCGCTAGTTCAAACTCTTTAAAAGCTGCCATTAAGTGATACAATTGAAATTCTTTTCTGTTAGTATAATCAGGATAATAAAAGTGAAAAACGACCCCCCATTTCATAAAAGCCTAAGTATTGGAACTTTACAAACTAATAACGTGGAATATATTGGAAATAGTTGACTCCAAAAAATGTGAGTTGTGTGATTCAACGGATCTGTATTTTGTGTGGTAAGTTTTCATCTATATCTTACGGCTTACTAATATTGTTTATTAGTAAGTATGATTAGTATTATTATAATATTTATTCAAAAGTCATCCAGAAAGAATAGGCTTCAGAGGCTATTCACAGAACATTCAAGATATACCTATAGTTACATTTATTTTGATAAAAATGTCTTAATCATTTTGATACAAATCATATGAGAAATGTTTGAGAAACTCAAAAGGGTAATTTGGGGTGGGGGTTGTTGAAAATATTGTGTTCCATATGTGAAAGAAGAAACACTAACTTTGGTATTTAACTTACTTTTCATTTTTGGGTTATGCTGTTCACAAACACGCCGACACACACACACACACACACACACACACACACACATACGCACGAACGTTTTATAAAAATGTTTTTCTTTTTTTTTTTTTTTTTTTTTTTGCATTCAGGAAATCCAAAAAATTTATCGCAATGAAATCTCTACATCAAATTTTTGGGTGAAATGCACTACCTTCTCTACCTACCGTGTATGTAGTACGTTGTAGAGAAAATAAAAGTATAGATTACAGTATTAAGTATACCTATGCAGATAATCCAAATGATTCTGCTGCTTAATAAGGCTATGTTTCAGGGCATGTTCACGTGGCATGACGTAAAGGTAAACCCCACCGCTACTAACAAAAATGCTTTAATCTAGGTTGATCCTGTATCTGTAGGATGGAGCCAGTCTTGTCCTTGGGTCCCTTGTCCCGACATAATCCAATCCCCCCTATTCCCGGAGGGAATCTCACCATTCCATTACGTCACAGCTGCAGATCCAAGTGGAGCATGTAAACCAGCAAGTTCTAATTTAAGGGCCGCGCACCAAGGCTGGCTCGTCTTGTATTGCTTGAAATAAGGCTAATTCAAAGGGCAGTTATAGTTCATCGCCGCGGGGGAGAGCAGGGAGGCCCTTCGTTGTTAAGTTTATGAGCTGACTGTCTTTAAAATTCCTGTTTTGATTGCGTATGCTATGTATTATATTCCACCCAAAAAATCGATACCGGAAATACATATTTTGAGATACCTTCAGTCCAAAATATCATTTTTAGAAAAAGGTCATATATGTATGTGTCTGTCTGTGGACAGTATAACTTATAAATGAAAAGCCGATTAAATATATAAGTAGTATTTATGTTCAACATCTTCCAAGGATGCGACACGAAAATTATCAGGAAAATCTTCCATTCTGAACTACCGTTTACATGGAATATTTTTCGAAAATGTTGATTTCCTCAAAAGTGGCTCTTAACCATTTTCATTAAAATAATATATGTTTGAGATGCTTTTATTACAAACGAAATGTATATATTTCATTTTTTAGGAATGCACTCTAAAGATATCTTCATTCTGAATAACGTTTGCATAACTGGTAAACCGCAAGAGAGTCAAAAACTTACTATAAAAAAAAAAAGTTGATCACCTCAAAACACACAATTTATATCATATATATTTTTGCGCTGCTTATTGTTTCTGAGACATTCTTTCTTATTGGATTATATTTTAAACTTTCTCACACGGGATGTTAACTTTCGTTTCATTATACTTATGTTTTACTGCTGGTCGTCCAAAAAAGAACCAAATTTCAGCATTTTTCATATACTGAACTAGCATTTAAAATATTTTACGTGCTTCAGCCCAGTATATTCCCATATTTCCTTTTTAATAATAAGGAAGCAGGTAATAAGACTATTTATACCATTCTTTATCTTGATTAGAATGATGTAGATAAATTAATAATGTTTTGTAAGAATATTTTTATGCTGTGAAGGTAGAAAAAGCCATTTGAATGGAATATATCAGATTTTTTTCATCTGGTGTATGTAGGAAGTACATTTGTTTCTTCCCTGTGCACATCTGGTCGACTAGGATCGTTTTAAAATGTGTAAATACAGATTAGTGTTAACCATGAATCTTTTACTCCACTTTATTATAAACTTCTAAATGGCTTTAACGACTAAAATTATTTATTAGGCCTGGATTTTTAGGCTTTGAACACACTAGAAAAGTCAAATTTATGAAAACTGTTCCATACTTCAAAATAGTTTTCACAATACACCTTCTGTGAGAAAAACATGGATCAGGTAGCACAAAAACCAAAGACTTTTTAAATTGAAGAAACAAGACGCAAAAACCAGTAAAAGTATTGAAGATACGGCTGACCAGTATATTTCACAAAGATTAATATCGAGGTTAGTAAATATATATGGATTAATTTATCGATTTATTTATTTTAAACGTTAGTAAAATAGGTTCAGGATAAAACAGATAATGGAGATGCTGATCAGTGTTTACCTATTCAAACTGAAGGAAACTATTTGAGATGACAGGTACACAAAAGACACATATGACAAACTACATACAATTATAATAACTTTTTTTTCGTTGTTTTACACTCATATTTTCTGCAAATAATTTGTGCGCACACTGATTTATTTGATCTAATTTTAAGCGCCGGTTATCATGTGGTTTATTTATTAGTGTCCATCAATATTCGAACTTGAGAAGGGAAATAATGACGTTAGCCTTGCTCTATATGCAATCATCAAATCGTATGAGAGGGGTATTCAATATAAAACATTCGAGCATAGTCAAATTCGTTCCAAGGGGAATATTATAAGCGATATTTGTTGACTGAAATGGACCACCTTGCTTGATTCACTGACGCTCTAAGCGTCATTCAAATCTGAGTAAACCCTTGTGTATAAAATATAGACCATTCACCTTTAACCAAGGTGGCTCGGGTTCGAACCCAGAGAACCGCATGTGGGATTTGTGGTGGACAAAGCGACGCGGGGGTGAGTTTTCTCCGGATTCTCCGGTTTCCTCCGCCATCGAATTCCACCAGTGCTCCATCTTCATTCAATGTACCACAGTGCCATCGCCTACGGTGCCATATTTAATAAAAGCGGTCGTTAAACACTATTAAAGAAAAAAAAACGCGTTTTCCATGTCACAACTAACTACTAAGTGCTGGTTGTAGTTTGAATACGTATCACAATACGTCAGGTGTTTTTATTAAGGTGATTCATTTGTGAAAGTTGCCCCAAACTATAAAAAAGTTAAAACATTAGTTTTATTTCATCATAAAATAATTCGAATTTTTAGCTTTAAGATATGTATCTTATATATTTTCCACTTGGCGCACATTAAACACCAACTAACTGAAGCTATAAATGGGTAGGAGCATACTTATTATTGGGCACTCCCAACCTTAAATATAATTTTCTCGCAAGCTTTTCTCAACAATTTTTATATATTTAAAATTTTCCACACGATACAATCTTAACTAATTTGTTTCTAAATGTTTATACTGCCTCTCTAAAGCACATTAAAGAAAATTTTCGTATTCAATTTTCGCAACAATACTCCAGTTTTGATAAATTAATTATTGTATTTTGAAAAATGAAGAGTTTTGGAGAGTAAGAAAAGTAATAAAATGTCTCCACTAATTAGTGTTAATATAAAAATATAATATGAAAAATCTATTTGTAAACTCATTTGCCGAAAAGTGAATTTTGGGATGTGTATATTTTTAAAAATGCATCACGTGGCTCATCTTTATTAGAACATTAAATTTAGACGGTAAACAATTATTATTTAAATAACCATTCAAGTTTGAATTGTGATATATAGAAAAAATATCACTGTTATTGTGTATAATAATAACTGGTATAAATTTCGATAAGATATCTAATATACTGTGGAGTTTCCAAATTTCACAGATGAATCAGCCAACTTTTCTGGGATGAGCGAAAACATCCCGAAATAACTGATAGTCTACTATCTCCAAAAAAAAAAAAAAAAAAAAAAAAAAACTAGCAATTCCTGACATACATAAAATTGTCAAGATACATTTTATTTTGTTTTCGAAACAATATACAATACAGACTCAATATGATAAATGCTGAAAAAATATTTGATGTGTTGTGTTTACATCACTTTACTACTCACTCTTCCACAAACTATTTTTATAAAATGTTATTCTATTCTTTACCTCTAAATAAATCTTCAAAATATATTTGCACGTACTTTATAGGTGTTAGAGTGATAGACCAGATAAAGCAATAGTCAAAACTTTACTTTGTCTAATAATTATAGATAGTAGGGAATGTGTCATTTTCTACCCAAAGATTTGATGTCAAAATTTCATCGAAAACATATGAAGCAAAAAAAAAAAAAAAAAAAGTCTTTCAGAACGCGTGTGCGGCAAATTAATAGCATTAAATGTTTGAGAATGTATATAACTTTTG
The DNA here is from genome assembly GCA_030762935.1 of Hymenopus coronatus. Taxonomy (NCBI): domain Eukaryota; kingdom Metazoa; phylum Arthropoda; class Insecta; order Mantodea; family Hymenopodidae; genus Hymenopus; species Hymenopus coronatus. The sequence continues at coordinate 102,740,396 of CM060894.1, read as the reverse complement.
TTTTAATAATTGCTCATCATGTGTGTTTTTAAGTCTGTCTGTGAATGTGTAAATGTGTGTCTGTGAGTATCATAGCTTAAATATTACAGCTAACCAACCTTGGTATTTGAGCTCAGTATCTTCCAAGAATGCATAGGAGGATTTTAAAAAAACTCCTAATTTCAAACAACTCTTTAAACTGAAAATTTGTCGAGTATTTTTATTTTCTCAAGAATTATCCTAACGATTTTGGTTAAAATACTTTAACATATAGACTTGAGCATATTTCTATAATAAATAAAATATTTAAAACTTGAGTTTCTGAGGTCCTTCTTCATTATGAATGAATTTTGCCTAACATACTTTTAGATATTGCGCTCTTCCTTGTGGGACTTAAAAGCCAATACCTTGAGTCAGTAGCTTGTACAGAAGTAGGCAATCTTTGGATCATAGTATTATCCATTATTTATTTATTATTATCACGTTATTATTTTTCAAGTTATCTGCTTCTGAGATATTATATATTATTCTATGTATTTTAGAACGTATTTACTTTTCTCAAATGGAAAGGATGACACAACACGAAGATTTTTAAGAAAACTCAAGAAAATCACAATTCAAACTACTGTTTGGGTGACAATATTTGTGATTTTATAAAAATGGCTCCAATAGTTTTAATTAAAACACCAAATGTTTAAGATCTTTGCATGAGTATGTGGGGAATAGCCCCTACTGTTCTCTTCATTCTGATGACTTTTGTATATATGTTATGTAACCCGCAAAAGACTACTTCATAAATGTACACCTCGCTAAAGCGCACCATTTTTGCCAAGTCAAATGTGATTGGATCATATCAGAATTTTTGTTCATGCTTACGTACATAGAACATAGAATTCAAATCCATCACTTAGCGATTCGGTTTTTAAAATATCTCTGTGCTTTATTGTATTCCTCTTAATATTATAATGGAATGAGTAAATGAGCAACGGAAATCTATCTGATTTAACAAGAAGTGGATAGAACAATAAGGTTTTGTAAGAATGGTTTGTACAAGAGAAAATCATATGAATACAATTTTCAAATGTTTTAATTTGTATTCCTGTCTGTTATTTAGTTTTTTTTTTGTTGTTGTTGTTTTTTTTTTTTTTTTTGTCTAGAGAAAGAACCAAATTTATGTAGGATCTTCACTACGTGCTGAATAAGAAAATTAATTCAAGGCATGTGCGTGAACGAGACCAAAATATAGTTTTACAAAACCAAAAACGCAAGTATTACTTGAGACTGTGATATATTTTATTACAGTTAGGGTTAAAGCGCTCATTTCAAACTTATATTTATGCGTACTTCAAATTATTCTAATTTATTACTTTCTCTACTTAGTACATAGTATTAGAGTAGAGGAAAATGGAAATGGCTCTTTAACTGCTTTGGTTCTCTGCGTCGCATTCTATATTGGGCGTGATAGATCGCTTAATTTTGCTCAGAGGCCTCTCTTATCAGGCTTGAGGTTCTTTAACGTGCCGTAAATCTACGACACGGGACCCACAGCTTTACTTCCTTTCAGAAGGAAGGCATGCTAAGGATTTTTACGCCCGAAAAAATCCATCGTCCTCCGCCGGGTTTGAATCCGCGACCTAGAGTAGAGGAGGTATTGCATTCCATCCAATAGTTCGATACCGAGATTTCACTGGAAATAGCTAGAACAATAATAATGTGGAACTGCCTCCGTGGTCGAGTGGTCAGCGAGCTGACTTCTCACCCGGAAGTTCGATGCCCGGCTGGGCCAAGTAATGTATCTTTAGCCAGAATTATTCCCTATCCTCCACGGAGTCTGGAAGTATGTATGTGAGAGTGATTGTGTGTGTGTGTGTGTTTGAGGAAAATAAAATCATTTAAATCCAACTTAAAAAAAATCTACAGACAACGAGTTGTTTCTAATGCAAAGCCCCCATATGACCTTAAAGAGGGCCATATAAATGAAACAATAAAAAATAAAATAATAAAAGTGTGAGTCTAGAACTTGCCAGACGCACTTATCACCGCTAATGCACAAGACCACTGATACACAATGATGAACTAGTGGCTGTAGAAATGTAAAAAAAGCTGATGTGTTACACCCACATGACTTTCTCTAGCTACTCTAAACTTCTTACAAAAGATTATTCTTCCTTCTACACATTTCTAATCGTCATAAACATTAGCAGAATGTTCTTAATACTTAGTTCTTTATAAGTAGAAGGGAACTAAGGGAATACATTAGGCTAAAGTGATAGTCAAATGTTTTAAAAGCTATCGTTATGCGATTGTCTGCAAATCGCTTCTTTGCTTGGCCAGGAGTAGAACAAAAGAAAAACGGACGATTGCTGTCTGAGAAAAGTATAAGTACTTCACAATTGAAACCAATAACAAGGAATATCTCGGAAACAGTTACCTCCACAACAAAAACGTAAAGAACTTAAATTGTGTGTTTTGACGAGATCTACCGTTTTTGTGAAGTAAGTTTCTTGTCTATTACTTAGGGTTTAGCATTTATGCAAAATTCGGCAAAATACATCTAGAATGAAGTAGTCTTCAGAGACTATTTCCAGAAAATTTAATATATACATTTTATTTGTCAGGTAAACATCTTTAATATACGGGATTTCAATCGAAATCGTCAGTCATTTTTGAGAAAATCAAACATTTCGAAAAATGTTTCATGTAAAGGGCAGGTTATGGTGGGGGTATTTTCTTGAAAGTCTTCGTGTTGCATCATTGGAGTATACTGAACAGAAGTACCAAATTTGGTATTTAACGGCGTTTTCGTTTAAGAACTATGCTGTCCACCGACACACACACATAGAGACTCATGGACCTTTTTCTAAAAATGCTTTTTTTTTGGACACAGGAGACCCCAAAACATATATTTCAGTGAAATATCAGCATCGCATTTTTGGTAGGAATATAATACCTCCTCTATCCACTATGTACATTGTACATGCGGGCTAGAGAAAGTAAAAGTATATCCAACTCACTTCATGGAGACTAAACTATTACCGGCGTCTGCCTAAATTTGTGCTTTCGGATTCTGTAGGACTCCATATCTTGTGCTATAAGCACTATACCTGTACGAAACGATTAGGTACAGGATAAAAGGGCAAAGTTCATGGCAAGACTTGAGAACCAGATAACCTTAGTTGGGTCAGTACCCCGCGTCCGCGTTGAAATCAGGTGTAACGAATTGCGGAACTTGTTTGTATCACGGCTGATGGAACCCTGTAGGGCTTCAGCACTGCTCATTTTGAAATTTAAAACAACTCTGATGATTTGCATTCACATGTTTTTGTCTGCCAGTTCTGCAACAGGCAACTCTTACAAAATTTTGTTCTTCTGTTTACTTTATTAATCGAGATAAACATTGGCAGAAATTGTCTTATTACCTACTTAGTTCCTTGTAAGGGAAATAATTAGACTAAAGAGATACCTACTCAAAACCTTAAAATATGGTCGCTATTTTATTGAAATTTAGTTTTGTTTGCATGGCCAACAGTAAAACGAAACAAAATGTAATGATTAATTCTGCATGAGAAATGCTTACTTTAAAATTGAAACCAATAACAAGGAATATATCTGAAACAGTTAACTTCCAAAAGCACAAATTTGACACAAATTTGTATTTTAAGGAAGTCTGCTTCTTTTGTGTAGCAAGATTTTGTTTTTCTCTCTCAAATTACCAATTATGTGAGGTTCATTCATAATGAACAGAACTTCAGAAGCTATTTCAAGTAAATTCAAGGTACACATTCCATTTGGTACAAATATATCTTAAATATATGATATTTTAATAAAAATTGTTAGATCTATTTTTGAGAAAATCAAAACTTTCTAAAAATGATTCATGTAAAGTGTATTTTTGGGTACAGGGTGTTCTTGAACAATATGTTACAGTCACATTCTTAAATGATGCTAAACTTAAATATCAAGTTAAGTACATACCATTTTTAGTTTTACTTTCTCTACACTTATCTACTATGTACAAAGCGTATATAGAAGGTATTGTATGCAACCAAAAAAATCGATACCGAAATTTTACTGGAAGTACCTGTTTTGGAACCTCCTGAATCCCCCAAAAAAGGCATTTCTAGAAAAAGATCCATGCGTGTGTGTGTCTGTGGACTGCTTAGCTCAAAAACGAAGTCTTTTAAATAGCAAACTTGTTCAGTATCTTCCAATGATGTGACACAAACTTTTTCCTGAAATTCCCCCCACCCCCAACTACCCTTCATTATTTTCTCCAAAATTGCTCAAACGATTTTGATTAAAATATCGTATATTAAAGATATTTGCATGAGGAATAAAATATATATTCGTACTTTTTTGGGAATACCCTCTGAAGACATCTTTATTCTGAATGAATTTTGCGGAACTTTGCATAACTGATAAACCGTAAGAAATAGACAGAAACTTACCACACAAACAATGTAGTGTTCGTTAAAACACACAATTTATGTTAATGCATTTTTTCCTGGAGTTGACCGTTTTAAGATATTCTGTTATTGATTTCAGCTTTAAAATATTTAATACTTTTCTCATACGGGCACCTGACCACTCAAAGAATCGGATTTCTATACCATAGCAACCACATTTTAAAGCATTTGACTGTCGGTTTAGCCTAGTGTATTCCCTTATTTCCCTTCTACTTATAAGGAACTAGGCAATAAAGCCGTTTCTGCTAATTTTTATCTCGATTAGCATGAAATAGATAGCAGATTGAACTGCTAATTAACAATAATTTGTTACAGAGAGGTAGAGAAAGTCATATGAATAGAGCACATAAGATTTTTTGTGTTATGCTGTTTATGTACACATATATACACCCGGAGTTTTGCTAAACATGTCTTTATTCGTGGGACATCAAAACATGTATTTCCATTAAGATCTGATTATATGTGGAATACTATACATTAACAAGTTACTTTTAAAATGCAACTCTCGGTTAGTGACTGTTACATGGTAATAAAGTAGATGATGTAAAGGAAGAGATTTCACTATGATATACTGGTTTTGTATATTTTAATTGAATGCCGAGGTAATACTCAAATATTTTGTAATATATAATAAATGTATATTCAGCCATATGATTTAGTTTCTTAGCGTCTTATCTAGGCTCTGCCTATATGCAGTTTTTGGCAATCCTTTTCTTTGAATTTGTTTTGCTCTATTACTTACTCTACACAATGCATGGTACGTAGGTAGAGAAGATACTGTACTCCACCCAAAAATTCCATGCCGAAAGTTTATCGGATCCCTAGCATTCAAAAAATATTTTTTATCACAAGTCTGTGTGTGTGTGTGTGTGTGTGTGTGTGTGTGTGTGTGTGTGTGTGTGTGTGTAAAAATATCCAATTTTTTTATATTCTCAAAAATTATTCTAACGATTTTAATTAAATGCCGTGTATTAAAATAGATTTACATAACAAATAAACTGTATATCTTGAATTTTCTGGAAACAGTTTCTGAAGACTTCTTTAACCCGGTCGAATTTTGTTGAATTTTGCATGACTGCTAAATTTCGATCTCTTAAAACACATAATTGTTGTCATATGCATTTTATCATGGGGTTGACAATTTTTTGAGACATTCCTTGTTATTGGTTTCAGTTTTAAACTACTTTTCTCATACGCAAATTAGTAAACATCTGGCCAGATTTCAACTGCATGAAAACCAGCTCTTAAAAGATCACTTTAGCCTACTGTATTCCCTTATTCCCCTTATGGCAAGTAATTAAAAAAAATCTGCTATTTTTTATCCTAATTAGCATGAAGTAGATAAAGGAATAACCTTTTTAAGAATATGTTGTTACAGAGCTATAGAGCAAATCATGTGAATGGAACACATCCGATTTTTAGAAAAAAACTCGGCGCGCGCGCATGTGTATGTATGTGTGTGTGTGTGTGTGTGTGTGTGTGTGTGTGTGTGTGTGATAACTCAAAAACGAAAATTCGGTAAAAATACCAAACTTGGGTTTAAGTTTAGTATATTTCAAGGATGCGACACGAAGAGTTTGAATTAAATTTCCGTGCTCCAAACTACCCTTTAAATGGAATCATTTTCCAAAAATTTTATTTGCTCAAAAATGACTATAACCATTTTGATTAGAATGGTATATTAAACATATTTACATGAAAAGTAGAAAAGCATATTACGAATTTTCTGAAGATATCTTCATTCTGCATGAGTTTTAGTGAACGTTGTATACCTAGTAAACCGTAACAGAGACAAAAAACCACTACACAAAACTGTTGATCTCGTTAAAACACAAAATTTGTCACATACATAACTCACAGGAGATATTTGTTGCTATTGGTTTCAGCTTTAAAATACTTTTTCTCTTACGGTAATTCGTCAATGCCTGGTCGAACAAATAAATGGATTTCAATCACATAAAAGATTTGGCTATTTAACTCTTTAGCCTCTCTCACACTTAAAAATGAAGCAAGTAATAAGACTATTTGAGCTAATGTTTATCTCGATTAACAGGAAGTACATAGAAGAATAAACTTTCCAACAATAATTTGTTAGAGAGATGTAGAGGAACTCTTGTGAATCGACTTTAGTTTATTCTTCGGTCAGAGTCATCTGAACAGCAATGAACAAAGGTAAGAAACCGGTTGCCTCAGTCTGTCGGAACTTTATGTTAGGTACAACGCAGCTACGTGATATGCTTATCTTCTCTTCACACTATCCCAAAGGTCTCCGTCTAAAAAAATATATAATTTTATTTTGAAAAAAATCATAATTATCCTTTTATAAAACTAGCCTTACAATTTTAAGGGTTTGAGTTTATAATTTAAAAGGCAGTATATAATACTTTGATATTTTAAGAGTTGAAATGTCGCACAATATAGAACATAAATATTCAAAATCAGTATAAACTGTCAGACACAAGAATAAAGAAGTTACCTCAAAGTTAAAAATCTGATGTGTTCCATTCACATTACTTTCTCTACATCTCTGCAAAAAAATATTATTAAAATGCTTATGCTTCTATTTACTTCATGCTAATCGAGAAAAGGTCAGCAGAAATAGTCTTATTACTTACTTCCTTGTAAGTAGAAGCCAAATAAGGTAGTACCATAGGTTAAAGTGACGGTCAAAAGCTGGTTGCTATGTGACTTAAGTTCCTTTGTTTGTATGGATAGGATTTAACAAATTCCTGTATGAGAAAGGTATACGTTTCCAAAGCTGAAACCAAAAACAAACTCGACAAAAAAATGTATATAACAAAAATTGTGTGTTTTAATGTGCTCTACATTTTCTGTGCGGTAAGTTTTTGTCCATTTCTTACGGTTTAGCATTTATGGAAAATTCTATAAAATTCGTCCAGAATAAAGTAGTCTTCAGAGACTATTCCCAGAAAATTCAGGATATACATTTTATTTATCGTGTAAATATCTTTAGTATGTGACATTTTTATCAAAATCGGTAGAACCATTTTTGAGAGAATAAAATTTTTCGAGAAAACTTCCATGTAAAGGGTATTTGGGGGTGGGGGATTTTCTAGAAAATGTTCGTGTCGCACCCTTGGAAGATACCAAACCTAAACCCAAGTCTGGTTTTTAACGGACTTTCGTTTTTGAGCTATGCCTCCCACACACACACACACACACACACACACACACACTCACACATGGACATTTTTCTTAAAGTGCTTTTTTTTTGGATTCAGGGAGTTTCAAAATATATATTTCCGGTGAAATCTCGATATCGAATTTTTGGGTGCATTACAATACCTTCTCTATACACATAGTACGTGTATAAAAATTAAAAATATGTTTAAATATTGCAGTATTATACCAGCAGGAGAATACTGTATAACATCGAGATTGTAGTAACGATGTAAATTTAATCAGCAAATAAAAGAAACGGTATATTCTTAAGAGGAACCCTTAACTATTTTGGCTTACAAAGATGTCAAATGATGATGATGATGAGGAGGAGGAGGAGGAGGAGGAGGAGGAATAGGAGGAGGAGGAGGAGGAAGAGGAGGAGGAAGAGGAGGAGGAGGAGGAGGAGACGGATGATATAAACAATGGAATGAAACATATAGACTTTAGAAAGACAAGCAACACGAGGAAGAGAATATAAATCGTCCTGCTCCAAAATCCCATTTGTATTCGCTTTAATTATTAGAGTGATAACATCAGGTATATAGTGATAATGAAATTATACTGATGTTTTGAAACATTAATCTCTAATAGATTAAAAAGAATCTTAGCATACCAATAGGGATGATTATAAGAGATGGGGAACACAAACAATGTGTCAGTCGATACGAGAGGCAGTTAATGACATTTGGGCGCTTTACAAGATTTAGAAAAGAGAGATGGGGTTGAGATGAAATTCTTGATGTAGCTGGTTATACTGGAAGAGACGTTGATATTCATGGCTACAAATGCACATGGAGGGAGTTTCTTTTAATTTTATAAATCAAGCAGAGGGAAAGAAGCCGATGAGAGTATCTATACAAAAATTATAAACGTTATCATTCTATTATCTTAAAATCCTGGTTTGTTGGAAGAGGATATCAGATTGGTCACAGTGACGGATCACATGGAATTCTCAAGTGACTTCTGAAACCTCTTTGGAAGGTTTCCCAGCTCTCAGAAATGGGCTGCGAGAGCATAGAAAAAATTATGCTTCAAGATAGAGAGGGGTATAGAATATTTATTATTTTTGAGACTGCAATAGATGCCGAGTGAATTCTTGATCTGATAATTCTGTTAAGTAATAACTATACCTTTGTTAAATAGATAAACCAAGCTTATAAGTTTGCAAATGAAGGGCACGTAATGAATGAAATTATTTACTATATTCTAGAGCTTCTCTGTATACGATAATTAAGAATGTGAGTATAACTTGCTTTCAGAATAAATTATTTATTGCAAATATAAAAAATCTGATGTGTACCATGCACATGACTTTCTCTATATCCTTGCAACAAATTATTCTTAAAAAGCTTATACTTTTATTTACTTTATTCTAATCAGAAAAAATTAGCCGAAATAATCTTATTAATCGCTTCCTTGTAAGTAGAAGCGAAATAAGGGACTATCATAGGTTAAAGTGATAGTCAAAAGCTGGTTGCTATATCAATGAAATTCCTTTGTTTATATGGATAGGAGTTGACAAGTTCCTGTATGAGAAAAGTATACGTTTTTCATAGCAGAAACCAAAAATAAGGAATGTCTCAAAAACGACGAACTCCATGAAAAAAATGTGTATAACATAAATTGTGTGTTTTAATGTGCTCTACATTTGTTGTGCAGTAAGTTTTTGTTCATCTCTTACGGTTTAGCAGTTATTCAAAATTCAGTAAAATTCATCCAGAATAAACTACTCTTCAGAGACTATTCCCCGAAAATTCAAGATATACATTTTATTTGTCAGGTAAATATGTTTAATATACGAAATTTTAATCAAAATCGTTAGAGCCATTTTTGAGAAAATCGAAATTTTCGAAAAAAGTTCCATGTAAAGGGTAGTTAGGGGTAGGGGAATTTTTCTCAAAATCTTCGTGTTGCATCCCTGGAAGATACTAAACTTAAATACCAAGTGACCTTTTTGTGAAAATGCTTTTTTTGGATATTGGGGACCCTAAAACATATATTTCCGGTGAAACCTCGGTATCGAATTTTTGGGTGGAGTGCAATACTTTCTCTATACCCTATGTACATAGTGCGTATAGAGAAAGTAAAAACTGTACGATTGCGATACAAGTGCGGTTAGTGCGCCATTGCAAAAATTGTTTGAAAATACAATACGAAATCGAGTTTTCCCTGCTTCTGAGATTCTGCAATGCACTAATGCATACGGTTTTTCCGACGATAGTACAGCAATAGAAACAGTAAAAGAAAGAAAGAAACAAACAAACTCTGTGGTGCTATAGCAGAGAGAGATTTTGCTCTCTTTCCCAGTTACGCGAGACAAGGGTGGACGATCGTCCAAACTGATACGGGGAGGTTATATGGCCAGCATCAGCATCCCTCGGCCGGAAAGTTGGCTTTCGTGGTCTAGACTGCTGCCTGTTTCAGATCTTTAATTTTCTCAAGTGGGACCCGGTCCTATGCCCAGGACATAAAATCCTTACCCCCACGTGTGGGATCAAATCCGGACGCATTTCGTGGCCAGGAACTAAGAGTGTTCAACATTGTGATGACAGGAGCAAAGTCACCAATAATAACCTAAAGGGAAACTGACGATCGATTTATTCTGGTTATACCTTAGAACTATGGATAATATACATTTCATATTTAGCAATATATTGTTGCATTAATTAAATCGTAAGAATGTTCAAACACATAAAAAGGAAATAGAGGCAAAGATTAGATTTAAATGGAAAAATTCAATTATGAAATATGAGTGTATTCCACATATGCTGTAATATAGTTCAAGTACACACGTACAGTAAAATAGACCAACCAAGCAGGTAGGTCAAGCAACCAGCATGCAAGCAGGACATTCTACGTTCCACCATATCAGCATGAGCCGGAAGTGGATAATGTACTTGTAAAAATTAGTAATCTCACCTTCTAAACTGTATGGAGTATATTTAGTACATTTAGTTCCATATTTTAAACCAAATAGAAATAATTGAAAAGGTCATGTCTAAGAAATGGATAGAACAAGAATATCAAAACAGCTTTGCATGGAAACCTATTGGAGACGGTCTCTTATACGAAGCGAGATGGCTCGTGGAAGCTTGAAAGACTAGATTCAGAGGTCCCGGGTTCGATTTCCGCCGGGCCGGCCAATCTGGCCTTAGGTTTTTATGGTTTGCCTAGATCAGTAAGCAAAAGCTGGGATGTTTTCTCACCTACCGCAAATTTTCTGTCCATCATTTCCCTTCATGTATTTCATCTTCTATATATTTCAGGGTTGTAGGAGTAAGTAGAAAGATAAGTGTGTTTCTGAAGGACCGGTTGGGGACATTTCCTAGGAAGGTCTCGTTTTATTCCGGATCTTCAGGTTTAAGCTAGTACATGCCGGCGTCAAGATTGGCGTCATTCTGGATCTTCAGGTTTAAGATGGTGCTTACCAGCGCCAGGATTGGCGTCATTCTGGATCTTCACGTTTCAGAAGGTACATGCCGGCGTCAGGATTGGCGTCATTCTGAAAACTTTAGGGATCCTATCCTTACTAGCGTCCGGAACTGGTCACCCTTCGGGTTTCCTGTTCATCCCTTCCTCGCAAGAGTCACGTAAGAAGCACAAAGGGTATTTATAGCCTATGTCCGATGCAGTGAATTCTTAATTTGACTAATCCTAATTTTAATATTCCCAAGGAGACCTTGGGTGAGTGGCCCCATTCTGAATATTCCAATCCTTGGTAGTGATGAATGCGTTTTATTAATCATTATCATAAATAGTTACATTGTATTAATGCTCAACTAAAAGACTACTTGGTGTATTTAAGTTTCTTTTTATTTGGGTTTTACTGCTGTAATGTTTCACCGCTCTGCCAATTTTAAAGCAGTCCCTCCCAGCTGAACTTAACGGCAATGAACTCCGATTGGGTGTTTTTGGTTTTGTCCACCGCAGTCTGGCGCCCGTCTGTCCAGGATCATGCTACATATACCACAGTAGAGCCAGATCTGTTGGAATTGCCGTCACGCAGCCACCTCCGCTACAGGTACACACACACACACACACACACACACACAAACGCACGCACGCTTGTCTTCCCCTAGCCCCGCCGTTGCACGACGTGAGAAAGCATCCCTAATGAAGCTAGCTGCCGTTGTAAACAACGCGGGGGCACGCTACATTCCCACTCTGCTTTATGACGCACTTCCGTGTAGCGAATTGCATAAAAATAGCTCTCTATACAAGCTGGATTCTCAATACAAGCAGCTTGTTTGTGGACTTAATCTAGGATTGTGTTTTTCAATGATGCTGTCGGCCTTGAAACTGAAGCGAAAACTTTGCGGAAATCAGGATGGTGCAAGTGTGGTTTCCGTGCTAAACAAATAATAATATTATTATTAATAATAATAATAATAATAATAATAATAATAATAATATACAGTTAGTCAATTTAACGTGCTAGCATTTTGTCACTGAGATCGCGGGTTCAAACCCGGCAGAGGGTCTTTTCTTGGGCGTAAAATTTATACTTTACTTCGGAAGGGAAGTAAAGCCGGTAGTCTCTTGTCGTACATTTATGGCACGTAAAAGATCTTCAAGCCTGATAAGACACCTCTAAGCAAAATTAAGCGGTTTTTCACCCACAATAAAAAATGAGACGATGAGAACCGCAGCAGTTATAGATCGCTCTTAAATGAAACAATTTAAATGTTCAGTCAATCAAAATATAAAAATACTCTTTGATTTACAAAATAATACTTAAAATTAATATATAAAAATGTACATTTATATCCTTTCAACAATTTTTAAATTTTAAAATACTTATTTATAACGACGTAAGGATAATAAATGTACTGATGGTGATAATGATGATGATAATAATAATAAATATATATATATAATATATTAATAATAGTAGCAGTAATATTATTATTTACATTCTTATAGGTCTTAAATGAGTATTATAAGTATGTTAATTTATGATTTTTAATATTATTATCTTTATCACTTAAAATAATGTAGGTAATGTATTGTTTCCTGTTTCTGTACAATAAAGTTATAATAGTGACTAGTTACCAGAATAAGTCCACTTTGGAAGTATATAATTTGATATTGTGCGCAATAACGGGAAAAGTACGTGTATAATATTTATTTTACAGTCCATGTTACACCTGGGAGCGGTCATGAAATGAACTTTGATTCCTAACCTCATTATTTGGTGTAAAACTTTCGATAAATGTAACGAAAATTCCGAACATCGCTTTCTGAGGACCGTGGATTATGAATTCATCCTGAAAATGAAACGCATTATCTTCAAAAGAATTTTGAAACACCAAAATCTAAATATCAGCCAATTTCGAACTTTTATACATTTATATTTAAAGAATAAGAACGTTTTGTTTTGTACGAGTTCAGCAATATTTTGCAAGCATTTCTCTAATAGGAACAGTTTTAGACATGATTTATATCTTTAGTTTACCGCATTCTTAATTGACAATAGCAATTTATTACCGATATATTTCCAATTTTAATTGGGTCCTTATTGCTTTGAATGTCTTCAACTTAGGTAAACAATGAAACTACGGTTAGTTTATTCTGTTTCATGCAGATTCCTCCACAAGTTTGCTTAAATTGAAAGTTGTACATAGTTCTTTTGCACCCTATGTGCATCTTTAATAAACTGTACATATTGGTTTAGCGTCTTGTCTATCCCAAATTTAAATTCCATGTACTTAACGTGAGCAATTAAAATCATAATGTACTAGTTTATTACTTTCTCTACACGTACTATGTACATAGTGTATAGAGAAGGTATTGTATTCCAACCAAACATTCGATACCGAGATTTCACCGGAAATACACGTTTTGTGTTCCCCTGAATCCAAAAAAAAAACATTTTTGGAAAAATGTTCCATGTGTGTGTGCAAGTGTGTGTGTGTGTGTCTGTGAACAGCATAGCTCAAAAACGAAAAGACCGTTGAATACCAAACTTGGTTTTTAAGTTTGGTATCTTCCAAGGATGCGACACGAAGATTTGCAAGAAAATCCCCCATCCCCAACTACTCTTTACATGGTACTTTTTTCGAAAATTTTGATTTTCTCAAAAATGGCTTTATTGACTTTGATTAAAATATTGTATATTAAAGATATTTACCTGACTAATAATATGTATATCTTGAATTTTCTGGGAATAGCCTCTGAAGACTACTTTACTGGATGAATTTTACATAACTGCTAAACCGTAAGAAAGGGACAAAAACTTACCACACAAAAATGTAGTGCACATTAAAACACACAATTTATGTTATATGCTTTTTTTCGAGGAGTTGATCGTTTTTGAGATATTCCTTGCTTTTGGTTTCAGCTTTGAAAAACTTATACTTTTCTCATACAGGAATTTGTCAATTCGTGTCCATACAAACAAAGGAACTTCAGTCACCTAGTAACTTCACTTTAACCTATGATACTCCCATATTTCGCTTCTACTTACAAGGAAGCCAGTAATAAGACTATTTCTGCAAATTTTTTCTCATTAGCTTGAAATAAATAGAAGAATAAGCTTATTAACAATAATTTGTTCCACAGAAGTAGAGAAAGTTATGTGAATGGAACACATCAGATTTGTTTTCTAACTGTAAAGTCCTGTATTCATTTGTTAGATTATTTATTTACACATGTATGTTATAAGTTAAGTTTTCTTCAATGTGTATACACAAAACTGTATAGTTACTATACTAAAACGATATTCTTAATGTTTATTATTAAAATTATCTACTTGAAGCATAACGATTTTTTCAGTGTTTAACTGTAGCCAATTTTTAGCAAAATTTTATATGAAAAATAAATAAATAAACAGATAACTATATAAAGATGTTCCAAGAAAATTATCTCCCTAAACCACCCTTTACATAGAAGAGATTCCGGAATTTTCGACTTTCTCAAATATCCTCTAAGGACTTTTATTAAAATACCATTATAAGAATTTAGATGACAAAATGCACATCCTGAATTTCTTTGGAATAAAACTGAAGTTCTCTTCATCCTAAATGACTTTTACATAATTAGTAAACGTGAGAGATAGAAAAAAAAAAATTGCTGCACAAAAAATGCAATCTCATTAAAATGCGTAATTTATGTCATATTTTTTGGAGAGCTAACCCTTTCCGAGATATACCTTGTTACTGATTTAAATTTTTCAATACTTAGACGTTTCTGAATAGGGAAGAATTTTCTTTTTTTTTTTTTTTACCCTGGGGATGCAAAGAGAAAGGAATTTTAATTGAACGCAGAGCCCGACTATTGACTATCGCTTTAGTCTAGTGAATCCCTTTAGTTCCCTTTTACTTATAAGGAATTAAGTAATAAGATAATTCTGCTAATGCTAATCTTAATTCACATAAATTAGAGAGAAGAATACGCTGTTGTAAGAATAATTTATTGCAGAGTAGGTATTAGATAGAGGCATGTGAATGAACACCACATATTTTATTTCTTTCTTTTGTTTAAATGAGATTGTGGAATTAATGACGTTGCAATTTTTAATCCACTCTACATTAACGCCTGCGTTTGCTATATACGTTCTTTCACCTGTAAAAACATCCCTTTTTCTTATTTTACGACACAAAGTAAAGCAATAAACTGAAACAGAATTTACCATCGGTCACGGCTCTTTGCATCAATTCTAAAGAATTCGGCATTGGATCTTTCAAGATGCCCGTTATTTACCCGTTTACTATCGAGAGGCTGCGGGCTTCTTTCAAATCCTTTAGACCTCTTATACCTAAGAATTCGTCCAGGTAGAGTTGCCTTGAATATCTATTGTTTGCTTTTGGATAGAACTTTGATTCCATTAGGGTAGGCGGATGGCGAGAAAAACCATGTTAGGTTTGAGAGAAAATGCCGTGGTGTATCTGTCGCGACATCGCGCTGCAGGGGATACCCCAGGTGATGGATGTTGGGGTAGCAGACAGGCTAGGGGGCTGGTAATCAGAAGGGTGGAGCTAAAGCTCCCTAGGATTCACATGGACGAAGAATTAGGTGGTCCAGCGATGCAGGAAAGCGGGGGGATACGTAGCCGGAATATCAAGTAGTTGACCTCTCCCGGAGGGGGTCGCGGGGAGGTAGGTAGGACTTTGCAAACCTCCCCTGCTCTCCACGCTGACTAATGGGGATGTAACACTGCTGGAGATCCATCACCGTGATTTTTATTTTCTCGAAAGGAAACCAAGACACATGGCAGAGTTGGAAAATTAAACCTGGAAGAGAATCCAGATAAAATACGGTGCAAAATGTTGCTGAAGACGAGTGGCTAATTGTCTATGAAATGGAGCACATGGAGAACAGTATTTTACTAGCTACCTGCTGCCTATGTATTTTTACTTTCACTAGCACTATGCTTGGCGTAATTACGTAGTAAGTAGAGAAATTATTTTATTCCAACAAAAAATTCGATGCCGAGATTTCTCCTTAAATTCATGTTTTGAGGTCTCCTGAACCCATAACAAACCTTTTTTTAGAAAAGTATGTTTGTGTGTGTATGTGTGTGTAGTGTGTGTAGAGGGGGGGCAGCACAGCTCTAATTCGAAAAGTCCGTTAAATACTAGACTTTATACTTAAGTTTAGTAACTCCCAAGGGTGCGTCACAAAGATTTTCAAGAATGCCCTTTACATGGAAATATTTTCGAAAATGTGGACTTTCGCAAAAATGATTATTTCGATTAAAATAGCGTATGTTAAAGATATTAGCAAATGACAAAATGTATATCTTAAATTTCCTGGCAATAGCCTCTGAAATCCTCTTCATTCTGAATGACTTTTGCATACTTGGTAAACCGTTAGAAATAGACAAGTCTTATTGCACAAAAAATGTATATTTCGTCAAAACACACATGTTATGTTCTATAGTATCTATCGTTGAACTAAGCATTTCCTTGTTATTGGTTTCAATCTTTAAATACTTCAATTTCCTCAAACGAAGTCATCCTAAATTTTTGTTTTACTCCTGGGCATGCAAAGAAGCGAATTTCAATGAGAACAGTATAGAGAGAGCTTTTAAAACATTTGACAGTAGCCTATTTTGTTTCCTTAGTTCCCTTCTAGTATTAAGGAATTAAATAATAAGATAATTCTACTAATGTTTCTCAAAGAGCTCGAACTCGATTAGCTTGAAGCAGAAAGAATAATAATCTTTTGTAATAAGCTTGTTTGTAGAGCAGATAGAGAAAGATACGTGAATAGAAAATATCAGATTTTTACACTAGAGACTAAATTCGATCCTTCATTAAATTTTAAACTTGCTTTATGCCGTTTTCGGACATCATGTCTGCTATATCTACATAGAGATTAAAAACATCATTGTTAGAGACTTTAGTATCACTCACGATCACAGCATTCTAGCACTTGGTATGATCTTTTCGTATCAACTTTATATTATGGGATAGGATAGCGAATGAGTTCTTTTGCAGCACAACCCAACTAATAAAAAAAAATATAACAAGACCCAATATATGGAAATCAGTTGCAAGATTCATTCAGAAAAAGTATGTAATTACATGATTTTCTCTACTCACTTATATAACATCTTAATATCAGTTTATTTGTTAATTCAGATATATAATTTCAGTACACATTTACACATTTTCTTAAAGAAAGCAGGAGGTTAAGCAATAGTCATATTTTAAAGAGCGTCGTTATGTAAGGCTTGAAAATCCATGCTCTTTGCATAATCAAGAAAGAGAGAGAGAGGGGCAGATAGAGAGAGAGAATACTGATTTACCAATTAGGAAAGCATAAGGAATTGAAAATTCAAACAAATATCAAGCATATCTCGGATATGGCTGGTCAATTAATAAAAATACAGGAATTAAGACAGTGAGTTTCTTCCCATTTGTACTTTGATCTTGATTAATACAAAAGACTTCACTTACAATTTGTTAAAAGAATATCATGATTTCGATACGTATCCAGGTATTCAGTTTTTTTGCACGACTCTGGAGGAGGCAGGTGGCGAAATTATTATATTCTTTTAAAAAATGCAAGTGAAGTGTTTAGCATTAATCAAGCTCGGCTCAAATTGCAAATATTTTCAATTTCATCAGGCTTGCATAGCTGTAACTTATTCGGGCTGCAAGCAAGTGACGGCCTAGGTATTGTGACAGCTTGTGGATACAATTTTTTTTTGTAATGTTTATCGCCCTTTTTACTACTTGTGACACTGCAGGCGATGACACTGGTGATGCATGAAATGAAGAGAGAGCACCGGTGAAATGCGACAGCGGGGGAAACCCCGCTCCTGTGTCGTTTTGTCCACCACAAATCTCTTGCGGTCGCTTGGGATCGAACCCGGGACGTCTAGGGGAACGATGAGATGTCTAATCACTCGGCCACGGCGCGGCCACTGGAGGATCCAATGTACAGTACCCAATACACGGTAATACTCGAGAATAGTTTTATTCTCTGTGAGAGGATCAGATATCCTGATGAAATTGTTGAAATCGTGCGGTATAATTAGCATGTAGACATTGTCGCAAGTTTCAAATTGCTTCACAGAAAGGTAGACTATTCTTCCTGTTATTCAAATTTGAACCCAATGATGTGTGTGTGCGGGAGAATGGGAGCTGCGGTCGATTTTCACTCGATTTTGTGCAAAGTATAAAATATGACTTTGAGCGAAAAGTAATTTTTCGTTGACTGCTCTGTGGTCGAGTGGTCAGCAAGCTGACTTCTCACCCGGAGGTCCCGGGTTCGATTCCCGGCTGGGGCGGGGAATTTATCTTTAACCAGATTTATTCCTTATCCCCCACAGAGTCTGAAAATATGAATGTGAGAGTGAATGTGCGTGTGTATTATTAATATAATAACGATTAACCTAATGTTCTAACCTACAGTAATCCGAGTTGTTTCACAAGTCAAAGCCCCCGATATGATCATTGAAGTTAAAGGGGGCTATACAAATGAAACAATAAAAAAAAAAAAACTTTTCGTCCATGTCACTGATGTTTTATAGGGTTTAATGCCCGCTTTTACTACATATGGCCCCACAGGCAATGGCATTGATGATACATGAAATGAAGATGGAATACGATGACAGGGGAAACCGGAGAATCCGGAGAAAACCCGTCTCTGCTCCGCTTTGTCCACGTGCGGTCATTTGTGAATGAACCCGGACAGCCTAGGTGAAAGGCGCAACCTTATTTTTACTGCTGGGATTTAATTTTAACTATGCTTCAAAGATTGAGGGCAGTTATAGGTGTGGAGGTGTTAAGGTTATTTTAATGTATTTTAAGTTTAGAAGATATTAATTTACTTTAATTTATTTCTTTGGTTATTTAAAACAAGTGCTTTTGTAGATTGCTATTTTTTATGCATGGATATATCCATAAAGCAATATTGCTTTCTACATATCCAGTCATAAAATTAAAAATATAAAATAGCAAGTACTGAACCTAGAAGCTTATGAGTGAAAGCAGTGCCTTCTTAAATTCTTGGTCCCCTAACCTTATTCCATGTTGTGTTATCAATACTTTATAAGTTGATTATTGCGCTCCCAAAGTTAGACCATTTTACAATTTCTGCATGTGCTTTATGCACATAACTGTTAAAAATCACGAATTCGTTAGAACGAGACATGATTTTTGATGATGAATTTTGGTGCACGAGTTTACATAGTCTGCTGTGATTTCAGCGTAATTTCCGTTTCTTGGGGTTGACTCTTTTGGTCTTGGGTGTACACAGGCTGTTGTGGCTTCACTGCGCTTTTCTTTTCTTGGGGATCTCTCAGTTTTTAGTCCTCGGGTGCATTTAGACTGCTGTGACTTTCACTCTTTCATGGGATGACTTTTTTTTGTCCTCAGGTGTATATAGTCCGCTGTAGCTTCACTGTTTCTTGGGATGACTCTCTTTTTTGATCCTCTGCTGTGACTTCATTCTGTTTTCTTTTCTTGTGGATGATTTTCTTTTTGGTGTAGACATTCTGCCGTGACTTCACTGTGCTTTCCCTTTCTTGGGGATTACTTTATTAAGCTCTTGGGTGAATTTTGAAGTGTGCTGTGACTTCACTGTACTTTTCCTTTCTTGTGGATGACTTCTTCTTTTTTTCTGGGTCCTCGGGTGTACATAGTTTGCTGTGACTCTTTCTTCGTTTCTCTCAAAGCTATTACATCTTATCTTCTGTGTAACCTCTTTCAAAACCTAATTGTATTTTTCGTATTTAATCCACTTATATTCCACGTAGCAGATCCTTTTCCATAGCCAAAGCCTGTGACTGTCATCTGTCTGGCTTTTTCCTATTTAACAGAAAACGCAACTATGATTGTTTACAGCCCTACACTAATTGCCTCTCTTGGAGGACTTTACCAGAGCCTCTTCTGCTGGGTGACAGAGTTCCTGTTGAGGCTTCACGGTTATACCTACTACACCCCAATAGACAATGTCGTAATTTGCGTTGCCAAATTTTCGGGACATGGACCACAGAGACTGCATTTTGAGGGGTTACTGTTTCATATGAATCAAAAGTTCGCATCATGATTAACATATTTCCTTAAAATCCATAAACAATGAGGCGTATTCAAGGTACTCTGTTATGGTGTGTTTGGGTTACCGCCGTATTTTGAACTTATTAATGGCGTCATTTGTTCATATCGGCTTGATCCTAAGAGTGGAGCTAAAATAACTGTTCTCAAAGTGTTCCATAGTACTTAATCAAGACAATTTTAGATTGACTATAAATAACAGAATATGAATAATAAAGAGAAATTTGTTACAATTCTCAATAAATATTCTTTAAGATCTCGGCTTTTTAAATTACTTCCTCTTCCCC
Organism: Hymenopus coronatus; assembly: GCA_030762935.1. Lineage (NCBI taxonomy): Eukaryota > Metazoa > Arthropoda > Insecta > Mantodea > Hymenopodidae > Hymenopus > Hymenopus coronatus. The sequence continues at coordinate 102,719,975 of CM060894.1, read as the reverse complement.
CTGTCGTTTTTATTTTATCTCATCGTTCAAAAACTAATTGTATATCATGTTAATCGACATAAACGTTTACAAAAATATATGTATTACACACTTAGTTGTTGATACAAGAGGGATACAGGAGGTTGAAGTGATAGTCAAATCTTTAAAAAGCCTGTCTTGTATGCTGGCCTTTAAATTCCATTTTTGTATAACCCTTATGAAAGAAAACAATACTGATAGCTCTTTTACGTTGTATTACAAATATTAGAAAATCAAACCAATAACAACCAAAGCCTCGGAAAAGAGTATGTGAAAAAAAAAATGATGCAAGGCGTGCTTTAACTAGATTTATATATTTCGCCTGAAAGATTTTGTCTCAATGATGTGCTATTTTAGTTATATAAATTATACAACAGTCGTTCCGAAAGAAATTTCACAGGACATTCGCACCAAATTAAACATTGGTGTTGAAGATACGTTATATAAGCAGTGTTTTTTTTTTATCCAAATCACAGTACTGTTTATAAGAAATAAAAAATAGCTAAAGGTTCTGATTTAAATAGTTCTTTGGGAGCGGGACCTTCTTTAAAATCTAATATTTCACAACCTTGGAACTTGGATGGTGGTGGTGGTGATGATGATGATGGTGGTGGTGGAAATGAGTTAAACACTGTACACCTCTGTGCGCTTATTTGTTATTGGCTTAGTTCAACCCGTTCAGAAGCCGAAATTGTTATTTTCAAGTTGAGATCCTTCTCCGTAACGCTTAGCCATTTTGAAGATAAGGTGTTTCTTTTCTAGAGCTTTGCAATCCAGAAGAATATGAATGCTGTTTCATCAGATTGTTTAGACGACATATTGGTTCCTCGTGGAATTTTCTTATCGTCCTAAGAAGTTTCCTGAACCCACCGTGCTGTCTATGTCATCCACAGTGATATAGAGGTAACATATTATTTGTTTCCCAAGATCGTGGGTTCAAATCCGGTAGAGGGCGATTGATTATTTCGGTCATAAAAACCCTAGCATGGCTTCCTTTGGAAGGGAAGTAAATCGTTGGTCCCGTGTCGTATATTTACGTCACGTAAACAAACTTTAAGCTTGATAAAGAGGCCTCTGAACAAAATTCATACCCAATATAGAATGGGATGCTGAGAACCACAGAAGTTAAAGAGCGTTCATATATACAACTGAATATAATTTCGTGAAATTTGGACAACCACTAACGTTTTTTAAATTTTATTGTGGAATCGAATGTTACCTATATACTGGTTCAAAAGCAACATCAGTAAATCATAGCAAGATAAAAAATACACGAACAGAGGTCACCTACACACCCGTTGCATTAAATAGGATTAGATAAAGGCACGTATTATCCCACTAAGAGCTTTCTTGCTCTTTTTTTTTTTTTTTAAATACAGTTCTGGTATCTGATCGGGACTCCGGCGCTGTATACCGTACTTTTTATTTACCTAATTTTTTTTACTTTTATTACTGTATGATTACTGAATTTCTGTTTTACTTTTTACACATACATACACAAACACATAACACCCATGCCCAATGGGCTGTCGGAAGAAGTCAGCAGGAAGAACCCTAATCCTAGGAACTGCGTATTGACCTTCAGCACAAAGTTTGTATATACCCAAGTTATAAAACCTGGTATTTAAGTTCAACGTCTTCCAAGTTTGCATGAGATTTTCAAGAAAAATTTCAGTACCCAAAACTAAATTTAATATGGAATATCTTTCAAAAATGTTGCTTTTTTCAAAAATGGCTTTACAATGATTTTATTCATTCTGGAAGACCTTTACATAACTGGCAAAAGATATACAAAATCTTACAATAAAAAATGCAGGTCTCACTAAAACACACAATTTATGTAGAATTCATTTTTTGTCGACTTAACCATCTCCTAGATACTCCTGGCTTAAATTTCCCAATACTTATTGCTTTTCTCAAATCAGCTGTCGTCGTTGCATTTTCCTTTCTTTGCGGTGAGCTCATACTTTAGGTGCCATATGCGATGGCCCTATTGTTGTGCCGTATTCTCCTAATCACCACGTTCTGAGCACCGGATGCTGCGTTCTCGGCTTCGTGTCCAGATTGGTGACGTTGGCGGTGCTCTAAGACTCACTCCACTACCAATAAGTACATCCACGTACCTGTTGATGTGAATCTACTACCGGTGATATGCCTCAGGGTTGCTCAACCTGCACGATAGTTGACTCTCTCGGGGTGGTACAGGTAATGGGGGTGGTTCAGGGAGTGATCTTATAAGAATGTAGACGTATGTAACTTTCCTTGAGTTTATTTTAACTAGGAGGTGCGAGATAAGTACTTTGCTTTACAATTCTCCTAACTTAAACACTTGCTAGGAACTTTAATACTTGGTTATTCACACGATATTATTTATACTACTTCTTCTTTGATTCTGATTTACACAATTTAATTTAATGCACATCACTGGCTTTAAATACACTTAATTTAGAGTGTTGTAAACTACTAGGTATCGTTACGACTTACAATTTTTCACTTTATACAAAGACGTGACGTTCAGCATAACAATCGACAGCATGACAGCAGCATCAGACGAGAAACATACAGCCCCGATATGCCTTCCTCTGTTCCTTATATACTAAAAATACCGTCATGGCGGCTTCTTTCTGATTGGACAGAAAGACCGCGCACTTGACGTAAATATTACCCAAAATCCACTGTTCTCATCCCAGGGTGCACTGCAATACCCACGTGACACGTGTTGTAAATGGAAAATTACTATTTTTTTGCGAATTTTAAGGTTTACCCCCGGCGTGAGCCGTTAGTACACGACTGGACAAAAGAACCCTTGTTAATAAAGAGCTTCTCACACCACACTTCTAACTCGGTGTCAGCTTTCTGCTTTTGCTTTGCTCCAAGCTGAATTTACTCTACTAAATATATACGTTAGTAAGCATTTGTTCTCTTTAACTATACACTGCTACATAATTAATACACTAACAATAATTTTTGTAGAGAAGCTAACTAATGGTCTCATCATCCTGGTCATGCAAAAAGATTGGAACTGCAAAACATTCACATAGCGATAAGCTCTTAAAGGATTTGTATCGCTTTAGACCAGTGTATTCCCTTATATCCCTGGTGTCCTCAAGAAAATATGCAGTAAAACCATTTATGCTAATGTTTAGGTTGATTAGCATAAAGACGTCAGAAAAGTATTTGTAATAGTAGCTCTTTACTGAATAGATTGAAAAAACATTGAGAATGTAATATATTGGCTTTTATTTAATCTGTTCTAATTAAAGAGCGTATAACTTAATTTTTATTTTAAACATTACCCATTTGTGTAAAAACGTCTTTTCTACAACAGTTGTCAATCGCAACATTTGAGATAAGCATCAAATAAGCATTAGTTTACATTTAACTCCTTTTATCATGCTTTGTATGTCATAATTGAAACAATTACCAAAATGATAATCATTTAGGAAATTTGAGCTCATTTCCCAAACGATTTTAGTTAATGAATATGGAAAAGATATATAACACATTTCTTTATAAATGCAGTGCACAATTAATGCGCAGTTTCGTTAGCCACATTATGCATGAAGAGGGATTTTATATTTACCTTAGACTATCGATGAGAACAAACCATAGCATATAGTAATTGAGTAACCATGTAAACATTATAAATGTAAGACATAAACAACGGAGGTTACGGCCCGCACCTTGTGAACATTCATAAATGTATTATGGCTACGACCCTCTGGGCTAAGGGGTGAAGTGAAGAAGCTATAGGAGACTACCGAAAAGCGCGAAAATCTCTTATTCGAAGATATGCTTCACTATTGGAGCTGCATAGAGAGGACGATGAATGAACCATCACCAAGTAGACCTCCAGCTCCTTTGGGCAAGATTCCACATCCTCTGTTCAGCACTTTCATACGACACGAAATCTTGGAGCCTATCTAAAGATGAGAAGGAAACGGAATGAAGAAATTATAGAAATTTGCGGTAGATGTTGAACTACTCCAACATTCGCCTACCGACCAGGATAAGCAATCGAGAATTTAACCCATAACATCCCGAAGACGAGCATTATTTAATTACGTGCCATCTAGCTTGTTCTCTAGAGAGACACACTGGGAGGTTCTACACATTCCGGCAGTCTTAAGATGAAAATGATAGAGAACAAAAATGAGAGAATTAGAATTTTTTTGTAAAAACGCAATAAAAGATATTGTATAAGTGAACCAAAAGTATACAGCTTAAAGGGAAATTTTGAAAATTATCTTAGCTATTTTCAAGGGTAAATATTTATGGAGATTAATTTTATCCTTCTGTTTTATTTTGTTTTTAAATGTTGTGTAAGTGGAGATTGTTGAAGATTGCTTTATTTAGTTGGTGGGTATTAATGTAAACTATTAAAAAAAAACTGTGTTTTTTACTTTCTCTACACGTACTATGTACATAGTGTATAGAAAAAAATTCAATAACGAGATTTCACCGGAAATACACGTTTTAGGGTCCCCTAAATCCAAAAAAGCATCTTTAGAAAAAGGTTTATGTGTATGTCCCCTGTGTTTGTGAATAGGATAACTCAAAAACGAAAATTCAGTAAAATACGGAACTTGGTATTTCAGTTTAGAATGTTTCAAAGAAGCTTTTGGGAAAATTCCCCCACCACAAAATACCGTTTACATGGAACAAATTTGAAGTTTTATTTTCCCAAAAATGGCCCTTACGATTTTGATTAAAATATAGTATACCAAAGATATTTATACGAAAAATAACATTTATATTTTGAATATTCTCAGAATAGTCTCTGAAGAGCTCTTCATTCTATATGAGTTTTGCTGATATTCGTATAACTGGTAAACCGCAAGAGATAGACGAAATCTTACTGCACAAAACATACAATGACGTTAAAACACAATTTTATGATAGATATTTTCGTGAATTTGACCATTTTTGAGATACTACTTGTTATTGGTTTCAGCTTTAAAATACTTAAAACTTTTCACATACAAGAGTAATTCAACTCCTGGCAAAGCAAGAAACGGATTTCATCCACATGGCAACCAGCTTTTAAAATATTTGATTATCACTTCAACCTAGTTTATTCCCTTATTGCCCTTCTACTTACAAAGAAGCAAGTAATAAGACAATTTCATCTAACGTTTATCTCAATTAGCATGAAGTAGATAGAAGGATAAGTTTTTTAGTAGTAATTTATTAACAAGATGTACAGAAAAACAAGTGAATGAAACACAGAATTTTGAAAATCATTTTTGACTTTTGTGTAACGATGAAATTTGAAACCTAAAACAAAAGAAAAGAATAGACTATTGTACTGCTGTACATCCTATAAATAGTGAGGCATTTGGGATTGAGTCAAGAAAAGGGTTGTTTTGCAAAAAGTTATCCTTGTTTTATATTATGTGAAGACAGATAGCTTTATGAAATACTTTAGATCAATAGTTTTCCTTTTTCTAAATAAAATTGTAATGGAGAAAATATTTCTGTTCTGTTACTAGTGTCAATGCAGACACTTAGCGGGGTATTTTTTTCTGTGTATATTCCGGCGCCTTGGAATGCACGATAGAACTATTGAAATATGTGCACTGTCCTAATTTGGGGATGCTTAGAAACAACTGACATAAGAAAAATATGATATGATAGGTGTAACATTTAAATTAAAGCATCTTAATATATAAAAGTCAATCTATGTAGGTAGGTAGGTAGGCAGGCAGGCAGACAGGCAGGTCGCCCTCCGTGGTGTAATGGTTACCATGCTGACTTCATATACCCAAGGTCGCGGGTTCAAACCCGGCGCAGGACGATGGATTTTTTGGGTGTAAAAATCCTTAGCATGGCTTCCTTCGGAAGGGAATTAAAGCAGTGGGTCCCGTGTCGTAGATTTACGGCACGTAAAAGAACCTCAAGCCTGATAGAGAGGCCTCTGAGCAAAATTAAGCGGTCTTTCACGCCCAAATTTAGAATGGGACGCTGAGAATCACAGCAGTTAAAGAGCTTCCATAAATACGCCATTTACATTTTTTTATGTATGTGTATGCATGTATATGTATGAGTGTGAGTATGCATGCATGTAATGTAATGTAATGTTATGTATGTTATGTATTTTGATTTTCTCAAAAATGGCCCTAACGATTTTTATTAACATATCGTATATTAAATATATTTACCTGACAAATAAAATGTATATTTTGAATTTTCTGAGAATACCCTCTGAAGACTATTTTATTCTGGATACATTTTACGGAATTCTGCATAACTGCTATACCGTAAGAGATGGACAAAATCTTACCACACAAAAATCGTAGAGCACGTTAAAACACACAGTTTATGTTAGATACATTTTCTTCGTGGAGTGGATCGCTTTTGAGATATTCCTTGTTTTTTGGTTTCACCTTCGAAAAACTTAACTTTTCTCATACAGGAATTTGTCAGCTCCTGTCCATACAACCAAAGGAACTTCAGTCACATAGCAACCAGCTTTTGACTATCACTTTAACCTCCCTTATTTTGCTTCTGCTAACAAGGAAGCAAGTAATAAAATTATTTCTGCTAATTTTTTGTCGATTAGCTTGAAATAAATAGAAGCATAAGCTTTTTAGCAATAATTTGTTGCAGAGATGTAGAGAAAGTCGTGTGAATGGAAACATCAGATGTTTATGATTACCTCCTTATTTATCTTCATATTATTATTTTTGTATAAAGTAACACATATTAATTCAGTATAATCGTATTGATTGCAAAAGTTCTGTGGAGCTCAAACATTACCAACATGAATAAAAAATAAAATCAAAGATAACTTCTATATTAACTTCCACATATTCTGTGAGCATATTCCGATGTTCGGACATACATTTACTTTAATGTTTAATTTTCAATTTACACTTACTTCAATTTTTGTAACCATGGTTTCTTTCTCTTTAGTAAGTTTCTGGTATTTTATAAGTATAAAAAGTAAATTGATGACATACATAAACAATAAAGGAGTGGATAACAGCAATATTATCAAAAAAGACAAACCGACCCCTTTTTCTTTTTCTTCTTTTCTTTTATATGCCCATTTTATTCATTTTTCTTTAGTTTTGTTTTTCTTTCCAGTGTTTTCTTAGTAGGATATATTGTCGTTACTTAAATTGGCATTGCTTCTTTCCAACTGAGATTTTCTCTGTATATAGCGACGAGGCATCCTAAATGTGCAACATGTAAGTCACAGCTGCATTGACAAACTATCTTGCTAACGTCGCCCTCCGTGGTGTAATGGTTACCATGCTAACTTCATATACCCAAGGTCGCGGGTTCAAACCCGGCGGAGGACGATGGATTTTTTCGGGTGTAAAAATCCTTAGAATGGCTTCCTTCGGAAGGGAAGTAAAGACGTGGGTCTCCTGTCATAGATTTACGGCACGTAAAAGAACCTCAAGCCTGATAGAGAGGCCTCTGAGCAAAATTAAACGGTCTTTCACGCCCAATTTTGAATGGGACGCTGAGAACCACAGTAGTTAAAGAGCGTCCATAAATAACACGCCATTTTTTTTATCTTGCTAACTCATATTTTTGCTTGTTCAACCTTGCTTACGCATATTGTTTTGCTAGTTACTTTTCTTTCTTTGTAGTTTCCAGAAGTTTTAATCAACTATTTGTTTGAGTGTGTTGTTTAATAACTTCTAAATACGTTCGAAGAAACGCACCCTATTGGACAAACAACCTAAGGTAATGTTATATAAAATAAAAATGTACTGAAAAATTCAAGTGTGTAACTGCAACCAAAATCAAACTACCTAGTTCAAACATTTAAGGTAATCAGAGAATAATACTAATACTAATAATAATAATAACAATAATTATAATAATAACAATAATAATAATGGTAATAATAACAATAATAATGGTAATAATAACAATAATAATGGTAATAATAACAGTAATAATAATAACTGAAAGGATTATAATGTGGAATTTGTTATATAAACGACATACTGACTATAATTCGCGAATTTGTTAAATTTTCGCCTTTAGCCTCCTGCTTCGCGGATTTTAGCGATTATGTTATGCAATATCATCATTAAAAATGTCGCAGAACATATTAGGCAAAATATATAGAATGTATATGTAGAACATATCCTGATTTCCAAAAATACCAGGTTCTACTGATGTCGAGAGAATTTAAGTATAAAACCCACTCCGCACCCATTTTATAGAAGGGGTGTTGCTATATTGCAAGGAGATATTAAAATCAGCATAATACCATTCTTGGTATCAAATTTAATAAATTTTTATAAAATGATTAAATAACATTTTACGTTCATAGCTAAAATTAGCTAGGCCTAAGTAGAGGGTTTGTTTACAAACTACAGATAGCTTAACAGCAGGTTCAAGGACTAGAGAGGGGATAGTGGCCAGTACGGTATATATGGTGGTGTGACATGGCTTTTGTGAAACAAGTTAAGTTTCTTATGGAATGCGCTTTCCGCATAGAAGTAATATTACGGATTCGTGAAATTGACATTTCAAATGTGCTTTACTTGTCCAATATCCGAATCGAGGTACTGCACATATGAAAATAAATTTCGATGCAAGAACCCAGGAATCAACTCATCATAAAGCCTAAGTACATTGGGTTATTAACGAGAACAAATATGAGAAATCTTGTAACATGGTGGGTTAAACATTATGGACAGTGGGACGTGTGGAAAGCACAATACTTGTGTTTAACTACGCACTTTTGAAAATTAAAAATTCAAGAGTTTGCTTTGTCACAGGACAATGAAATTCATAGCATGTAACAAGCAACTATTTCTTAACATGTTGATAATGTAAGGTATGCAATATAAATTCATACTTTTTCTCAGAAGATTTCTAAAGTTACGTCAACAAACAAAATTTTCAAAACACATTATTATTTAGGTACACATAACGAGCACAAATTTTTTCAGAGAAATTCCAATTTTTAGAAGAGATAAAACACTTAGTGATGCATAAAAGAGCGGATTAGAATTTTAATATATTGAAATGTATAGACAAAAATTGTTAAAGTTGATAAAAATATTCTGTCCCTTAAAATTCAGAGTTTTTAAAATTTTAAAAACTCAAAATGTTGTATTTAAAAATACCTTACATTTTTGTTGTGGAACTAACCATTTACTATTCCTTGTGAGTAAATGTCACCATTCGTGACTCTTTTGTATTATTTCTGGTCATGCAAAGAGAACCGAATTGCAATGTCAATTGCATAGCGGCAGCTTTTAAAATAATTTATATCGCTTTAGCCTAGTGTATTCCGTTACTTTCCTTCTGCTTACCAGAAACTAAGAAATAAACATTTCTGTTAATTTTTAACTCGATTAGCGTTAAGTGTAGAAGAATAACCTTTTATAAGAAGTTTGTTTGCAAAACAGATAGAGAAAGTCACATGAATGGAATACATTAATCTGTTTAAGAATAGTTTGTGGCAGAATAGGGAAAGTCATGTGAGTACATCAGATTTTTTAAATATAATTTTTGTTATTGTTTACGCAAATTAAGTGATCAAGAATTTCGGTACCACATAAACGTAAATTACATATTTTCCTCACTGAGTAGATTTCACTATAGAGGGCAGTTTTATCTACTGGCCAAAACCTGTAGGCGTAGGAACGCTTGCTGGTAATTACGTTTTCCCTTTGCAAGAAAGCCTAAGGTAACACGTTGGTACCGCGTATCTGTTGATCGATATTCGCGAAATTGAGACTATGCCTTATAAGAAATGAGCGCAAGGCGTTTCATATGTGACAAGTAAGGGAGTGCGGCGTCTGATGAAATTGGGAGTGATGTGTCTCCGTGGGTGGCGTGTTTACATCAGACACCCCGTGACTGTACTCGTGTTCCCGTGACGTAGAGGCTTGTAGACCTGTCCCTGTGCAGTTAGTGCTAATTATCTCTCCTCCGCTACAATCCCCGTGATTTTCTGGCCCAGAGAGAGACAGAGAAATGGGGAACCTTGCACCGACGAGTTACGAGCATTTCCACGTTCACGCGAAATTAAGAGCAATGTCAGCCTTGTGTTGCGGAGAAAATTACACGGCGAGCGTTACAACAAGGATAATCCATTTATTTTAACAGAGGCATAAAATACTGCATTCACCATGCAGCCTAAATAAGCCCGTGCTGAACTTGCAGTAGGTTAGGGTGTCATAAGATCGCCATAGGCGGTATGCAGCTTGATACGTTTAATTAGAGATTCGGTTTTGTTTTCTGGCAAACTTTCAAGATCAGTCGGTAGAGCACCTTCTTGCTTTGTGAGGGATTCTGAGTTTGATACCCGATCGGGAGGGATAGGTTTCTCTCTCTCTCTCTCTCTCTCTCTCTCTCTCTCTCTCTCTCTAGGCAAGATACGCTAATCTCCCAGACACAGAAGTATGAATGAGAGAGTGATACCAGGTAAGCATCTGGTGACATCTTCCCATTTTACTCGCAGTTGTTATCAATATTGTTGCTCACCATACAAAGTATAACAGTGGCGGAACCAACTAGGCGAGAATCGAGTACCAAAAAATAAAGCTTGAAAAACTTTTCTTCGGTCGTTTATTAGAACGGTGACTTCTTTTTCTCGACTTGTATTTATCAACGTCAGACTTAATTGTAGACACACACAGACACAATATTGATAGAAATGTTTTATTATTCAAACTGCATTGTGTGTCACTCTTAGTACAGTTCTGTTTATAAAAAATTACTAATGTGTATATGTGGAGCCAAACTTTGCAACAATACACTCTCAAAATCTCTCAATTTTAGGTACGTGTTGGCAGACAACATCTAGTAAAGTTACAAACCGTGTTCTCTGTTGTTTTAGAGGAGTGCTGTTCATGAAGTAAGTTCTAATTTTAATTTTAATGGGGAATCTATTTCATTTAAAGCATGCGTTGCAAAATAGTTGCATATCTTTTCCCGCTCCCCAGATCTGCCGATAGACAATGTGACCTAAACGTCAAGGGCCGCCGATGTGACCACTGCAGTGAAAGACAATAAAACAATAACAAAACAAATGCGTTTTGAAGTATACATTAAAATTTGTACGTTTTTAAAAGTATATAATTACTGTGTTTATATTTCTGTTAACTTTATTGCAGAGAGAAATTGCTTGAATTAGACACACTATCGGCATTCTAATGTAGTAGAACCCTGCTCAACCAAAATAAACCACAGTCGTTTCGGATAACTGATTTTTTTCGGATAATGCTCAATAAAAACTTTAAGCAGCGAAAGGAAGAACATTTTTATATTCAAAATGCATGTAATAGTGTTTAAACATTGAAAAATATACCGTCCTTAGTATTTGAATATTGATCATATATTTATATAGTTCATTTTACAAAATCAGTAATTTTTCTAAGGTTTCTTCTCATAACGCTTGCATGAGGCTGTATCACTATTGTCTGTTGGTGTTAATTTGCTATTTTATGTTACAAAACGCAAGGCAACTCAAAACTTGATAGTGCCGTATAAAATATTTTCGGTTATGATTTGAGTTCGAACGTGTAGTCATTCTTTGATTAGCTACACTGAATAAAAAAACAAATAAATAAATAAAAAGTGCGTATGCATGTGTGCGCACATGTGCATATTGAAATAATCATGGGTCTTCCTCTGCTGGAGTTAGACAAATGCGTTTAATAATGGATTTAAATTCATATAAATGTATTCAGTTAATCTCTCTTTTCTAATACCCAATAATAATTTGACAAAATTAATCTTTTTAAGAATATTAATTACAGGTATACATAAAGTAAGAAGAGGACGTATTACATTCCACAGACCGTGTAACGTGTCTGTGTGTGAACAGAATAACCTAAAAACGAAAAGTCCGTTAAAACCGAACATGATATTTAAATTTAGCATCTTTCAAGGATGTGATACCAACCTTTTTTAGAAACTTAGCCCACTTCAAATTAACTTTTACATGGAAAATTTTTTGAACATTTTCTAAAAATTACTTACGATTTTCATCAAAATACCATGTTTTCTGCTCAAGTTTATTTAGCTTAGAGTGAAGTAGATAGAAGGATAATCTTTTAGTAGCTCACAGCAGAATAGGTAGGGAATTCTTATGAACGTTGCACACCGGAATTTTTCTTTTGTTTTGTTTAAGATTTCCTTAAAATAATTCTGCAAATATTTATTTCGATTCACATTAAGTATGCAAAAATAAGGTTTTGTAAGAACGTTTATAGAAGAGAAATTAATCAAGCAATTGTGAGTAACAACAGCCGTATTTTGAACATAACTTTATTTTAAATTATAAGTGTCCTAACTATATTTTAATTTTTCTTTCAGAAATAGCTGCCCTGTATGCTATGAATCTTTGTGTGCTATAGCTTATTTACTCGTATACTATTTAAAAACTTGTGTGTTCCATTCACATCACTTTTTCTACCTATTCTGCAACAAATTTTATTACTCTTACAAAATCTAATCTTTTATCTACTCCACGTTAATCAACATAAACATTAACCGAACCAGTCTTATTACTTATTTCCTTTTAGCTGCATGAGAATTAAGGAAATACGCTAAGGTGACGCGTTAGTTAAATCTTTTAAAAACTTGTCGCTAAGTGATGACCTTGAAACTTGATTCTCTTTTCAATGACCAGGAGTGAAACTAAAGAAAAATGAACGAAGATTATCCATTTGAGTAAAGAATACTATTGGGACTTTTAAACCAACAACAAGGAATACCTTGGAATTGGCTAACTCCACAAGAAATGTTATCTGATATAAATTTGTGCTTCTACGAGATCTACATTTTTATAAGTTTTTATTTGCCTCTTGTGGTTTACTAGTTATGCAAAAGGCAGCTAGAATGAAGAATACTTTAGAAGCTCTTCCCAGGAAATTAACAATAAATATCTCATTCTTCATGAAAATATTGTAAACATGTCGTATTCTAATAAAATCGTAGACATTTTGAGAACTTCAAAATATTGAAACATGTTCCAGGAAGAGGTAGTTGGAGTGGGGGTATTCCTTCGTGTTTCCTTCCTTGGAATATCAAATATCAAATTTAGTATTTAACCGACTTTTCGTGTTTGACTTACGCTATCTAAAGACAAAAGACAGACAGAAGAACATTTTTCAATACAACATTCTTATTCAGGGGTCCACAACACATATATTTGCTGTGAAATATCGGTATTGAATTTTTATGGGGATTACAGTACCTTCTCCACCAACTATGCACATTGTACATATGTGGTACAGATAATAAAAATTGAGCTATTTTACCTACTTATGCATTTTCCAAAGATTATAAAAATGTTTAAAAACATCACTTATAAGTTCATAAAGAGTAATATTTGAGAAGTCCACAACATGTTATTATTCGGATACATAAACAATAGTTTTCCAGTAGCCTTGAGAATCGGTAATTCTTCATGTAATTTTCGCTATGTAAACATATTATTTCAAATCAAGGTTCAGTAAAATAGGTCTATAGCCCGATTTTACAAACGCCAGTAAAATGCTTACGGTTACATTTCATCCTTATCATCACTCTACCATCGGAGGTAACGGATGGCATGCCTCAACCTCAGAAATGGGTCCAGTCAATGCTTGGTGAACTGGGATAACCCCGAAGGTAGCTGACCATCTGGGGAGCGTTACTAATTTTACGGATACTTTAGCAGCACATGCTTTTACAATCACTGTTAGACGCGATCTGTCAGAAAAATATGCCTTACCTCAAGTAATAATTATGGCAGAATATCCAGCGGTAAATTCCCAGCCTGAGACATTTGCGCTCATTAATTAATAATGACGAAAATGAACTGCATTGAATTCTACAATGTGACACAGATGGCGCGAGATGTTTAAGAAGCTTAAGATATTCATGTCAAGGACAAGTTATTACGAAAGTGAATAACAATCAAGAATGTTCCAGTGCATTTCTTAGCCTTGTTTATGATAAGATTGGTGATGTAATAGGAAATATTGAAGTTGGATTCGCTACGTAGAGTTGTAGTAAAGCAGCATGAGTAATGGAACACTTCAGACCTCAAGTACTGCTCAGTCACATTTGAACTGGACACACCATTTTCGTATATATACTTTCTAATTTTTTTCAGTACATATACTGTATAGAGAAGGTACTGTATTGCACTCAAAAATTCAATACCGAAATGTCACCGGAAATATATGTTTTGAGACCCCCTGAATCCAAGAAAAGCACTTCCAGAAAAATGACCACGTGTGTGTGTATGTGTGTGTGTGTGTGTGTCTGTGGGCAGCATAGCTCAAAAATGAAAAGACCGTTAAAAACCAAACTTGGTATTTAAGTTTGGTATCTTCCCAAGGATGCGACACGAAGATTTTCAAGAAAATCCCCCACCCCAACTACCCTTTACATGGAAAAAAATACGAAAATTTTGATTTTCTTGAAAATGACTAACGATTTTTATTAAAATCTCGTATATTTAAGATATTTACTTGACAAATAAAATGTATATCTTGAGTTTTCTGGGAATAGCCTCTGAAGACTTTTATTCTGGATGAATTTTACGGATGTTTGCATAGCTGCAAATCGTAATAGATGGACGAAAACTTACCACACAGAAAATGCAGAGCACATTAAAATACACAATTTATGTTACATGCATTTTTTCGTAGAGTTAGCCGTTTTTAAAACATTCCTTGCTTTTAGTTTCAGCTTTGAAAAATATACTTTTCTCATACAGGATTTTGTCCACTCCTGTCCATACAAACAAAGGAACTTAAACAGCTTTTGACTACGACTTTAACCTATGGTAATCCCTTATTTCGCTTCTACTTACACGGACGCAAGTAATAAGACTAACTCTGCTAATGTTTTCTCAATTAGCATGAATAAATAGAAGTCTAAGCTTTTTAACAATAACCTGTTACAGAGATGCAGAAAAAGTCATGTGAATGGAACACGTCAGATTTTTACTTTCTCTATACGTACTATTTACATAGTGTATAGAGAAAGTATTGCACTCCACCAAATAATTCGATACCGAGATTTCACCGGAAATATATGTTTTAGGGCCTGTGTCCAAAAAAATTTGATGTGTACCATTCACATGACTTTCTCTATATCCCTGCAACAAGTTATTCTTAAAAAGCTTATGCTTCTATTTACTTTATGCTAATCAGAAAAAATTAGCAGAAATAGTCTTATTACTTGCTTCCTTAAAACTAGAAGCGAAATAAGGGACTACCATAGGTTAAAGTGATATCAAAAGCTGCTTGTTATATCAATGAAGTTCCTTTGTTTATATGGATCGTAGTTGACAAGTTCCTGTATGAGAAAAATATAAGTTTTTCATAGCAGAACCCAAAAATAAGTAATGTCTCAAAAACGACGAACTCCACGAAAAACAATTATATAGCATTAATTGTGTGTTTTAACGCGCTCTACATTTTTTGTGTAGTAAGTTTTTGTCCATCTCTTACGGTTTAGCAGTTGTTCAAAATTCCGTAAAATTCATCCAGAATAAACTACTCTTCAGAGGCTATTCCGAGAAAATTCAAGATATACATTTTATTTGTCAGATAAATATGTTTAATATACGACATTTTAATCAAAATCGATAGAGCCATTTTTCAGAACATAAAAATTTTCGAAAAAAGTTCTATGTAAAGGGTGGGAATGTTTCTCAAAATCTTCGTATGGCATCCCTGGAAGATGCTAAACTTAAATATCAAGTTTGGTATTTTACCGACTTTTCGTTTTTGAGTTATCGTGTTCACAGACACACGGGCACACGGACACACACACACGGACCATTTTGTGAAAATGCTTTTTTTTGATATTGGGGACCCTAAAACATATATTTCCGGTGAAATCTCGGTATCAAATTTTTGGGTGGAGTGCAATACCTTCTCAATACACAATGTACATAGTGCGTATAGAGAAAGTAAAAAGTATTTTCAGAAAAAGGTCCGTGTGTCTGTGAACACGATAACTCAAAAACGAAAAGTCGGTAAAATACCAAACTTGGTATTTAAGTTTAGTATCATCCAGGGATGCGAGACGAAGATTTTGAGAAAAATCCCCTCACCCCAAGCTACCCTATACATGGAACTTGTTTTCGAAAATTTTGATTTTCAAAAAAATGGCTCTAACGATTTTGATTAAAATATCGTATATTAAACATATTTACCTGACAAATAAAATGTGTATTTTGAATTTTCTGGGAATAGCCTCTGAAGACTACTTTATTCTGGATGAATTTTGCATAACTACTTGCAACGGTTAATGGGTGACTTGAATTTTATTTAAATGGCAATGACAAAGTAGCGTCGGCGTTATTGTGTGGGCCAGTTGGTCCGGTTAGGGTGGAACCTGGTGACATTTCCCTACCTTTTGTCCGTCTTTGCTGCTCCGGTGTTAGCTCAGGTTTTTCTTCTTCATCGGCGAACATGAATTCCTCGGTACAGGGCGTGGTACAGAAGGAAATACAGGAGGTAGTAAGAAAATAACAACAATCGCTGGTTCGTAAATATTATTGAAGAAAATTGCATGGTATAATATTACACTGTATAAACCATGTATAAGCCCTAACCGTTGACAACCAAGTGACACCTGCAAACATGATTATAAATCTGGGGAAAGCAAAACCATGACTTCTTGGTTTTAACCGTGGTGAGCAATGTGGCGCGATTTTGCTCCAGCTACCGACATAGTGTCGCTCTTGGAATCTGGCGTAGAACTGCCCAAAACGGTTGGGAATATTAAACTTAAACATCCTTCTGTATGAATAGCGTCCCTTCTTTCTATTGGTTGCATGTACTATGCCTCTATTCCCTAAAGCTACTCAACGTTAAACAAAGGACAGAGCAATAACCTTTCTAGAATGTTTCCTTTTGGAAGCTCCACTAACAACAATTCAAGGTTTTGCTAACGGAAATCTGTGCATTTTTTTTTTTTTTTTTGGTAGTGTTTAACGCCCGCTTTAACTACTAATGGCATCGCAGGCGGTGACACTGATGATGGAGCACCGGTGGAATGCGATGGCGGGGGAAACCGGAGTACCCGGAGAAAACCCGCCCCAGCGCCGCTTTGTCCACCACAAATCTCACATGCGGTCGCTTGGGATCGAACCCCGGCCGTCTAGGTGAGAGGCTAGTGGTCTAACCACTCGGCCACGGCGCGGCCCCTCTGTGCATTTACAGTTAAAACCACGTTTCAACTCTTGTCGTCTTAGCGTGTAAACTATTAACAAAATACAAATATTGACAAATAAAATAATGGTTAAAGCAAAACTTATTCCCCTTACTATGATTAATACTACATTACTATATACAAAGGTTATCTATTTAATTAAGTATAATTGTCACTTTCGGTTCATTGCGCAATACATCTTATTTTTACATATTATTGTTACGCGGATATTGAAGAGTTACCGTCTCATACTAAACCGTAAGAAATGAACAGAAACTTAACCCACAAAAAATGTAGAGCACGTTAAAACACACAATTTATGTTATATACATTTTTTTCGTGGAGTTGGTCGTTTTTGAGATATTCCTTTTTCTTGGTTTCAGCTTTTCTCATACAGGAATTTGTCAACTCCTATCCATACAAACAAAGGAACATCAGCCACATAGCAACCAGTTTTTTTTTTTTTTTTTTTTTTTTTTTTTTACAGTACCGGAGTCTGATCTGTATCCCCTATTTACATTCCCCCCCTGTATGATTACTGGTTTTACTGTTCCTTTACACAAACATATACAAATTGCACAAATATATAACACCCATGCCCAAGGCGGGACTCGAACCCACGATCCCCTGTCCACGAAGCACTAAAGCGAGACGCCTTAGCGAGCGTGGCCATGGGGACCGCGATTTTGGCTTTCACTTTAACCTATGGTATTCCCATATTTCGCTTCTACTTACAATAAAGCAAGAAATATGGCTATTTCTGCTAATTTTTCTCGATTAGAATGAAATAAATAAAAGATAAGCCTATTAACAATAATTTTTACAGAGACATAGATAAATTCTTGTGAATGGAACACATCAGATTTTTTTGGTTGTATATTTGTATTATCAAGGTTTTTTTTGTTTTTTTGTTTTTTTTTAATTATTAGTCCTAATTTAATTCGAATTATGTGCCAGAACATAGAACTAGTTGCTGTTAAACCTGCCATTTTATGCTTTATTTCGTCTGTAATTTTTAAGATATTTTCTCTTCTTGCGATAAAAATTTGCTTTGCCTGTTCCTTATTTTAACATCCGTGTTTTAAATGCACAAAACTCCTAACTTCAGGAAATAAAACAACAGAAACTCCAAAATATTAACCATCAATGGTAAACATTGAAAAAAAAAACAAACATAGCTATCAATAACTTAAAATACAGGGTTACTACAAAAGAAATAGACAACTTCAACTGCCTGTAAAACAAAAACTATTAGAGATAGCAACATAATTATTTTGGATGTATGTTGAGAAACTCTAGAAGTTTCGTTTGTTACTATTGGTAACGCTGTAGCGTTTTGTTTGTTGTTGTGGACATACATGGCGGAAAATCCTGTGGAAAAGACATATTGCGTGTTGGAATTTACTAGAACGCAATCAGCAACTGTTGTACAACGACATTTTAGAACACGTTACCACAAAAATGAAATGATGCGCTCACACAAACCAGCATCGTCTTCATCATGTCGCAACATGTCGATGCAAAAGTCACGCCGTATGACCTTATCTTCTTCACTCAGAAACTGCAACATCTGTAATCTGTAAGGCATCATGTGCAGTCGCTTCCGCAAGATTTTCCATAGAGTTTGCTGTGGAATTTGTAATTGCATGCTTGCCCTAGATGTCGATTTCTGTGGGCTTCTTACGTAGGCAGAACGAGCTCTTGGTCTTCCCGATCTCTTCCCTTTGCACAAACATCCCGCTGTCTCGAATTTTCTATACCAGTCGTAGATTGACTGTCTAATCGGTGGCGTTTTGTGGTAACGTGTTCTAAAATGTCGTTGGACAACAGTTGCTGATTGCGTTCTAGCAAATTCCAACACGCAATATGCCTTTTCCACAGGATTTTCCGCCATTTCAGCTTCTGCAACAACAAACAAAACACTACAGCGTTACCAATAGTAACAAACAAAACTTTGAGAGCTTCTCTACATACCTCCAAAATAATTAGGTTGCTATCTCTAATAGTTTTTGTTTTACAGGCAGTTGAAGTTGTCTATTTCTTTTGTAGTAACCCTATATACCTGAAAACATTAAGCGGTTTACTATAATGTATATATACTGTAAATATAACTGCAGGTAAATGTTTACTCTGTCTTAGATGTAAATTGTAAACCGGGCCCAAATTAAATAGTGTAAGCTGCTATGAATATTTACTGATACTTTTTTTTTTTTTTTTAGAATAGCCCCGTTTAACATCAATGGTCATATCGGGGGCTTTCACTTGTGAAACTTTAGGTTCAGAACATTAGGTTAAACTTTATATTACTAAACACACGCACATTCACTCTCACATTCATACTTCCAGACTCTATGGGGGATAGGGAATAATTCCGGTTAAAGAAAAATTCCCCGCCCCAGCCGGGAATCGAACCCGGGACGTCCGGGTGACAAGTCAGCTCGCTGACCACTCGACCACGGAGGCAGTCTGATACATAATTTGAGAGTGGATTTAAGTGTAACTTTATAAGATTGTTAAAATTCTGAAAACGATAAGGATGAAATTATATTTTTATTTGGATTGTTTAATGAATAAAAATGACATATATTTAATTTAATTCTTCAGCCTCTCTTTCTGTAGGAAGTTTGAATTTCAGCTGTTGTTGTTTTTTTTTTTTTTTTTTTGCATTTTTCTATCGAACTTTATTACCTACCTTCTCTATTACTTATAGTACTTTATCCTTATAGTAAGTAGTAGGCGGATTAAGTATTCTATTCCATAAAAAGTTGTATACCGAGACAACATCGGAATATCTGTTTGAGGCTAACTGCATCCGAAAAAAAAATAATCTGATTTGTTCCATTCACATGACTTTCTCTACATCTCTGCAACAAACTATTTTTAAAAAGCTAATCCTTCTATTTACTTCATGCTAATCGATAAAACAATTAGCAGAAATAGTCTTGGTACTTGCTTCCTTGTAAGTAGAAAGGAAATAAGGAAATACCATAGGTTAAAGTGATAGTCAAAAGCTGGTTGCTATGTGACTGAACTGCCTTTGTTTGTATGGACAGGAGTTGACAAATTCCTGTAAAGCTGAAACCAAAAACAAGGAATATCTCAAAATGGATCAACTCCATTAAAAAAAAAAACTATATAATATAAAGTGTGCGTTTTATTGTGCTCTACATTTTTATGTGGTAAACTTTTTTCATCTATTACGGTTTAGAAATTATGCAAAATTCCGTAAAATGGATCCAGAATAAAGTAGTCTTCAGAGGCAATTCCCAGAAAATTCAAGATATATGTATTATTTGTCAGGTAAATATGTTTAATACACGATACTTTTATCAAAATCGTTACAGCCATTTTTGTGAAAATCTAAAATTTAAAAAAATTCCACGTAAAGGGTAGCTGGGGGTGAGGGATTTTCTTCAAAATCTTCGTGTCACATCATTGGAAGATACTAAACCTAAGTACCAAGTTTGGTTTTTAACGGACTATGCTGCTATGCTGCCCACAGACGCGCGCGCACACACACACACACACACACACACACACACACGGACAACTGCCTTTTTGGATTCAGGAGGTCTCAAAACATATATTTCCGGTGAAATCTTGGTATCGAATTATTGGGTGCAATACAATACCTTCATTGTACGTGTAGGGAAATTAAAAAAAAAATGAAGGTAGATATGAGATATTCCTTGTTTCCAGTTTCAGCTTTGAAAACCTATACTGTTCTCAGAGGGGAATTTGTCAACTCCTGTCCATGCAAACAAAGGAACTTCAGTCACATAGCGACCAGCTTTTGACTATCACTTAAACCTATGGTATTCCCTTATTTAACTTCTACTTACAAGGAAGCAAGTACTAAGATTATTTCTGCTAATTGTTTTATCGATTAACATGAAGTAAATAGAAGCATAAGCGTTCTAACAATAATTTGTTGCAGAGATGTGGAGAAAGCTATGTGAATGGAACACATCAGATTTTCTTTTTTTTTTTTTTTGTATATGTTCTGTTTTGAAGTTAACGATTTGCAACATATTCCTAGTTATTATATTCAGTTTTGAAATAATTTTCTCATACGTGAATACGTCATTCCTGTTACATTTGTTTTACTCCTGGTCATCCAAAGTAAACCAAATTTCAATGGCATAGAAACAAGCTTTTAAAATATTTGATTATTGCTTTAGCCTAGTGTCTTCTATTATTTCCCTTATACATAAAAGAATATAAGTAATAAACCAATTTCTGCTAATCTTTATCTTGATTAGCATGGTGTATATAGAAGAATAAACTTTTGTAAGAATAGTTTGTTCCAAAATAGATGGCCATAGGTATACGAATGGAACTTGAGCAGAATTTTAATGATCTGATTATCGCTTTAGTCTAAGCATGCTTTTTATATCTACAGGTGTGTTTATAGTTTATGTCGAATAAACAAGCAATGTTGTTTAATTACAAGTCAATATTAATTAAAATATTAAGGACATAAAAATAGCAAATTCTTATTTAAATATCATCCACCATTTATAAAACATAAACGGGTTAAAACAAACATAAAACCGATGTAAACGTTTGTTTCGATTAACAAGAAATAGGTAAGAATAATCTTTTCTAAAAATTGTTTGTAGAAAGGTGAATAGAGAAAGTGATGTGAATGCACCACATAAGATTGTTTTTCTTCTTCTATTACAACTACTACTGCTACTACTACTATTGCTGCTGCTGCTGCTACTACTACTACTACTACTACTACTACTACTACTACTACTACTACTACTACTACTACTACTACTACTACTACTACTACTACTACTACTACTACTACTACTGCTACCACCACCACCACCCATGTAGTAGCACTTATTCTTCCAAGATCTTACAAACTGGTGCCTTGGGTTGGCCTAGCATGTCCAATGTCCAAACAAAGAGTAGAAGCGAAGACGCTGTAACTCAATCATTCCGTGTGAAGCATTGGAGCATGGCGCTATGCGACGTAATGGAATGTTTGTAAACACAATACTTTCCTCATCTGCGTCTAGTGCTGTCCTCTTTTTACTTCGCTGAATATGCTTCACTTTGGACGGGTCCATCAATATCTGCTGCGAGGGATGGTGTGCAGAGCTTTAATGGATGAATCAAATGATTATCCCTAGTTTACGGCGATGCTGGTGTTTTAATCTAATTCATTTTAGAAAAGCTTTCCTCTTAAATGTATGTGCAGCCAAACGTTGCCATTAAATATAATCCAAATAATCAGAATTTGGAAAATTGAGTCCTTAGTTAAACTACCTTCTGTCAAGAAAGTAACGGGAATTGATCATTTAAAAATCCTATTTAAAAGGGGATTCGAAATTATTGTTGTCGCTAAGTTGGTACAGCTTTCCTCTGTACCCACGCGGAGTTTGATTGTCATCTGTCATCTAGTTTGTTTACAGTACGCAATTTTGTTACTTCATCTCTAAGATGATTTGCGATTTTACGATGGATACAAATATTGAACAAAGAATCTGTCTCAAATTTTGCATTGCAAATGGTATTTCGTGTGCCGAATCGCTGAAAATGTTACAGAAGGCTTACGGTGAATCGACTTTATCAAAAACACGTGCATATGAGTGGTACAGTGCATTCAAATGTGGTGGAAGATTTGCCGCTCTCTGGTCGGCCATCAACGGTTTCAACTGAACTGAAAATCGTAATTTAGGTCTGAGAGAGATTGGCGTCGAACTTTCTGTGTCTCACGAATCGATTCGTACCATTTTAAACGATTGTTTGGGCATGACACGCGTTGCAGCTCGGTTAGTTCCGAAAGACTTGAATCTTTTACAAAAACTCAATCGCGTAAGGATTGCTGAAGACATGCTAGAACGAGCCAGTTCCGACCCCACATTCATGAAACGCATTGTAGCTGGTGATGAGACGTGGGTTTACGAGTTTGACACTTAAACCAGTCAACAAGCTTCCGAATGGCGCCTTCCAACTGAACCGAAATCTAAAAGGGTACGTCAAACTCGATCAAAACTGAACTGTTGACAGTTTTTTTCGATTATCGCGGTGTCGTGCACTCAAGAGTTCTTGCCAGAAGGTCAGATGGTAAATAAAGAGTATTATCTGAGCGTTATGCGGCGTTTGAGAGAACAAATACGGCGAAAAGGGTCAGATTTGTGGAACGACAACTCGTGGATTTACACCACAATAACGCACCAGCTCACAAGGCTATTATTGTGAACGAATTTCTGGCCAAAAACTCAACAAATTTCATCGAACAACCACCGCATTCGCCTGATCTGGCTCCTGCTGATTATTTTCTCTTTCCAAAACTCAAGTTACCACTTCGAGGCACCCGTTTTCAGTCGATAAAAGACATAAAGGAAAATTCGCGGCGACAATTGACATCGATTCCTAAAAGTGCCCACAAAAAGTGTTTTGATGACTGGATTATTCGCTGGCATAAATGTATAATTTAAGAAGGGGCTTACTTTGAAGGTGATAAAATAAAATTGGATGAATAATTCATTTTTGTGTTTTATTGGTAAATTCCAGCAGGAACGTTCTTGACACAGTAGTATGTATAAATCCCTGCCTGTCTCTATTGAATACTTTGTGTTCATATAATTTTGTATAGGAAGTATTCCATTTGCAGTTCGTGTGGAGCCTCTTGATGTGATATAAAAATGATTCTTGCCGGTTTCGAAGTTAACATTCTGTTTATGTTTGCTTAAAAGAGCAGTTAGGTACCAAGCCGTACCGTACCTTAACCAGAGTTCTGACGTCAATGCCATACAAGATGTGCCCTTGAACATGACAGGACAAGTAAACTCTGGATCACAGCATATGGCGATGAGAAAGAAGGTGATGAAAGGGATGGTGGGATATCATGCAACACAGTGTTTGCCTACCACGGAAAACCGCAAAATAAACTTTAAGGTCAGGAGGGATTTCAACGGAACCTCCCGAATGCGTGTCCCAGATTTTATCGGCCATGTCAGATTTTTTTTGGTGTGTTAAAATGCAATTATAATAAGTATTGCATTTAAATTGTTAGCATCGCAGAAATAAAGAGCAAAGCTACTTTTTACTCTCTCATACAATGTGCATGTAGCTAGAGAAGGTATTCTATTTGAACCGAAATTTGTCGAGATTTCTCCGGAAATGTATGTTTTGAAGCTCTCTGAACCGCCACAAAAAAGGCATTTTTAGAAAAACGTACATGTGTCCGCGGACAGCATAACTGAAAAGTGAAACGACCGATAAATACCAAACCTGCTATTAATGTTTAGTATCTTTAAAGGCGACACGAACTTTTTCAACAAAATCCCCATACCCGAAGCTACCCTTTATATGAAAAAAAAATTGAAAATGTTGTTTTTATCAGAAACGGCTCTAACGATTTGGGCTAAAAATACCGAAAATTAAAGATATTCATGAAAAATAAAATGTATATCTTGAATTTTCTGAAGCCTTCTTTATTCTGGATGAATTTTCCCGAATGTTGTATAAATGGTAAACCTTAAGAGAGACAAAAACTTGCTACACAAAGATTGTATATATCGTTAAAACACACAATTTATGTCATATTCATGCAAAGCGAACCAAACTTCAGTTTCGTATAGTGATAAGCTTTTAAAAGATTTGACAATCGCCTTAACCTAATGTATTACCTTATTTTTCTTCCACTTACAAAGAAGCAAGTAATAAGACCAATTCTCTACGTTTGTTTATCTCGATTAACATTATATAGAAAAAGGAATAATCTTTTCTGAGAATAGCTTATAGTGGAACAGCTAGGGAAAGGCATGTGAATGGAAAACATCAGTTTTTAAACCTAAATTTAATAAACATGATGCGAAGTACGAAACATATAGAACAGGTGGGGCATACAGAAAGAAAAATGGAAAAGCTTCAATGGGATTACGGAAGTATTGTTTCAGGTGATGTTTACATTTCAATAAAGAAATCCTGTGAAAATTGCTACAAAACAAGGACATACTGAGATTTGTATGTTATGCCAGTGTATCTACAGATGGTAGAGGAAGCTATTCTGTTATTCAAGTTTACGGTATCGGACCTCGAAATACATGGCTAGTAAATCCCTCGCTATGGATATCGCAGATTCATGAGCTGTTGCTGCTGCACCTGTCGACCGGTTTGGGAATGAGATACAGGCTTTGCCGAAATTCTGTGAGGTAATCGAACATATATCTAGTAGCAATTGCATCCGTCAAAGGGAAGGGAGGCAAAGAAGAGATTGGGGAGGGGAGGCTCACTCATTACTATGCAGTGCGCCTGAGGGAAGTGTGGTCACGTGGTATGTGGCTTTGAGGCAGGTGTCAGTTTGAGAATCGGACACAAGATGACAAATTTAGATAGCGATAGACTTGTAAAGAACCACGAGCAAGAACAATGGGCTTGCCGTCTATATGACTTACCGTTATCCTAACTTGTTAGTAATCTCCTGGTACAATCTGTTTGTTTTGGTTTGAGGAGGTATGTGCGTGTTCTCTTTGCCCCGGATTTTCTGTAGTTTTAACCACACGCCGTGAGCGCTTTTGAAGGCGACTCTTAAAGGTGTACAAATGATTTTTAACAATGTGCTTGGAGCGGAAGCCACACATTAACTCATTTTGGGAAGGCTGCTGCTACTCTTCCGTTCAAATCAGCACAATCCAGTTTGTGCAACCTTGTCTGTCTAGTTTTCTCCTTCGTATGCTTCAAACGTAACCCTTCGATCATGCCTGTATTATTGTGTTAATCTAAACTAAAGCTTTTGTCCGGATAATTTATTTCCTTTCCATCAATAATATAGTGAAGAAAACTAATTTATAGGTACTATTAATCTTAGTCACATTTCTTTTCTTTCGTGTTCGTGACTTTTTGGGTAATTATTTCACCAAGTTTAAATCAGTTAAAAGTAGTATAAAACAAAACTTTTACTATCCAAATAAACGATTACAATCCCAAACGAAGTAAATTAAGTGTTGATCTATGTCGGGGTCGGGAAAACTACGGAGGTAAAGTTTTCTCCAAAACATGATGGCCCTCAAACGGGACCACTCCCCCCTACCGCTGGACAATAACCATCAGCAAACAAAAGAGGGACTTGTACTAGGGGCGAAAGGCAACGTAGAAAATCTGTTTCCTGGAGACGGTGCTCACAATTCGAGAATCGCGCCTCATTTAAGGGACCATTAAGTGGAAGAATTGGCAACAGCGAGGGTTGGTTTCCAACAGCAAAGTTAGGCCAACTTTGGAAGAAGAGTGAGGCAGGGTCATCTTGTTCTGAAGAAATACTGTAATTTAAGTGATTAAACAAAAACAATAATAATAATATCATGTTGTTAAGTTTAGCAAACTAAGTACCTTCCTTTACAGAATTCACCCTATGCACCCTTAGTATAAATTTTTTCGTACTTCCACAAATTTTCAACTCCAAAAAGAGTGAATATGCTCATTACGGAGGCTTCACGAATTTAAGTGCTTCTTATATCATAGTTGGAATAATATAAATACTCGATTTCTTTAACGTTGTTTCTCAACCACTAAAATTAACATTAGCTAAAAATATTGACACAATAAGTAAAAAGTGTTCGATTAAATATCGTCCTCCATTTATAAAACACAATGGGGTTCAAAAATTAAACACAACATTTAACTTTCCATGGAAATAAACCATACAAAAAAAAACTTCCATTATTCATACAGCACCACTGTGGTTTTATGGGTGGCACATACCATGAAATGACAATTGGGAAAGGACATTTGGAAAGGAAACCTACGCAAAATTTTCAAATTATGAAGACTGAGCAAAACCTGGAAAATCTCAGTCAAGGGCGGGATTGGGCCACAGACCTCCCGCTCACGAGTTCCTGTCTTAGTTATCTCGGCTATCGATTGGGACGTGATTCCGCATATACAATGTGGTGAAAGATAGCCTACATAATGCAGAAGCATAAAAAACAAAGCCTTTAGTTTTCACTTAACAATGTTTAATTGCTTTTACATCACTTGTGACCCCGTAAAAAAACACGACATTTGCCCCCGTGTCAAATACTAACACTGTTACAAAGGAGCCACGGCCAAACTTCACCAGCATTACAAAGAGAAGCGAAGGAAGCTCAACTCAGTGTTACCAATAGAGGCATGCCACTTCTGAGCAATCAGTGAACCAAAGAGTATGTCCATCCGGCAGAGCTGAAATTATTAACTAGTAACTTAATTTGGTCACATATATTCAACTTGAATTGAATTTAAATTAGTTATTACAAGATGATTCCATATGCTTAAATGGACATTATTATTATTATTATTATTATTATTATTATTAGTATTAGTATTATTATTATTATTATTTTGTAGTTATTGTTGAAGTGTTTACTATATTATGGTAAATGGCAAATTCTCACTTTCATTCTACTTTATTCTGCAACACAGGTGATTTTAAGAAGAAACAGTTATTTATAACACAGTGTTAAACTTCGAGTTTTATTTTGCAAGTAAGAATGTGAGAGGAACGAGGATGTATAAATTCTTATGTGCAAAATAATATCACTTTTAACATGCGTTATCATATACTATTTTTTTACAGCCCTAAATAAAAATATTAAGTAATAAAGTAATCAACTTAAAATTACGTGTGAATAGCATTGTGCATTCGGACATAACAAACGTAAAATAGTTTGTTGTAATTTAGTCTTCAGTATTGTTAACACTAGTGCCGAAATCGCAGCATTCTATACCATATAGAAGGTTGAGGGGCAAAAAAACCACAACAGTTCTAGAATTTCTAAATCTTTTATTTCATGGAAATAAAAGCTTTATTTTTTGTGGGGACGTTTTTCGTTGTTTTGTTTGTTTGTTTATTTCTTTCTTTCTTTGATTTTTGTAGTTCTATCTGTTTCATTTCTAATACGGCAGTGAGAATTGCAACGAATATGTTGGTTCGTGTGTATTTAATTTTCTTAATTTTTTGTACTTCTATCATGTAGACTCTTCTCTCTTCTCAGGTTTGTGGTTTACGAGATGCGTTCTGTATTTTAGTTTCAACCACCACAAATAAATATTATAGTTATTCTTTCTGAATTTATTGTAAACCACTGCTAATACATAAACGGAATCAAGTTAAAACACTTATTTCTCACAAGAAACTCCCTGTTTCGTTAAGTCAAACGATCTTCCTTTTTCTTTACAGCAATTATAAACAGAAATATTTGTCTTGCCATGCGTTCATTCCAAGGCCGTGTAACGTATCTAAATTTTAGCAATGCACATACGTATAAGTCTTTCCGTCTCTTTCGATCATTGTTGCGATTGTTGGTTACGTCTCCAGCCATTATAAACTCCTTCACTTAAACCTTTTTGCATTAGAATGAACACGTCTTCCGAATATATTAATAATACAAGTAAAACAATAACAATTCACACAAAAATTAACAGTTAAACGTATGTTTTAAGCCATTTAGCCAGATAAATTTCAAGTTAATAATAGAATTACAAAATAACAACTTTATATCTGGTGGTTGTGGCCTTAATATTGTCACAGAATTGGGCTTTCAGTAGAACAAAGAACAGAGAAATCAAATGTACAAAGATGAGGAATTTAAGATTAATATTAGAATATAGGTATCTACTTTAAGAGATCATATACACAATATAGATATGAGAACCATTAAAAATCAATGGTGTACCAGAAAAATTTGATTTTGAAACCACAATGGCACACACATATTGAAAGAATGGATCTCAATAGAATAACAGAACATGTGTTTTTTACAGCCCACGAGGCAAAAGATCAATAGGAAGACCGAGATTACGATGGAAAAATAGTCTTCAGGAGATAACAGAATTTCAGTTTTAATCTTGCGTCATTGAAAAAAAAATTTTTGATAAAATTTCCAACTTAAACCCTTCTGCTGCTTACAAACATTTCTTGTGGCTCTACCAAATCCATTTCAGAGCCATAGAGTTATTTCAAATAATTCATTATGACATTATACGATTCAAGGTCCTAATTAATGCTATAATTATCATCTCAACAAATAAAGATATATGTAAAGTTGTAAAATTATATTCCATTGAGTGTTGCCTTCAATTTCTAGCTCGTGGTAAAATTACTACTATTAGTGCCAAGTGTCTAAAAATATTTTTAAAGATAATGTTATCCACCTCCCGCTCATGCTATCAAGTGAGGGAACTTCAGACTCCTGCACCTCGCGCGTTCATTTTGATCGTAGATTGTAATAACATTGTATTGAATCCACCAATTATTGACCATTGTAGTAGACATACAACATAATCATATTTGATAGTTGAATTACCCATTTAAATCTTACCGTCTTTACATCTCTCTATTTGTCAACATTTGCTTACGATTTAATTAATACAGTAAATACTCTTTCAGTGTAAGCAGTCACTTCAACTTTGGTTGCTGACTTAATCAACGTTAACCGATCATCAGTTCGCAGAAAATAGTGTGGTCTTGTTACTGCTTTGAACCAGCTGATAATGATGAATTTTAATTTTGCGTTATAATATTATTTACTATATAATCGAAAAAATATTATGCAATATACGTGTGTTAAGAGCTTTTCAGAGATTTGAAAGTAAACTCCTAAGGTTGCGCTTTCAAATCGACCCAGACTGATTTTAAATGGCACTGGGAGTGAAAATTTGACTACAATCGGTGAAAAAGTACTTTCTATAGCAAATAGTTATTGGAACTTTAGGACACCATAGAGTATTAAAATGATTCTGCCCCCCTTGCTTCGAGCTCTAGAGCCATTGAAAGATTGTACAGTACACCTGTTTCCTAGCATTTATTTTTATAAATCAGCGTTTTGGTCTTTTTTTTTGTTTTTTTTTTTTTCAGAATTACATTTTCGCAATTTTAAAATGTTCCATGCATCTCAAATTTTGTTTAAGTGCAACTAAAATTTCCAAAAAAATTCAGAAATATCTATTGTGATATTACAGGCGACAAAAGTATCCTAACACTAACTTTAAAAAATATATTCTTTATGAAAAATTATTAGTTTTAGGTATTAAGGTTTCTAAAGCCTTTTTTTTTGTTTATTATTATAATTTAGTAATCAAAGTTATTGAAATATCACGGTGTAAAGTTTTTTGTGAGGTTCAAAGCCCCAATTCAAAAAATATCAACCAATTTTCTCAAATTTTGAGGCGCATGGAACATTTGATTATGCAATATATTTATGTAATAAAATGTATGAAATAATTTTTATCTTCAAAGTATTTGTACAATATGACTGAAATTTAGTATTCATATTAACATAACAGCAATTCAAATATTATCAGAAAAATCTAATGTGTTCCATTCACATGACTTTCTCTACATTTCTGTAACAAATTATTGTTAAACGTTATTGTTCTATCTACTTCTTGCTAATCATGATATACCTACAGTAGCATAAAGGTCTTATTACTTGCTTCCTTGTAGGTAGAAGAGAAATAAGCGAATATACTAGACTAAAGGGGCAATTAAATCATTTAAAAGCTGGTTGCTATGTCTTTGAAATCCTTTCCTTGCATTACCAGGAATTAATAAATTTCCGAAAAGTTTTAAGTATTGTAAAACCAATAACAAGAAATATTTCAAAATGTGTCAACTACACAAAAAATATGTATGACATAAGTTGTGTATGTTTACGAAATCAACATTTTTTGTGCGGTAAGTTTTGGTCTATTTCTTACTAGTCATGAAATTAATCCAGAAAAAAAGATATTTTCAAAAATTCAGGTTGTAATTTTATTTTCTATGTAAATATCTTTAATATACGACATTTTAATCTAACTTGTTAGAGCCATTTTTGAGAAAATCAAGATTTTCGAAATTTTTTCCATGTAAAATGTAGTTTGGGGTGGGGGATTTTCCTCAAAATCTTCGTGTCGCATCCTTAGAAGATACTAAAATTAAATACTACCGACGAAATTTCGGCACACAGGCCGATATACACCTGGCAAGCAAAACAAAATAAGTTTTAATTTTCGAAAGTAATACTCGACTTCGACTCGTATTTTCAAACTTCTTCGTTATGCAAAATTACAGTTATCACACTTGTATCTGAATACATGAAGAGGGTGTAAAAATTCCAGAGAAATTTAGGAACCACTGATCCTGCAATAAATTAGGGCCTGAATAAACACGATTTCCATTTGATTCATAATGCTCTCTTTTGCCAATAAGACAGAACGTGCGGCACAGAATACAAAGAGAAACATGTGTAGGCAAATTGACATGGTGATGTAAAGTGACGCAGAGCAAGGCTACGAAATTTAATTAACCAGCGCACACTGGACGCGAAGCTGGGCAATACTTTACCGGCTGAGTAACGGCCATCACTTTTAGCTAATTAAGATTCTGACATTGCACAGCTTGTAAATGATAGCGCAACGGCTATTGGGTGTTTTTTGATTTGAAATATATAGAGGAGGGGCTCTGCTGATGAGCTTTTGAAAGGGGTGTGGTGAGAAGGGGTTGTGGACGACGCGGGGGATGTAGAAAGATGTTCTGGATGGAAATGGTAAGATTGTAATGAACGTACACGCAGTTCAACGTAAATTACTTCCTAATATCTTCATCTCATTCAGGAAACTAAACAACTGGAGCAAATTAAAAAAATATGTTTCTTTCACAGGACTTTCTCTACTCAATTTCCACAAACTATTCTTATAAAACATATTATCCCTATATTTTGCTAACCAATAAACGTTCAATACAATTTACACATATTGTTGGATAAGTAAACCAAGAGGCTGATTTTTATAAAAGCGTGTCGCTATGTGATGTCATTCAAATTTGTTCTCTTTGCATACCCATAAGAAAAAAAAAATATAATAGCTACTCCCCAGTGGAAAAAGTAAAAGTCATTGCAAATTAAAACAAATAGCAAAGCATATCTCTGGAATGCTTAACGTCACGAATATTTTTATTTCACATAAACTGGGTATATCAATGAGATCTAAATATTTTTAGTTTAAAAATGTTGTCTATCTCTTCCGCTTTATCTCTTATAAAGAAGAGATTCAGAATGAACTTCCTCAGAATTATTCTCAGAAAATTCAAGATGTACGTTTTATTCGTCATGCAAATATCTTAAACATATGGTGCTTTGATTAAAATGGTTATATGAATTTTTAAATTGTTTCATCTATATTACACCCTTTAACTATTATGACTATATCAAGGGCTTTGCTTCACAAATAACTGCTGTTGTTTTCTCACTGAACTATAGGGTTTCTTAACGTTGGGTTTTCATTTTATAAAATTAAAACCACACACATTCACTCCCTCGTTCATACTTACAGACTCGTTGAAAAGAATAGGGAATGAATAATTAAAAGAATATCCCTCATGTTCCATTTAAGAGTGGTTTAAGGAAGGTTTTTTTTTTTTTGTTTTTTTTTTATCTCCAAGCCAGCTCCTGGAACTTAAAATACTAATGTTGGCATTTTCAAGTTATTTCATTTATTGTTTATGCTGTCAACACGTCCACGCACATCACACAAACGCTGACCATTTTTTCTAAAATAGTTTTTCTATTCAGGGGTCTCAAAACAAGTTTTCTTGACATCACATTTTTGAGTGTAAGACAATGGGTAGTTCTTCTTCACTACTATCTGTAGTTTGGTGTAGAAAAAAGTAACAACGCAGCATACTGAAGAAATTAGTATCGACAACCCCATATGTTCACGATAAACCATATGGGAGTATTGTCCGTTTTGTGTCTTTATAATGCCAACAATTGACGATTATTAATTTCTCGATCCCTGATTGGATGTCGAATTAAATAGCTTGCAAACTGTTAAATGCACCAGCAAAGTAAAAGATACAATAAACTGTTTCAACGATAAATGCAGAGAATTATTACTAATTAAAATTTTAAGTTAAAAATGGTAAACGGCGTTTTGCAACATTACTTACGAAATAATTCTTATGGTATTAATACATCATCACTAAGTAGTTCATTTTAATATTGATTTTTACTGTTCTTAAAATAATGGTGATTATGACTTTCCACAGATAACATTTAGGTAAGGGTCAAATATTTATTTTTCAACCCAAAACCACTGTACTTCAAAGGAAATCTTGAATTTCTGTATACAACAGAAACAGTAGAATAAATTAATGTACATCACAGTTTAGAAAATACTGCATATTCTCTAGAATAAAATGACTATATCTAGAAACGTTGCTGATGAGTTACATCTACATTTCTCTTACCGTTCTTAAATAAACCTTTAGCAAATGTTAATTCTAATATAGCTCAAGTTTTGCAAGATAAGCACTTGTGAAATGGTTTGATTGTTTATTTCCTTGTAGATTCCATTAGAATACATTAGGCTTAAGCACTCTTTAATCTTTGCTATGTGAAGACTTTGAAATTCGACTCTTTTTAAATGACTAGGAAATAAAAAGGAGGACTTTAAATTTAAGAAAAGTATAAGTATTGGACAGTTAAAACAAATACCAAGACATCGTTTAACTCCACGGAAAAAAAGAAGAAAAAAAAAGCATTTGATGTAAATTATGGTTTAACAGCATCTACATTTTTATGTAGTACGATTATGTCTCTCTCTCTTATACTTTTGCAAAACCTCTGTTTGCAATTACACAGAAGCGTGACTAATTAGAACAGAAATATATATTAGAGTTTTCTTGTGTAAAACATCTAAATTTTCGCTCTCGGGTAAATTAATCATAAGGCGAAAAGGGCTCGATATTTTTTTTCGAACCCAGCTGTTTTAACGGAGTAAAAGAGAATATGAAAGAAATAGCAGTTTAGCGATGATAGAAAGTACAATATCTGCCTTGTGTTTATGACGTTTATTATTCAATAATTTGAAAGAAGTGGCTTTCAAAGAAATTGAGATTCACATTTATGAGCATTCCCTAAGTAATTACCTCCAAAGTGCTGTAAATTTTAAGCGCGTTCTTTTTTTAATATGTACCTTTATGATTTAGGCATATTGTGGTACTGCGCTTATTCGTTTCCTATGCATTTATACTGCTACTGCTGGTTGGTTTTCTTTTTTATGAAATAGATGGGACAATTAAAATACATTTGGAAGGTTAGGGAAAAAAGAAAAAAGAGGGTATGTAGGGGGAAGTACACTTTGGAGTGTCTCGCACCTTCCTCATTATGGGGTGGTTTATTACAAGGGCGGAATGGGGAAAGTGTTATCGGAAACCGTTTGTCATTTAATGTTAGAACAACCACCCCCTTCCGTTTCCTTCCCTCTGCAAAGTTTAGCCCTGCTAGGTTGCTGGCACATGGTCGGACGTTCATGTTCTGAATGAAAAGGGAGAGTAAGCGAGACAGTATGCTTGCTTGTCATATAGCACTTTAAACTGGTGTTTACACCCACTCGAATGTTCCATACAAGTTCTTTGTTTCTGTACTGTGTCTCTAATGATGACAAAATATAAATCGAAGATTTTTTACTAACTTCAGAATATTAGCAAATTTTAGTTATAACATTGTGATAAAGATACTAAAGAAAAGAGAAACTGCACATAAACAACGCAGCAGCGACTCAGATGTGGCGATCGCTCCAGAAAACAAGTTTGTGGGCTTTTCCATCAGGCCGTACCTGGCGCATGCACGGAAGTGAATACACCACTTACACACGTCAACTCCAGAAGAGAATGACTATCGAAACCTCAGTAGCTGTCAGTAGCTGTTGTCTATTAAGCTCCCCAGGTTAACGGCCGGAGGATATTAAGGCCGAGTCCAACCCAATCAGAACTGCTCCCTTTCGGGAGGGGTTCAGATGTTCGGTCTGACGTAGTTCTAATAACGTCAGAAACACCATGGGTGGTCAAAGTCCGCAGCACTCGCATCGGAGCAGCTGATCAGGTCGCAACCTCGCCCCTGCGGTGGAAGACATTGTACAGATGGCAATTTACCAAAAGTTAAACAATTAAATACTTGTGGAGGTAGCGCCACGGTATCGCGTTAACTCGCATTCGGGACGTCCTGGAATCGATTCCCGGTCCCCACCCAATCTGACCCATGGGTTTCTAGTAGTTTGCTAGGGGTCGTTGGGCGAATGCTGGAGTGATTTCTTATCTTCCACAATTTTCTGTCCATCATTTGCCTTTCATCACGTTCCTCTATCATTTTCAGATGTGTTTTCAGGTCCGTTGAGCAGATGACGTGACTGCATGCTCCATGGAAACTAGGTGGCTATCAGGTTGGCGGTCACTTAGGGACTTCCTTGCGTCTCCAGTTTCCTTCAATTCATCCCATCCTGGAGGCACTAGCCACAATTCACAGTGCGTGAGCTGTTCTCCGCTTTCTATCCTTTATCCTATCCAACAAGGGATTTTAAACGATCCAAAATACTATGCGTTTATAATGTTAAAGATTTTCGAAATATGGTGTTATAATTGGGAAAATATACACTTATCATACGCTAAAATTGTAAACTACATTTTTACATTGGATATTCCAGTTCTTTTAATTAGATTCGCGGTAAACAATGATAATATGGTACAAATTGTGACATTAACTTTGATATCTAAATTTTTTGTATGGTTAAGCTTTTGTATATCTCTTACGATATATCAGTCGTGCAAAAACAACTCATTTAGTAATAATTTGATCTTCTGTTTTACTTTTATGAGTAAGATTATAATCTTTGAATAAATCAATAATAGATATAAGTACAGCATATAGTTGCCCAATTCCGATGTTGATGCATATTTCACCTTTTTCCATGCATGGTACATACAAGATATGCACTTTTAAGTTTCTTTTTATTTAAAATTAATATTTAAACACATTAGTGACAACATAATTAAGTCCTTACTATGGAAACACTCTAATGGAGGTTCAGAGTAAATTTGAGAGTGCTACTTTAAAGAATGCAGAAGATTAAGGGTACATTGTACCTACAGTTTTTTCAGAATCAAATCCATACTTTATAGTTTTGTGTTCCGTGGATAAATATTTTAAAGTGAAAATATTTCCTTCCTTAGAAATTTCTCCAGCGTAAGTGTTTTCAAATTTGGCCCAATAAGCATCTGTAGAAGTGGAAAAATATTCTTTCCAGCGTTCAAAATTATGTATAGTACACAAAAGGCATTCGAAACTTACATCTGAGCATTTGGAGGATATTATCATCGTTTACCGCAAATCTAATTAAAATAACTGGAATATCCAATGTAAAAATGTAGTTTACAAGTTTAGCATATGATAAGTGTATATATTACAAATTATATTTGAAAATCTCAACACTATAAACGCAAAGTATTTTGGATCGTTTAAAATCCCTTGTTGGATAGGATAAAGGGTAGAAAGCGAAGGACAGCTCACGCACTGTGAATTGTGGCTAGTGCCTCCAGGAGGATGGGATGAAGTGAAGGAAACTGGAGACGCAAGGAAGTCCCTGACATTTCCGAAGACTGCTGCGTCGCCAGACAGAACTTAAAAGTGACCGCCGACCTGATAGCCACCTAGTATCCACGGTGAGTAAGCCATCTGCTCAACTGACCTGAAAACACATGAATTCCAACAATATATTCCATATCAAGATTTCACTTGAAATACATATTTTGAAGTCCCTGAATCCAAAAAAAAAGTATTCTTAGGAAAAGGTCCTCGTGCGTGCGCGGGTGTGCATGTTTATGTCAATAAGTAGCATAGCTCAAA
Source organism: Hymenopus coronatus (assembly GCA_030762935.1). Lineage (NCBI taxonomy): Eukaryota > Metazoa > Arthropoda > Insecta > Mantodea > Hymenopodidae > Hymenopus > Hymenopus coronatus. Next base: position 102,683,148 of record CM060894.1, on the reverse strand, counting down.
ACAAAGAGTCCCGCAGAGTACCAAACTTGATATTTAGGTTCAACATTTTCTAAGGATGCAACACGAAGATTTCAATAATCCCCCCCTACCCATATCCAAACCAAACTGCCCTTTGCATGGAACATTTTAATTTTCTCAAAAATGGCTCTAATAATTTTGATTAAAATACCATATATTTAAGATATTTTCATAGCAAATGAAATGTATCTATATCTTTAATTTTCTGGGAATAGCCTCTGAAGATCTCTTCATTATGAACGACTTGTATAGCGGTAAACTGTAAGAGATGAACAAAACTTTACGGCACAAAAATATAGTTATACTTAAAATATACGATTTATGTCACAGCTTTTGCACAGTTACCTATTTCCGATATATTTCCGGTTATTGATTTATAGTTTCATTTTGATTGTAATCGACTTATCCTTCCCGTATTCGTAGGACTGACACTCCCCCTAGAACTTGCAAGCCAATGCCTAGGGGTCAGAAGCCCGTCGGGGAGCCAACGGCACGAAACCACAGAAAGAGAACCTGTAGTATCCAGGCATGAACATAAGGAACTGGATGATATGAAAAGTAAGCGAAATTGCTAATAGGAAAGGTGATGATGGAGCAATCGGTAGAATGAGTGGCGGGGGAAACTGGAGGACCCCGGAGTAAACCCGCCCAGACGCTGCCCCGTCCACCACAAATCACATGCGGGCGCTTGGGATCAAACCGGGCTATCTAGATGGGAGGCAAGCGGTCTAATCACTCAACCACGGCGCCGCCGATTTCTATTTTAAAATACTTAAAACTTTTCTCAAACGGTGAGTCGTCATTCGTTTAATATCTCTTTTTTAACTCTTGGCCATGCAAATAGAACCGAATTTCAATTGTACCACATGGAGACCAGGCTTTAAAAGATTCGCGCATGGCTTTAGACTAGTGTATTCTCTTATTTTCCTTCTACTTACGAGGAAGCTAACAGTACTAAGCCCGCCCGGGTAATGTGGTGGTTGCGTATCTGCCTCATGTTCAACAGGTCGTGAGTTCGAATCTCGATTAGGGTGAATTACCCGGGTAAGATTTTTTCAGTTTTCCCTTATTCTGAGAGGACTAATGTCGAGTAACTTTGAGTTCCATAGACCTCGAGATCATTTGAGCATCATTTCACCAATTTCATTCATCGTCCGATATGGCCAACCAGGTTAACGGACGTTAAGCTACAAAAAGAAACAAAAATATAATAATACGATATTTCTGCTAATGTTAATCTCGATTCATGTGGATAAACATATAAAATTTTGTAAGAATAGTTTGTTTGCACAACAGGTAGAAAAAGTCTTATGAACGGAACACATAAGATATTTTAATTTATGCATACATACAGGGAAATATATAGGTATAAAACATGACGTAAAACCTGTGCTAACAGGATTGTATTAGCACAGCTGAGTTGGAGAACAGAGCTGTGCCTCGTCTCGCCCATCTTGCTTACCATTAGGGTCCATTCACAAAGAAGCCGGCTCTATTTCCTCTGAAGCACACCAAGTGAACTGGAAGCTCTGTTATACAGGTCTCTACTACAAACCATTATTTTGTTTTAAGGTTCTCACGAAAGCAAAAGATGAAGAGATGGAAAAGGATAGCTTGAATACAATCTGATGTTTTTATTCCCATGACTTTCTTTACATCTCTGTAACAAATTCTTGTTAAAAAGTTTATTCTTGTATCTATTTCATGCTAATCGAATAAACATTAATAGAAATCGTCTTATTGCTCAGTTCCTTATAAATAGAAGGAAAATAAGGGAATGCACTATCTAAAACGTCAGATACATTTTTTAAAAGCCGGTTTTTTTTTTTTTTTTTTTTTTTTCTCATGTCCAGGAGTTGATAAGTTCCCGCATGAGAAAAGTTGAAGTATTTTAAAACTAAAACAAATAACAAAGAATATTACAGAAATTGTCAACTCCACGAAAAAGGTGAATATGTTATAAATTACATATGTATGTGCTTTAACGAGATCTACATTTTTTGTGTAGTAAGTTTTTGCCTATTTCTTATGGTTTACAATCATCCAGGATGAAGAGGCCTTCAGAAACTATTCCCAAAAAATTCCACCTGTATGTATTTTAATCAAAACCGTTAGAGCCATTTTTGAGAAAAACTAATATTTTTGAATTTTTTTCCTGTAAAGGGTAGTTGAGGGTAAAGGATTTTCTTGAAACTCTTTATGTCACATCCTTGGAACTAAACTTAAATAATAAATTTGGTATTTAATGTACTTTTCGTTTTTGAGCTGTGCTGCTGACAGGCACAGCCACACATACACGGGCATTTTTTAAAAATGCTTTATTGGATGCAAGGGGTCTCGAAACATGTATTTCCGATAGAATCTCGGTATCGAATTTTTGGGTGGAATACAATACCTCTTATACACTATGTACATAGAATGTGCAGAGAAAGTAAAAAGGAAGCAACGTTTTATCCCTTAATACTCACTCTACATTCTCTAATTAGTTTTGATTCATTGTTGGGGCAAAGTTAGAGCTGTCTTAGCGCTAACGTAAAAATATACAACGTTTCCCTAAGCTGTTTCCTCTAATTAAGGTCTGCAAATTTTTTTTGCCTCTTTCGTTTTATTTAAACATCGGCTGTCGAGGCAATATGAAAACATATTATTTAGAGGATGGGGAAGTTGTATCCAGAGATACAAGGGAGCTGCAGCCCTCTAGGTCCAATATACAACTCTGTTATAGTTGTGGTATATGTCTAAGTTATACAGGAATATCTCTCACAATTACTCTCGCCTCTGTATATGGAAAAGGGAGGGGGGCAAAGCAGTATGGGTTTTAAACCTAGCCCCCCTTCCTCTCCTACACGAATACAACTCTGGCTGCTGCAGCAATTTTTCCCGATCTCCGGGTAATAATGATTTATGTCATTTGGAGGAAGGTAGCTCCGGGTCGCCGGAAGTAGAAGCAGGGGTAAAGGGAGAGGAGGTAGCTGTAGGCGTTTTCTGGTAGCGAAATTAATGGCAAATTAGTACATAGGCAAGCAAAACAGAGAATGCATTTGGTACAGATATGTACAAGTTAGGAGTATTTTCAACGACGTAAATTTTCTTCGGTAATAAAAACAGTTGCAAACGAGGAAAAAGCCTTAACGGCTGCTTTAGAGACTTCCTGAACTAGAACTACGAGGATATTAACTTATTTTTATCTATCAGCTCCATAACTTTCGAAGTGTGCCAAACAGGGTAGGTTTCGGCTCAAAGAGGATATGTTGTTATAAATACGTAGATGTATCACTAAAACAGAAGACGTGGGGCCCTGTAGCTGATGCTTTAATAAATTAAGACATCTTCTGTCTTCATCTAAGTGGTTATGGTTCATCTCTTAAGGAAATAACACAAATGGACATTATTATGAGCACACAGGACAAAAGAAACATAGGAACAACCTCCAACATTGTGTTGTTGACATATCAACTGCAGCTTCAAATACAACTGCTAAAATATATGGTACTGTTTTTCTTAGTTCTGGCTTTGTTGCACATTTATTATTATTATTATTATTATTATTATTACTCACTATTAGGTTTTTATCGCATGAACTGCTTTGTGCTGCTACTTGTACTTTTTATAGTGTTTAACGCTCGCTTTTTACTGCAATGGCACAGCAAGCGATGACACTGATGATACATGAAATAAAGATGGAGCACCGGTGGAATGTGATGGCGGGGGAAACCGGAGGACCCGGAGAAAGCTCGCCCCTGCGCCGCTTTGTCCTCCACAAATCCCACACACGGTAGCCTGGGATCGAACCCGGGCCGCCTGGTGAGCAACTTGTACTGGATTTCAAACAGAATTCATAAATCGTTATTGCTTTAATGGTTTATAAATCGCTAGAGTCATTTTAGGAAATAAAAAAAATTAGAAAAATGTTCCATGTAAACGGTAGTTGGCAGAAGAAAAATATTCTTGAAAGTCTTAGTATCACATTTTTAAAAGATGTGGAACTTAAATATGAATTTTAGTGTTTAAATGACTTTTTTTTATATAGTTAACGCTCGTCTCAGATGCACGGACACAACGTGGATATTTCTAAAATGCTTTTTTTGGACTCAGGGGATCCCGAAACATATATTTCCGGTGAAATATCGTAATGGAATTTTGAGTAGACACGTACTATAAAATTCAGAACATCTCGGTTGTTATTTGGTGCATAAAATTGTTGCACGCTTCAAGTTTATAAGGATTACATGTCTGACAAGATGTGTTTTTAAGACATAACAGAATGAATATATTTTTTTTGTTATTGTTCGGGTATTTACTAATTACTGGTATTTGCTATCAGTATAGAGCACAAAGGTGAGTTTGTTAAATATTATAATGGGTTTTCAATGTTTACTAATATTATAATAAAGCATTGCTTTGACTGTTTTCAAAACACCAGATTCTATTTAAATTACACAGAGGATGAGAGATAAAAAATGAAATAATTGAGGGGAAAGGGAGGAAAAGTGTAATCGCGGGAGAAGGAGGGGTAGAGAGAGATAACGAGAAAGTGGAAGAGAGAGAGAGAGAGAGAGAGAGAGAGAGAGAGAGAGAGAGAGAGAGAGAGAGAGAGAGAGAGAGAGAGAGATCCAATTGACTGGGCTAAGGTTTTAGTTTGAGATGAAATGTTTGAAAAGGAATATACATTTTGGAATATACATTTTTAACCTTTTATTGTATTTTCTTACCTCGAGTTAATGACAGTAGTTTTGAAATTGAGGATTAAAATATTACCCTAGTAACCAATTCATACTTTAAGAAATATTTGTAACTGTTGTTTTCTTAACATGAATTAGAGCTAGTGGATCGGTTTCTGAGGAGGGTGCAAAGTAAGTTATTCATACTTAACATATACTCACATATATGCTATTATGTAAAATACCAATAAAATAAGTTTCTTTATTTGAAATACGTTAGTCCGTAAATAAATGAACATCTGTCTTTTGGTTGGCAGAATCAAAGTCTGCGAAGATAATGCAACCCCGTTTTTGTCGAGAATTTGAGATTCAAAGCCACGATCCATTTCTGACCATAAAAGAAGCCACTAGTATATACTGTAGACGAAACCTGGTGCTCTAAGGAAAGCTTTGCAAAGATAAGTCTGAATGCCTTCCAGTCTGTTTTATAAAAGACCCAATTCCTTTTCTAGTATTGATATATAATTAAAAGTACAGAAAAGTCAGTGATTTGAGCGCAGAACCGAACCTTTGATTCAAAATATCAGTAATAGTTTGCTGGGGGGGGGGGTTGTATTAATTAGTTCTTTTGTATTAATATTAGGGGATTTTATGAGGGGCTTTTACTTAAACGATAAACGATATTCTAGAATATATTAGGAGGCCCAGCTGTCCCGTATTTGACGTGTGCAGATATCCGTTCGTGATTTAACAGGGTTGAAGAACTCAACGTGCTGTTTCAAGTTAAGAACGGCCAGTGGAGATAACGATCTTCGTTATATCTCTCTCAATGAACGCGACCCACATAACCCTCTCCGCTGATAAGCAAGAGGATTAAAACGAAGGACCCTTAGTCAGCTTCCCACTTGAAATAGCTTCGTTGAGTTCTGCAGCTCTTTTAACACACGGAGGTATATTACAGCGTCAAATACGGGGTCGTTGGATCAATTCGTATCGTCAGAAAATACTTGAACCTTTTTTATTTTAAATTAAAATTACTTCGGTTATTCGTATTCTACTGTTGACTCTAAGCAACCTATGCCTCGTTTTAAATCATTGATTGCTCTTATATATTAGGTATATTATGAACTATTAACTATATTAGGTAGTAAAGCTTGCAGTTTCGCTGCAGCTGCACATCTCCACTCCCCTCTCCATCTCATTTCTCTCAGGTAGTGGTAGAACCGCAATGCAGTAAAATATCCCATTTAATGTTTATGAAAGGTGTACTTCAAAACCAAGAAAGAAAAAGTCAATTGTAAAATAGACTATTTTGACGTAGAAAGAAAGAAAGATTGCAAGAAAGTAACACAACAATGTGCTACATCCAGAGGCTGAAAACTGCCTCAATCTTTAATCCTTCACATTATTATTTTTTTTTTTTTTGCCACATTAAAAAGAAAGAAAGAAAGTAAAAAGGGCATTCCTTCTCTCTTTCCTGTAAAATAATTCATGACATGTTATGCGTAAAACAAATAATAAAATACGTAGATAGGTACCGATCCCCATATCTTTAGAATTACGCGACATTCTCTTCTCAGGACAAGGGAACCTCGAGAAACCTTATATAGATACGTAATGTACCTTAACTAGGAATCAAACTCTGGATCCCTTGAAGGTGAGACAGTCACATACCCTCACTTCACGGAGGAGAGCTGGAATGATTTTGATTTTAAAAAGTGAATAAGAATGTAATATGATGACAATTTCTATTATTAAATTGAAATAAACATTAAGTTAAAAGCTCGCATTCGGGTATTCTGGGTTCAAACTCCATGGACCGATCAGTCTGGCTGGGGCTTTCTCGTAGCTTCCTGCAGTCACCAAAATAAATGTGGATTGAATATTTAAAAGCATGATCCAAAGCTATGCCTTACGTTTAAAAATATCACAAATCTGAAAATGGACGGTCATTGCGTTTGCTATGCCATTTATCTGAGTTAGTGTAAGAAGTAGGCTGGACGGCACCCTAACCCTAACTGTTTGCCGCGGAGCTAAGTGTAAGGTGTAAGGAGATGAGGCTTATAAGACTAGCTTCACGTAGAGGTAGACTGTACGACCCTCCAACCATCTACTTGGCGCGAAGTGCCAAACAGCTACTTATTGTCCACCACAAACCACCAAGGTGTTATGTTATCAGCAGTTCCGTCGCGAAACGACGTAAAGTAAATAAATAAAAAAAAGGCTGGTAGGAAGAATTTGTGTTCCCACGAATAAACGATAGAGGATAGAAAAAGTCATGCAAATTAAGATATCAGAATTGTATTTTCTCCTTTGTTCATTCTTGTCGTTTTATTTCTTCTCCTTAGCTTATTTTGCTTTCAACTTCAACCTTATTTTATCCATCAAAGTATTTCTTGGTCCACCTCTTCCCTCTCATCCAGTGGATACTTCCCAAAGATTTTTTCCTCTGTCATTCTCATTAATAATGGTGGTAATGATGATGATACTAATAATAATAACAATAATGTAATAAATGATAATAATGGTGGTGATGATGATGATAGTAATAATAATAATAATAATAATAATAATAATAATAATATCGACTCGGGGAGTCAATTGTCTTGTCCTGGCAGTTGCCATGATAACTCAATTGGCTAAATTAACCGAAGAAAAGCATGGTTCAAATCCCGCATAAGGCAATAAATATTATATTTATTATTATTATTATTATTATTATTATTATTATTATTATTGTTATGCTATATATTCTATATCAGAGTTTGTAGTTACAATTTCTCATTACGACCACTTTCTAACCTCTTGACTTTCCAACATCTGTCCCATGTCGCGGGAGAAAGTTCTTCTCTCTATATATCCATCGTTTCACGATATTAAGCTAGCGGTTTACGCTGTTTCTCTCTTTCTTTCCCACGCGCTAGCCTGCAGTAGCGCCTTCTTTGTCTCAAAGCCTTGCCATGCATTAGTCTGGGTCGTTATTATGGATAACTCACTCAATAATAATCGCAGACATCTTTATCGTTGGTGAAGCTTAAATCCCCTCTACCTCCGTCTCTCTCTCTCTCTCTCTCTCTCTCTCTCTCTCTCTCTCTCAGGGCGGCTTGGTTAGGGACTACCAGCATTTCCTATATCTGCAAGTGGAGGGATGCTCGCGAAGGGAGTGAAATAAGGGATGTGCTAGGCACACGGTTTTATTCCAGCAGCCCCTAACCAGAAATTATTCCACTCCGGTTCACTTTAATCCATCCTCCATACTGGATAACACCCCCGCCCCCAGCATAGCCATGGAGTTAAACACATGCATATTCCTTGTATTGGGAACCATGTACAAGTCTGGCTTTGGTTTCCGGTCTAAATATACTTTATGATACACATACATGTACACCAACATACCTGTGGGGTCCTTATATATCTTGCTAAGAAAAAATGGGAGGGTAAAATGGAAGTGGGATAAAAGGATAACATTTTTCCTACAAACTGTTGTAATAATAAAATTCAAGATACAAAAGGTTTATATATTTTTCGACTCTGCAGTGTAACTAAATTCTCTATGCAGAGACAGAGATTCGCTAATTTAGTATTTTGTCTTTTCCTGGTTCAATGAGAACCCCGGAATACGCTACTGAAAGTTTTTCTCTGAAATAACAACCTTCAGGATTCCTTCTGAAATGCACCCGAAATTTATCTCTCCCCATATTTGGTATTTGACTTCTCTACTGTCAATTTGCAGTTATAATTTTCCCCTCATTTTACTTTAACCTCTTGTATATTCACTTTCACATCGCTATTTTTTATGCTTTTTGTTATAAGACTGCTTGGTCTTATCACGACCTGCATAATTTTACAATTAATACATTACTTCCAAAATTATGCCTACATTTTTTCCAACATTATACAATAATTATTTTCAACAATATATAACAGCTATTTTACAATTTAACACAGAAATTTACACGTTTACATTTTATCAAACAAATTAATATCCTTAAGAAACAGTAGAATTTTTAATATCTTGATGGGTTTGTTCACGGTAAAGGAGAAATCCGAGTTTGTTGTCTACTCTTGGACAGTTCACAATGATGTGCGAGATGGTTAATGTGTTGCAGTTGGTACACGTTGGAAATTGGTCTTTCTTTAGAAGAAAAGTGTGTCAGTTTGCAGTTGCCAATTCTTAGACGGCAGATGACTACTTGATTTCGTCGTTTGAGTTTTCGAAGGGGTAATAAGAAGTTAGTACAGCCTAAACGAGCTTGATAAAATTTGTTATCAAGTGGTAGCCACTCTGTTTTCCATGTATGCAAATATGCTCGTTTAGAAAAGGTGCGAAGAGGCTATAGAGGGATCATTTACTGGATATCGGATGCTTCTTTAGCATGCTGATCGGCTATTTCATTGCAATCTCTTAGAGACGTTCCTAATATTTCTGCTCATGCACCAAAGATAAAATATAATGTTCCGATATCTTTATGATTTGTTGAGAATAATCATCGTACCTATATGGGAAGGAATCCATATTAGTGTCACTTTTCTCCTGTTAATTTTAGAGCGCAAGGAACAACTTTTTTGTGTCATTAAATGAGTAAGTTCAGATTTCTGCGTGACTAGTAGAGTACTTAAAGAATTAGTGAAGATGGTGAAGTGGGATTTTTGGGGAGACTTACGATATATACAGGTGTTTCAAAACGACACCAAACAGATGTTGACCTTGTTGGTCATACCGTACGTGATACGTATAATTTTCAGCTCTAAATTTGGCACATACAAAAACTGCCATAAAATCACCATGGATTAAACAGTCGTTCATAAACAAATGGCACGTGCCTGGCCCACGCCAAGAAAGATGCCGGTTGTTAGCGAAGGTCCCAGTCGCGTGGTGTAGGCGTCGTTTGATAGATACGCCGGCGCGGGACAGGTCACCTTTAGTAATGGAAAACGTAGCCTGTGGGTTTTGTTGTGTGTTTCGTATAACACGTTCTTAGGCTTTTACATGGCGTATGACAACCTTGTTCCTTCCTAATACCAAATGTGTGCGATTTTTAAACACACATAAAACTTTAAATAGAAGAGTTTGAAAATTGTGACATCAAGTTTCGGACAAGTCAAAGTGTAAGCTAATCGATTGCTATCTTCGTTTGGTATCGTTTTGAGACATCCTGTGTGTGTGTGTGTGTGTGCGTGCGCGTGTGTATATATATATATATATATATATATATATATGTTTATGAAAGAACTTCTTTAATGGCAAAGACTTCACAATAAGACACATCCTTTAACCTGGTAGCCATATCGGACAATGAATGATATTTGGCTAAATGATGTTAAACTGTCCAAAAGATCCCATAGAACTTAAGAGTTACCTGATATTTGTTTTATACGGATAACTCGCCCTAAGCGAGACTTAGTCAGGAGCTCCTAAATGTTCAGGCAAATAAGCTATCACCACACTATACAGATGGACAACATCGTTTTTGTTCGGAATAGTGTGTATATATTTAAGATTCAAAATACGTACTATGAATTTTTAAAATATAATTACATGTAAATTAACTATACACTAAATTCAAGTTTTTAGCAAGTTTATTGCTGTTTTAATCACTCAGTAATACTTTTTAGTGTTATATAAAACCCTTTAATAAATAAATTGTTGTTTAAATATATATCTCAATTATCAAATTTTTGAAAAAAAAAATCATACACTGACCTTAAATTACCTCCATTCCTCACAATTATTTTAGCTACGTAAGTTGAATAAGTCTACGTAAATTAAAAGTAAGTTTTTTTTAAGACAGAGATTGTTACTTTTGAGTACCTACGTCCTCCAATTGACTACCAGTACTACTGTTTTCCAGCAGTTTACCTAGTGAAAATCCTTCCAACATATGATATGATGGGTTCCGGTCGATTGGTGCAGTAGCTGATCCTTGTTTGGGCGAATCGTCTGTCCTTTCATTACCATGAATTCCCATGGGCCCAAGACCTATAACAGTCTCATGAGAGACTCTCGTTTCTTAAAGTTTGTCTCTTTCACTCCCAGATAAGTGTTGATTGGACTTCATGCGATGATGATCCTTTGAGGCTGCTTGATTATCTTTGGTATAGAAATATGATGAAAGCACCTCAAACTACAACACATTTCTGGATGGCGTTTCCCAGCAAATTGAACAAGTATGGGAATTTAAATCTTTATATAGATCATTAATTTTCTTGGAGGTTGTTAAAACCCGAGTTCCGACATGGTTTTATTTAATGAAGAAAAGCCTAAAATTTCATTAAAAACAGACGATAGAAGCAGTAATCGCGTGAGTATGTTGGAATGCGAATAATGCTACAATGCCACTTCATTTTATGTTTATATTAAAGGTACGTTTATCTCACTAGTGCCCAGAAAACACGCGATTCTTCTATTTAAGGAATTAACGTAATGCTTTATGTGGAAATACTCTAACTCATATACTCTACAGATCTTTGCAGTTAACTCCTGGAGAGAAAATTCATAAACCTTATCGGTTTAAAATTATGCAAATAACACATGAAAATCTATCATTTTGTAATATTTATTTCTGGAAACATTTTGAAGCGCATCTTTCAATAATTCTATTACTTTGGAGTAAAATCAGAATTGTAAACCAGTATGTTAGCACATCATAAAACTGAATTTTGTAATTTATCCTAGATTTCAGTAAGCCCGAAAAGTAATTAGTGAAGACTTTTTTGAACAATTCTGCTTTCTTCACATGAATTGCTCTACACATATGTTACTGTACCATGAGGAATTACAATTACAAATATAGACATAAATTACTTATGCTAAACAGATTTAAATATTAGTGTCTATGCGATATAAAGTTATTACATTATTTCCTAGACACATAATTAAATCATAAATTACAGCATAAATTATAATAGCAATCTCGAGAAATAAGAGTAAAACTGTCTAAAACGTTGTTACATTAAATGTCGTATGAATGACTTTATTATTAGAAGTGTTCTTGTTTTATCACAGTGAGAGTCGTTTTTTAATAAATGCGCTTTTAAATTAAATGTTCTGCAAAATTGTACAAACAGATTTTTAATAGTTCCTCTAATTTGTATAATTTTGAATTATATCTATTTGGAGCTAAATATCCTGTTACATGTCTGAGGATGATATATATATATAATATTAAAAGCATTATTTCCAAATCATAGCAGGTTAAATAAGCGTATTACTGTAAACATATTTTAAGTCCCATAACCTAAAAATTGTTCTGTTAAAATAAGGATCACTCGCATGCATTTCTAGCTTCAAAACACTTTAATAATGAAAGTATTATGTTCTATTATCTTTCTTTTCCAAAGTGTGCTTTCCCTATTGCTTCACTCCCTCCGAAAAAATGTGTGCGGTTTTCAAAATGTTTAATTTAAGTTAGGCTATGCAGTTTTGTCACAATAGATATATTAAGGCCACAATGATGAGAAGTTAACAGGGCTTAATCAATCAATATAGGGATATATCTAATAACGCTTTAATCAAATGGCAAAAAATGTTACAGCTTAGTATAGGAAAAATGAAGGAATCGTGAAAACCTAATGCGAAGCAAAATCGGATTTGTACCAGCATTAGCTACATCTGCAACACGTATTGCTAAGCTTTGCCATATTGAAGTTTTATTAAGATCGCGGGTTACATCAAACAAAACCTAAATGTAACGCAAATAATTGAATGCGATTTTTGTTTATTAACCTAGACTGGACAGAAAATTAACTCCATGCATTAATTATTACTCAGCCAAATATTTTTTTTCAATCATTTACATATTTTTTTCTCTGTACATTCTCTTATCTGTCTTGTCTTCTCCATCAAAGAATCACTGCTTTTCTTCTTTTCCTTTTTGCCAGAACCCACGCATATTCATACTCTTGGAGTTTTTCTTTGTTTTTGGGTCAGAGTCTTTTGTGACACTGGAAGAGGGAGATAAGGGCAGTACAAAACCATGTTGGCTACCACAAAGAGCCGACACACATAAGGATCTGTTTCCTACCATCGCCCTTTGGACTATCTCAAAAGGGTCTGACCAAAGAATGCTCACTCCTATCATATGTCATCTTTTGTTCTTTTTGGTGTCATTAATGAAGATTAAATTTTGGGAGATAAAGCTATATTTTATTTGGATTGTATAATAAATGATTATGAATTATGTTTAATGTTTTATTAGTTTATTACTGGAACTTCGACAATGAATGCAGTACAAAACGAAATGTGAAAAAAATTATCCACAGCAAATGCAATTTTTTACCAACACTTATTTGAGTTTTTGGCCATCCCAAATTTTATATTGTAATTCTCTCAGAATTAGGAATAATCTCTCATGCGTTTAACATCATGAGTTATATTGGTGTTTTTTTACCTATGGAACAAATGGCTCACCATGGGTCATATTTGTGGCTGTTACCAAATGGAAAAATTGCTCATCTGAATGTTCGTGAAAGGTTTTAATAGCCCCAAATGGCTGCTCACCAATTACAAAAATTACAACTATCTATAACTTGTCCACCTTAAGTACTAAGAGTAAAGTAATAGCCTTTGAGGGTAAGCCACCAGACAGATAAAAATAATTATAAATAATGAACCAGTAGAACAAGTCTCTAATTTCAATTATCATTTTAATTATCTTGGATGCAATGTACCATGTGATAGGATGAATGACCTACAAATAAATTTCAGCAAAACTTGAACAAATAAAACTGTAACTAACACACTACTCAAATTCTATAAGACTGATGACTGTTCCAATATTGATGTAAGAACCTTTTAAGAAGAGTTGCTAGTCTAACACTACTTAATCAAGTAAATAATAATGGAACCAGAAATAGGGATATTCTTGAATGAAAACACCAGTTCAAATAAAACTTAGTGACGTAATAACATGTTACAAATAGACAACAATAGAATAAGCAAACATATCTTAAATTATAAATTACACACCAAAGACCTCTAGAGACGATGCCGTCTAAAACTAGATGGATAAATTCTCTTTGAGTCAGATGATGATAATGATGATTATGTTGTTTTATTAAAGATGAACCATTATCTTGTGAACCTAAAGTTGATATGAAACCATGGATTCCAATATATTTAATATAATTTCCTTATCTGGTAATCTTTCTTTTAGGAATTACATTAAACACAAACACATTCACACTCTCATCCATAATTACGGGCTTTAGGGCAGTTAGGAAATAACCCTGGCTAAAGAACTTACCCACTCTTCAGAGGGGAGTCGAATTTAAGACCATGTATTTGGAGAGTAGCACCCTAAGCAGCAGACCGCAGAAGCAATAAATGATGTTAATTATGCGCTGTTTTTGTTAAGGTAATACATCTGTGAATTTAGACCAACAATTGTGAAAAATACTTTTCATAATAAAATAATATGAATTCTGAACTTTGAGAAAATTTAAACTATAAATTAACTAAAGATATAAATGGATAGGCTACTGCTTATTAATAGGACGCCAAATTTAAACTTTGCTTTCTCGCAAACTTTTGTAAACATTTTTTATATTCAATATGCTCCACACGAAGTAATTTGTTTAAAAAAATTGTTGCTGCCTCTCAAAAGTGCATACAAGAAAATGATCTATATTCTCTCGAAATAATGCATTAATTTTTAAAAATAAATTGAATTAAATTTTAGAAGTTCCATATAACGGGGTCACCAACGACGCAGAATTGATAATCTTCAAGACAAATATATTAAGCTAGGCTTCAGAAATACTCTTTTATGCAACAAAGATATCTATATTGGCCCACCTATGTAGTGTGGTATCTGCCTCACATTCAACAGGTCGAGACTTCGAATCTCGATAAGGGTGTCTTACTCGGATAAGGTTTTTGCCTTATCCTGAGAAGATGAATGCCGAGTAACTTTAAGCTCCATGAACCCCAATATCATTTCACCAATTTCATTTATCGTCCGATATGACCAACCAGGTTAAACGACGTTTAAGCTAAAAAAAAAAAAAAAAAAAAAAGAAGCTATAGATATGCTTGTCACTGTTAAAGTAATCTGCAGAAGTTTAAAGTTTTTTTTTCAATGAAATTGAATGAAATCTGGCTGTCAAAATTACTTGAACCAGGTTCAGTGAACTTAGTGTGTTTCCGTAAGGGCGAACATATGTCCCATGACTGCGCAAGTAGAGAGAGAGTAAAAAAGTGATACTGGAGTTTTAGGAAGCTAACGGTATTACAATAATTTATACAAGTGGACAATGTAAGGCACTCTGTATTTCCTGCGACAATTTTCACCAATGTCATATTAAGATTATTATCTGCGAATTATATACAAATTCTATGCAGTCTTAGAAACACAAATTGTAGGAAATAAATCATGAATTAATTCGGCATCCATAACTGACATAAATAAGATAGAATGTTATGAGGCATTCTCTTCTTTCCCTTCATTTGTTTTACTGGGCAAGGTGAACCGAAAACACGACAGCCACTTCCAATAATACCCTTCTGGGACAGAAGTTAGCCAGAGTTACGGACTGTGATGTAGTACTTTTTTGACACAGCATTGTAAGCAATCATAAATTCATTTTAATTATTCTTTATATCTATTTAATAATGAAAGAATTTTTTGCATCTTCTCTGATAAAAGAATGTCAAATGTTTTCATCTACCCCGTATAAGCTACTGCATGGAATTACGTGATTACTCTAGGAAGCTGTTTATGATGGTAAGATTACATAAAAATAAACTTAATAAACAAATCAATAAAATTATAATCTAGCTTTAGACGCTTGAATAAGCAATTAAGAGAAAAGCACTTACAGCGTTGAATTGTGAACGGCTTTGTACACAACAAAGCTATCTTATATACCATATATTATCCTAATGAACTTTAACATGCAGTTCATTACAACACATTATGGTTGATGACAGAGTTCGACACGCCAAATAAAAAGGAAGTGAAGAACAAAAGAAAAGTAAACTGTCGTCTGTATATTAATTTCTCTTCCAAATGTGGTTTGCATAATGGCAGTGATGTCGGAACGTTTCGATCAAAGCAGTAAAATAAAAGAAAGAAAAACACTGCCACGCCCTTTCTGACAAGGCAAGGCGGCGAACTGAGGAACGACGGGACTCCGTATATCAGACGAAACACTCCCTCCCAGAATCCGGCATCTCTGTATTAACTAATAGAGTTATTTCTCTAGGTCTTCAAGTTTTTATTTAAGATGTTATGAATTATTTTAGAATATGCTGTCAACCCTGTAACAAGACCAGTGAAAGATAAAAATACCTGAAAGTAAATTTAAGCGTATATTCATTTGTATTCCTTTTCTTCTTCATTTACATTATTTACCCTTCTTGTAGCAGACATAACGTGCATAAGCGCAAGCGCGAGGGAAGGCCATTCACAATGCAATCGTAAGCAAGAACTTGGCACGGGTTTCTAGATCTATAGATTGCATACATGCAGATATCTTCCAAGCGTTCCGTAATTGAATAACATAATCAACAATACCATATAAAAATTTTACAAATAATTAAGCTATAAAAATTACATACTAACAACTGACGTTCACGCCAGTGACGCCACTGTAATTGCTTATCAAAAGTATTGAAGATGATACAAGCATAGGGACCGCAGAAAGTGATAGCGCTTCACATGTAATGAACTGTGATTTTATCTCTTTGCGCCTTACTACTTATGAGCGCCAAGATATCCAGACGCAGATGGTGAGTACACCCGTCGTAACCTCTTGAGAAACAGACACTCTCTGGTTGAGCGAGAGAGGCCAAAATGGATCAGCAGCCCCAATTCCTGGTATGAAATTTAGGGAAAAGATTATATAAAATGACGGCAAAATGTATGGAAGGAAAGGTGATTATGGAGCAGATGGTGAAATGACTGGGGGGAAAATCGGAGAATCCAGAGAAAACCCGCCTAGGCACCCCTTTGGAGTCGAAACGGGCCGCCTTGGTGAGAAGTATAAACACTCGAATACCGCCATCTGGTATTGCCTTTCAACTGCAGTTTTTTATTCAACTATTTTTAGAGAAAAACTGCATTCATCGTACATTTTATGTGCATAAAATAGCTCGTCCCTCTAGATCCCCTAATATGTTTTCTTTTGCTTTTCTCCCACCTCTGTAAGGTTTCCACTTTCAGGCAACCACTTTTGATTTCACCCAGGTTATCTTTTCTCTAGGAGACTGAACTGAAATACAATTCAATGAGAAAAGAAAACCAATGAAAGATGTAATCGATGTGAAATGAAGGGCTGCTTCATGTACCACCTCCTTGAAAGTTTCACGATTGATAGGCTATCGAACGGCAATAACCAAACCGGTGTTAAGAAAACGATAGTTTGGCATAAAAATACAAGTTTTAAGTGACCCTAACTGGCCAGGTGGTCAAGCTTGCCACTATTACGGAACTACCTGCAATGCATTCGATCCCTTACCTGCTCCGTGCATTTCGGGGAAATCCGCACAAAACATCCGCTGCAAGTGGGGGTACTAGATGTCGCCTCATGGTCATCGCCATTGTCCTTCAGAATACTTGTTACTTTCTCTTCTACACATAGTAAGTAGGATAGGTATGAGTTACTTCAAAAAATTCGATACCGAGATTACTCGGAACTCTACTTTTCATCGAGACTGAAAACCCTATCCCACCAATGTTAAAATTAAATGTTACATTTGCACCTATATGGTCCTACATTTCGGAAGCTATTTAAGAACTATTATATGTTTTGGGATGTAAAAAAAAATGTAAGTTGACTTAACTAGAATCATATTGTAATATTAATATGTTGATATTAAGGGATATAAAATGTTTTGTCTAGAAGGATTTTTCCTCCAATTTTAAATAAATATCTTGGTGCTTTAATAGAGCTATATTTGTGCTGTTAGCATGAGCATAGTTCCATAAAAGCATCAAGAGAGATTTTTTATTATTCCAAACTTTTATTGAGCTATCATTATAGTTTTGAGTAATTGGCTCATTTATTTTAGAAAATGTTAATTCCAGAAAATTCTGTTTAAAGTAGAACGTTAGAAACAAACTCATATATTTTTGAAGAAACAAGGAACCACATGGAGCGAAAAAGAAGAACCCACTCAATGCAGCAATTTGTAGTGCAACATTTCTCCTACAAGATAAAATAAACCTTATTTACTACAGAGACTATAGTTAGGGTTAGTTGTGCATTTTCTCCGAATTAGTGCAGAAATGTAGAGTACAAAATGACAGATGTAGACTCATTAAAAAAGAAAATATTTAAAATATAATTAGCTTATGTGCCTACAACAACAATTATTATCAACGTAAAGTGGAAACTCCAACTGGCAAAACTGTAATAAAAAATTTAAAAACAAGTAAATTGTTGGCCATTTTCATCATTTGATGTTTGTTTAATCATTTTACAACCGCTATTCTCTTTGTATCTATAACGACATACGTAATGTAGCTGCAAAAGTTGACCTAGATTAAAGTAAAATAGAAAAATAAACTTTCGTATGAAGTCTAATATAACCACTAATAAATGAAAAAGGGTAGAGAAATCCATCTCCTGTAAACTTTCAGTTAATATTTAATTAAGATAATACTTAGTGTTTTATGATTTTAGGTCAGAGATGAAAATTCAGAAATGTTTTAGACGTTTTTACTTTGTGTATATGAAACATCGCAACGTCATTGATCTGTTTTTTACAGCTTCAAATTGACGCAGTGTAAATGAATGGAAGTTGAATTAAGTTTTAATAGAGTGAGAAATATGTGCTTTATTCTGTGCAATTCGTATACTTAATTTCATTGTTAGAAACAGGTTTAAACATAGGGCGTTCTTTTAAATTTTACCCCGGTGTAAGCATGCAACAGCAGGAGCGAAATCATCAAGAGTGTTTGACGTATTGTTGGGATAGCAGCCATAATTTACGAGTCGGATTGAAATTTTGTGTACACTGCATTGGTGGCAAAAACAAACACTGAGCACATCTGCTTTGAAACGTTTCACCGCATCTAGCAGAGAAACCATTTTGTCCGCGTCGAGAGTTTAACAGCCTTTCCACAGTCAACATCAGAATATTATACAAACAGGATTTATAGATGAAGCAATCAATATGTGTAAGCCTTGTGGTAAGGTAAACAAGAGAGAAACGTAATGGCAAAGTCGGGCGTCGCCGGGTACAGCTGTTGTTCTTTACTCCTTGAAACTTTGATCTTTCCGAGATAATCGGAGCATGAATCGTCTTTTGTACGTATTTGATTATTCGTACTAGGTAATCGTTATGATCTATCCAGGTGTTAACATTTTATAAGGTGATGTTTGGATAATCCACTGTGTGTAAGATATTTTATTGTAATGTATACCAATTATTGTGCACAATAATAGTTATGTTTTTAAAATGTGTCAAAACTCTAGCTTCAATGGCTATTTAAATAATAGCTTTTTATAGTATACGTTAATTGTTTTAATTAAATTGAGACACATGATGCATTTTTAAAAGTATTCACATATATCATTCCAGCTTTACAACAAATTAGTTAACATATGCATGTCACACATTATTTTATACTAGCTAAGTGATAGAGAAACATTATTAGTATTCGTACTCTTCAAAATTCTTAATTTGTTAACAATTTAGTGTTTTATCTATCAACATTAGAGTATTATTTCTAAAAAGTAAAATAACCATTTTCTTTGATGTGCTTTTGAAAGTCAGAATACATTTTTTGAAAAAAATTAATGAAAAATTGCATCGTGTAAAACATTTTGATTATGAAAAAGTGTTGGAAACAAATTGCAAGAAAATGCGTTTTAAATTTGGGAGTGCTTATTAATAAGCATACACTTACCCATCTATAGCTTCAGCTAATTGCTAGTTTCAGTGCGCCAAGTTGGTAAATCTTTTCTTGAAGTTCAGAACTCATATAATTTACTACGGAACAAAACAATGTTTTAATGTTTCATAAGTTTTGTTCAAATTTCATAGATGCCTCACTTTAAGTGGGTATTTTTATATGATTGGAAACAAGCTTTAGGCTTTAGCTTAAAAAGTTTTGTTCACCCTTCTAATCTAATCCATGATATAGAATTAAGCTTGCCTGCTCTTGATTTCAGCAGTCTGAGATATGACATACCCTCTACGTACCTTTCAATTCCAATCATTTCAACCACCCACTACTTATGATTAATTTACACTCAAATACAATAAATTGCTGAAAATGTGAATGTTTGACGGGGGACTTGGGTCGTCAGACGATTTTCATTGGTGCCATTCTGGTTTAGCCCTTCATCCCTCACCCCTCTCGACGCTCCATCAGAACATATAAGCGACGTGTTAAATCTGTCCACCACATCTGCGAATTACTTTGGCATTAGAACTTCAGTATGTAGTGCAGAGAAAAGTTTAACTTACTTTTGCATCACTTGGCGAGAGAGTGGATTGTCCAACAAAAAAGTTTAGGAATCACCAATTCGCCACTAAGAACTTCATTTGTCTCAAGTTACGTTTCACATCAATCTTCTTCTTTTCGGTAACTTGGCCTATACAATACACTTTTAAGAAGATAGCAAATGGGCGGAGTCAACGAAAAGACCCTTTCTTTTGATCAATATTTTAATGTTTTTGAGTGCACATCTTAGGATGTACAAGCGTGGAGAGAAGTTGGATATTATATGTTGGATTAAGTAGCAAATGACCTCTTGTTACTGTTGAGTAATTATACAGAGTAAAGTTAAATAGGATAAAAGTGTTTTCACTTGCCCAAGCAGGAAGTCCAATTTCTCCAAACCCAAAGTTTTCAAGTCCAATTTCTCCAAACCCAAAGTTTTCAAGTTCATGCTACCCATGAACTTGAAAACGCCTAATGCGTAATTTTATCATTTCATAAAAGTTGTCCCTGGCGCAGTGTTTTATGCCTTGTTTGGAAGTAGTGCCTATAGCAGGAAACGCCTATGCCTCATTTCCGCTATCTCAACCAACTCTAATCCATATAGAAGGTATTAAAATTGTCGCCCTCCATGTATGAAAACTGGGCACTGCATCTAGAAGCTGACTGTCAGAATAACTTCCAACAGCAAAGCATTAACGATTTAATTGCCAGCGTTGATATTTAGTATTCCATAGTTCCGAAGTACAAAGAGTTGAATATTTTATATTTCTTCTCAGATTACCAAAAGAAGCAATTAGCAGCATTAGGTTCATTAGCTGTGAAGATAGTATAAAAGCGGTTGGTTCGCTGAAGCTTCTATTGACATCGAAAAGCAAACCCACAATGCTGCTTCTCTTGTCGTTTAACAGAAAAAAAAAACATCCCATGTATTCCATTCACACGCCTTTCTCTACCTTCTCTGCAAACAAACTTCTTACAAACGATTATTCTTCTTTCTACTTCATGCTAATGGAGATTAACATTAACAGAATGTTCTTATTATTAGGTCCTTATAAGCAGAACGGAACTAAAGGAATAGACTAGGCTAAAGCGATAGTCAATTCCTTAAAAGCTGTCGCTATGCGATTTTCATTGACTTCCTGTTTGAAAAAATGATAAGTATTTTAAAATTGAAACGAATAACAAAGAATATCTGGGAAATGGTTAGCTGCGCAAATACACAAATTGAGTCTATTAATGATATCTACATTTTTTGTTTAGTAGATAAGTTTTTGTTTACCTGTTTGGTTTACAAGTTATGTAAAATTCAATTAGAATGAACAAGGCCTCAGAAAGTATTGCCAGGAAATTCAAGATATCCATACAGTTTGTTTGTCATGTAAATATATTTAATATACCCATTTTAATTCAGATCGTTAAATTCATTTTTGAAAGATCCAAATTATAGAACATTTTCATGTAAAGGGTAGTTTTGGGAGTGGATTTTTTTAAATCTTCGTGTCGCATCCGTAGAAGTAAATTAGATTTAAATACCAAGTTTAATATTTAACCAAGTTTTCGTTTTTGAGTTCTCCACACTCACAGACACAGGCCTTTTCCTAAAACTTCCTTTTTATTCAGGGATCCCAAAACATACATTTCCGCTGAAATCTCGATATCGATTCTTCAAGTGGAATACAATACCTTCTCTACCTACTCTGTATATTGTACATGCCTACGGGCTAGAGAAAATAAAAATTAGGTAGGCAATTTGTTTTTGTCTGTGGAGTTTCTATGTCTGTTCTTCACCAAATGTAACGGATGCAAATAGGAGGTAGTTTCTTTTCTAAACAGTTTCAACATTGACATGTGAAGCAATTCTGTATCTCAAAACTGAGTTATGTAGTCGGTGTTTCATTAAAAGGCAAATTAACGTTAGTATTTACTGTTTTTAAACCCAATGACTGAGAAACGTTTAAATAATTTAGTGTTCAGAATATAAAACCATTCCTATTTAAATAAATCTTATTTTAGCCTCGAATAAAACAAATAGGTGCTACTAGAAAAAGGAGAATGAATTTTTACTTCTTGGTGCTTACTTTATAATTACAAACGTCTGCCAAAGCGAATAATCCATCAGAATGGAAATAGTTATTACCCATTTTATAAATAGTACAACAATAATAAAAACATAGTATGAGGATTAATGAGGCAGAATTGGCAGAGCCGAGAGCTCCCAAAACGTATCTCGGACTAGATTTCATCAAATATTAAATGTGCTTTGACAGATGTTCTTTCTCACTGTTTGTGTGTGGGTACTTTAAAGTTGGAAAATCAATAACATTTGAGCATTTCAATTCCTTAGCCGGTTTTCGAATAAGGATCTTCGGCTCTCCGTGCCGATGCTCTAACCGCTTGAATTTTATATCCATAATAATAAATAACTGCATGGCACGACAGCTCACAAGGAACTTTGGCCTACCGCCCGACCACTGCGCCCCTCATCTCAGTCCATTACGCGTCATTGGAGGGTGAGATGTGGTCAGCGCCCCCCGGCCGGTTAATGCGTTCCTGGAGCAGCTACCTCTCCATCAAGTAGCTCTTCAATTCCCCACGCCGGTATCGGTAATCGAACCCAGGTCTCCCGCTTGGTAAGCAGCCGCGCTACCACCGCGCTAAGGAGACGACCACTTTATATCCATTGGTGCATTTAATCCCTTCATATGATTCAGGCATCCCGTAAAACTTCAAGGCCTATTAGGACATCGTCGTGGTAGTTCACATGGTAGGAGCATCGGTTCGACATTGATTCAACTTTTCTAATATTAAATTGTTGGCGCGCTTAGGCACCTAGTTTTAAAAGATACTTTGGTATGTTATTTCCGCCGGTACTTCTTAGAGAGCTAATATTTTAGGATACGCTTAATCCTACACATAGATATGTTCTGATATTTGCCCACAAATCCAATGTTAAAAGGAATAAACAAGAATCAAAATGTTATTTTCGATGACGTGAGTTTTCCTTTACCCAATCCCTAATCACACCCGAGTACCAGTACGGGCTAACCTAAAAACATTAATGTTAAGACATCAAATTTAGCTCATTGTTATAAATGATAGGAATGAAGCTTGAAGCGGGACCGATCAGGGTACGATTATCCTCAAGCTAATGTTAAATTAAACAAAATAAAAACAAAGTTGATGAACAATATTATACTATATACAAAAATTACAGCCCTTTTACAAATTCGCATCTACAAAACGACACGAGGATTGCGGAATTTCACATTTAATTAATTACCTATAGAAAAAAGAAATACAGTGTAAGGGGATAATTTATAAGGAAATGTAAATATTTCCTTTATTTGTTTGATCAGTTTGAATGACTGCACTTTTATAATTATTATCCCTTCTGGTTTTCAACAAAAAATAGTGAAGACCACATTGTAAAACAATAAGAAAATAATAAACATTAATTTGAAAAGGAAACCTTAAAATAAATGTCTAACATATAAATAACTGAACAAATCAGCAACGCAATAGTTAAACAATGAAGTTCCGTTTCTCAAGCATGAAAATGAGCGAGATAGAAAAACGTTTTTGCGATTTTATATGGTGATGACGAGTAACAACGCAGGAGCGAAAATTTTAAGAAAGCAAACATTCTTCTTTCTACGGACATTCTAGGAACCTTTGAGATCAATGAGTTAGAGCATATACTTTTTTTTTTCATTCAGTTATAAGCTGCCTTTAACCGGATGATCATATTGGCGGCATTTCCCTTTAGAACATATTGCCTATCCGAATGATGTTAACTCATGTACCTACTGATGTCGCTGAGTTACTATTTATAAACTTTTTTTCATCAGATCACACACATCCGCACTGGGCTAGAGAAAAATCCCTAACCCCAGCCGGGAGTAGAACCCTGGACCCCTCCCACAGCAGGTAGAAGCTCTACCGACTGAGCTTAGAGGCCGGCCTCACATAGGGCTATAGTGTGAGATAACAGGAACATAAGCTCCGTAAATAACACAAAGAAAATTAATCTCCACACGATGAGAGTACTTAACCTCGGTACACTTATTTCAAGGAAATTATATTTGAATAACGCCCCCCATCGGTCAAATTGATATAACAGAGAAAGGAATATTTGACGAATTTTGTTGATAACACATGAGCCTCATAAATGTTATATTTGAAATTATCGTTATTACTGTTATGATTTCTCAGTACCGCTGCCTAAAACTTAATTACTCTTTTCCCAAGGCACTACAATTATCAATACATTCAGTTCATTAAAATTATATTCCCTCGCAAATTGAAAATCAAAGTTAAACAGAGCCTTTAACGTAGATTCGGGACAATTGTTGACCAAATACCTATAGGAAATTAGGCAAGTAAATTTCGTGAACGGTCTATGCACTCCTTACAACTGAGAGGTGACGTTGAAATTAATAGTTACTTTTGTCTGCCATAATGGGTCAAGTGGTGCCAATCCTCCATGGCCTCATGCCTAAAGGAGAAAGCTGAGTATATGCAAGTTTTAGGCTACGCCCTCCGAGAGGTTGGAACTCATCGCGAATTCCCCTCAGCTTCTTCTGCAAGTGGCATACAGAGCAAGGGAATTCTTGGGTGGTCCCAACGTCTGTTTGATTTACTCTTTAGAATTACAATTCCTACCCTATAAGTTACTAAATAGTGGGTCCAAATTATCTTAGATTGGTAGGTATTCCGCAAAATGTCCAATTTTCGCGTTGAACAAATGTTTCTGCACTGTAAACTAACCCTTATCAGACTGTCCATCACCTCAATATACAGTAACGTTCTTAAATCTTACATCAGTGCCTGACTCTCATCTTAAATCTGACATCATGTAAAATTCCATTGCCAAATCTTCTTGAAATATTATGCTACAACTTGAAGCTGACTGCAAAATGTCCAAGTTTTGCCTTGAACAGTTGTTTCTATAATTATGTTCTACAAGTTCATTCTCCTCAAGATGTTCATAGTATTCATAAATCTAATATCAGAGTGCAGTACAATCCCAAATGTTCATGGCCTTTCAAGGAACTGGCCATTTCTTCTGCAACAACCAAAGAAAGACAGCAGAACCACGTTTTTCAGAAGAGCATGGATTGACCAGTGGTCAGATTAATAGTATGCTCTGCTTTCTGAAACCCTCAGAGCGTTTATGTATTCGCATCTTTTTATTTATTTTAACACCTTGTTATAGTTACTTAGGATTAGAGTGAGTCACCACCTTATCAAATGATCAGTCATATCAAAGTTGCCCTCGGGTGTAGTGGTAGAGCGAAGTTAGGGCGTCATATCAATCGCTCATTCGTCCTATTTCGCACTGTTTGCCTCAAACTTTGATTGTCATTTGCTGCTGCTAGCTGACAGTTATATAAATGTCCCATGTTATGAAAATCACAAAGAATCATTTACAGAATTGAATTGAATACCCCTGACTTATGTGAACACAGGGTATCAGGTTGAGTAAGCTTCAAGAAGTAATAGAAAATATCAGAATGTATGAATAATAACATGAATGAATGAATAAATAAGTGTATTTATTAACATAGCAATATCATACATAGAATAGTAAGAGAACGAGCTAATGACATTTTCGCTGAATCATTGTCATCGGACGGCGCCGAGGCCGAGTGTTTACACCGCTCGGCTCTCACCTAAGTGGCACGGATTCGATCCCAAGCGCCCTCATATGGGATTTGTGGTGGACGAGACGACATCCGGGCGGGTTTCCCCCGCCACTCATTCCACCAATTGCTCCACTATCACCTTTCCTATAATCCATTTCGCTTTCATTTCATATCACCCGCTTCCTCACACTCATGCCTGGCTACGGGGCCAAACACTCGTTCCAGGTTCTTCACTCTGTGGTTCGAGCCGTTGAATACTACCGGCACACTCTAGGCACTCGCGTAGAGGGGGCGTGTCAGGCCTACATTTGGAAAGGGTAAGTCGAATACGAATCATGTCATCTAAGGTGTTAACCTAAAAAAGTATGTGCCAATTTAACTTTTATAGATCTCTTTTGAATGGAATTCAGAAACCTCTCAGGGTCAAAAATGAAATATTTTCATGGGACATAATAAACGTCTCAGGCCTAATCTTTTTGCGAATATTTCATTATGACTTACTCTGCCGCACATGTACAATACACATACCAGTTAGAGAAGAAATTTCAGGGATTCTTTATAACGTGTGACGCGAGGCAGCGAGAAATTTTTCGGTACAGATATACGATGGTTGCAGCACACACACACGGACGCACACCATACATATACACACAATAAATAGTCTTAAGAAATAGTTTGTTACTTCTACAGGCTATCCATATTTGAAAGTGTTGAAAAAAAAGTTATTCAGATGTGAAAGACGCAGATTGCCCGAAGTCTTGACTATTTCTTGAGATCATTGAAGTTTTAGCTTCAGAGATGCATCAGCTACGCCCTGTCGTCGTTTCGCAGAAGTGGCCATCAGCCGCAACTATACGCCCTTCTACTCATAAAATTACCTCTTGACTATGGCTTGCGACTTAAGGGTCATCCACCTTGGTCTACGCCTTGTGGCTTAGGGCCGTAAAGGTTTATTAGCAGACCAGTAAGTAGCTACAAAGCGGCTCCAATTTCCAAAAAAAATATTCCACTCATTGAACTTAGAAAAAATCCCGTGTCATATGATGGAAAAAAGATCCGATATTTCATTCCATCCAAGAATTCGTTAGAGAAATTGTCACCGGAAATACGCGTTTTGAGGACTCCTTAATCAAAACATTTTTAGAAAAAGATCCGTGTGTATCTATGTGTGTGTGGGTGGGTGAACAGCATACTCAAAAACGGAAACGTTAGGAAAATCTTAAACTTTGTATTTAAGTTTATTATTTTCCAAGGATACGACACGAAGATTATCAGGAAATTTTCCCACGCCAATCTACTCTTTATATGGGACAATTTTCAACATGTTTGATTTTCTCAAAAATGCTTAACGATTTTGTTTAAAATCCCATATATTGAAGATACTTACATGGCAAATACAATGCATATCTTCAATTTTCTGGGAATAGAGACTGAAGCCCTCTTCATTCTGGAGGACTTTTGCATTACAGGTAAACCGTAAGAGATAACAAAATCGCAATGGACAAAAATTTCGATATCGTAAAAAACATATACTATACAATTTCCTAGTTATTGGTTTCAATTTTAAAATAGTTATACTTTTCCCAAATGTAATGTCGTCATTAGATTTTGTTTTTCTTCTTTCCATCCAAAGAGAATTTAATTTCAATATAATTGCAGAGCGACAGCTTTTAAACTTTTAAATTGTCTCTTTAGCCTATTGTATTCACTTATTTACCTTGTAATTACAAGGAATTAAGTAATAACGCAATTTCGGCTTATTTTTATCTCGATTAGCATGAAATGGATAGAAGAATAGATAATCTTTTATAAGATAGTTTGTCTGCATAATAGAGAAGGTCATATGAATGGAAAACGCCCGATATTTCATAAGTGTTTTAGCTACACGATTAGTTTTTATTTTAGTAAATTTAACCACTTTAGTTATCCTTTATCTTTTATTGCGATTTAGATACAACTTTTGTAATAAATACCTACTTTTTCTCAGTAGTTTGATAGATAACAGCATATTTTAAAATTTAATCTTACCTTTATAGCTCACAAAATGTCAAAGCACAAAACAACCTTACGTACTATGATTGATTATTACATATAATTTAGAGATAAATCAGTGTTCCTAAAGTAGTGGGCTTTTCTTTTATACTAGGATACATATCCATAATTACTATTTTTATTTTATCTAGAGATAACACACATTGAAGAGAAATATAAGTAAAGTGGACCAATATTCTAAGTTTTCTATTTTCGTGATATTAAAATGTAATTTTCTTACAAAACGTCTGCGATTTCTAAATACAGACAAAAATATAACTTTTAACAAAAACTATTAGGTATAGTTTCTCTTTCTTATTAATTCATAAACTTTACCTATTTTAAATTATGTCTATAAAACCTAAGTTTATAATGTTGCAAGACATTTGAAGAGTAATGCATGTCCTACATTCTTCTAAAGGCCAGAAAGAAATATGTTTACATGTAAACTGATTTCTTTTGACGTTATTTGTTTGTCCAGCGGCAAACGGCAGCAATGAATGCAAGAAACATCGAATAACGAGATCAGAATACGTTCAAC
Organism: Hymenopus coronatus; assembly: GCA_030762935.1. Taxonomy (NCBI): domain Eukaryota; kingdom Metazoa; phylum Arthropoda; class Insecta; order Mantodea; family Hymenopodidae; genus Hymenopus; species Hymenopus coronatus. The sequence continues at coordinate 102,654,857 of CM060894.1, read as the reverse complement.
ATTTCGCGTAGCTTTGTACGTTTCCTGAATTACATCAACAACTGTACTTTTCCAGAAATTCCTCCTTGACGTAGAGTAGGAAAATAAAATATCTCGACAGTATTTTTCCATACTACTTTATTTTCTTTATTTTTATAATAAAATAACAGAAGTAATGCATCAAACAAACGTATTATATTTATATGTATAATATTTGCAAGTTTCGTCTTAATCTTATACCCACAAGGTGGCCGTATTAAGTATTAAACATTTTTGTTAAAGGATTTTCGAGTATTAATCTATTTATCACAACATTCAATTTTACGTTGTCCTCCGTGGTGTAATGGTTACCATGCTAACTTCATAGACCCAAAGTCGCGGGTTCAAACCCGGCGGAGCACGATGGATTTTTTTCGGGTATAAAAATCCTTAGCATGGCATCCTTCGGAAGGGAGGTAAAGCCGTTGGTTCCTTGCCGTACATATACGACACGTAAAAGAATCTCTAAGCCCGATAGAGAGGTCTCTGAGCAAAATTGAGCGGTCTTTCACGCCCAATTTAGAATGGGACTCTGAGAACCTAAGTAGTTACAGAGCGTCTATAAATAACACGCAATTTCCATTTTCCCTTCAATTTTGGATAAAGTAAACGGCTAACTAAAAGGAGGTATTGGATTAATTGTTTTTTCCACAAACCGTGTGTAGGACAGGAGTTGGATAGGTAGAATCAGACTGAAAAATTCAATGCCATAGCCGGGATTTGAACCACGGATCTCCCGGTCTCTAGCCTGTTGCTCTTCCAATGACCTACCATGGCAACATGCCGGCATAGCATTGCATTTCTCAACTGACTCGCATGTTTTCCGGTAAACCATATGAGGTGATCTCAAATTATTTTGAGATGACAACCACAATGGTGACTTACAATGCTGTAAGTACTTTAAGTCCCAGTATTCATAGTATAGTCAACTATTATGGTCAATTGGTATTGGATTAATTGTTTTTTCACACAAGCCGTGTGTAGGACAGGAGTTGGACCGGTAGAGTCACACTGCCTATACTGTGAATCCTGGGACTTAAAGTACTTACAACATTGTAAGTCACCATTGTGGTTGTCATCTCAAAATAATTTGCGATCACCTCATATGGTTTATCGGGAAATATGCGAGTCAGTTGAGAAATGCAATGCTTTGCCAGCATGTTGACATGGTAGCTCAGTGAAAGAGCAGCCGGCTAGAGACCGGCAGATCCGTGGTTCAAATCCCGGCTATGGCATTGAATTTTTCAGTCTGACTCTGCCTGTCCTAAAAGGAGGTACCTTAATATATCAATATGCGGTTACGGTTTTAGATTAAAGCAAAACAGGAGTAGGCATATAATATACTCGAATATTGAAACCTGGAGATCTATTGTATTTGTTCAGCTTATTGTTTCTTGTTAAATAAACCAGTCCCTTTAACAATACATTATAGATAATTAACTGAACTCTTTTTAGAAGATTTGTTGAGCCAGGTGTTCACTTCTTCTCTAGTTGCAGTCCAAGATTGTATGAGAAACACACATGACTTGCAAATTTGTTTTTCCTTCAGTTATATGAGGGTATTTTATTACCTTTGTCTCTTTTGTTTTTGACTGTGAAGAAGCCTATTATTAGTCTCATTGGTTTATTGAGATTTGAGATATTCGCGGTAAGAGAACAAGAACATTCTTTTCTACTTGGCGCCAATTGCAGCTGTGGTTACGCTAACACCCTCTGAGTTGGTCCTTCTTACAAGGTACATTTGCGAAGTGTCTCGCCGATATTGAAATAAAATTAATTACAATGGTAGCGTAAGGTGTAATCAATATTTACTGCAACCAGTTTTAGCTGCCCATAGCGGTAATTATATCTACATGTTGGGAGCCTTACAGATAACGGTGTAATAATGAATAGGACAGGAAACACAAGTATGAGATAATGAGTATTCTACTCCATTTAGCTGTACGTACCTGTTATTAACCATTTGTGGGTCTTGGTGTAGAAATTTGATAAACACAAAATATGTAAACGACTATATGCGCATTGGATAAACGATCAGTTATGCAGTTGTCTTCTCAGGATAAGGGAAAACCCCAAAAATACCTTATCAAGTTAGGGTAACTCACCCTGAATGAGATTCGAACTTGCGACCTGTTGAATATGATGCAGACATGCTACCAACACACCACACAGACGGACTATTGAACAACTTGAATGTTCTGTATTCGCATATTGTCGTTTACATTTATTTTGTGTTCATTAGATTTCTACATATTTTGTGCTTATCAGATTTCTGCACCAAGATCCACAAATATGCTTAATAGTAAGTATGCACAGCTAACTGGAATAGAATGCTCATTATGTTATATGTATTTTGTGTCCTATTCATTGCTACACCATTATCTATAAGGCTCACCAATATGTATAATTACTGCTATGGGCAGCTATAATTGGTGCAGTAACTATTGATTACACCTGACGTTACCATCGTAATTAATTTTATGTCAATATAAGTGAGACACTTCGCGAATGTACCGTAGTTAGGGTCGATTCCACAGCTTAACCTTAGCCCGAAGATCTGATTTTAGCTTTGGAAGACTAACAGCTAGGAAACAATGTTTTGTTTTACTGAGAAGATCCCTCTATATTCATAACGCAAATGAATAAAGTTAAAGGACTTGTTATTTCTTCAGTATAGCTACGAGTATGATTATCTGCATATATTCTACATATCTATAACCGATAAGTACTCAAGTGTTATACCTGCAGGTTTAAGCTCTATTGAGAATCAAACCTTTGTGCACCACAGGAAACTAAGGTAGATACATGACGAGGTTATGACAAACAAAGATTCTCAACAATGCATCTGCACTAGCACTTGGGGAGAGAAAAAATTAATTTCGCTTATTGTCCTGTTGACTAGTTGCTTTCTGTATATGTACTATGTACATAGTGTATAGAGGAAGTATTGCATTCCACCCAAAAATTCGATACCGAGAAATACATGTTTTAGGACCCCCTGAATCCAAAAAAAAAAGCATTTTCAAAAAAACGTCCGTGTGTATGTGTGTGTCTGTCTGTGTGTGTGTGTGTGTGTGTGTGTGTGTATGTCTGTGGACAGCATAGCTCAAAAACGAAAAGACCGTTAAATACTAAACTTGGTACTTAGGTTTGGTATTTTCCAAGGATGCTACAGGAAGATTTTTAAGAAAATCCCCGCATCCCCAACTACCTTTTACATGGAAAAATTTTCGAAAATTTTTATTTTCTAAAAAATGTCTAACGATTTTGATTAAAATCCCGTATATTAAAGATATTTACATACCAAATAAAATGTATATCTTACATTTTCTGGGAATAGCCTCTGAAGAGCTCTTTATTCTGGATGAATTTTGCTTAACTGCTAAACAGTAAGAGATAGACAAAAACTTACTACACAGAAAATGTTGATCTGATCAAAACACAATTTATGTCCTTTACATTTTTGTTGTGGAGGTAACCGTTTCCGAGATATTCCTTGTTTTTGGTTTGAGTTGTGAATACTTATACTTTTCTCAGACAGGAAGTGTCCGTTTTTCTTTTGTTCTACTCCTGGCTAAGCAAAGAAGTGCTTTACAATGACAATCGAATAACGACAGCTTTTAAAACATTTGCTTATCGGTTTAGCCTGGTGTATTCCCATATTTTCTTTCTTTTTAATAGCAACTAAGTAGTAAGAACATTCTGCTAATGATTATCTCGATTAGCATGGTGCAGAAAGAAGAAGAACCTTATGTAAGAAGTTTGTAGAAGAGATAGAGAAAGTCATATGAGTGTAACACATCAGATTATTTTTTAACGGAGAGCCTGATGCTGCAGCTCAATCAGCTACCCGCGGCGATGTCGATGCCACGTTTAAGGAGGGGGAACCTTCTGCGTTACGCCCAAGAGATTGCAAAAGGCAATCATAAATTTACGTGAACAAATCGTGATGCCAGTGCACATAACGTTTTGTTTCTTCTCTATGAAATATTAATCTTCAGACACGACAGATAGCTCTCTCAAGGTTACTTTTGTCTCTGGTATCACTCGCACATCTACCATATTGTTCTTGTCGTGGATATTTACAGCATGTTCCAGGGATTGACAGCGGCAACATGCGGCAGAGGTGTCGGCAATACATCTTCTGTCATACAGTAACCTTATTGTACCAAATGTTGTCTGCACGGACGTCAAAGATATCAGAGTTTATGGCAACTACGTTGACATTAATATCTCTTACAGGGCTGTCTAAATTCATCTCAAATAGCACAGTCGCCTTATAGTTTCAGGACTGTAATTGCCAACGTTTTGGGAACAAACTGAGGAAATCAAGATCATCATTCATCCACGACGCCATTTTGAACCTCGTCAGTCATGTTAACAACGAAATGAAGTTTATTCACTCAATCTCTGGCGTAGTGTGTTGTATGGGCTTGGGTGTGCTCTTCGAAGTCTAGTGCTTAAAAATAAGGAAGAATGAGTCCGTCCGAAAGAAAACAAGAGTATGTGCTTTAATTCAAAAAATGAACGTATTTAAAACATATTACAAAAGTGAATTAGCTTTTGTATCTGCGTTTTGCGTACATAACGTCGTAAAACCAGCTAATCAATCTTCAATTGTTCGTTGCAGAAGATACTTATGAAGTTGCAATAAACAGCATATTTTCAGAAACCTCTTTTCCAGTTTTGTTGGTCGTATATGTACTGATGTGGAAATTAAGTAATTCCATATATTATGTCATATTTTGTTATTTAATGGAATTTCTTCTTTTAGACGATTCAGGATTCTCAACGTGGCCACGAATAATTTTGGCTCAACAATAATGTGGGCCAACAATTTAATTTTATTGAACATTAAAAACACAGATTAATTCTATAGATGAAATTTAATGGTAAGAATTTCATTCTTTTGAAGTTCTAAAGGTGAAACTTATTACAGTAAATTTGTTTCTTACTTAATTTATAATAAATATGTTTGGTTTACACGAAACTGAATTACACTCAATTTGCTTCTCACTTAATTTATAATGAATAAGGATATGTGTATGTTTTCTATTGTACGCTAAAATATGTAATAAGGTATTCCCATTGAATATATCGAAGTCATTTTTTTTAATCTACAAAACAAGATGTGTTTCCATAATGCAACAATTGCGGAAAACCAATAGTATTACGAAACCATATTTAGCACAAAAGAACTTAAGACTAAGACTATTTAATATCCTCGCAAGAGTAGTATTTCGTAATGGTAGTAAGGCGTGAACAATACAAAGAAGATATGAATCTAGGATTATGCTAGTGAATTGCGATTTAGCGCTGTACAACAAAATGGGACAACACAGGAAATGAAGTTATGGAAGAACTGGGTCTAGAATTCATTCTCCATCAACTGAAGGCTACAAAACTGTCGTACTACCTTCAACGGATGTCAATTCAAAGAATTCCTAGTGCTTTGCGACGTCACCACCCTCAAGGCAAAGATCACTAAGAGACCCAAAAACGCTGAAAGGAAAATTCTCTGAAAGCGTATCAGGCAGAGAAAGTGTAACTATCGCGAAACATTTAGGTTATAGTGTAAATGTTTCGCCCATTAGGCCCACTGTTGCAATTTGTTTTCATATGTACTTTACAAAACAGAAGCAAAAAATTTCGTTCATAAGAGATATTCTCTAGTACATTTAGAAGGTCCTTGCATGCTTTGCTACGTTGTAATTGAACTTTACATTTCCGCACTTTCCCGCCACTCCGACATTATTGCGGTTACTCACTGAACATTGTTGTAATGAAAAATAATTCATATATACACTGAATGTTCATTAATTTTCTTTAAAATGTTCAGATTTTTTCCCATCTGGAAGATACAATAGAAAAAAAATTAAGGAAAATAAATTATGTAACAAAACAAACAGCAGTATTATTAATGTTGTTGATATTATTACTATTATTATTATTATTATTATTATTAAGAACGAAAGCTATGGATTTTCTGATGCAACATTATGAACTGTAAAACTTATATGGACACATCAAAATAATACGAAGAGGAAAGAAGATCCAATTACTGAGCACTATAATATCAGAAAGAGTTACTAAAAAGCAAGCCTCGCATCTTGAACCTCACAAAAATGCATAAATCTACTGTTTATTCTAGTAACATACAGTATGTTCTATATTACGTGTTTTACAATAAACAAACTATGCCTTTAGCAAGAAACTAGACGAGGTTACTGATCGATCTAGAGATTTATCACAAATCATTTGCTCGACATATTTCTGTTAACAATTAGTCAGAACACATAAACATAACATTTTGTTGTTGTACATTTTTTTATTCATTTACATATCCCCCTTTAACATCTAAGGTCATATCGGAGGCTTTGCATTAGAAACAACTCGTTGTCTGTAGGTTCTTTACGTTGGGTTTAAATCGTTTTATTTTCCTCAAACACACACACACACACACACACACACACTCATATCCAAACTCAGAAGGGGTTAGGGAACATTTCTGGTTGAAATTCCCCGCCCTAGCCGGGAATCGAACACTCGACCTCCGGGTGAGAGCAGTTTCCTTCCCTGTTGCTGAGTAATTACTGTCATCGTTAGGTGTGCATTGCTAGAGTACAGTAGCAGAAGCAGTCTTGGTGGTGTAGTAGCCGATGTTCTGTGTCTGTGATTTGCTTAAGTTGTGACCCCCATAATGGCATAGGTTCGTTTTCAGTTAAGCCGCAATGAAAATACGCTCCTACTCTTGGGCATTAAACTGTGCTTAATATAATGGGTACACACACAAACACACGTCATATTTTGAATTGAGACTGACACTTAAAAGACTGTTGTGGATTAAAATGCAGCACATTGGTGCTGTTGATATGATTATAATATATACAGCTATTTGTTTTAAACACTACAGACAAGCATTCTGGTTTACATTAAGATGCAACTCAAACGGAGTAAAATACTGTCATTTTCTTCATTGCACCATTAAGAGAGGTTCAGCTTCCTCACCATTTTATCTTTAGTAGCATTGATAATTAAAATAAAATTCATTTCCATGCCAAATTCCATTTGTGTGATTCAACAATGCAATCAGCATCACTGCGTGCAATAAAACACTGACAACAGTAATCATAGCCAAAAGAATAACACAAAAATGCGTTTTTCAGAATCTAGGTTTGCGTTCACTGATATTGCTGGTTGTTAACTGGGACACTGTTGTTCACCTATATACATTATACAACATTTTGTGGTTAACGTTTTTCTTCACAAAACCACATATTTTATTAATATTAGTGTGGAAGAACTAAGCCAATCAACTGTATAAAATTGTTCAACTTTACATTTTGTTCATAGTGTACATAGCGTTATTGTCATTGACATAAGCCTTGATTCTGGCTGGGGGGGGGGCAGGGTAGAGTAGCAACTAACCCTTTCATCGGGTATACTAAGTTGCTTGGTAGTGCACGCCTGTTGTTTTTTTGTGGAGGGGTGGAAGAGATAATGCACAGGCGATGACATTGATGCATGAAACGAAGGTGCAGCTCCGGTGGAATTCGATGACGGTTTCTCCATCACAAATCCCACACACGGTCGCCTGGGAGATAACATGAGCCGCCTTGGTGAGAGGCGAGTGTTCTGCCAATTGTTATAGTGTTTTTCAGAACTATGGTCATTGTTATTTTGTATGGCTATCTTTACGATATTTTTCTCCCCCATGTCTCTTAGATTCCTGGCAAAAAATTAATGAATTGCTTTCCTAGATTCTGTTACATTTATTTTCTTCTTCTAACTACCGAGTCAAACAAGACATGGAAAGCTGAATAAATAAAGGGACTAGTAATGAAGTGAGTTTTACAGATATATTAAAATCTCTTAAACTCAGACTTGCAGAGAATCTAAATGTCATGTATGAAACGGATGTTCAAATGAGATGGAGATGTTTAGAGCAAATATTGACCTTCTCAGAAATGGAAGAACTAGCCGGAGAAAAAAAAGTATACTTTAACAGAAATTAAATTCAGGCTTTTCGGCACACAACCAACACACAACGACAATGGATATGAAGTTACAGCAGTGCTGTTTTCCTGAAAGGGACGATTTTGGATATCCCTGCTAATCCCTCACACGTGGAGCTTGAATGGACTGTAGCATTGCTTTGTTTTAGAGAGAGAGAACGGAGTCCAACTGCGACGGCACATGTCATGTGGGGTTGCAGAAGATGTGCCCGATCTGAGTAGGGGCAGATGGTATCACCTGATGGAGAAGTTCTGGCATTTGCCCGGGTAGATGTCGACGGGGGGTGCATCTAGCTAACCTCCAGTTACACCCTTTCGAGGCGGTTCTCCTCTTGTAGTGTACCTTTTGATACATCACGTCCCGAGTATCCAGTGGGAGGCGTGACCAAGTCTTCACCCACGCGCTCCAAGTTTCTCTTTTCAACACCCGTGTTGCCACAGAAACCTATATCTCCTAAAATGGGACGCCTAACAGAAATTCTTATGTGAGTCGCTTTTCAGGCTAACAGTGAAGGTAGATAACAATCTATACTAATATAAAATCAGTTAAAGAAGCAAAAGTGTTAAATGTTATCGTAGATTCCGATAAGAAAGAGTAAAAGGTCAACTAAAGCATGGAATTGTATTTTGGTTAAGTAAGACAGAATTAAAATATGAACAGAATTAAGCATTTCAGGGTAAAACAGTACAACAGTGTAGCAATTAATAACTTTTGGAATTATAAGTAACAAAAACGATAAAACATACATAGCACTGTCCATTGAAACCACAATTAAACAAAATTGTCTGTTTTTGTTCACTTCAAAAGAAAATTCACACTGAAAATTAAAAACCGAGGTATTAATCAGAGAATCACTTTGGTGAGGATATTAAAATAAATAAACGCTGTATGTATTAAATGCATGAAAAATAATTCTGTAAATCTACACATGAAAGAGTTAAATATCGTTGTAATTTTCAAAACAGAATTATACTGGTGTGCAAAACCTAAGGAAGATATGAGCTTCTTGGTGGAAATGAATGAAAGTGTAGGAGTATGCTGTCAGAGGTCTCTCTCACACGTATACAGAAAGCTGGACGTACATTGCGTGAGTGTAGCGAGACTAGAGCTGTGTGGAATCAGTGGCTATTACGGTGCACTGTAGTTGGTGTCCTTCCTTACGACATGACCAATAGACGATATTTGGAAGTCTTCTCAAGGGAAAGAATCATTGGAAGTCTGTAAGGACGAAGTGTAAGGGGTGTTGCCTAGGAGTTTGGTATTGCTCAAAGCATTGTCTCAGTGCAAGGGGAGTCTTCTAAACCACAGGGACTGCTATCCCAGAGAGGAGGTGGTCGATCACGGTCAACTGCAGCAGCTACATTGCGCAACAGGCAGGAAGCGATCCACGTCAAACACAGGGTGCTATTGCAACCGCATTTAACAGGACTGCTAGGGTACACAATGGCAAGGCAAGTATCGAGGTGGTCTCTTTGCCCGACGGCCAATACGTAGTGTTCCACTGAAACTCGCACATCGGCAACAACGTTTGCGATTATCCCTAGAGGAATTGGGTTGGGTGCTCTTCTCGAATGAGCAGATTCAGTCTGAATATAATTCTCGAGGTACACTGATGAAAGGTGGGTACACGTAATGCACCCAGGATCATCGTTTTGGTGGTCCGGAGTTTTATTTTGGGGAGGGTTAATATTGCAAGGGTGTGCTGACATTCAAATCTCTGACCTCTGTACGCTCACTAATCAACGTTATTGTGATAATGTACTCCTTCCCCATGTGCGTCTTTTCAGGGGTGCAGTCGGCCCTGACTTCATATTTATAGATAACAATGTGCGACCGCTACTGACAACACTAGTGAAGGGTCCCTTGGAGCGAGAGCATATTTGGCGAATGGACTGACCTATCCGTTCCCCCGATTTAAATCCCATTGAACACGTGTGGGATGCTATGAATAAAAGTGTAATTCCTTTCGTCTCGTTGCATACTGTAGCAGTGCTCTCTATGTATGCTTCAAGTTTCATCGATCTATGTTGCTTGACAGTGGTACAACATGCGATTGTTGCTTCCGTCCTAGTGTTTTCCATACCAGTGCATATGGAAATTAAAATAAAACATTTGTGAAAAATATGCAAGAGGCCGTAAACTGTAGCATAATATTGTCTATCTACAGATTAAAAACGCACAGCTTTTTCTTCCGTTAATTATTTGGATGCTAGATTATTTTAAATTAAAGACGAAAAGTTTCTGGAATCACTGTGTGTAATGTATTAGATCGGTTTGTGAGGGGTGTATTAAGTAAAAGAATAATGGCCTACAATACCAAAGTAATCACATTTGCCAAAAAATGCGATTTTAAGAGTATTTCAAAACATTGGTTTGCTTAAAAAACAGTCACATGTTTAAATGTAGCTCGCTATGGCATTAAAATTCCACACTCTTTTCATCATATTGTTACAAACAACGAATTGCTACAGGACCGTGTGTAACTGAAATAAAATAAATGAATATATCACAAGTAGTTCATGCCAAAAATATTATTTGAAATAAGTTATGTTTATTATATATATCTAAAGTTTAAACCGCTGCCTCTCACCAAGGCGGCTCGGGTTCAAGACGGATCTGGGCCGGTTTTCTTCAGTTTCTCAAAACACCAATCAGGGCATTAATTGGAAAATTACAACTTGTGATACTTATTGGTTTAAATGTTAAAAGAGTTGCAACCTTTCTCATACTGGAAAACTCATTATTTTCATATCTCTTTTGCTTTACTCCTAGCCATAAAAAGATAGTAGAATTTCAATGCCAATCGCATAGCGACAACTTTTAAACGATTTTACTGTCGCTTTAGGTTATTGTATACTCTTAGTTCCTTCCTGCTTATAAGGAACTAAGAAAAAGACTATCCTATTATTATCGATTAACATGAAGTAGAAAGGAGAAGAGTAATCTTTTGTAAAAAGTATGTTTGCAGAATAGGCCGAGAAGTAATATAAATGGATCACATATTTTTCTTTTACGACAGGAGACTCCCTCTGCTGATCGCCTCACAGTTCCAGTAAGGTTTTCACATATGGCAGTCGGTGGAATTTGGAAAGTGAAGGCCCAATTAAATTGATGAACATCAAATCGGACACTTGAGCCACCAAGAGGGCACTTCTCATTCTTGGAGCTAAATGTACGTTCATTCTCAGGTGTTGATATAACAATAATGTCTGAAGCACAAAGCAGTGGCAGTAGATCAGGAGGCTTCCTTTCAACATTTCTACATTTCTTGTATTCCCTGAAAGCTCTTGTAATTTTCCTGTTATCTGGGATTGTTTACAGAGATGAACTATACCGTCTTCTTCATACAGTTAATCTGGCCATTCAGTTGGAATGTTAGATGGCGGAGGAATTCATTATAAATACTACTATTTTGCAAATCTTAGTTCGTTCTACTGTAAGGATACTGAGTAGGTTATTCTTAATTGGCATTAAGACTCCTGTTAAACGGTCCTGCTTGAATAGTTTGTATTTTATTGGATCTTGATAGCGGCTCACCTTTGAATGTACTTAATTTGGTCATACTGTTAGTTACTTGGGCATAATAGGTAGGATTTTGCTGCAATTACTGAAATACTCTAATAGCTCTTATATAAGTTTATCTGCTGTTGACAGCGTCATTTTCCTATTTTGAAGATAGCATGACAAATTATCTAATTCTATCAATACATCCAACATTACATCTACATTTTCTGCAAACGCTGCACTTCCTAAATATTTCCGTAAACCAGAATATTTAGCCCTTTCTTTCTCTTGTTACATCATTCTAGTCATGTCAAAATTGGAATATAGTCTCTTATAGTTTTTCCATACAGCATGTACAGTTATTTTACTTGATAAAACCCACCTTATTGTGAAAATGTTGCCAAAATGCAACATTCGTTGCCCCAAAGTTTTTGCACAGTGTTTAGTTCCCATTGGTTCTTAGGAGATTGATTGTATGGTGCATTTAGTTTTCTACAATATCTTAGAATGATTGATTCCATTGAGTTTTTGATGGAGTCATTATCATATAGCTCTAGTCTGTGGTGACTATAATACCCAATTATTACTGTTTTAACTGTTTAACTTTCATTGTTGAGGCACTGTAACATGAAAAGCATATGACATTCTTTTAAATGTTCTTCACTCATATGCAAAGAAGTTGAGCTTTTTAAAGAAGGGCAGTAGTAATACTAGAAGTTGTTCCAAACTCTACTTCAATCAGATTTAAAAATATTGACAGCTGTAAATACAACTACAACATACAACTAAAATCTGCGTTTTTGCTTAACGTGGTAGATTCATCCACTAATATAGTTATTTTCTGCTTGTTTCTGCAATATGTTACATATGCTTTTAGGGATATAAGATGTGATATTATGCAAGAGAAATTTGCGTGAAGTATTCTTCCCATATTGAATCCCTTAAGACATTTGAGATCTATATCAACTGGAATATCAGTATCAACAAGGCCTGTGGTTTTCGCAATGTTGTAAGTTGACTTAGAGAGTAGTTTCACCTTCTATTTACATAGTTCTAAGTATTGTGTCTACAACTTGTGGCCATAATCGCCGTACTGGTGTACGGTTTGCTTCGTAAGTTGTAGCTGATTGTTGGTATTCATAGTTACACTGCGTTAGTGACACCTGCGCCGTGGCAAGTTCTTTTGACATCGCAGCTGTAATTTTATTCTTGCACCTGTGCGGATGAACATGTGTTCTGTCGGAAGGTTCTTTGACGCTGATGTCGCATATTATTAAGCCTGAGTGAGTTTGTAACAGCTGTGGTGATTTTGCACGTGCGACTGTTTCCAGAAATTACCAGTGACGTGACCAACAGATATAAAAAGGGCAACGAAGTCTTGCTCACAGTTCAGTTTTCACTGGGAATGTATTGCATGCAACAGTTGAGCGAGTTTGACGGGAATTATGTAACGAGCTGAACTGCCGCAGCGAACTTTGAAAATATCCTTTAGGCGAAATTGATTCAAAATACAGTTATTTGTAAAAAGATTCCGATTATAATCAGTTTTGTTTATGTATTGATTTTTGATAGATTTTACTGATTCTGAATCAGATATGTTGATTTACTTAATTTATGTTCGCGATGTTTTCCCTCAAACTATGCTGTTGAGCTGTTTTATCACCTCCATGGCAAATTATTTTTTTTACGTCCATTACCGCGAGATGTGAGGTCTGTGAAGCTTGTTAGGGTAACACTTGCTCCTCAGATGTCTTGTATTTTAAGTTACTTTTGTTAATATTTTTTCATAGATTCTCCTTAGAAATAAAATAATCCCGCTGATCCGAATTCCAACAAGGAGGCAAAAGAGGAGTCTCTTTGAATGAACCCGTTACACAATTTATTGCAGGGCTTTCAGAGGTACTTGCTCATTTTGCTTCTAATTTCATGAGGACATAAATTACATCTCATTCCAATCACGGTATCTACTGCTCTTTTAACCGAAATTATGTTTAAAATAAATGTAACCTATTTCTAGATACGAGTCTCATTAACATAAAACATAGATTGCATGTGTTTCAATTCTAAGCAGTAACATATTATATTCACTAATACCGATTAACATTATTGTTTTGGTGCACGCGGACGAGAGTGCTTAACATTGTTGAAGCATATTTTTCTTTGTACTCCTTTGTGACATGTGGTAAAAAGAAATACCTTATTCATTATCATCATCTCAGCCATTATTGGGTGTCTCATGAGATTATTGTACTTGGTCCATTCATTTTGTTTTTTTTATAAGAACTATAGGATTGGTAATTTAAGAACCAATCCATACTGCCATAGATTTTTACAAGTTAGCACTTCCGGAACTCTATTCGGACAATTCTATAATTCCGGTACTGAGTACCACCAGGTACCGGCCCAACTAAACCCTGTCCATAATCACCTACGTTTATCCATTTCACCGTCATTTCATACCATCCACTTCATTCTCATACCAGGCATCGGGTTGAGCCCCACTGCGGCTATTCTCTATGGTCCAGAATTCGTCTGCTCTTCATCAAGCATCTGAACTCCAGGTGCATCTTTTAAGTCCTCCATACGAAGAGAGTATAGCGAAAGAAAGTGTCTACTTCTTAAAATTTACAAGTTGCAACATTACACAAAATCCCTTTGAATAAAGTGGACTTCACAGATATTCCCAGCAAATTCTATATACTGTGCACTTTAGTTGTCATATAAATATAATAAATGTTTTTTTTTATTTTAATCAAAATAGTTAGCGATTTTGAGAAAACAAAAATTTCAAAAATGTTCCATGCCATTATTAGTTTGAGTTGAGTATTTTTATTCTTTAATTTTCATGTAAAATTTTGGGAGATTCTTTATTTATACACCAAGTTTAATATTTTACACTGCGTTTTCGAGTTATGGTATTAAAAGAGGCCAACACACACACACACACACACTTTTTATATATATTCTTTTTTCTTTTTTTCTTTGGTATCTTTATTCAGGGTGCTTCAAAATTTTATTTAGTTGAAATCTGGTAGCAGTTATTTTTTTGTAGAATGCACTACTTCCTCATTTAGGTAAGAAGAGTAAGTGGTAGAAGAAGAGTATAAATATTTCACAAAACTAAATAATTGCTGAAAATAATAATATCAACGTCTGAATTGGCAGGATATTATCTCATAACTGTTAACTGAGCATTTCTCTGTCAGTGTATAAATTTCCTGTTATTTTTGAAAAAAAAAATATATATATACTTGACCTTGATAAAGAGAAGCTAATTTTGCTAAGCTTTATGATAAAGATTTGGGAATGCACGTGAATGAAGACATAAAGACGAAGCATGGTAACTTGAGCAATTAGCTAATAATCGTGATACCACAGATATTTTCAGCAACAGAAACGCAATTTTTAAAGCCATTAAACATAGCAAAAGCTTTTAAAAAGTGCAGAATTCAGAGACATCGCTAAGTGTGCAATTGTAGAGTGTGAAGTATTGGCTTTTAACAACTAAGTGAACGTGAGGAATAACAGCTTTTCAGAAGTAGAAAAAAGCTGTGATTTTGCTACGAGTCTGTTCTGCCGAAGTGACGGTGTGAATTTTACAACTCTAGCGTCCTTAACTTCGATCGTTGACTCAAGCTCCTTTGTGTCCTTTCTTGTGCCGTGGAGCATTTCCTGGGTAGGCCATCACGACCGACCAGCAAACATCCGAGGTCCAGAGAGAGGAGAGAAGAGAATAGAGGTGAAGTGTGATAAATCTCTCTCTTCCTCCCTCTCTCTCTAGTGATTCATTGCCAGCTCCCCAGGGTTTTCTCTTCTCTTCCCACTGCTACTATATCCATCCTCCTGGGTCTATCCTGGAGAAACATTCCCTGTTCCTTATGGTTGCTCTCCAGAAGTGAGCCCTGTGAGTGACCGGCAATGGATGTTCCTAACTGTGGCAGTAAAAATCAGTAGCGGAGACTCCGTAAGTGAGAGGGGCAAATGTGTTTTGGAGTTATTTGAATGCAAAACTGAATTCTGTAGCGCCTTTGTATTTTAAGACTAAGGAAGTTCGATTTTCAGCCCAAAACATAATTATATAAGAATTACAATATTTACACAAATTTGATCTAAAGTTTTAATTTCCTTCTCCATTTATGCCTATAGATTAATGACCTCCTTGGATATTTCATATTATTGTTAGCTAAAATTTCCACTTGCTTTATTATCAGCGCATTAATTCTACAATACCAAACTTTCAACGGATACAACAAATAGCAAGGCATCTGTAGTAGTAAACTACGTTCGGCGGGAAGCGAAACTAAACAGTTACGGAATAACTGGAGGGAAGTAAAGTCAGGTACATTCTCACCATCTTCTTTCCCCTCACAAGCCTCAGATTCCCAAGTTTTGACAATGTCAACAACACCGTGGCGTCCTCCTCAAAGTACATTTATATGTTATGAAATTATATTTTTATTTGTATTACACAATAAAAGGTAGGTATATTTAATTTCATTTTAGTTGCTTTAGAAGGAATAGCAAAATATGCTAAAATTCTTTTTTCGAATAGTCTAAAGATATACTTATTCAGCTTCACGAAAAGTGAACAAAATTATAAATAGCTCTCCTCTGTAGTGTGGTTGTATTGTATCTGCATTCAAGAGGTCTCGAGGTCAAATTTCGATTAGTGTGAGTTGCTGGTAGTATTGTATATGCATTCAAGAGGTCTCGAGGTCAAATTTCGATTAGTGTGAGTTGCTGGTGGTATTGTATCTGCATTCAAGAGGTCTCGAGGTCAAATTTCGATTAGTGTGAGTTGCTGGTGGTATTGTATCTGCATTCAAGAGGTCTCGAGGTCAAATTTCGATTAGTGTGAGTTGCTGGTGGTATTGTATCTGCATTCAAGAGGTCTCGAGGTCAAATTTCGATTAGTGTGAGTTGCTGGTGGTATTGTATCTGCATTCAAGAGGTCTCGAGGTCAAATTTCGATTAGTGTGAGTTGCTGGTAGTATTGTATCTGCATTCAAGAGGTCTCGAGGTCAAATTTCGATTAGTGTGAGTTGCTGGTAGTATTGTATATGCATTCAAGAGGTCTCGAGGTCAAATTTCGATTAGTGTGAGTTGTTGGGATAAAGGTTTTCCCTTATCCCGAGAAGACGAATGTCAAGTACTTTAAGCTCAACGGATCCGGTCTCATGTGAGCATTATTTCACCGATAGACTTATCGGATTAAATTACATTTTGCCGTTCTGCCATATATACTACGGATATATGGGCGAAATAGGATCAAACGAACACACATGAGAAAAAAAAAATTAAAATCTTGAATCTTAAAATATTTCAATCCCTAATGATTGTACATGAGGGATTGTGTCTCATGCAAATTTCCAGTCCTATATTATACGTGAGTTCTAATTTATATATATGACGTATTGTAAGTAATCTTTTTGTCTCCAAGTTAAAGATCCCTGAATAAGTTATACTAATCGCGAGACAGTACGACAAATAGGCATATGACGCTCCTCAATCGTATTGGTATTTTGAACTTAGTTTCTTTTCCTTTCTCTACTAGCCACTTATAGTAGATAGGGGAAATGTTGATTTCTATTTGAGATTTTACCATAAATATATGTGGTTTACAAGGTAGAAAAAGAGTAAAGAGTAGGCAACGGAGGGGGACATCGCGCATTGTGATTTATACACCACTATTTGGCTAACACCCCCCCCCCACGAGGAAGGGATGAAGTGAGGGAACGTAGGATGCCACAGGCCGCAGAGTCGCGCTGAAGTCCCTAACATTTCCACTTCCAATGACCCATCCCAATATTGGGGCCGCCAAAGAGGGTGATCAAGCGCCCTGTCGACCTAGCAGTTAACTACTGTTCACTAGAAGTATCCTTTCCATTGCATCCACAACATCTTCTCGTACCATCGTGCACTACGAACCTGGAAGTACTCTGAAGGTTATGAGGAGACGGAATGAAGGGAAATTGATAGAAAGGAAGTCGCAGAAGATGAGAAACCAAGCCATTATTTGCCTGCTGACCTCTCGTGTAACAAAGGTGTAGAGAGAGAGAAAGAGAGAGAGAGAGAGAGAGAGAGAGAGCAGTCGAATAAATAGCAACTGATATTTCAGTTCAGAGTTTTAAATCTGATGTGTTGCATTCACATGACTTTCTCTACGCATTTAGCAACAAATTATTCTTACTAAAGTTTATTCTTCTACCTGCTTTACGCAAATGAAATAAACATTAGCAAAAATTGTTTTATTACTTGCTTCCTTGTAAGTAGGAGGGAAACAAGGGAATACACTAGACTAAACTGATAGATACTTCTTTTAAAAGCTGTCGCTATGCGGTTATCTTTGCATGAGCAGGAGTAAAACAAAAAATATATTAAACTAATCAGGACTTCTCGTTTGGGGAAAGTTTGCGTTTTAAAACTGAATCTAATAACTCGGAATATCGGAAATGGTAAACTCATAAAAAAAATCTGACAGAAATTAGGTGTTTTAAAATGAGATCTTTATTTTTCATTCGACTACATTCGACATGTAGCTTTCATTTGTCATTTAAATATGTTAAATTGCGGTATTTTAATCCAAATTGTTTGACATTTTTGAGAACACCAAATTTTTCGAAAATGTTTCATGTAAAGAGTAGTTTTGAGTAGGGACTTTTCTTTAAAATCTGCGTGTCACAGTTTGGAAGATGTTGAACTTAGATACCAAGTTTGGTATATAACGGACTTTTCTTTTTTGTGAGTTACGTTCTTCACAGAAACACGGACACACATACACACAAACACAGACACAATATATGGGCCGTGCCGTGGCCGAGTGGTTAGACCACTCGCCTCTCCCTCAGGGTTCGATTTCAGGCGATCGCATTTGTGGTGGACCAATCGGCTCAGGCGCGTTTTCTCCGGGTTCTCCGTCATTGCATTTAACCGGTGCTCCATCTTCATTTGGTGTACCATCTGTGACATTGCTTTTTAGAAATCAGAACATATATTTCCAATGAAATATCGGTATCGAATTTTTGGATGTAATGCACTTCCTTCTCTACCTATGTACTTTGTGAGTACTAGAGAAAGTAAAAATGACTCTAAATGATTTTGTTTAAGACACCATGAGTTTAAGATATTTGCAAGACTAACACTTCATTCACAATGATAATGAACCTAAAAATAACGTAAACCTAGAATCTAGATGCACAATGCGTCACGTAAGCATAAAAGAATGAATTAGAACGTAAACTTAAGAAGCTTTTAAAGTTTGCAACTAGTAAACTAACTAATCACAGAACGATTCTCATCATGTGATCATTCTGGCATCACGTCAGAATATGCATCTCTGTGCGTTAATTCGCTAACACACGAGTAATGATGTGTGTAATGTGGCAAGTAATTAATATAGGATCACAGGACAGGAATTAGCGGAAATCTATACAACCGCAGCAAAACAAACTGTGATGTAGTGTACTTTATGAGTGTAACATCCTTAACCGAGTATCCAACACTTATTCATTTTTATATGTGTACATAATCGACATAAGGCGGCGCCGTGGTTGAGTGGTTTCGATCGCTCGCCTCCC
The DNA here is from genome assembly GCA_030762935.1 of Hymenopus coronatus. NCBI lineage: Eukaryota > Metazoa > Arthropoda > Insecta > Mantodea > Hymenopodidae > Hymenopus > Hymenopus coronatus. Next base: position 102,635,742 of record CM060894.1, on the reverse strand, counting down.
ACCTAGGCGGCCCGGGTTCAATCCGAAGAGCCCCATATAGCATTTGAGGTGGACGAAGTGGCGTCTGAGCGGGTTTTCTCCGGGTCCTCCGGTTTCCCCCACCACTTATTCCAACAATTTCTCCATCATCACCTTTCCTATCATCAATTTCGCTTATATTTCATATCATCCACCTCCTTATGTTCATGCTTGTCTATGGGCCGAACCCTCGAAAAGGTTCTACATTCTGTGGTTTCGTGCCATTGGCTCCCCGACAGGCTTCTGACTCCTAAGCATTGGCTTGTAAATCCTGGGTGTGGGTATCAGTCCTACAAATACGGGGATGGTAAGCCGATTACAAAACAAAACGAAACAATCTACATACCCTGTTTTTCGTTTGGATTGCCGATGTGAAATACAACATATCGCATCAAGTTTGTGTCTAGTATTTATTTATTCTTTATGTTAACCCTCCAATACATGGTGTTGCCATTTGGCAACAAAATGATTAGGCAACGTTTTAATTTATTTGAGTGTTTTATTGTTATTTTCATGTTATACTAGTTTATATCAATAATATTAAAGAAATTCTAGTGATTTCATATAATCAATAAATGAATTTATTTCTGTATTATTGTAGTGTTCTTAGAACAAAAGCAAAGTCCATGCAACTGAAGTCAAATATAACCCCTTCATCAAACACGCGTGCCATCCCACCGGCTATTTTATGGGCCCTTTTTTACCACCAACACATTTGACTGCAGGCTGGGATTCGAACTCACAACATTCAGCTTTTAATGGATAGCCAGTCCATTATGTATCGCCTTAACAATTGTGGTTCTTCAAACAGCTTACTTTAAGGTCCTGTAAGTAGGGATATCTATCTTGATAGTTCAAGAATTTGAAGAAGACTGGCATATGCAGTAAAATAATTCATGTAGTAGGGATTAACATAATTTTTGCTGTGAATGACCCCTAACAAAATCTAAATTTTATACTTTTGCAAATAGCTCGTGAAATCCACTGCAGTTGAAATAAATTTTGATTAATTTTGTGCAACTCGTTAACCATAAATGTTATTAGACAGAAATTACTACACAACATTTTATTTCTCAAATACGTATACAACATTTCTATCTTATGCACTAATCATTTCCTAGATATTCGCTGTAATCGCTTTTAATTTTCCAATACTATACACATTCTTCTGCTTCTTTAATGCCATGCTGGAATTTCAAAGCCAGCATATGCGAGCCTCTTTAAAAATTTGATTATCCCACTTGCAGATGCGCCTACATATAGGAGAGTGTTGATATTGATGCTACAAAGGTACCTTTCTGGTTACTTAGTGTGTTTTCTACGAGTGCGATTGTGACGACAAGTGAGAGCTGCTTGACGTGATATAGAAAAGAAGCCTGTGTTCGATACTCCAACCTGTGATTAAGAAAAAGAAGAAGAAGCAGAAAAAGAAGTTATGATTCATTACACCACAGGCGCGCAAATAAAGGGGGAATAATTGTGAAAAAGGAACTAAATCACATTAAGAGTAGTATTAGTGAAACTGAACAAAGTCGTATGTACTGTGTCGCAGCTATGTATGTCAATTATTTTATAGAAGGCGCTGACAGATCGACAGACTGGCCGGAATAAGCGACATCCTCACGGGATGGCACTCTCACCCAGCGTAAACACCAGAAGCATTATCAAGAGATAGGCCGGACTGGTCTGAAACCATCATTCTCCCTGCCTCCGAAACATCCTAGAATGTTCTTGAACAGTCCAGCGACTTTATAATGTGTTCGTGAGTGAGTTAGCGAGGCAGCTGTTTGTTGTCCTTTATACGATATAAAGTGGTGGTTATTCTGTATGAGGTTGTGACGATAGTTATGACTTACAGTAAGTACTGCTATTGAGAGAGGTGTTCAAGTCCCCATCGATCGAAGCTGAAGGAAAAAACTGCTGTTTCCGCATGTTTCATTAGGACGCTATATCGCGAAGAAAGGTGAAGGAAAATTGAACTAGATCGAATTAGTGAAACGATGTGAAGAGACTGGAATGTGAATTAAATCACATAGTGGAGTGAGTGAAAACTAAACAGTAGTAATATTAATGCATTAATGCCGGTGAAAACTTGCGTAATTTGTGTTAATTCATAAATCTCAATAATATACTCTTACTTACCTGTGTTATGTAATGTTAGGCTCGAAATTGCGTAAAACTGGGACCTACGAGGACCATTGAGAGTCGCAATGTATACAAATATTCCAGCTATTCAGAAGAATTATGGATAGTTTTGCGGAAACCTGCAAATAGGGACACAATTCCGCAATTTTGCTCATACTTCTGATAAGTAATATTTGTTTATGTCTGTCGGTAAAACTAAACAGATTGCAGCTAATTTTGCACAAGCAGACACATTAATATTGAAGTGGAACTGTGTGACAAACTTAACAAAGGTCGTCATTATGATAGCCGTACCAACACTGCAATAATAGCATCGGGACGTGCGCCCGTTTTAATTTGAATTAAAATTCCAACTAGCTATAATTACTATCAACAGATTCATAGGGCATGAGGCATGATGCGAAATGATGTTGGTTTTACAGCCATACACAGTGTTAGCCAAGAGATATGTTTCCGTTCATTTTAACAAATGGGGCAACCTTGTAATTTTCACTGGGTTGCGTTAATTTCATTCGGGAGCAGGGGTAGGCTCTGCTGCTAGATTACATTCCCTTACTTCTACAGAATTATTCTTATATTTCAGCTTGATAATTTGATTGTTTTATTAAAGCATCTGATTAAACAAAATTAAATATTAATCCATTTGTTCTAAAGAACTCTTCTTTTTCCAGTAGGTCTGCTTTCTCGATTCTGATACAGGTACTATCGGAAATGAGAAAGTACATCTCTACAGGCAAAAGAAACTGCAAAACTTATTACGAAAATGTCATATGCTAAGGTTCCTATACGTCATCTGAAAAGAAAAATTAAGAACCACATGACTCTTCAATGGAACGTCATTTGAACCACAACAATGAAAGGACGGTTCACATTACAAGAAAAATATTTTTTTCCTGAGATCCAGTATTTTATTCAGAGCAAAATATTTTACCCAACTTTGTGCTTAGGCAATTCTTATCTGACCTTGGAAAATTTAAATCATATTTAGGGCGATATAGGATGAGTGCTTCATGCTTTTTGAATCCCCTCATACCATATGTCGTATGATTTTTCAGTGTTTGGAACACAAACACTGAACCTTTGTGGAAATGAACTGACATATCCTTCAAGTCTCGTATTCAAAAAACAGTGTTGTTATTCTCGCTTTCTAACATTCATTCTTTCATCTATTTTTCCTCATGAAGTTTTAATACGTTTAGTAAATAGTGTAGTTAAACTACAACAACAACAACAATAATAATAATAATAATAAGTCTAAAATAAAATGAAAATGTAATAATTGTAAAAACTTAGAGAACATGAAGAGAAACATCTAATGTGTTACACACTTGGGACTTTCTGTATGCAGCACCGTTTACTTCTTTCTATACTTAATAAACAGTACATAAGTAGGGAAGGTATTGCATTCCGCAGCAGGAATTTATCTATTAACTCGATTTAGTAAAGGTTTTCCTAGATGATTATTAAAGTTCTTATTAATATTTCTGTTTTAACAATATTTATGTGAGGATTAGTAGCTAATTTGGAATATGATTTGAAGAAAATTATTACTTTATATACATTACCCAAAATATTGGATTGGCTTTTATTATATTAATATAAATTCTTTATCCATATAAATAAGTTTATTTTTACAAGAAATTTGTATTTGTTTAATTAGAGGATACATATCTCACAATCTTTCTTTTCGATAAGAACTCTTAAAAAAATAATATGGTGTTTTTGGTATCGTATTATAAGTATTAAAAATGTTCACTGTGAATACACGTTTAGATTCCCCTGATCCAAAAAAGCATTTCTATAAAAAGGTCTGTGTGTGTGTCCGTGTGTTTAACTTTATATACCCAAGGTCGCGGTTTCAAACCCGGTGGAGGACGATGAATTTTTTCCGGCGGAAAATCTTAGCATGGCTTCCTTCGGAAGGGAAGTAAGCCGTTATTTTCGTATCGTAGATTTACGGATGTGACACGAAGATCTTCAAGAAACCCCCCCCCCCATTACTACCCTTTACATGAAACAAATTTGAAAATGTTGATTCTCTCAAAAATGGCTCAACCATTTTAATTAAAATACCGTGTACTTAAGGTACTTTGTATGACAAATAAAAGTTATATCTTCAATTTTCTAGGAACAGCCTCTGAAGTCGTCTTCATCCTGAAAGCATTCAGTATACCGTAAACCGTAAGAGATAGACAAAAATTAATACAGAAAAATTGTAGAGCTCGTTAAAATACACAATTTATATGGTATACAATTCTTGTAGTTTTAACCATTTCCGAGATATTCCTTATCATTGGTTTCAGTTTTAAAATACTTTTCTCATATAGGAATTTTTCAACTTCTGCCCATGCAAAGAGAATAAAAAATCATAGAACCAGCTATTATAAGATTTGACTATCGCTTTAGCCTAGTGTGTTCCATAATTTCCTTTCTATTACAAGGAAGTGAGTAATATGACCATATTTGCTAATGTTTTTCTTGATTAGCATGACGTTAGATAATAGAATTATAATAATAATAATAATAATAATAACAATACGTTTAATAGTAATTTATTACAGAGATGCAGAGAAAGTATGTGAATGGAATGCATTAGTTTTTTTTTTTTCAACGCTATAACAAAGAATATCTTGGAACGATATCAGAAAATAATGCATTTGAAATAGATTGTGCTTTTACTTTTGTGTAGGCATTTTGTCTTATCTTCAACTGTTTGTTAGCTATGTAAATTCATTACAGAAATTCACAGATTATTCTCAGATATCTCACGATAGGCATTTTACAATTATTTGATATGCAAATATCTTCAACGTGTTCAGATAAAATATTTTCATATAAAGAATAGTTTAGGGTGGGTGAATTTTCTTGAAAATTTTAGTGGAAAATGCTGAACTGAAACACCAAGTTCGGTATTTAAAAAACTTTTTGCTTTAGAGACATGATGTTCACATATACACTAGGAACTTATTTTATTTTTTGTTGTTGTTGTGGGATCAGAAAGTTTTGAAACGGTATTCCTAGTGAAATTTCTGTGGAACTTTTGGGTAAAATGGTCCCTGTATATCATAGGTAAGTAGATACAAACAGGATAGATATTAAAAAAATTGAAATGTCATTTTGAATAGAGAACTTCACATTGGCAGAAAAGAAAACACTAGAAAAATTAATTTCAGTCCAAAATATTTTGGTTAGCCTCTTCATTTTAACAATGTTTTTTCCCATATATGTAAGTTTTTACTGAAGTAAAACATTACTATTACTGCGTAAATAAATTGATACCTTTAATAAACCTTTTATAGTTTATATAATAAGTATATACAGGCTGTTTCAGAACACCAAACGAAGCTTACACTTTGACTTTTCCGAAACTTGATGTCCCAACTTTCAAACCCTTCTATTTAAAGTTTTATGTGTGTTTAAAAATTGCACACATTTGGGATTAGGCAGCGCAGGAACAACGATTGTTATACGCCATGTAAACAACCTCAGAACGTGTTATACGAAACACATAACAAAACCCACATGAATAGTTTTCCTTTGCTAAGGTGACCAGTGCCGCGCCAGCGTGTCTATCAAACCACCCCTACACCACGCTATTGGGACCTTCGCTACCAACCGGCATCTCTCTTGGAGTAGGCCAGGCACGTGCCAATTGGTTATATACGATGCCTAATCAATGGTGATTTTATGGCAGTTTTTGTATGTGCCGAATTTAGAGCTGAAATTGTTGGTCACACCGTATCACGTACGGTATGACCAACAAGGTCCATATCTTCGTTTGGTGGCGTTTTGAAGCATCCTGTATGCTATTTTTATTCAATGGTAACAGTGCTATGAATCTGAACCTGCTGAAAAGTGAACTCAAGCTTTGAATACAATGTTGAACAAACACCAGAAAAACATGATTTATTATTGCATTTATACCCCGTCTGTAACTGTTTTTGAACAAAGTATTACCTATCAGCAACGGTAACTCTCATTGAGCTTTTTTACGTTAGATCACATGCACATGGCCACTGTCATTTATATTTTTAGACTTTGGGTAGAATAGGGAATAGTAGGATAAAAAAATTCCATTCCCTGCCAGGAATGAACCCGGGACCCCCTCACAGCAGACAGATGCACTACCGAAAACTATTTTTGTAACAATTGTTGTTCAGTATTATAAAAGAAAGAAAGAGGGAAAAGGTAAGGAAAGAGACGTGATACCACATTAATGTTGACGTCCCACTCTCTTATGCTACGCGTGGAGAGACCGTGACGAAATTAACAGGCACGCTCACTTGCCTGTGAACAATCATATTGCTAACATACTTCTCTGGGGTTGAATCAGACTGAAAAATTCAATGCCAGCCGGGATTTGAGGCACGGATTTCTGGTTTCCATTTAGTTGCACTAACCACTAGTTACCATGGCAACATACCGGCACGAACTAAATTCTCCTAATGACTCGTATTTTTATTTATATTTCGATAAACCACAATGAGATCTGAAGTTATTTTGTGATGAAACTCTCCAATGGTGAGGTACAAACTTCGTAAGTACTTTAAGTCTGGGGTTTTATAGTTTAACCAATATTTTATCAAGAAATATGAATTGTTTCTTCCTCACCAGTCAAACAATGTGAATTAATTGATTTAATAGTTGGTTAAACTTTAAAATCCGGGACTTAAAGTAACAGATGTCTCAAATGTTTCTCCGCAGTGAGGTGAATACGCTAGCACGCTCACTCATTACAGTTCGGTTGGTAACGAACGGATCGCGCTAGTTATTATTGGAAGTGAAAGTGAACTGAAACAGAGATTACTTACTTACCACTGTCACAGAAAATGTTGAAAATGCTGTCCTTATTTCTGTGGGCAGAGTTCGACTGTTTTGCGCTTATTTCGGACAGTTTGTGTAGGGTTTCCCCCGTAAATTTGTGATTTCCTTTAATTCATCATTTTTATTTCGGGACAACTGTACATTTATAGGGATGCAGTTTCATTTCCTTACTAACAGCTCTATGTTCTGCCTGCAAATAAACAGTTGCTAACTGCTAATTTCTGCATTCATTTAGCGGAGCTCCATAACATTAAATCCGAAATATCGTTCAGTTTAGCCTGTAAACGTTTAAACCTACCACTTTTCGGAGCGTCATTCTGTTTCAGGGAATTTGGAATTTAGTAATTAAAGCTCACACAGAATCATAATCAAGACGTACCAAGTTGCAAAATGTTCAAGAAATTTAAGTTTTAATTTTCAGAAGTGTTATGCACATTAAGGAATATCTCAACTAAATCGTTTCTCTTTTCAATGATTAACATTTTGACTTCACTTCACAACCACAATCAGACAGTACTTATGGCAGCAAACTGTTTTGACAGTATTATTAAAACATAAATAATGCTCCTCCTCCATAGCTCCGTTCCCAACTTAGCCACAGCCGCAAGCGTCCGAATGTACTACGGGGATTCTTTTCAGATACCCATTACTTACGAAGTTTGTAATTCGCCATCGATTTTGAGATCTCCTCGTGGCTGAGACCTTCCTGCTGCTCCTCGCTATGTCTCATTATTTTTGTATGGTAGATTATGTCGATTATTATTTATATTTGCTCAAGCTAGTAGGGTTCCTCCGTTGAGCAAGTATATCTTATGGTAAAATGAACTATTTCAGAAATAACACATTTGTAACTTTTAGTATAAGCAATTTATTTTAACTATTACCATAGATTTCATAATTTATTTACGCGTTATATTTATATGCGACTATGGTTGAAACTGTACTATGCGTTCACTTACACGAGAAACTTAAATTTTGCGTATCACGTTTCTTACTTAAATATCTTTAAGACCGGTGTACTTTGGAATACAACTGAATGTACTGTTATCTGAAGACGAATTGTCTTGAGAATTATGTCTTTGTAGACTATATTTTAACACCCTTGTTCTGCCTAAAGTCTTCCCCTTTTTCCAGTAGCGCCTCTCTTGTGAGCTAACAAAAACTATCATAGTATCTCACTTAAGCTGCTAGGTACCCAATAACTTTCAAATTTTTATAATCTCCCTATCCCCCAACGCTTGCGTTTTGTCTTTTTAACTCAAGGGCATTCTTTTATACGTTTCACCCCAGTTCTCTGGCTATTGTGCACAACAACCTTGCAAGACATTTCTCTTTTGGACACGTACAGTTTCAGCTATATCTTCTCTCTTATAACTAAGCTTATGCTAACATCCTCTAATTATATAATCTTATTTCTATTATTACATATATATTTAAATCATTTTGCTTGTTAATTATTTCTTGCAGTCGTTGGTACTACCTTATGGTTTACCGAAAAACCGCGAATCATTTGGAGAATTTAATGCCGTGTCGGTATGTTGTTATAGTAGCTCAGTGGTTAGAGCAACCAGACGGAGACCAGGAGATCCGTGGTTCAAATCTTGGCTATTCCATTAAAATGTTCAATCTGACTCTGCCTTTACACTAGTTTTGTCCTACATATGACTAGTGTAGAAGAAATAATTAATTCAATAGTTCTCTGGTAGCTCCTGCATTCCACACTCAGACATTACTAAATGTGGTACCTTCAGTAATTCAGAAGCTGACATTCCTGTTTGTCCCCCATCTCTATATAAAGGCACGTGTGAAATATTCATTGTTTCTCCTCTTTCTCAGTTTATTGTAAATTGCCCATTGTACTCCAGGCAATATACATTATTAATGACAGTACATAGATACACACACTTGTTAACCAGTCCTTACAATGAAATGCTTGTTCCACAGTTGCATCGAGAGAGAGAGAGAGAGAGAGAGAGAGAGAGAGGGAGAGAGAGGTACGAAAAACAAATCACAAAAGAATACAATAAAACGGTAAGATATTACCCTGGGAGATAGATGGTGGAGGGGAGGGTTGGACGACGTTATTAAGGTGACTTGAGGCATTATCTTGCAGCTACACAATGCAGTAACTCGCGAGAAAGTCGCTGCGATACTTTACTCTTTCTGTAGTAGTGGTAGCACTAGTGGAAGTATGATATACGCGAAGCTATCAAGGACGTGCAAGTCATTTCTCTCCCAGCCGATACACGAACTGTGGGCGGTGAAATTCGAGCAGTGGGGGAATCGATATTGCTTTGTGTACAAGATCCTACACGCTTCACACCTCTACACAAGTTTTTTGATAACGTTTCCACCTACAACAAGAATAAATCGTTTTCTAATGATAATGACTTCAATCGAACACATTTTGATTCACTGCCAACTGGAAATTACATGTAAAGTCTCGTATTTACATATAAATTACTCAGAAGAAATAAATGATTTAGTGCAGTCCACAGTCAAAGATACTAGAACGAAAACTAGAGTCAGAATAGCAGCATAGAAGTTGCACAGTTTTGCCATCGTTATGTAAGTACTACCTATGTTAAGTTTTCGTTTGGGTTTAACATTCACCAACAATGATGAGAACAAACTCAAAATAAGTTAAAATGCAACTGCAGTAAAGTAAAATTACGTTTCATTTTCTCTACTTAATCCATATTACTTAGAGAAGGTATTGCATTCCAGCCAAAAATTAGATTTTGAGGTTTGACTGGAAATAGGGTTCCTTGAATAAAAATATTGAAATATTTAATATGTATATAAAGAATGTATACAACGTGCATAGTAGGCAGAGAAGATATTGTGTTTCACCCAAAAATTTGATACCGAGACTTCACCGGAAATAGGTGTTTTGTGTCTCCTGAATCCAAAAATGCATTTTTAGAGAAAGGTCAGTATGTGTGCGTGTGAGTTTGTGGACAATATAACTCAAAAACGGTTGTAAAGTAACAACAAAATACAAAATACAGTTCAGTATCTTCCAACGATGCAAAACCAAAAATTTTAGCAATATCCGAAACCCCAGATTACCCTTTACATAAAACACATTCCGAAATTTTTGATTTCCTAAAAATAGCTCCAACGAATTTCTTTAAAATACTATATATTAAACATATTTATGTGACAAATAACATATATATCTTGAATTTTGCATTGCTGGTAAACCGTAAGAGATAGATAGAAACTTACTACAAAAAAAAATGTAGACCTCGTTAAAACACTCGAATTACATCATTTACTTTTTTGTGTAGAATTGACCGTTTTCGAGATATTCCTTGTTATTGTTTCCGCATTTAAACTTTTCTCAAACGCGAAGTCACCTTTCTTTTCATTTCTCTTTAATGTTGCTTCAATTGTTGCATAACGACCAGATTTTAAAAGATCTGATTATCGTTTTAGCCTAGTATATTTCCCTTACGTCCCTAGAAGGAAGCAAGAAATACAATAATTTATTCTAATACTTGTCTCGATTAATATGATGTAGATAAATGAATAATCTTCTATAAGAATAATTTGTTTACAGAACAGTTAGAGAAACTCATATGAATGGAATACATCAGATTTTTTGGAAAAAGAGCGTGTGTGTATGCGCGAGTGGTTCCGTGTGTCTGTGAACACGATAACCAATACGATAATTCAAAAATGGAAAGTCTCTAAAATACCTAACTTGGTATTTGAGCTTTGTATCTTTCAAGGATGACGCACGAAGTTTTTGAGGAAAATCTGCCACTCCAAACTACCCTTTAAATGGAAAAATGTTCGACAATTTTGATTATCTCAAGATGACTTTAACGATTTTTATTAAAATGTGGTATCTTAAATTTTCATGACAACACTTATATCTTGAATTTTCTGGGAATAGCCTCTGAAGACCTCTTCATTCTGGATGACTTTTGATAACCAGCAACCCATAAGCGATATTCAAAACCTAAAATGTAGGTCTCGTTAAAGCACACTTACATCTTTTCGTGGAGTTGACCATTTCCAAGATATTCCTTATCATCGGCTTCAGTTTTAAAATACCTATACTTTTCTCATGCGGGTCTTCTCCTGGCCATATAAAGGAACGAATTTCAAACAAACAGTAGCCACTTTTAAAAAATTTGACTGACGCTTTAGCCTAGTGTACTCTCATTTTAACAATAATTTGTTACAGAGATGTAGAGAAAGACATGTAAATGGAACACTTCAGATTTTTATAACACTGTTTGAAATTTTCAGAAAAGCAATGAGATTTGATAAATTTGCATTCTTAGCCATCATGTGAGTAATCCGTAAATTTGTGGTATGACAGTACTTTAACTTATGTATTTCTATGAAGCTTGATTTAATTGTTAGCTAGTCGACAGTTAATTGAAATGTAAAAAGGCGCACACTGTAATCTTACAGCACAAAACCCTGGAATATAATATCACAAAACTGTTATTAAACCTGGTAATCCGAGGAAGATTAATAAAAGATAGATGTGAACTTTAAATGCAGGACAGATGGGAAATATAGAGAGGCGAAGAGAAAGTTTGAGGATACCAGGAGTACAAGTGTAGAGGCTTTTAAAACTTCAGATAGGCTGTTACTTGTTGAAACATATGAACAGGAATTGTTCAAAACATATTGCTGCATATTTGGAACTAGCATGCAAGTAGTAACGTTTCCTTGAAATCTGATTTATAGGGTTGCGTCTCGAAAATACTATTTTATTTATGATAATGAAGTACTGTGTGGCCTCTGAAATGCATACGATAAATTGATATAGGTTTCAATTAACGAATCTTTTATATAATTGTCTTCAAAAAATTTAAAATCTAACCTCCATTTCAATCTCTCAGACTTTTAATATAAAATTACCCAAATTAAATCTAAATCTTGACCTTGAAACTACAAACCAATATCTTGATTTGATATCCATGTTTATATACATAATCACATGGTAAAATAGCCTTGGAAAAATGCACATGTAAAAAATATGTTCCTTAGTATGAAAAAAAATCTGATGTGTTCCATCAAAATCTGTCCAGCAAAAAAGAATTCTTTAGCTACGTAAACTTTTCTTAAACGGGAGGTCATCTATCGTTTCGACTCTATTTTGTTTTACTCCTAGTCATACAAAGCGAACCGAATTTCAATTGTTTCACATAGTTAAAGTTAATTTGGACAAAAGCCAATTGCACATATTCAATTGCTATACATAAATGTTCTGTTTCTTTCAAGTAGTGAAATGAATATTTTGATCCACACCCTAAACTATCCTTTGTATGATCATTTTTCAATTTTTTTTATTTTCTAGAAAATGGCTCAAACTATTGTGATTAAAGTAGAACCATATATTAAGGATATGACAAATGCATAGACAATTTTAAAAGTTTGATACGTTCTCTTCATTAATAGGGAATCTTTTATGTTATAGTATAACTGGTAAGTGTTAAGCAATTGACGAAAACGTACTGCACAAAAATTGCGGACCTGTTTCGCACATATTTATTTCATATATTGTGGCCATAGGTATTTCTGAGATATTCGTTATTATTGATTTTCATTTTCAGTAAGCTTGTAATTTTAAAGTGCTGTCGGTAATCACTTTTTCTTGAATGTTGTGGAACAGGTATGGCCAAATGTTTGCATTAAATACTATCAAAAAATGATAAAAATAAAAACTCGAACAAGTATGGTATTTTAGGTCAGCATTTTTAAGCATCTAATTATCGATTCGTTTTCCTATATATTTTCTGTACCTTCAATGAAATGCACAGTGAAACTATTACTACAACGACCCATATTGATTAACGTAAAGTAGATTTAAAAATTAACTTTTGTAAGAATATTTTGCAGAAGATATACAAAAGTAAACGATGGTATATAGAGTCATGCGATAGAGATAGTATGAAAGTCATGCGGTTTTGAGGAATTAGTATCTACCTAGAAACTTTTTCTCACAAACTAAGTCCCAACGTTACGAGCATTTCAGTAATTGTTCAAAACATACTAAGCATGTGTTTGACTTATGACACGTGCGTTAAGAGTTGCAGGACCTAACGGGGATATTTCAAGTTAAGACTTCTAATGCTTAGCGACCTTCGAGTTGCATCGCCGTCTCCGCTGATTAGCAAAACAGGTACAACGAGCTCAGGCTAGTTCCCCACTGACCCTTTTAACTTGAAATAGACCCGTAGATTTCTGCAATTCTTTTAACGTGTGATGGGATATCTGCACACGTAATATACCGGCCAGTTGGGCCACCTAATAATACAAGTAGGTTAGTAACATTTCTGATTAAATTCAGATTTAAAGGTTTTAATAAAAAAATAAACAATTTTGGATATGAAATAGTTAAGTAAAGTTATATTTTGAAACACATTGGATAAATTGAAATAGGCTAAATTTTTCGTTTTTCTGAATAGATTATTTTTAGAAGTAGTTAGAAAAGACGAGGCACTTCTATTTCAAGTTGTTGTCTTCTTTCATTAATTACCATTCTCGTATGGAGGATTAACGTCTTCCAGGATTTAGAAGCCAATGCCTGAAGTCTGATGCTTGTTGAGTTTCCTTCGAATCAAAATTTCAGGACTCTCAAAATCGCAGAATAAGATTCTTGATCACTGAAGTCCATTAGTAATATATTGGAGATTGATAGCTATCAAACTCGATTGTGAAATGTGTATATTGTAACGTATTCTAATCATGTAAACGATATTGTGCCCTTATGAAACACGATCTAATTTTGCCCTGTGAAGCTTACCTGTATGCTAGTAGAAGGAAAAGGGTATTGAATTTATTCAATTTCATTAGAAACGCTTGCTGCAACTTTATCTCGCAATTTCTCTTTTATATTCTCTTCAAATGCAATGGCTCTGTAAATCCATCTTTTGCCTCAGAAAGCGAACTGGCCCACTTTTATGTAGTTGTGATTTATACAAGCGATATAGTCTTAAACATAACACTTGTACACGAAATATGTTTTATGTTAATAAGAATGGGGATGCATGATCAGTGCTATCATTTGTAATCATAGTGGCGAGCGGCGTTTAAAATGGTGAGTAATATTACCGGGGTTCATCTTGCAGTAGGCAACTTCCAAGTCGGTAACCTATGTCGGTATTGCCACATAAGAAAGAGAAACTTTTTAGGATATTTTCTACATCATAGAATAGGACATTTTATCGTCCAAATCCTCCGAAAATTTGATCAAAAACTGAAATCGCTTTACCGTAATGATATCAACATGATCTGATAAGTATTATTTAAAGAACAAGAAACGTTGCGTAATTAAGGCTATTGATGGATATGAATAGTAATAGCGAAAACAATATTAGAATATAATTATCATGATTCCAGGCTAAGTAATTGACAGGCCTTCAAGTAAGTTACAATCAAACTATCAACAATAGAATCTTTACAGTAGTGTCATGAGTCACTGGTGGCAAGGTATAACTGCAATTCATCCGTCACACCAAATCATGATACTTGAGTTTTTTGTCGTTTTCAATTTTTAGCAAAGGTTCAACCCTATGAATCTCGTGAGCAATATATTTTAAAAGAATGAGTTGCTAACCCATCACACAATTACCGCTCTGGAGGGCTATGTTTGCTAAGAGTCCTCTAACTTTCAAATAGAAGGTTCATGACATGGAGTCAAGTCTATCTCACCTTTTTAGGTTGTGTTCTCCGACCAGGGGTATTGCACTTTGCGTGTCAGGATCCCTTTACACTCTGAAGTAGAATTGTCTTAAACATTTTTTTTTTCCATTCGCTACCCACTTCAAATCATCAATAGGTACTTATATATTGTGATGAAACGGAACATACAGATAAGATGAATAGAGGACATACTTGGCTAGGCTAGCCGGCGCATGGTTGGCGAGAGAAAGAGGGGTCGAGGGTAGGTGCCCTAAAGCTTCTGGAAGACTAATGAAGATATAAAACAAACATTCGAAACTAACCTCCTATCCTCCTCGGCGACATATAGGCTTCCAGAATCTCTTGTAACTATACATAAGCACAGTGCTCGCGGCCAGTGAGTTAGCGAGGCTGGTTGTTGAGGTGACATACTTACTTGGTGAGTTATCGATGTTTATAGCGAGAGAAGAGGAGACTTGTATTCGAAAATTAGTGAACGCCCGGGTGAGTGCTGTGTTCGACACTTGGTGAGTGATTGGAATGAGACGAGAAAACTAAACTATGCCACAATATTGACCTAATGATTAGAGTTTATGTGCAATCACTGTCGTTTTTACAAGCGTATGGGAAACATTCTGGGTTATGAAGAGAGACTTAATGTCCTCATGGGTAGTTAAATTGACGGTTCTGTTACCTCTGGAGACATATTTTATAAATGGGTCATTGAAATTAATTTACTCTTAATGCTAATTCAGTTTTATAGTTTTTGAATTCCTACAATACTTCCGTGCAAACCTGGCATCCTGGTCACCTAAAGTTGTCTCAGCTAGTTTTCCTCTACGCAAGCGAATATGCTAACTGCAAAATTCTCGAAAGAGTTAGTCTAAACAATAAGATAAAAGGTGTAGTGAGTTTGCACAAGGCTTCGTCCAGCTGCATGGTACCACAATTCTCAAATTCGAGAAGTATTTTCCGTTTAGTAACAAAAGGGTCAGTCATTGCCACCACATTCAAAGCAACATGGATAAAACATTGGAATGACACAACCTCCAGCAAAATATATGAAATAAGGTCAACAAACAACCAAATTCTACAAAAAATATCAAGTTAAAAAGCTAAGGTTACGAATATGCCATAGAAAACTAACACACTCCTATTTACTGTCAAAAGCACTACTACGTTGTGGTTTGTGTATAAGCCCTTTTACAGTTAAAATATTATGCTTTAGTATCCAAGATACAGTTATGTGCATATAGCTTCAAACAACATTAACACTTACAGATTCAAAACTTTTAGTTGATGCATTTATATACTTTAAAGAAATCAATCTATATAATATTTTCTTTCAAAATTATAATTTTATGTTATACCTAATTTATTTTTAGTTGTTACTGTTGTTGTAATATAATTTTAACCTTGCAATATCATTTACTTGAACCACTGTTAGTATATCAATAAGTATTTACTGTATATTATAATATGTATTTACAATTAATGTTCTAATTTTTCATTGTACACTGCTGTACGTAAGTGTATAAGACCTTTATGTGGTCGCTATAAGACCTAGCGTTTCTGCGATCTAAAATAAAGAGTCGAAAAAAAAAAGGAATGTCAATGATGAATCAGGTATTATTTTGATTTTGAATTCTGCATTAAAGTAAAGCATTAAGATATTTGTTGGCGATAATTTGCTCTAATTACATACTCACATTCGAGATGAGCTAAATACAGCTCTTCATTTAGAGTTCAATGAAGAAGTTAGTTTGCGTGAAAATAAAGATAAAGGAATGACAAACAAGGGTATAAAACAGAAATTGTGTTCATAGTTCCCTGAAAGTTTTATTTTCGTAAATACTTCTGTTAAAATATTGTTACGAATTTACCATCTTTTAATAAAATATAAGTACTAGGTGTAGAAACTTCTAAGCATTAAACCCAGCACGAAAGGAAATGAATCTGAGTGATTACTGGTCTTCGCAGTGACACCAACGTTACAAACATCGCCAATCCCTTATCCAGTCTATTAGCGTTTACTCATCAGACCGTTTATCTTCCAAGCAGGAACTCTTGATAGTTGTTCACATTCTTTGTATTTACATAACCTTTGGGAGTAAATAACTTAAAGCCAACTACTTAAGACTTCCTATGCCCGAATATTACAAAGAGTGACTTTCTTTTGTCTTAAAAGTTCCATGTTTATTCCCTGACTGTTTTATCCCCAAATAACTCTTGATAGCTCGTAGAATGTCTGGGAGAAATTTATATCTCCGGTTTCCATCCAGGGGGTGTTCTTTTGTTCGAACCGATATTTCGGTCCAGATATGGTGCAAATCTGTGAGAAATTGAGGAGTTGCGTTAGGTAAGTTATTTATAGATAACGGAAACAAACCTACATTACGATAGAGAGAAGCATGCTGCTGACCACATCATCCACCTATATCGGGTGAATAATCTCCCATCTATGCCACGTAGATATGGGCGTTAAGAAATGCACGTATTAATTATTTTTTTCAGTATTTTGAAATTGAAACTAACACCATTGGGAATGGTTAACTCCAGAAAATATACATACGTTGTATATTTTGATGATATCTACAATATTTGTGCAAATTGTCTATCTCCTATGGTGTACTGGTGTTGCAAAAGCCATTCAGAATGAAGTGATTTTCAGAGGTAATTCCCAGAAAATTTAAAATATACATTTTATATTTCATACAAGTATCTTTAATGTACAGCATTTAATAGAAACCGTTAGAGCCATTTTAATCTTAATCGAAATTTCAGAACTTTTTTCAATGTAAAGGGTAGTTTGAGGGAATTTCATTTAAACTCATGGTGTCGAATCCTGGGAAGATGCTGAAGATGACTTGGAGGTGTTCACAGAAGCTCGGGCCTTTTTCTAAAAATGCTAATTTTTATAAAGGGAACCCTAAAATGTATATTTCCAATGAAATCTCGGAATTGAATTTTTTTATGGAATGCAATAACTTCTCCATCTATGAGAGGAAACTGGGACAAGTTGAGGATATTAACAATTGAGGTAAGTTCGTTTTCTTTGCATGAATTATTAGAATATCCTTTTGTAAATATCTTTAATATTCGATATTTTAATCAAGATCATTAGTCATTTTTGAGAAAATCAAAATTTTTCAATAATTTTACATGTAAAGAGCAGTTTGTGGTGGACGGATTCTTTTGAAAGCTACATGTCGCACCTTTGAAAACTAAACTTAAATACCAAGTTTGGTATTTAGCAGACTTTTCGTTTTTGAGCTGTGCTTTCCAGAGACACACCACATAGACGTACACACATACAATAATGAATCTTTTCTAAAACGGCATGTTGTGGACGCAGGGGTTTAAAACATGTATTTCCGGTGAAATGTCGGTATCTAATTTTTGGGTGGAGTTCAATACCTTCTCCATACATGGTGAGTCTAAATTCCCCTTACATACTTTGGGACTTATAGTGGGGACCAAGACAATTACATTTAACATAGGAACTCATGTTCTAAAATGTACCGTTTATAAGATACACGCAAAATACTGGAACACACAGTGCTCTCTCCGAGTCTTGCTGCCTGTCGCCTGAAACCACTTACAAACACTTAGGTACAAGAATCGCCGCACTTTTCGGCACCACTCATTAGGATATTCTTGACTAGGGTTGTGCATACGTCATTCCCCAATCACCTGATTTTCATTACTCTCCGATGTCTACTACAAGTTGTTTTTACGGGTTTCAGTTGACTTTGTGATCCGCCCAGAGACGTATTTACCATCGGTTGTGCTGTATGTACTTCATTGGTACTGTGTCGCTGTTATCCCTGGCATTGTACACGTTTGCGGAATACATTGCCATGATGTTATTGTACTCTGAAGCTCAGTGCGATGGCTCAGCTGTATGCAGAGCGTTTTACACGCCGCCGTACCCTTCGCACTCGCTGTTTGCCATTGTGTACAAGCGGGCAAGTGAAACGGGTACATTCACCACCAACAGGGCTGTCTGTGGTGCTCCACTGCGGCGCCGCACACCCGAGTTTGACGAGGTCGTACTCCATTTAGTGGAAGAGGTTGCTATCACGAGTGCCAGAAACATAACAGGTAAACTTCCAGATTTCATGTACACTCAACATCCTCGAATCTGCAGTTCCCTAAGCGAGGGCATGTGTCCACCATTTAATAACAATCAGTGTTTATAATTAGTATTACTATTTGTAAAATGCATACAGGTAGACTGGATGGGGATCAAAAAACTGTTTGGCGTGTTCCACATGAGCAGCAGCTACACCCGAACCATTTCTAGAGGGCACAGGCTCTGCAGCCAGAGAATATTGCACCTTGAACGAACTTCTGTAGATGATACTTACGTGGATATGCACGACTTTCCACGGAGGATCCTTTTCACTGGAATTCAATTCTCACAACAGTCTCGTGTGGGCTGATGATAGCCCCGCATGCTAGGTGCCCACATGGATTTCAGCACCGATACGGTCTGAACATAAGGACAGGGTTTCTTGATGGGCGTGTTATTGTACCATGCCTCCTTTCAGAA
Organism: Hymenopus coronatus; assembly: GCA_030762935.1. NCBI lineage: Eukaryota > Metazoa > Arthropoda > Insecta > Mantodea > Hymenopodidae > Hymenopus > Hymenopus coronatus. The sequence continues at coordinate 102,616,547 of CM060894.1, read as the reverse complement.
AATCTCACGGGTTACGTGTATTTGCTATTCCTTGAAGGCGAACTGCATGGGTTCTTGAAGGATTGTCACTGCTTTTGCGTCAAAACATGTGGTTTCAGCAGATGGCGCACCAGCTCATTTTACCCTTGCGGTCCAAGGTCATCTGGACGCACGATTTTGGCAATATTGGACAGGTCGTGGTGGCCGGATTGCTTGGTCTGCACGTTTTCGAGCCCAATAGAATCCGCAGAGGATCTACTAGCACGAATTATGGCTGGCGTTAATGAATACCAAAACATTCTACGGAGGTATCCCTTCTGTGTTGACGTCGGTGGTCGTCACATCAAGCCCTTCTTGTTAGTAGTTCCAGCAGGATTTGGAGAGAGCACTGTGTGTTGTAGTATTTTGCGTGTATCTTATAAACGATAAATCTCCGAACATGAGTTCCTATATTAAATGTAATTGTCTTTGACCCCACTACGAGTCCTCAAAGTCTGTAGGAGGAATTTAGACTCACCCTCTGCAGTATGTACACAGTACGTGTAGAGAAAGTAAAAAAATCCGATGTGTTACATTCACATGGCTTTCTCTATCTATTCTGCAAACAAACTGTTCCTACAAAACATGTTTTTTTCTTTTATGCACATCATGCTATACGAGATAAATATTAATACAAATGATCTTTCTACTCAGTTCTTTATAAGCAGAAGGAAAATATACCAGTCTAAAGCGATAGTCAAATGCTTTAAAAGCCCGTTGATATGTGAACAATTGAAGTTCGATTCGCTTTGCATTTCTAGAAAAATAAAAGTGAGATGAAACGAAAGGGGCCCCATTTGAGAAGATGCGTAGTTTAAAATTGAAACCAATAACAAGGAAAATCTCTGAAACAATCAGCTCTGCATTAAAAATGTAGGTGTATGACAAATTGTATGTTTTAATGAGATCTACATGTTTTTCTGTGGTAAGTTTTTGTGTATCTCTTACGGTTTCCCAGTATGAAAAATTCAGAAAAAATCACCCAGAATAAACAGGTCTTCAGAATCTATGCCCAGAAAATTCAAGATTTACATTTTATTTATGATATAAATAGCTTTAATATACGGTGTTTTAATCAAAATCGATAGGGCTATTTTTGAGAAGAACAACAACATTTTCAAAAAAATGTTCCATGTAAAGTTTGGGGTGGGGGAATTTTCTTGAAAATCTTCCTGTCGCATCCTTGTTTGGTGTTTACGGTTCTTTGGCTTTTGAGCTTTGCTGTCCACAGACACACATGTACCTTTTTCTAAAAATGATATTTTAGACTCAGGTGACCTCAAAACATACATTTCCGGCGAAATCTCTGTATCAAATGTTTGGGTGGAATACAATACTCTATGTGCATAGTACGTGCAGGGAAAGTAAAAAGTGCAACAGTACGTATATACCTACTACATGGAGTACCATGAGAGAAGTTAACGGAGAACTTACAAGACGAATGGCGTGTGGACATTCAGTAAACTTGAATTATGATATAAAATCTCCATTTAGGAGTACATTTGCTGATATAAATTAATTTTCTGCTTAAAAATGAGACACCGTAACTGATACACTTCCAACCCATAAAGTAGTCCATATTTCATTTTCTAACAAGCACGGATGAAATGTGTATTGCATTGTAATTGAAATGTACTTGAAATTTATCACGACAATAGCAGTAAGTACATGTGCAAGTTATCCAGGTTTCTCTTTAAGGAAAAGTCAACATCCAGTCGACCTACCATGTGAGGCAATGTTCTCCTGACGTATACTTCCTACAACTACAGCGGAGGTCATAACTCTCTATACTGTTACACCACGTGTTTTATACCTGAAAAATATCGAATCACTGCGAATGGTTAATCTATCTTCTTAAACATAAATTAGACACATTTGTAGGGAGTTTTATTTTCTCTACCACGTTTCTGGTAACACAAAGGTGTTACACTCCAATCAAAATTTCGATTGACGACCACTGAATCAAAGAAAAACTAGAAAAAAATTTAGAAAAGTATTATGTTCTGGGAGCAGCCTGCGAAGACCAATTAATTAGGAATTAATTTTGTATAAGCCCGTATTACTTGTATATGTTTAGCGATTAACTAAAATTTACTACACAAAAATTGTAGTTCTCTTTAAAGCAAACAGTATATTCGAAATAACCTTTTTTATGACTTACGCTATTTCCAAAATAGCTATTATTAATGACTCTAAATATACAATACTTGGTCACTATTATAAAGATTGATTTTCAATTTCCCGTTATTGCTTGGAAACAGTGAGGGATTTTAAGATCAGTGGTGAATTCTAGTTCTTGACTAATCGCTGTTCTCTTAGTAGCGTTATATATATAGTGGTAAATATATAGTTATATATTTCATCATATTCTATAACGAAATGTGCATTTTAGCTATTTTTGCAAAATATTAACTTGATTAAAATGAGCTGAATGTGTTCTAATCACATGACTTTCTCAACATCTCTGTAACAAATAATTGTTAGAATTCTTCTTCTTTCTCATCATGCTAATTGAGATAAACATTAGCAGAAATTGTCCTTATTATTTGGTTCCTTGTAAGTAGAAGGGAAAAAAAAATCTAATGTGTTCCAATCACATCATGTCCTCTAGCTGCTCGACAAACAAAGCTTTTATTCAAAACATTAATCTGTTATCTACATCGTGCTAATCAAGATAAACATAAACAGAATTAGTCTTATTATTAGGTCCTTATAAGTAGAAGGGAAATAATAAAACGCAAAAGCTAAAGCGATAGTCTCGTCTTTTTTTTTTTTTTGTGTGTGTGTGTGTGATAGCGTTTAACACGCGCTTTTACTATTTTGACACCGCAGGCGAAAACTTGTCCTTTAAAAGACGGTCACTATGCGAAACAATTGAAATTCCAATCTCTTTGCTTTCCAGGAGTAAAATAATCTGATGTGTTCCATTCACATGAATTTCTCTATATCTCTGTGACAAATTATTGTTAAAAAGCTTATGCTTCTATTTACTTGCTTCTTACCATAGGTTAAAGTGATAGTCAAAGGCTAGTTGCTATGTGACGGAAGTTCCTTTGTTTGTATGGACTGGAGTTGACAAATTCCTGTATGAGAAAATATAAGTTTTTGAAAGGTGAAATAAAAAACAATGAATAACTAAAAAACTATCAACTCCACGAAAAAAATTGTATAACACAAATTGTGTGTTTTAACGTGCTCTACATTTTCTGTGCAGTAAGCTTTGTCTATCTCTTACTGTTTAGCAGTTAAGCAATATTCGACAAAATTCAGAGAATATTCCCAGAAATTCAAGATATACATTTTATTTGATATGTAAATGTCAGTAATATACGAGATTTTAATCAAAATCGTTAGGACCATTTTTTAGAAAATCAAAATTTTCGAAAAATGTTCCTTGTAAAGTGTAGTTGGGGTGAAGGGATTTTTTTTGAAAATCTTCGCCTTGCATGCTTGGAAGATACCACACTTAAATACCAAGTTTGATATTTAACGGTCTTTTTGTTTTTGAGCTATGCTTCACACACACACACACACACACACACACACACACACGGACTGTTACTTCAAATGTTTTTTTTTATTCACAAAATATCAGTTACTGGCTCAATAATAAAGAATACAATTTTTTTTTTAATTCTCTGTTGTTTGCTATAAGTAGAATTACTACTACATTTTACGCAAAATTTACCACCGAGATTTTACCGAATGTAAACGTTTTGACTCCCTGAATAATGAATTTAAGAAACATTTATGACAAACGTCCGTCGTTAAATAGTGAACTTGGTATTTATGTTTAGCATCTTCCCAGTTGAGGCAGTACTTTCATAGTGTGGCGGGTAACCTCTGGCAGGTAATGAATCACACTAAGGAGAAAATCACAAAGTAACATCCATGCATCTCCCGAATCTCTTTCTTTCCTTTACTCCTAATGTTTTCCACCTCTTTCTTTACTTTCTTCTATGTCAGAACAGCCATTTCTAAGGCTAAAATGACACAACTAAAGAACAAGTAGATCTGATTGGGCAATTGATAAGCTTTTATTTGATGAAAGCTTTTGTGTATTAAGTTTCTCCATTTAATTCAAATTATTACTTGATCAAATGTATTAAGAGCACCGCAATTTCAGTGTGATGGTGACGCGGGTATCTTCAGCTCTTTAGCTAGTTCATGTGCACATAACGTCAAATAACCAACATCTGCAATAGGAAGTTAAACCTAAACGCCATTTCTCCGCCATTTTCAGATTCCAAAAAGGGTTTATAACTTTTTTTTTATTTTATTTATTTATTTTTTTTTTTTGTAGCTTAACGTCCTTTAACCTGGTTGGTCATACCGGACGATGAATGAGATTGGTGAAATGATGCTCAAATGATCTCGGGGTCCATGTAGCTTACAGTTGCTCGACATTCGTCTTCTCAGGATAAGGGAAAACCCCGAAAAAACCCTTATCCGGGTAACTCACCCTTAGCGAGATTCGAACTCACGACCTTTTGAATGTGAAGCAGACATGCTACCACCACACTACCCAGGCGGACTTTTATTCATATTATGAGATTTTAAATACTTTCCCTATTATTTTTAAACATTTTCTTTTCCACAAATCTTGTCGTGTCAATAGCGAACACAACAACAAAAGAATTGTTCAATTTGATGCAGTCGTTCGGAACTGATACGCGTACATACATTTCAGCGATTCATTTTATATATTTAACTTTCTGGGAATAACCTCTGAAGACCTCTTCATTCTGAATGACTTTTGCATAACTGGTAAACCATGAGAGGTAAATAAAATCTTACTTCACAAACAATTTGAATCTCGTTAAAGCTTACAGCTTATGTCGTACATTTTTATGTAGATGTTATAGATTTTTTTTTTTTCATTTTAATCATGCAAATAGTAAACGGAATTTCAAAACAGTTACATAACGACTGGCTATTAAAAGAATTTGGCATCCCTTTGACCAAGTGTACTCCTTACCTGTGATAAAATATACAAACGATATGCCGCTTAAAGGAAGAAGTACAGTTTTCTATTCCTTCCTGATCTTACGGATTTATGAGTGTATTTTTGACTGCAGATCCCATCTAATGCAACAAAAACGCCTCTTACAGGCTCTTAATGAAAGGAAAGGCGTGACAGATGGCTTATTGAATATTTGTTCTTGTAAACACAAAGAAACGGCAATTAACTTTTTCCTTTTTAAACATTTTCGAGAAGTATAAAATGATTATCTGGATTAGCATGAAGTAGGTGGAATATTAAACTTTTGAATGAATAATTTGTTGCTAAATAGGAAGAGAAAGCTTTATGAATGGGGCACACCAGATTCTTTTTTTTTTTTTTTTTCAAGATTGAATGCTCATATTAATTTTATGTCCAAGTTTGAAAATATTCTGCTCTAAGTGACTGTTTGCTTAAAGCGGAATAAGAGAGTGCAATGCTGTATAAGGACATTAGTCCTTTGCTAGTCAGGAGTCTTGATTTAAGTATTGCAGCTTGAAACTGGAGCTAATGAATCACTTGGTTTATGCTGCCATTGCTCACCGTCCAGAGTTCACTTCTCATGGGTGCTGTTGCCAGCTTAGTTTTCTGGCCGTAAGTATTCAGAACAAGATTGCCTCTTCGAAACGTTGGAATAGCATTCGGAATATTAAAGAATCTAATTTGTTTGCCTCTCTTTATACACTAGCAAGGAATGTGAAGCTGGACAAATGCACTCTTGCATAACAAGGTCTTTTAGAAATTCGAGGTCAGTTAAGGACACCAAAATTTTCCACACTAAAAACTGCGAAACAATTTGATTCCTCTTAAGGGTGCTTCGACAGCCGAGAGGATTTTACATAAAATTTGAGCTACAGAATTCAAATTTTGCATTACGGCTAGTAATATTCTTAATAACACTCTGTACAACTTACCTCAAAACTGTGAAAAGATAGTTGTAATGAAAATTTACATTTTTATGGTTTGGAATACATGCAAAGTTTGCAATATTCTATTCGGTTTGAAAATGTTTCAGGGTTATTTCTACATATTATTATTTGATATATTTGGAATATGAGTTTGGTACGAGTTTTAATATCTATGCTCTGAAATAAGAATTTATAAAACTTATTCTGTTGCATAATTTAAAGGTTAAATGTTATGAAATTCTAACACTAATTAATTCATGATTTTAAAAATAGAACAAAATGATACTTACAATTATTTGCAATAGTATTTAGAATATTTGAGGCAATTTTCTTACAGATTCGATGAAGATTAAGCCGCATAGATATATTGCATGCGCAAAAATGTAGCTTTTATAAAACGCTTGGTAAAGAAAAATGATAACTTAAATATTATTGATATTAATCATTAAAATTCACCAACACTGTAGTCCATCCCTGCCTTTTTCCTTTTAAATTGCTCCTTCTGTAGTTGATGATTCCGTTGACCCTTTCTTATATATTGTGTCTTCTGTGATGACTGCAACTACTTCCAAACATTCTTCGAAATCTCTCTTCAAAACTATTTTTCTTGCTGTTGCTGTTACTTCTTCACCAGTAATGCATCCTTTTGCCTCTTGATATTGTATTATGTGTTCAGTAATTGCATTAGCAACTGCAACTTCCTGTCATTTCCTAGAAACATAGGTTTCTTAGGCCACGCGTCATATGGAGGAATGCAAGCTTTCAGTCTGACAATAACTGAAGACTCAAGCTGAGGTTTAGTCTATTACTTAGTTGCACATTTTCACTCTATCTCATACATTTGTAAAATTTTCAATTTACTTTTACTCATCCTACCTGTTGGGGTTTTCCATTTGTGCTGAATTTGTACGTTTTTGATTTTATAAAAAAAAAAAAAAAAGGTCAGGAAAAATAATATTCTTCAGATTATCTAGCAAATGAATTTCTTTGTTTTGATAATATACATTTAAAAGTTATTTTAAATGATTTATGGTAATATCACTAATAAGCTCTAAATGACATTAACAATCAATCCTCAGCACCTATAGAGAGTTAATTTGAATGAGTTTGGCAAAGAAATCTCAAGGACAAGTATTTAAATACGGAGTTATGCAGAATCTTTCAAAACTGCCTAGGAAATTAAAAATTTACAAATCCAAAACTTTTGTCCTAAAAATGAGTTTTAAATACCCTTAGAGAAATAAAAGTAGAAATTAATTGGGGTATTAAGCTGTACGTTTAAGTCTTATTTTATAAGAAACCTGTTGTGTAGTTTATTCATGTTTTATTAAAAAGGGCGAAGTTTCAATTAATCTGAGTACCTTTCAGGCCACTTATAAGATTTTAATCATGTCATTACTTTCTCTAATACCTATATTAAGAAAGGGAAGAATTGTATTACGTCCAAAAGTTTAATGTGGGGATTTCACCACGAATATATGTTTTGAGTCCCTTGAGCTCCAAAAAGTAACTTTAAAAAAAACTATCCGCGTATATATATGTGGTGTGTGTTTGTGAATAGAATCATTAAAAACGAAAGTTTAGTTGCTTTAACTTTGTTTGAAGTGGATCATATTCTAAGGATCGACAACATTTTTAAGAAAACCCCCAAACTACTCTTTAACACCGAAAAAGTTTAAAAAATTCTGATTTTCTCAAAAAGGACTACAATATTTTCATTATTAACCCGTTATGTCCAAATTAAAAATTACACTTATAATTTATAAAGGAAGTGTAGTATTAATGCACAATTTTGAAAAATTTACAAGTTAATAAATACAAATCCATAAAGTAGGCGTTTAATATAAATTTGCGATACCAGATATTAAGGGATAAAATACCATTTTAAAGAGATGTTTATGCAAAATCACACACATACATACACTTTTAAATATTTTGGTAATATTCTCTGAAGCCCTCTTCATTTTAAATGACTTAGGGTATATGATAAACCGTAAGAGATAGACAAAATCATACTGCATAATAAATGTATATCTCGTAAAAACAACCATTTTATGTTACTTTTTCCTTTCTTTCTTTCCTTCCTTCTTTATTTCTTCTTTCTATTAGTGCATTTAATGTTAATGTTTATACTTTTCTCAAATGCGAAGTTCAGTTTTTCCCAAGTCATAGTGACCCCCTATTAAAGATTTGAATATCGCTTAAAGCCATTTCTTTAATCCCTCTAGTTGGTTAGAAGGAAGGACTCAAATGAATGAAACAGCTTTTCTAAGCAGATTTTTGAAGAGTAGGCACAAAATTAATGGAACACATCAAAATTTTCCTAGAACTTATCGCGTGTATTAGAGAGAGAGGTGGGGAGAGAGATAACTTGGTATTTACAGCAGAAACTTCCAAAAAAGTAATACAAATAATATAATAATATTAATAATAACGATTATTATAATAATAATAATAATCCCACAAACTATCCTTTACATGAAAAAGTTTTATTTCTATCAATTTCTATGGCTCCAAAGAGTTTGCATAAATTAAAGAATTTGCTTCATTAATAAAATGAATAACTTTAGTTATTTAGCCTAGCTTCATTTTGAATGAATTTTATACCACAATCTCTAAAAGATACAACATATTCTAAAATATACTATACGATAAATGTAGAGCTTACCAAAATATACCATTTGTATGAAATAGGTTTTTCTGTGACACTAACGTAATATTAGTTGTTACGTCTATTGCAGATTTAATTGGCATAGGGTGTCTATCAGTGATAAGAATAACCCGTATAATTGTGCTTTGTTTCTGTATTGTGCATGAAAATAAGCATATGTTGCTTATTTTGAATATTTCTGCTTAAAAATATTCAATATCCAAAACATGAATGGAATAATTACCTTTCTAAAAAAAAACGTTGGTAGTATACAACAGATTATATGAAAATGTAATGGACAGAGCTACCCATGTGATTGTGACACATAACGTTTTGAAACCCTGTGCCATTCAGGTCGACCTCTTTTATTTTTTTCATCATTTCTCCTCTCACATCATCCACCCCTCCCTACCTCTCGGTGACACCCCTCGAAGAGTATTAGTAAAATATTTTCTGTGGATCGGTTATGAGTTCCTTCTATCTCTAGTATCTGTGTTCATATCCTCTTCTTTCCTGGAAAAGCCAAGCTGTTAGGTAAGATATTGTGTACTACTACTGAGACTACTTTTTTGGAACTTCCGAATTATTTTACATTCATCTCAAACGTATTCCTTGTAATTTGTTTTTCTAATTACCCAAAACGAGGACATTATAATCGCAGATTTTTGAAAACAGGTTTCCAGCTGCGAATTTTGGGGAACTCAGTGGATAGATACATAGTTTAGCCCAATGTTAGATCTCGTAAATTAATGTTCTATTATCAAAGGAACTGTAAGACAGAGTAAAATTTATCAGCAATTTTTTTAAACAATCGATCACCTTATTAACGTAAAGGAATATGATCAGTAACATTGGAGATTGTTTTTATCATAATAAAGTTTAATTTAGATATGTTTAATAGTTTCTTTAAAAATATTTATACCAGAAAATACCATTTAAAGAAAAACAAATACTGCCAAAGTAAAAATCATGAGAACAAACTCACATATATTTGCATATGTTAATTTATGCGAAGAATGTTAAATAAATCATACTTGATGAGATCTTAATATAAATAAAATAAATATATACTATTAAGCTATTGTTATATTATGAGTGCATTTTTTACTTAAGCCTACCTAACTAAAAAAATTAGGTAGTCGCATGGTTTGAGCGCACAAAAGATGGCAGTATTCAGAGTAGTACCAGTTTCTAGGGCAAAGCTTTTCCTATAAAATGGGTTAATGTTAACCATTCTACTCTAAATTATGTAGGAGTTATGATTTTGGTTCTGTAAAATCGTTCAGAGCTCATAGTGCAAAATGGCAGATATAGTATCATTTTTAAATACATTTAAAATGTTTGTTGTTGGCTACAGTGATAAAAGATACATCAAGTTAAATAGTAAATTCAGATTAATATGACAAAAGAAAATATTTTAAGAAAAAGGTCCGTATATGTGTTTTTGTGTCTGTGAAATGTGTAACTCAAAAACGAAAAGTGGTTAAATACCAAATTTGTATTTTAAGCTCAGTATCTTCCAAGGATGCGACACGAATATTTTCAGGAAACCGCCCCCTCCTTTTTAACTTTTATACGGAACATTTTATGGCAGTTTGGATTTTCTCTAAGATATTTTCATAACAAACGAAATGCATATCTTGAATTTTCTGAGAATAATATCTGAAGACTCTTCATTCTGGATGACCTGTGTAACTGTAAGCCGTAAGAAATAGACACAAATTTACTACACAAAAAGTATAGATCTCTTTAACATATACAATTTACGTATTATACAGTTTTATAAAGTTAACAATTTCCCAGACAGTCCAATATTTCAAATGTAGGCTTCTTAAACTTTTCTGAAACTGAAAGTTAGCTTTTATTTCATATTTCATTTATTTTACTCCTGGCCGTGCAAGGAGAACCATATTTCAACTTTTTCACATAGAAATACCTTTTAAAGGATTTGACGCGCTTTACCGTAGTGTTTACCCTTATTTTCCTTCTAGTTACAAAGTAATAAGACAATTTCTGCTAATGTTTATCTCGATTAACATGTTGTAGAAAAAAGAACTATCTTTTGTAAGAAAACATATTTAGAAAAAGGCCTGTGTGTGTGTGTGTGTGTGTGTGTGTGTGTGTGTGTGTGTGTGAACAGCACAATTCAAACACGAAAAGTTGGTTATATACCAAACTTGATATTTAAGTTAAACATATTCTAAGAATAAGACCGAAGATTTCCCAAATTACTCTTTACATAGAAATGCTTTCAAATATTTTTATTTCCTCAGAAATGGCTCTAATTATATTAAAATATGATGTTCTTAAAGTATGTTATGCTAAATAAAATGTAAATCTTGAATTATCTGGGAATAGCTTTTGAAGTTCGTGTTCATAACTTTAGCAGAACTGTTAAACCATATAGATAGAAAATTCTTACTTCACAGAAAATGTAGAGCTCTTTAAAACACACAATGTATGTCATATACTTTTTCCGTAAAGGTAACCATTTCCGGTTACCTTTGGTTTGTTTTTAATTTCCAATGTTTTCTCTTTTCTCAAATGGGAGTCAATAATCACTTTTTCATCTGTTCAGGCAAAAAGAAGGGAATTTCAAATGCATCACATAATAACCAGGTTTTAAGATGTTTGGTTAACCTTTAGCTTAGTGTGTTCCTTTATTTCCCTTCGACTTACAAGATACGTAGTCATAAGGCCAAACTTATCTCGATTAGCATGAAGTAGATCGAAGAATACGCTTTTGAAAGAACTTTTTGATATAGAATTGGTATAGAAAGCGATGTGAATGGAACACATGGAATTTGTATCTTTCTTAACTGTTCTAAAGTTGTATCTCAAAATAAGATACGACACCCTATGGACACTAGGCTGAAGACTAAATAAAGATGCCTAAAGACAGAACGTTACGCGGAAAGAACCTCTTGAAGAAATTGATGAGGACACTTACTTTGGGATAGTCTTCGCATTGATACAGTAAAATGTTTCATTACTGCGCGGCAAGTGATGGACTTAATGCTATGCACGTTCGCAACGGCTGCGCCAACCTACGTGCTTGAGATGCAGGCACAAGATGCATTGTCTTACTCTGGCGGCATTTCACTCCTCACCACGCCAGGTGCATCATTTCCCTGACAACATCTTTCTTCTCTTCACGTAATTTATAATTGCTGCCCTCTATCGATACCCTGTTGAGTTCTAACTGCTCTTTTCAACGATAGGAAATGCGGAACTAAACAACAAAGCTTTGAGTAGAGAGCGTTTCTCATAGTTCTTAAAATGTTCTTGTTAAGTAGCTAGGAATTACATTGTTACTTCCTCTGCTTCTTAATATTGTAGGCAGAGGAAGTATTGTATGTCACCCAATAATTCGACACTGACATTTCACCGGAAACAAACCTTTTCATTTCCCTGAATCGCACATAATTTATTGAAACATCTGATGTGTTCCACTCAAATAAGCTTCTCTAGCACAAACTATACCTACAAAGGATTATTCTTTTATGTATTTCATGCTAATCGAGTTATTAAGTTAATTGGTCTTATCACTTGCTTTCTTTCAAGTAGAAGGAAAATAAGGGAATACATTAACCTGAGGCTATAGTCAAATCATTTAAAAGCTAGTCGTCATGAGAAAAATTGAGGTTTCGTTCGTTTTGTATGGTCCCGTTTGAGAAGAGAATTATTTTGAAGCTGAAACCAATAACTAGAAATATCTCAGAAACGGTCAGTTCTACAGCAAAAAGCGTATATGATACATCATATATTTTATAAAGATCTAAATATTTTGCGTGGTAGATTTTGTCTATCACTTACGAATTACGAGTTATGGAAAATTCACAAAATTCTTCCAGCGTAAAGAGATCTTCTGAGGCTATTTTCAGAAAATTCAAAATGTGCATTTTATTTAATATGTAAATGTCTTTCATATACGATATTTTAATCTAAATCGTTAGAGCCATGTTTGAGAAAACAAAATGTTTTAAACTTTGTGGTAGGGTGATATTCTTGAACGCCTTTGGGTCGCATCCTTGGGAGATATTAGACTTAAATGCCTAGTTTGGTATTTAATGGACTTTTGGATTTTGAGCTATACTGTCCACAGACACATAGGCACGCAAACGACCTTTTTCTAAAAATCTGATGTGTTCCATTCACATGAGTTTCTCTACATTTCTGTAACTAATTATTGTTAAAAAGCTTATACTTCTATTTATTTTAATAATTGAGACAATTGGCAGAAATTGTCCTTATTACTTAGTTCTTTATAAGTAGAAGGGAAAAAATCTAATGAATTTCATTCCCATGCTGTCGGCAAACAAACCTTTTATTCAAAACTTTAATCTGTTATCTACATCATGCTAATCAAGATAAACATAAGTAGAATTAGTCTTATTATTAGCTTCCTTCTAAACAGAAGGTTAATAAGAAAATACACAGGTTAAAGCGATAGCTATCCTTTAAAATATTATCACTATGTGAAATAATTGAAATTTCAATATCTTTGCCTGTCAGGAGCAAACAAAAGAGAAACGAGAAGAAAGATGTCTTCCCGTTTGAGAAAAGTTTTTGGCTTAAAATTGTAACCAATATTCTGGAATATCTTGAAAACGGTTAAATCTACACAAAAAAGGACATATATGACATAAAGTATATGTTTTAATGAGATCTACATTTGTATGTAGCAAGTTTTTGTATATCTCTTACGATTTGCCAGATATACAAAAGTCACCCAGAATGAAGAGGTCTTCAGAGACTATTCCCAGAAAATTCAGGATATACTTTTCGTTAGTATAAAAATATGTTAAACATAAGGTATTTTAATCCAACTCGTTGGGGCCATTTTTGAGAAAATTTTCGCAAAAAGCTCCACGTAAAAGGCAGTTTGGAGTGGGGGAATTCTTTTCAAAATCTTCTTGTCGCATCTTTGGAAGACACTGAACTTAAATATCAAGTTTGATATTTAACGGATTTTCGTTTTGGAGCTATGCTGCCCACAAACATACAGACACATACGACATTTTCTAAAAATGTTTTGGGGGGATTTATGTGATCTTAAAACATATACTTCCGGTGAAATCTCGACATTGAATTTTTGGGTGGAATACAACACTTTCTCTATCCACTATTGTACATACGGGTCAGAGAAAGTAAAAGGCTGACGTGGTACTTTCGCTACTGGTTTCTAAACAAACCTACCTTTTAAATATTGCTCTTTTATTTATTTCGCGTTAGCCCTGATATACATCTGAAGAAATACTTTTATTACATGTTTCCCTGCAGATGCAACAACATTAAGGGAGTTCAGAAGGCTGGGAATGGAAGTCTGAAACATTTGGCATCCTATGAAACAGAAGTGTCGGTAAAATATTTAAAGAACTGGTCTCTACACGAGAGCTTTAAATCCGTTCTCTCTGCTTGACCAGCAGAAAGAAATGCTGAAAGAAAAGTGGAAGTATGGAAAAAGTGAAACCAATAACACGGAATATCTGGAAAATAGTTAACTCCAATATATATTCATAAATATGACTTTTATTCGATCAACAACTCTTCTTAATATAAATATTATAATTAATTACTATATATTTTGACGAGATCTACATTTTTATGCAAGTTCTTGTATACACTTAATGGTGTACCACTTATCTAAATGTCATTCAGAATGAAGAAAGGCTTAAAAATGTTTTTAAGTTATTCATTTCACTTGTTATAGAACATCTTTAAATTGCTTTTTTTTTAATGCAAATACAGTTCCGGAGTCTGATCGGGACTCCGGCGCTGTATTCCTTTTTCTTAGTCATCTTTGTTTCCTTTATCCCTAGATGTCATTTGTTTACTGTTTTCTGTTTTATGACAAATACACATACACATTCAAAACACACAGACATCCATGCCCGAGGCAGGACTCGAACCCAAGATCCCCTGCGCTACGTGCACCAAAGCGAGCACGGCCATGGAGACCGGCAATCGTTAGAACCACTATTGAGAAAATCAAAATTATCGAGAAAAAAAATTCATTTAAAAGGTGATAGGGGTAGCGGATTTTCTTGAAAGTTCAAGTGTCGCATTCTTGAGAGAATTTAAATAAAACGTTTATAATTTAAACAGTATTTTCGTTTTTGAACTGAGCTGTTCACACACTTACATACAAAAACACTGAAACACAGGGATATTTTTCTGAAAATGTTATATATATATATATATATATATATATATATATATATATATATATTCACAGAACCTCAAAACATATACGTATTTCCGATGAATTGTTGAAATCGAATTTTTACACACACAGGGCCTCAAAACATATACCTATTTCCAGTGAAATGTTGAAATCCAATTTTTACACAAAAGAGAATTAAAAAAAAAGTCTGTGTAAATAATGTGTGCGTACCATAATGAAAAAACGAATTGTATCTGGTAAAATTAAAGCTGGTATTTAAACTCACCATCTTTATGACTGCCATATAAGGATTTTAATGAATATATTTCGTTCTAAACTACCCTTTGCATGGAAAAATGTCCCTCATTTTACTTCTCAAAAATGGCTCTAACAGGATTAATTAAAGCATCAAAGGTTAAAAATACTTGTGTCTCAATTGAAATCTTATTCGTTTATTTTGTTGGGGGGATAGTTTTTTTTTTTTTTTTTTTTTTTTTTTTTTTTTTTTTTTAACATTAATCATTTTCTAGATCTTTCTTGTTATCGGTTTGAATTTTCAAGTACTTGATAATTTAGTAGCCATTAATTTTTTTTTTTTTTTTTTTTTGGCCATATCAACAGTGAAATGTCTAAATCAGCACATTGTGACCTGATGTTTAAAGAATTAACTACCACCTGATCTACCCCCGTTGCACTTACAACGAAATATTTGTCTCGATTAATATAAAACAAATAGAAAATAACTTATTTCAAGGATCATTTGGAGAAGAGTAGGTAGAAATAGTCGTGCAAATGCTGCGCATATATTTACTTCTGTTTTCTTACATAAATATTACTGGATCCCAAAATTCCTCCTACAGGGACCACCGGCTGTATGAATATGGGTATTAAACTTCACAGCCATTTCTGTCGCGAAAGACGTGCTCTCTATCTATGGAAGGATGATACGTGACTAACATTAAGTGTTTAATAATAATAATAATAATAAATGCATTTGTATTTTATTCTTCTCTCCTCTATGCCTCCCTCATCCCATATCTCCTCACTGTAAATCTTATTATGTTTTGATAAAAGGTTTTTCTCCGGGCAATCAATAAAATTAAAAATGAAACACAGAGGAACGACTTAACAATGCATCTTCCTTATTGTTGAAATATGATTGAAATTGTACTATTTCTTGCAATAAGTAGTTTACGGAATATATCAATAACAAATCTGTTCATAACTTCTTAAACATTCAGCCTTTCAAATGTAACAAATCTTGCAAATCTTTTTATGTAACATTTTTATACATTAATAAGAGAGATATTTCGACTTGCTTTTATTTTGCCTCTTATTTACAATCCTTTTCATCCTGGGAAAAGCGGGTAACTGAGCATACAGAGTGTTTCAAAGTTTTGTATACACTCTTTATAACACTATTTATTAGCAACGAAAATACGTCATCTTCTCAAAAAGCGCATAGAGCTGTTTCCTGTGGCATCTCATTTGAATGCCCTGAAGAGCAATAACTTATCTCACTAAAGAGAAAATTTTCTTGTGCTTTTGCAGTGTGCCATCTCGCTATATTATCTGGAGTATTCATGTAAAAATATTGCATAAATTAATTGATTTAAGAGTTTAATTTTTACTGTCAAGAAGTCGTATTTCGAAGGAAATTACATTAAATTAATGATGCAATTTTACTTGACCCGGTTCTGACGAAAAAACAAAGTTACCCACTTACTTATCTAATATTCTACAAATAATGTTAATTTTTTCACACAAACCGTGTGTAGAACAGAAGTTAGAAATGTAGAGTCAGCCTGAAGAATTGCTATTCATAGTTAAACTATGAAGCGGGGGACCGACATTATAATCGCTATTAGGGTGAGTTATTTCAAAACATTTGAGATTACCTAGATGTTTAACGGGGAGCATACGAGTCAGTTGAGGAATTTAATGCCATGTTGGCATGTTGCCACGATAGTTCAGTGCTTAGAGCAATCGGCTAGACACTGAGAGTTTCATAGTTCAAATACCTATTACCTATGGCATTGAATGTTTCAGCCTGACTCTACCTATATACAAATATATTCACATGCTCAGGGATTCCAAAAGGTGTTCTGTCGGTTTTTTTTTTCTTTCATTTTTTAACAGTATTAGTTTTGGTAATTTTTAAAACACCTATTTTTAAACTTATTTCATGTGTAATATTTAATAAATTAGGTATATTATAGGCTTTTACTACGTTCCACTAAACATTTTGATAGTGATAGAAAGTACAAGTTTTGAGGCTCCTTTATTGGGGAAATTTTCAGGAAAAAAGGGTCCGAGCGTATAAACAGCACAATTCAAAAACGTAAAGTTCGTTATACTAAAAAAAAGTTTGTTCCACATCTTCTAATTATGCTACACGAAGATTTTCAAAATCATCTCCCACCCTAAAATACCTTTTGAATTAAAAATTATTTTTTATAAAAATATCGGATGCGTTACATTCACATAACTTTTCCTACCATTTATCATTTATTAGTGGCTAAACAAGGTATTGTTACGAAATTTTGTTATTCCATCTACTTCACTTTAATTGAAAAAATTGAGTTATTTCCAGAAATAACTACATTACGCGTTTCGTATACATTCACAGATAAAGCAAAGTGTTTAAGAACATAGTGATATACGCTGGCTTTACAAATCCAACGGTTTAAATAGTATTGCAGGAAACAAAGACGAAAAGAGTTTTAAACTATTACACAGTATTGAAGAACTCAAACTGTTAATAACGGATAGCTTGGAAATACATAAAAGGAACTTTGGAATAAATTATGTATTTGAGAGAGCTACATTTTTTGTGCAATAAGTTTTCATCTATCGCTTAATGTATATAATTATACAAGATTATACAAAATTCCTTCCAATTGAAGTAGCCCTCGTAAGTTTTCCTATAAAATTCAAGATATACATTTAAATTTCCATGTAAATATCTTTAATGTATGACAGGTATTGGATTCAAAAGCGTTAAATCAATTTTTGAGAAAATAAACCATTTCTAAAAATATTTAAGGTAAAGTGCACACATGCACACACTAAAACAGAAAACCACAGCCAGACACACTGATATATTTCTAAAAAAGTTTTTAAATTAGGGGACTTCAAAACGTGTATTTTGGTGACGATTTTTTTTTTTATCGAATAGCTACCTTGTGTACCTACTATGTACGTGGTAGAGAAAGTGAAACTTTTGCCGATATATAATTAAGCTTAGAGAGAAGTAAATTTGTGGTATAAAATGAGTTATTAATGAGGAGGCTTATTAAAGACGATCGTTACTCCTGGCTAAAATGTTTATTTCAAACCAAAAACAGTTTAATACAATTTCAAATATTATACGAAAGCATTTACCATAGCATTTTTAAAGTACTTCCAAAAGTTGAATGGTGGGCACAATTTAAAACAAACAGGTTCTGATGCATTACACTCCTATGATTTCATCTACTATCTGCAAATTACTCTTATAAATGCTTATTCTTCTACTTCGTTTGTCTAATCGAGATAAATGTTCTATTACATATTCCTTTGTTGGTATATTTCCTAATACATTAGGCTTTAGTCAACTCTTTTAAGTGCTGATCGATATGTTATGACTTTGAAATTTCCTTCTGTTTGCATGACAACAGCAAAGTAAAATATTTTGAAAATTCAAACCAATAACAAAGAATATCTGAAGAGTGATTAACTCCATTAAGTAATGTTTTGTCATAAATTATATGCTTTAACGAGATCTACATTTTTTGTGTGATCAGATTTTGTCTCTCTCTCTCTCTCTCTCTCTCTCTCTGACACTGTTTATCATTTACACAAAAGTTATGTGGAATAAAGAGAACTTTAAAAACTATTCCCAGAAAACTATGCGTTTCATTTATCACGAAAATATCTTCAACATATGGCATTTTAGTCAAACCGTTAGCATCATTTCTCAGAATGAGAGTTTGCGAAAATCTCCATTATAAAGTGTAAGATACTAATATTTCTTGGGGACCCCCAAATCAAGTCTTGGCACTTATTTGAAAGTGGACTTTGAAAAACTTCTGCGGTGCAGTATAGCTCAAAAATGGAAACTCAGATAAGTGCTAAGTATTTAAGCTCAAAATATTTTATGAAATGCGATATTTTTTTTCAAGAAAATGACCTCATATAAATCTACCCTTTGCATGCTAATACAAAGACGTACTAGAATTAAATCTATGTTTCCCAATACATTTTCTGTGGCAAATGTTATTGCTGTATATGGATGCTATTGGTTTGAGTGTTAGAAGACGTAATTTTCTTATTCATTGTTTGTCACAATATCTTGGAAAGGTTATAATTTTAAGACCGGCATATATCGACTAGCTTTTAAAAATCAGACTATCAATTCGGTGTCCTTTACCACCTATACCTGGAAACAAATAAAACTATCTATGCAGGGGTTTATTTTGATTATTATGCAGGATAAAATTACTGTAGATGTAAAAATAGGTTTTCATGGATATAAAAGGCATGTTAACGTCATACAAAGGATTTAATTGCGTACAAGAGATAATATATTTTAAATCACATTTTATAACCCTGTAATAGGCGATATGAATGAAGACGTTTTTTTTTCTCTTTGTTTTATGAAAGGCGTTTGTACGAAACATAAGCTCTTTTGTATATGAGGTAAGTCCTGATGTTTGTAAATCTGGTTTCCGATGAGCGAAGCAGCCTTTGAAGAGATGGAAAACTATTATAGATATTCTGGATTAATACTTGGGTTTTGGGAGGCTCTTATTTCATACATCTGTAGATCTAAGATGACAGATCTCGAAGGAGCAACCATTTAAAGAACTTCCTGAAGTCAGCAGCAAGAGAAGAGTACCTCTGGAACTAGATCGTATCCTACAAACTAACGATATAGATCACTTTTTTTCTATTGTGTACCACATCCTTTATTGCTGATGACTGTACCCGTATGTAGCTTGTCCCTCCACTCCACTAACTCGGTCTGCATCGTTTGATATACGCTCACATACATACAAACAACTCATACATTCATTGGTGCAATGCGCACTTTGGTCTATGTATGGGGTGCATGATTTACTTCGCCTCCCACCCCAACACTGTAATTCTTTATGGCAAACTGGAACGTAAACAGACAGTAATGTGGTCCGTGCGCACACTTCATTAGCCATATTTCAGGGTCCTCAATATTCCACCTAGCGATGTTTTCACTGTGTTCATCTATCTTTTCGCCCTGTTTCCTCCAATGTTTACCATTTCCCATAGATAGTGTCTCGTTCGCATTTACAACTGATGTCGATGACGGCATATAATACATATGACTTCACGAGTCCGGTATGAAATTATTTTGTGAGTGACATTTATATGGGAGGATGGCTGTAATTCTTAGACTGTCAAGTGACGATTTGTTTGTACATTCTCTGAAACATTAATTTATTGACTGTTATTTGACTCTATCTATCTCTTTATGTTTCAGGTGAGTATGCAACACCATTTGACACTGAGTTATTGGGTGAGTCATTCTTATCTTTGCAAATTATATGCAGCTCATATATTTGTAAGAAATTAGATATATCGCTTATAAACTACAATTTACTGAAAATGTAATATAGGGTTTTTAACACCTGATTGCATTCAAATCCTTGACAATGCTTCATTTGTTTTATTATATTTAAGGAATTATTAACAGTTTCTCTATTATTATTATTATTATTATTATTATTATTATTATTATTATGCATCACGTCTTAGACTGTTTTTTCTCAGTCTTCCGGTTACCGTTTTCTTTGACACCTGAAGGGTTGTGTTGCTGTTACAAAAATATATGATATACGTGTTACCCCCATGGGTGGCTGAGGTCGTTAAGGCATCGACTCGTAAACGGCAGGTGTACTGGCAAATGCCGGGGAGATACCTCCAAATTTTCACACCCAAGTATCATTTCATTTTGTGTTTCATCAGTAAAGCTAGGAATTTGCCTATTTGCCTATTTTGCTCCTTTGTTAAGAATGATAAGTTATGAGAAGACATCATTATTATCTACTCTATACAGTATGATTTATGAGCAGTGATACTGATTTTATAAAATTCTTTAAAGTCGATGGCTTGTTTAAAGAACTACGTTCTTATTAATAATCTAATTCTGTAATTATTCCTAGGTGACATTGTCAGTTGACAAATTTTTTTATCTAGATAATGTGCTGTTGTTGTTCAGAGCTAATGATAATAATGATAATGATGATGATAATAACAACAACACTTTCTTTATTACTCTTTCTATATTTTGTACTAACAGCCTTCTTGGAAGAATTTTCTATCTAAAGAATATATACATATGACCTATATATACAATGTATTCACTTCAAAGTTAAAAAAAACAAACTAAAAATAATGTATACCTGGCACCATTATACAACTATTCATATCGACTACATAACATATTTTTTGAAACGGTAATAAGTAGTTATTCATATATTATTGGAAAACATATGTTGTAGACTGGTAAAAACAAAATATTTATTGAAATTAATCGTACGAACACCTGTAAGCTACGCTCGTGACCAGAATTTGACTTGCTTAAACAAAACAAACAAAAAAAAAACGAAAAGAAGGAAAGGAAAAATACACTTAAACTTAAACTCTTAAATGCTGATTGTTTCTGCAAGATTCACAGATTTTGGTCACCGAAGGGGGTAAATGTTTTGGCTGAGAGTAACTAGCGAGGCTATTGCGTCAGCTAAATCAGCTATGTTGCATGTCTACTCTTTTGTATTGCTTTCTGTGTTTTCATTTAGATACAAGAATCTATGAAATGTTGCATTGATTCACCTTCAGAAAATGTAGATAAAATCTACCAAGAAATGTAGTGCAGCAACTCCTTAGAGCCACGTGCGAAGTAATAATGTGAAGTACTTTTATTCTTGAACTTGCATAAAGTTAGATGCAACGACACTCAGTAATTCAAAACTAAAACATTTAAAAGTATCTTAGGTTTATCTCAAAATGTTAAACATACTTCGATATCACGAGTATCAAAGGTACCAATGGTATGGGGTTCCCGTCTCTAGATTTTGGAATGTCTACTATTTGCCTATTTTCACAGGGAGTTTTTAGGCATTTTTGTAATGACCTTTTGTTAAGCTTTTTGCGTGTAGTAATTTAATTATTTTAGCAGCGGTTGCTATTTTTAAAGATAACCTTAAGATTACAATTAATATTTTGCACTCTGAACCAATGAGCTATTGTCGTCCTGTTTACAATATGGCTGAAGACTTTTGTAATTCCGGTATTCCTATCCTAACGTTACTAGTCGCAGTGTTATATAATAATAATAATAGTAATAACAATAATAATAATAATAAAATGAGGTAAATATATTTGTCTTTAGTTATAAACTATTTGGCCATCAGGAGACAGAAAAAAATGAATGCAGTGAAGGAGGCTATATATTTAATTTACATTCTTTAAGGAACTCTATTATTTCATGGTAAACTGGTTTTTGACAAGGTTATTAAATATAGTACTAATACTAGAAGGAAAAGAGACAGAAAGGCTATGAAGAGTGGGGAACAGGGAAAAACATTGGGAATTGTACGGGAACAACGGAAAAGACAACACGTAAGATTTTCAAAATAGAAGATTTTTGAACATTTCTATTTGAAGAAAAGCTACTAACGATTTTGAATAAAATAGCATATGGGAATTAAAGGTATTTATTTGAGCAATAAAATTCATATCTTGAATTTTTGGGGAATATCCTATAAATGCCTCTTTATTCGGAAGCAATTTCGTACAGTTTTGTATAACTGAGGAATGTTAAGCAATAGAATAAAACACAAAAATATATAACTTTTAAAACAATAATTTATTTCAAAAACTTTTTTGTTCTATAAGGCATTCCCTAGATATCCGTCATTACTGATTTTCGGTTTCTTCAATATTGGTCATTCCATTAAATTTCTTTCGATATTCAGTTTTTTCTCGCAATGCATGCAAACACTATGGCACTTATTGGCACCTTAGCTCAATCGGTAGAGCAGCCGAGTGCTGTGGGAGGGTTCTGGGTTCGATTTCTCGCTAGAGGTGGGAGTTTTTCTGTAGTAAGATTATTCCCTATCCTATGCAGAGTTTGGAAGTATGAATGGGGGTGTGATATGATGAGTAAAATTAAAGAAAAATAGAAATTCAGTGACATTATACGAATTAATACCGCTGTTGAAAGAAATATGTTGCTGATAAGACCATGCAGTTAAATTGGGATATAAAAGAAAGTAAACCAAACAACTATGGAATGTACATAATGGAATGAATGGAGTATAATGTACGTAGCGCCCAGGTTATAAATAATTGACAGTTGCTAGTCGCTAGTCCGTTAGTATTTCTGCATAGGCTAAAATGACATAGTTGGAGCAATAAACTTTCTTAAGTCTAATTTCTAAACGAAAGAAGGTAGAGAAAGTAATATAATTTAATGAATTCTATTTTTTTGTTAATTTTCGGCTTATTGTTCCTTTTGTATATTAAATGCAGGTGTCCTTTTCTATACATCTGTTTCTTCATCCAATGTCTTTATATACTGTTAGTTATCACACTAAGAAGTTATATTCTGATATTTGTTCAATAGTCTAATTTCTATTACTATTTTAGTTTGAACTATGTATGCGCCATTATAGTTATTACTTTTGTTTCTCCGTAGAGATTTCGATACTATATAAATTTATTGATAATGTTGATTTATGTGCTATATTTTGCAGTTCATCTTTACTCTTTGTTTATTATTGCTACCTTGTGTTTAACTACCGAATGAGGTGATGCCGTGGTTACGAATGCGACTCACATTCGGGTGATCCCAGGTTTGGACCCCGGGAATCGCTCACTCTGAACCATGGAAATGTCGTAGTTTCCTCGGGATTCACCAGGCGAATTCTGGTGTGGTTTCTTCTCTGCCACGACTTCCGTTCCATCTTTCCCCTTCATTCCGCCACTATCTCATCTTTCAGGTTTGCTTTCAGATTCGTAGTGTATTACAGAGGGGTTAGATGGCGCGAAGGAAGGTAGAGAAGCCGATGGAGGTAGCGCCGCGGTAACGAGTGCCACTGGCACAGGAGGTTCCCGCCATCTGCCCAATCTGACCCATAGTTTTTCGTGGTTTCCTTGCGGTCAGTAGGTGAATGTTATCACATTATCATTTACCTTTTCCGTAATTTACCTTTCATTTTTCATCTCGTCTGCTGTTTGCTTCTAGAATTTGTGGTCTATATCCGTGCCGGACAGAAGGCGCGGATATTTTCTCAAAGGATAGATTACTCCCCGCGGAGCTACCTCCTCAACGGGTGTTGAATCACTCTGGCTAGGCAGCTGTAGCAGTGAATATTCGAGCCTGGAAATGTTAGACTTCTGCGCGTCTCTGTGACATGTCTCTTGCGGCCTATATCTTCCAGTGATTCCCGCACTTCATCCCTTCCTCAATATTGGTTCACAAGACGTTGTTTGTTGCCTCTCCGTTGTATAAACTATACCGAGACAATGAGATCATTTCTTTTAAGAGTTCATGTTGACAAAGAAAATTGGAATTTAGCTTAATTAATAGATATTGAAGGAATCTTACACTTTGGAGATGAAGATATATCTTTTACTTAGATTCTCAATTAAATGATTCTGAATTATGTTTCATTTTAATTGTTTTATCTATGTATAACAGAGTGTGTAAAAATGCTTTCTTGTAAACTCGTTGCCTTCAACTTAAGCATGTTGAATAATAAGAAAAGAAGAAAAACCAATATAAAAAACCAAGAAATAACTTTAGTGGGAATTTCTACAGGCAGGGGCGTCTGAACTTATTCAAAATGAAACAACTATCTTAAATGGAGGAGCTATGAATATAAAATGTTGAGACAGCCTTTCGGCAGGTCTCTTCTGATTATTTCATCGAGGCTTTCGTGTTAGAGATCTGAGGTTGCATGTGATAACACCATTAGAGAAAAGGACGACAAAAAGGCGAGTGAAATGAAAATGACTTCCCTTCCCCGCAGATAATAAATACATAGTCTATGCTTCCTGCTTTTAATTTACTTTGTCCTGCGGTAGGTTTAATCATTACACAGTGTATTCCTCTGAGACTTGTTATTGATTAAATTGTACAACAAACTGTACACTCCAGAAATAGAAATGTGTTTTCAAGTTATAAAAATATAACTTGTAATCCTAGATGCACTATATTAGGTAAAAGAGCCGATACCGATAGAAACTGAACGACGAAGCCTTTTTGGAAATATTAGATAAAATATTATCACTAAGGAACAACTTAGCTCAACTGTTAAAGCTCCAATGCAATGACCGAAATTAGAAAATTTCAACCATTCGTGATCATTTGACTGGAGCGATATTGTCGAAACATCTTATCACAGCTGATGTTCATTTCTTAAAATCTTGTCGCACCTGACGTCTATTTGTTTAATCTCATGTCTTGGTATTTAGTTCAAAAAATGAGAGAACATAATCATTATTTGTATTTTTTTATGTATGAGATGAGTGCAATATATAATATATAAAATAACCTTTGTTTCCATTTCATGTGTTGGTTATTAAAAGCTAAAGTAAAATAAGTGTTCCCTGTTTCTATTGTTGCTATCTATATTCTTACTTGGGTGTAAGCAAGGTCAGCCATATTATAAATCAGGTGGCAGTGAAAAAAAAAAAAAAAAAAAAACACTCGGTAAATAAACATTGTTGATTTCATCATCTACCATTTGAGAAATAATGTAGGTAAGTATTACAATTGGTCATCTCCTACGCAGCTGCTTGCCAAGCGGCGTGGGTATTTTCGCCCCGCTGGGAGACCTTTACCGGAGTGCATTCAGCCTCGTGAGGTCCCTGAGGGGCCAATTGAGGAGCTACTTGATGGAGAAGTAGCGGCTTCAGGTCATGAGGACCGCATTAACCAGCCGGGAGGGATTCGAGGTGCTGACCACGTCTCACCCTCCAATACTGTACCCCATCCATGACGTCTGTCATGGACCGAGATGGGGGACGCAGCGGCCGGGCGGTAGGCCAAGGTTCCTGGAGAGCTGTCGTGCCATGGAGTTATTTAAGTATTACAATTATAACCTGATAACATCTCCCTTCCTATATATTATAAATTGTTAATTATTAATAGTCTATTTCGCTGAATTGTCTTATCAAATATAACTCGTGTTTTGCAACTTCTGTAGTAACTAATATTTTTAATACAGGCCGTTAGTAGAACAAGGTTAAAAAGTATAATAGACTGACATTTTCAATGCCATAACCGGGATTTGAACCACGTATTTTTCGGTTTCCGTCCGTTTGCTCTAACCAACAGAACTACTATGGTAGCCTTCAAGCAAGACATGCATTTCCCAACTAATTTGCATTTTCAGTAAACTCAACAAGCAGTGTATTTAAGTTGTTTGAAAAATTATTTATCTTTGCAAGTTAAAGACAGTTTTCAGATGGAACAAATATAGAATATATGTTATATATATATATATATATACATATATATATATAAAATACTCTAAGCTAAAGAACTAACTACAGACTATATAAGTACATCTAAAGTAGTGAATTAAAAAGACAAGGAAAATGGAACAGGATACTACAGGCAAAGAAAATTCCAAGCCACTTGGAGGATAGAGTTAGGTTTTAAGATAAAATAATTTATTCGTCCATATTGAGACAGCCATAAAATTCGAAAACTTGTATTATACGGCAACATTATTGCCCACTAATTGATATAAACTAATGACGTGCTTGCTCCTTAAGTGTTAAGCTATTGTTGCGGGAGTAATTATGAATGATAGGACAATTGTAATAAGAATATTCATCTTAGTGTGGCGTAATTTACTGCGAAACCCTTCATAATATTCATGAAGAAAGGTGACATCATCTGCGTGGCACATTAGACTAAAAAGCGAATGTTCGTGGCAATTTCGGAAGAAGAAGAAGAAGAAGGAAAGGAAATTCCATGCTTAATTTCTGTTGGCGCAACCTCCATCAAGGTAGCACTAGGCCGATGCGTAGCGAATCGTTACGGATATTCAGCCGTTTAATCTGTGATTGGACGATTACACTTGTTTTAGTTACAAAGTAGTTGTAATATTCATGTGTAAGATCTGTTACTCTCGGCTTAACCCCAAAAAGTTTCCCTTACTTTGTTATTTTTAATTAATGAATCTCAAATTGTATTCTAATAACATAAAAATGTTCCATAATTTCTAAAAGCAAATTGCCGTTGCTTCTGATTTGATAACCACATACATTTTAGCAGCCAAGCTAACACAAAATGAATCGCTTCTCATCTGATTTGAGGCCGTTAATGCGATAGATCTATATTCACCTGTTGGGTAACAATATGCGATCCAGCACAGAAAATTGTCCATGTTTGATGCCGACACTGCCTCCTAGTTGTACCTACTCTGCTGTGCTGTGTTTGATCCTGAGGCAATCCTGTTGAACCACAGAAGTACTTCGGATGTTTGTCTATTCCATTGTTGTGTTATTTTGTGTTTGAGAAAATGTTATAATACCACTGAGAGCGTCATGTGAATGTCAACAGACAAGAAGCGGTAATGTAATCATATTCTTCACGAAGAGCAGTGAATTAATATGGACTTCAAGATTCATTAAACGAGTAATGATAATAAAGTATGGGTTAGAAATATATCTTCCTCCAGAATGTGAGAGAACATACCTTTCCATGCTTGTATCTTGCTATGAAAGCGTCGATTCGGCCATGCGTCGTCCATATCAACATTTCATCATAGCCCTCGACGCCATTCCTCCACGCCCCTTCTCCCCTGTGTAATCTCTCCCTCCACCTCCCAATAAAATATTGAGTTACTGCATGGTACAGGCCAAGAAGCCAAAAGTGGAAGAGAGACGAAAAGATGCAACTGAAGCCTGCGTGCAACAGAGAGGAAAATAGGGTAACGATGTCAGGTATTGTTGGGACGGAACTGCTTCAAGATTTATATTGGACACTTGGGAGACAAATGGGAAGATTGTGTCCGAAATTTTTAGGACCACATTTCCTTCACGTCCTCTTGCGCGTTCCTGTTTCCCCTTTTATACCAAGTCTCCAAGACTAGCTCCCTCCCACCCACTTCCGATATATTCCTTTTTTTCTCGGTTTTCCCTTTTAAAAGCCTTGAAGAATGGCTAGTAACAGAATGCCGTCTAGATTTTTCTGTGCCTAATTCAACATTTCGATACGCCGGTAGGTTTAAAGAAGCCGATGTCATTGGAACTTCACATATAATCATGGCCAGAAAATGTGGAGTGAGGACGTAGCTTTGTAACACGCTGGTATTGTCGTGCTAAGAGCGAAACATTGAGAACTCCCATTGAATCTCCTCTGAGCCTTGGAGTATGAGATAGTTCTTAGGCAGGACAACGGCAGTGAATGACCACAAACATGATAATAAAGTTTCCTTAAAACTAAATTAATCTTACTTTACAGCTGGAATCATATCACTACAAGTAACAAAAACCTGTTGGCTCCATACACATGCCATTCTCTACCTAGTCTGTATTTCTACAAAAGAATATTCTTCCATCTACTTCATGTTTATTGAGATGAGCATTAGCAGAAATTGTCTTTAACTTCTTATTCAGTCTTTTAACTTCCTTTAGAAGATGAATAAGGGAATACGCTAGCCTAAACCACAGCTTTTGAAAGCTGGTTGCTATGTTATTGAAATTCGGCCCCTTTGTATGGCAGGAGTACCTACAACAAAAGAAACATAATGTCAAATTTTAATTGATTTTAAAATTGAAACCAATAACACGGAGTTTCGTGAAAATGGTTCACTCCACACACACACATTCGCGCACGTGCGCGCACACACGCACACATATACACACACAAAATGACATGCGTGTTTTAATTAGATCTCCATTTTTGGTGACTTTGTCTATCTCTTACGGTTTATCAATAATGCAAATTTCATTTAGATCGAAGAGGACTTTCTGAAATTCTGGATGCACATTTATTTGCCACGCAATACCTTTCTTTAATATAGGCATTTTAATTGAAATCGTTAAAATATTTTAGAGAACATCGAAGAATTTGAAAAATGTTCCATATAAAGGGTAGTTTTGGGAGGGGAGAATTTTCCTGAATATCTTTTGTCGCCTCCCTGGAAACTTAAACACCCTGTTTGGTATTTAACTATATTTTCGTTTTTGAGTTATGTGCACTCACACACATACACACAGGTAGATCACATGCGAACTTTGTTTTTATTCAAGACATTTATTTCCGGCAAAATCTCGGTATCGATTACTTTATCTACCTACTAAGTACATTGTACATACGTGCAGATTTTATTTCTGGTTAGTATATTTTTATATCATCTCAAACGCCCTTCTCAAACAAAAATATTTTATCTCCCTCTGCACAGATAGTCGAAAAGCTAAGCTTTTAGCCTTAGAAATGAATTATTCAAAACTGATTCAACTTTCCAACTTTACACAGTATGTAAGAACAATAAATATAAATGAAATATATTGGTTGATCATATCGGACGATGAATGAAATTAGTGAGATGATGCTCAAATGATCTCGGGGTCCATGGAGCTTAAAGTCACTCGACATTCGTCTTCTCAGGATAAGCGAAAACCCCGAAAAAAACCTTAACTCACCCTAAGCGAGATTCGAGCTCACGACCTATTGAATATGAGGCAGACACGCTACCACCTCACTACCCAGGCGGACTATAGATTTTTCATTCTGGAAATTTCTATAATGTATTGATGAAGCTACAGTTTTGCTTGAAGTGATACCTCAAGTGAAGGACAGAAGAGAAAGGAGAAGTACAGACCGATCTTCTCTCTGGAAGTTGCACGAGAGATGCAGAATCCATCCACTGGAAGCAAAAGGCAAGAGTAAAGCTACTACAGCTTCACATTCTGGTTGGTTGCATACGATTTACAACTTCCGCGCAACTCTCACCCCGTCCTCCAAACCCCGGTCGGTATCTATGTAAAAGCTCGGCGACAGCAGTGGCGACGATCCCTCTGTGTACCATGGTGGAACCCAAATCCGCCACCCCTCCCTTTTCCGTTTCCACCGCTTTCGGGAGCAACCAGCATGCCCTACATGGGATATAATATACTAGGCGATATTCCCAATGCAAGAACTATACGTAGATGTACAAGAAAATCTTGGCTGGAATCCCGCACGCGTGACAAAGTAGGAAAACATCCCCGATACTCTCGGCAAATGTGCACTCCACCCTTCTTTTGAAACTTCCTTTCTTGCCCTTATCTGAAGTCTGTATGCTATAGTACATTGTATGGAATACAATGAGGGTCATAACTGATTGCATCAACAGATAACAAAAAAACTGTTTGGTGCTATTCTTGCTAGGATGGGCTTCATCGTTCTTTTTGACTCAGATCCTTGGATAAGTTCCATTTAACAACAGCACCAAATTTAGCCAATGGTGTTTTTGGGAGAACAGACCAGCAAAATAAAGTTTTCCAGGATAATAGAATTTTAGAAATATTTTAATTAAATAATCCTGATATTAAATTTAAAACGTAAAAATAAATGGAGAAATAAACTTGATAATGGTAGTTAAACAATTAGACTACTTCTAAACAAAGAAAGAAAATTAAAACCAATATGAAGTCCAAGTATTGAAAGTTGTGGCGATCCGTATGTACGACAGTAATTCCCGTTACATGAAAATACGGATTTCCGAAATAAAATGTTACCAGTTTAATAAACACAATTTTATGAAAATGTTTATTGAGGGTGAATCGATGTAAAGAAGCTAATTTTACCATGCAAAAAATGTTTGGCACATTTTGCATGACTTTATAATTAGCATATGAATCGATTAAAGCAGGTCTTATTATGTATAGAATAGAAGAATTAATATGTGTACGTACTTACTTCTATTAGCAACACTTTGGAAATAACTTTCTTTTAGTAACGTTATTATCATTCCTTTAATGTAGTTATGAGCTATCGACAACATGCAATCCATCCTGTGGTGCCTTACTTGTCAACTATGATTTTCCACGTATCTCCGAGGGAATGTGCACTGCTGAATATACATAATATACTATATTATAATATGTAATCTTACATTTGTAGTTAAATTCAAACTTAGTTTTTTCTCATTTGATGTTTTTTTCAACTTAATTCATTTTTATGTTATGTTGTTACGCAATAGTTAAATGTATATATTTACTATTTTACAAACATTCTTACCATGGAGAATAGAAAATTCTTATCAGAGTACATGATAGTAAGGGTGAAGTTATTCTTAATCGTCCGACTGTATATATTAATATGTGTAATGCAAAGTCTATGATAGAACTTCATTTTAATTCTTTCTCATTCACTTGTACTTGGCTATTGTTATTTTGCAATGATTAAGTGCATCTTTAATATTTAACAACAGTCAAGCCGTAAATATCCAAGGACAGGAAAAGCATGTATGACCATGAGATCCAAGTGCTGTTGCATATTTCCAAGTGTATACTGAAAATGTTTGGCAATAAAAGTCCTTCTACTATTTCTAAAATGTCTGTGTGTTATTTTATTTAAATAAAAATGATGAATAGGATAGTGTTCACTACGGCGTAGCGAAACTAAAATGGTTGTAATTAAGATGCGAGTATTTTATGAAAAACACAGCGAGCTTCATAATTTTCATTAGATCATCTTAATTTCATACGAGGTCAGTAGACAACTGTGCTATTTTCTTATACACCTCGATTTTTTCCCATTATTTTCTCTTCATTCCGTTTCCGTCTCAACGTTCAGTTGTGCTTCTGGGTTTCTTGGCGTGTGGCGATGCCGACCAATGGCGTATATGCTTGTTCAATAGAAAGAGCTTGTGGATACTACAGGGCTGCTTGTTCAGAGGCCATACTTGGCCCTCTCTGGCAACTCCATCAGTGGGACGGATCTTTGTGCCTAGGGACTTCCGCGCGTCTCTATGGCCTATCTACATACAACCAATAGACATCTGTTATTTCTTCAATTCATCCCTTCTTACTGGGGGAGGTGGTTTTGTAGCCACGATAGATATATCTGAGGTTTGCGCGAGATGTGTAACCTATAGGTACCTAAGAGAAAGTAAAACGCTGATTTGACAAGATCTAAGAGCTGATAAAGCTATGGAAGAGTTAGAGGCTAATACATTGTAGATGATGATGATGGGCCCAACCTGTTTTTTATGAGCTAATTACATCAGCTTACCGTGTTTTCGCACCTCTTCCGTTTTGTGCATGACATGAAGCATTTCCCTTCACTTACTTAGTGACGGCGCTATGTAGTGACAAGCTTCAGCTAACATATCTTATCACACAATGAATAGGAGGACCAATGTTTTTATTGAAGAGTAAAACATGTGAAATTACTTATTTACAAACATAATTTATCGTGCGGTTACCGGTATAATAGGTATGAAACAACACTGAAAACTACTGCTCATACTGATTAAGATAAAATATTTTACCAGATAAGCAATTAGTCCTGTTATAGTTTGAATATAAACATATTTCCTAATTGGAAATAATTTTGTAATTACCATATGTCTCTTGCAGGCGAAGAAAGATTACTAAACCAATATTATAAAAGCACTGACAGACTTTCGTCCTGACAATGTTTTAAAACTTCTTATAGAATTGTTCAGCCCATTTTCAAATAATATAGTCTGATAAAGATTGTTTAACTATAGAAGGATAAATCACTAGAATGAGTGAAATATTTAAAGTACCTAGATTATGACACTTCAAATGCATGTGAAAGAGATCTAAAACAAAAAGTACAGCCATGGCAGTACCCAGTATATCCCATGGAGCCGAGACCATGGCCATGAATAAGAAGGATAAAAAAATTAATGAAACGGTCAAAATGAAAAGTTTGAGGCATGTGGCTGTCTATGGTCTTAAAGATCACATTAAAAGTGAAAGAATAAGCGGAAGGTTAAAAATACTTAACCCAATTGTTATTCCACCCCTCTTTTCATGATATTTCGAGACTTCTAGTTGAAAGACGCTGGCAAGATCTCTTAAGTCCAAACAGGCTTATTTGGCCTATCTTGAAGTTGATGATGATTATTATAACAGACCAATATAATACAAACATTTATATCAGTAAGTCTGTCTCGAAATATCATGAAAAGAGGCGTGGAATAATAATTGGGGTTCGGTATAGAGAGATAGTCACCGGACAAAATAATCAACATTTTTACTTTGATTACATGTATTGCAATGCTCATATTTGGTAGAGCAGGTATTGTATTCCACCTGAAAGTCAATACCACATTGTATCGGAACTACATGTTTTGAACAAACCCGAATCAAAAAGCTTTATTTGTTTCAGCCACATGAGTTTCACTACCCTTTTTGCAAACAAACTATTCTTACAAATGAACATTCTTTTATCCAGATGATGCTGAAAGAAAAGGTGACCTCATTTGAGAAATGTTACGTAGTTTAAAATTGAAACTAATAACAAGCAATATCTTGGAAACAGTCAATATATTATGTGTTTTAATGAGATTTGAATTTTTATGTAGCAAGGTTTTGTCTATTTCTTACGGTTATGCAAAATTTAGCAAAATTCATCCAGAATAAACAGTTCTACATAAGCTATTCCCAGAAAACCCAAGATATGTATTGAATTTGTCATATACATATATTTAATATATCTACTGTATTTTAATTAAAATAATTAGATCAATTTTTTAGAAAATAAAAATATTCGAATTGTTTCCATGTAAAGGGTAGCTTGGGATGAAGGAATTTTTCTAAAAAGCTTCGTAACGCAGCCTTAGAAGATACTAAACTTTAAGATCAAGTTTGGTATTTTACTGACTTTTCCTTTTTGAGTTCTCAAACACACTAACCTTTTTCTTAATTTTTTATACAAAACGTGTATTTCCGGTGAAATCTCGGTATCGATTTTTTGGGTGGAAAGCAATGTTTCTCTATACACCATGTAAATAGTAGGTACTGGTAGAGAAAGTAAAAAAGGCTTTTTTTAGAAAAAGTTTCGGGTTTGTGTCTCAGTGACTGTGAATAGCATAATCGACAATTTTGATATTTAAGTTTCCCATCTTCCAAGAATGTAACACAAGGTTTCCAGGAAGCTTCCTCACTCCAAACTACTCTTTACATGGAATATTTTTCGAGATTTTCGATTTTCCCAAAAATGGCTCTGAGGTTTTTGAATAAAATGCCAATCATTTAAGACATAATGTGCGATATTTATATCTTGAATTTTCAGGGAATAGCTTCATTTAAGAGCACTTTTGCATAACCCGTAAACCGTAAGATATAGACAAAATGCTATTAGTCAAAAAATGCAGATCTCATTAAAACATTTAATTTGTTTTTGAGGAGTTAAATATTTCCGACATATTGCTTGTTATTTGTTTAAAATTTAAAATGCATATACTTTTTTCAATACTGAACTCCGTCATTCGTTTTTCTTTTATTTTACTCTTGGCTAAGCGAAGTCACCCGAATTTCAATAGCAGCTTAAGATTTGACAATAGCTTTAGTCTAACGTTTTCCCTTATTTTCCTTTTACCTATAAGTAACTACGTTTTATCTTGATTAGTGTGAAATAGGTAGATAGAACAATGATTTTTGTAGGAATAGCTTATTCTCAGAATAGATAGAGAAAGGAATGTGAATGGAACCATCAGATTAATTTCTCTTGCACTGGAATGAAAGCACAGTTATAAGTGATCATAAATGACAGTAAAATTATTGAAGCAACATTGAGAGGTTGTGACTGCCACACCGTGAACAAATCGGTTGGGGTAAATCCGCCGTCCCCTCTTTCTCTGAAGGTTGGGCATACTGATAATAATGATGACCCTATTAACAACATTTAATATATTAAAATGTTAGGACATAACGATTGCAGAACTTTTATAAATGGAATAACTTCTTGGAAGCATTGGTATTTCGTAAAGCAAAATAAGTTGTCACAGAGATGGTATGTAATGAATGCCAGACAACTGAAAGGCGGACTTGGTGGTGTGCAGCTCTTGGTACCTTTATAACTAGATTTAGTGTACGAGCCCCTCTTTTAATCCAACAGCAAGCCCCGAACTTGTATAAATCGCAGCTAGGGCTTGGTGGGATCTAGTGTAATCAATGTGGCTCATAAAGTGTACCGAGATCTTGAGTTCCACTGGAGGCCCTTTGCCCCAAAATTCCCGATAGTCGCTGAGCTGTAACGTATTGAAAATGTATGCGTGCATTCAGTATTGGTTTTATCCCATTTCCTGGAGTACAATATTACGCCTATCAAAACTTGAACTTGTTCCTCATTATTCTCTTTGAACTGGGTAAATATTCTGAATTTGTATGCGTTTGACAACCTTTTATTTTTATATTACCATTTTACATGTCAGTTAAAATTGTATTATATGGATTTGAAAATATGTTTAGATGAATAACAAATTAAAGAATAACTACCGCTAAATTAAATATATTGTAATCGAGCGGGATCTCGTTAGCGCAGTGGTAACGCACCTGTCTCTGTCGTAGATAATTTGGGTTTAATTTGGGTTCGATTTCAGATACCAGCTTGGGGTTTTCCTCTTCCAATGAGAAGACTGAGTGTGTGTCCTTACATCATCTTAAGGAAGGGCAATTGCAATTGCGGTATCATGCTCGGGTTGTGGTCTCTCCCTTGGTTCTGTCTCGGCCATTAACGAACTTTCGGGTTGAATACTTGTCAACCGAGCGGGATGGTTTATGCGGGTTCGTATCCCGTCGAGCACCCATAGCGCTTTGGTTTTATTCGTGGTTTTTCCTTGTCTCGATAGGCGAATACTGAGGCAGTCTTTCAATTAACACAACAATTTACGGTCCCTCATTACGTGTCACCCTTCGAATTACGGGACTTGCCTGGATTGTTTGATGGTGTGTGGTGCGCTGTGCATATATTAACAGTTTCCCCATCTTCTGGTATGAAACCAGGACAGTTAAGACCTGCTCGGCAGGAGGAGCGCTAGGTGGTACCCACAGAGTGTCTATTGTGTGCTATAACCTCATCTGGTCGGGGCAATAAACCTTCGGATCCTTTATCTCATCCTTTCCTCCCAGAGCTTGCTTGCGGCACAACAGCTGCAGTGTTTAAGTCCTTCTCTGCCCCTTGTGAGAAAACAAAACAAAAATAAAACATTATAATGAGCGAAAAAATTAAATTGTAGTACTGTTGAATGTCCGCTCTTATTACATACCGCACCAAACGCGATATTTGGGGCAAAGTAAATTTTTGGAAACGAATCCCATCAATTGCTAGTTATGAAGACTGAGGTAAACCTAGTAAAATCACAGTGAGGATGATGCTGACGAGATTTGAACCACACACCTCACGAATGTAAGCCTAAAAACTATCGCGAAGTCTTTCACTCAATATTGGAAAAGGGAGGGGGGGGGCTTCATTAAGGAGTTACATTAGTACAAACGAATTCCAGGTTTTAAAATATTATAACAAATGGAATAAATAGCCTGACAGTGTTCAAACATGTTCGGATACTCAGGAACTTTATGAAACATACAAAGCTTCTGCTGCAGAATAATTTGTTTGCCTGTTAGTTTATTTAGTCTTCAGTAGTTAGCACGGCAAATCCAGAAACAACAGACTGTAACGTAGTTAGTTAAAAGATTGGCTGATGTTGAGACACACGTTTGTTATTGTTTGAACATGTTCCACTCCACCAGTTCGTGGGAATATCGAATTACGGTATGAATTGAGTGGATGAGTACCCATCTCAAGACCTTTTACGACCTTGAGTTTACACGAGAATATCAGGAACATATTTGATTTATGGTGAGAGGATTATCGTAGCCAGTGTGAATGTAACCACGAAATGCTGGTGTTCACGTGAAAGGATATTGTTGAATTGGGCAAATATTGAAATTTATCAAATATTACGCAAAAGCACAAATTTTCTCATTCATATGACAGTAGAGCATAAAATATAATTTAGTTGGTTCTAGTTGGTTAAAGTTTTTATTTAACTCCGGAATTCTTATATAATAAATTGTATAAAGGAAGGCGAATTATTGCATTAAAGAATTTGAATCTCTTACATTTAACTTTCAAATTATTTCGCAACCAAGTCACAGGTACCTCAAATACAGGTTGTTTCAACATTATCTGATTAGATTCACATTATTTTCAGGCTTCAACTTAAAAGTATTGAACAAATCACATTATGCTTTAGATATTTAAATTTGATTTTATTGAACAAATACATAATTCAAGTCAACATGTCAGCTTTTGTACTTCCGTTCTTTAAACTACAAAGTCACACTCATTACTCTTACAAAGCCGAGAGATTAAAATCGAACCTAAACTGTTAAAAAAAAGAACTTAAATCGGCAAACATGAGAATCTGTGTCACAAATCTTTTGATACGTTGCCTTGAACATATCTTTTGGGAAGATGGCGATTAAATCGCTGATGATACAGTCCCTCATTACAGCATTGGCAAATTCCCTAATTGCTGCGTAAATTAAATGAATATCTGCTAATTCAGTAAACGAAAAGTCATAATTTACATAAAGGAAATTTTGAAACTGAATCATTTCCTTATTTCCTCACTGTGTTGTGTGAATGCAGCTTGGCGGTGTGCTAGTGTTACCAAACACATAAGCTGTCATTGGGTTATATATGTTAAACACATTAGGCTCAGAAATTTGTGCCTCAATTATGACAATACTATTAGTAAGCGGACTTATATGTTATACGCATTGTTCCCTACTAAATATGACATTATTTGTACTTACTCACCTCCCACCTATATACTTGTAACAGTAAGTGATTTATTTAATTTTGCTGTAGTGTTTGTCCCGAAATGCTTAATGCAATCTCAAAATTGCTCTACTATCTTCATTTTTCAAAATGGGGTCATTTTAAAATAAAAACTTTATATTCCTGAAGGAAGTGTGTTTCTTGCCAATTTTCCTATTGTTTTAACCATATTCATTAACTCATAAACTAAACAAAAATTGGACAAATATTTATTGGACATGTAATTAAAAGGAAGCAAATTATGAGCCACAGTTTATTGCTAGCTATGATTGATATTCATGCCAATGGCTATAAGATATTAAAAGCTTCATTTGTCGGCCGGCCTTTGAGAAGGAGAAAAATTATGCAAACAGATATGCAAATTTAGCTACCTAGCATAAGTGCGTTGTACGTT
The DNA here is from genome assembly GCA_030762935.1 of Hymenopus coronatus. NCBI lineage: Eukaryota > Metazoa > Arthropoda > Insecta > Mantodea > Hymenopodidae > Hymenopus > Hymenopus coronatus. The sequence continues at coordinate 102,578,560 of CM060894.1, read as the reverse complement.
AGGTGTGGTCGGTAAGGTAGTTTGTTAGTGTGCATGGATATCAGTGGCGGAACCTCTACTACTTTACTAGTAGTAGCTAAGGGAGATGCTTTTAATGATAATATGATTATTGGTTGTAAAAATTTGATAAATCTAAATGGTTTTGTTAAGGTTTAAACTTAAAAGCATTATAATCTGCAGTAGGAACATCCATAAATAAAATTGAGTATTTTGGTTATAAATCTTACGTAACAGGTAGTAGTATTTCTTGTATCTCTTGAGTGGAGCAAATGGCATCGTTACGATTTTCGGTGATCGGATTTAAACTTCTAGTTCGTAATTCGCCGCTATTCGCCATGATGACAACGGATCAGCTCGTCGCCCACAGATGACACTGTAGGACGAAATCATGAACTGCGATCGCGAAATCGCGGAAATTTTTGCCCACGAACTTTCTTCTTTCAAGTATGTTTTGTTTTTTACATGCATCTGTCTTATCATCTCCTGTCCTACACACGGTTTCTATTAGAAAATAATTAAAATTATCACAATTGTCCATAACAGTTGGCTATACCATGAATCCTCGGACTTGAAGTACTTACAACATTGTAAGTCGCCATTATAATTTGAGACCACCTTGTGGTTTACCGGGAAACATGCGAATCAGTTGAGAAATTCAAGTTGTGCCGGCATGTTGCCATGGTAGAAACCGGGAGATCCGTGGTTCAAATTCCGGCTATGGCATTGCATTTTTCAATCTGACTCTACCTATCCAGCTCCTGTCCTATACACGGTTTCTGTGAGAAAACAATTAAAATTATTGGAATATAGGAATCTTTTCTCCACCGTGTGATTTCTTCCAGATGTTGAACTTGAAAACTGGTATTTCCTGATGTCAAATTAAACTACTGCGTAAGTTTAAGATAAAATTAATAAAATTATTTTCAAAATTAACAAATATAATTCCTAATGATAAACCTTCACTTGAGTTCAGATTGTATCCCCGAGAGCATTCCATACTTTCAAAATCCTCTTTTGTCACTCCAAGTATCTCACATACAGATTTGCTAAGAGTTACAGTTCAACACAGGACAACGGATGTACTTGGCAGTATAGTTTAAAAATATTTGCATAAAAATAAAACCTATATCTTGAGTTTTTCTTTGAATAGACGTGAACTCTCTTGCGGTAGGAATTTTTTAGATTTGGTATAACTGGTAAACCTTGAGAGCCAGAAAAAGAACTACCTATATATTTTTAAAGCACACATTAATTTGAATTATTTTTTTGGATATCCGTTATTTTGATTAGAATGTTTTCATGGCTTGTCACTTTTTAAAACTCTTGTCATTTTAATTTCTTCTCCCGGACATGTAAAATATGAAATTTCCTGCCTGCATATAGCAACCCACTAGTTAATATCTGCGATAGATTCGGTTTTCTCTATTTCTGTTCTACTCACAATGAAATGTGCAATGAAAGTAATTTTACAAAATTACTTTCTCGACTAACATGAAGCGAATAGAAAAATAAGTTTTCTTAAAAATAGTATCTGTGGTATAGTTTCAGCGGAGAATCCAATTTCGACTCCAGCGCTGCTTCCCAGGTCTGGATGTTAGTGCCTTCACCTCCAATCCACGGAAGACACTGGCAAATCACCGCAGGATCACCCTACTTAGTCGCAGCGACAGAGTTATGCTCTCTCCCATGATTCCGTCCCGGTTCCAACCCGGTTTTTCACCTTCATCATCATCTCGTCATCAAGAAGAGTTTGCAGAAGCTCAATAGAAATAAAAGATAGAGAATAGAGAAAGTCGTGTGAATGTAACACATTAGTACCTTTTTACTTTCCCTACCTTACCCTTACCTGTCATAAAAGAAAGGAAAAAAAAAAAGGTCTGGAACGCCAAAATCCGTCTGTCCTACACGGCACAGCACCTTGTGTACACCATCCGCAATACAGTTGTGCAGTAGCAGCAGCAACAAATTACCATAAATTCCAAATCTTAATATTACTTACTAATCCATATGATCAATAATCATATTCAAATACATAACTTAACCTTCTTGAGCAATAAACCACCTATATTAACTAAAACACGATAAAACAAAACATGATAAATTTGTATTCACCAGTATTACTACATCTGCCATCTTCCATGTGGGTTTATTGTGGTACTATAGCAAAACATAGGTCACTCCTCTGCTGAGGGTCTTAGGTTCACTTCTCACATATAGCAAACATTTTCTCCCTTCTCTTAATTATTTTTTTTTGTAGTGTTTAACGCCCGCTTTAACTACTAATGGCACCGCAGGCGGTGACACTGATGATACATGAATGATAATGGAGCACCGGTGGAATGCGATGGCGGGGGAAACCGGAGTACCCGGAGAAAACCCGCCCCAGCGCCGTTTTGTCCACCACAAATCTCACATGCGGTCGCTTGGGATCGAACCCCGGCCGTCTAGGTGATCTCTCTCTTAATGATGTTGAATCAACACATACCGCTGTTTATTTTAGACATACCTATTTCATATACGTCATTCGGTACAGTTAATAATGTGATAGGGATTATAATGCTTCTTTACGGATTTATTTTACCGAACAACAATTTGCTGCATATCTAAGCATGTGGTGCGCAGAATGGTAGGCAAACGCAGTAAACACAAACAGTTCTCTCTCTCTCTCTCTCTCTCTCTCTCTCTCTCTCTCTCTCTCTCTCAATGAAAAAGAGAGCCTGTATGGTATGAAAAAATACTAAAAGTATTGTTAATCGGTATTTATACTGGTGACTTTCACAAAAATCACCTTTACATAGAATAGTTTTCAAAATGTTTGATTTTCTAAAACGTGTTTCTAAATGTACATTAAATACCATAAGCCTACATGAAAAAAAAAAAAGTTATAGCATTGCCGACCCATGAAGTTCTTCTCATTTTAATTACTTTCATAAAGGTAACCATTATATATATGGGTACATACATACCTGCCTGCCTGATCTTAGTACACAGCGTCGATGATCGCAGCGCTCAATTTATGCCAATTGACATTCTTTTTGTAGCGTTAATCAGTTCTGAAATAGTCTTTGTTATAACTTTGAATTTTAAAATACTAAACGGTCTACTCTTAAAAGATTTGACTATTACTTAATTCTAATGTATCGCTATAACCCCTTATATCTACGGGAAATATGCGGCAAAACTATTTCTGCAAATGCTTATTTCTATTAACATGAACCAAATTGAAGGCTATATAATAATAGTTCGTTGAAGAACGTAGCAAAAATCGTATGAAAGTAATGCATCACAATTTAAAGTAGTTTCATTTATATAGTCCCCTTTAGCATCTATGGTCATACCGGGGACTTTAACTTCAGAAACACCTTATTCTTGAACATAATTTCTTTTTATAATTATCTTTATCTTTAAACACACGCACATTCAGTCTCACATACATATTTCCAGACTCTTAAGGTACGTAGGTAGTGTTTGCGGTTACAGAAAGGTTCCCCGCCCCAGCCGGAAATCAAACCCGGGACCTTCGGATGAGAAGTCAGTGTGCTGGCCATTCAACCACGGAGGCAGTCCCACATTTTTGTCAGCTATCTCGTGAGGAGTTCTTCTTTTTTTGAGCTTAATTATAAGAAAATATTAAAAATGGATATCTTTTTTAGTCGATGGTAATGATGGAGTCAGCGGCGGCGGCACTACAAAATATCGGTTTTTGTATCTGACAACAATAGTATTCTTCTGCTCAGCAAGATGTTCCTGTTATCAAATAGTGCATGGGAACTGATTAGCTGGTCTAACAAGTTGATGAACAATGTAAATTTAATTACGTTTTTGTTGTTTAACGTATTAAAGATTCATGAAACCTCTCAAAACGGTTTAGTAATTATTACTAGAGTTCCATATTTAATTCAATTTTTTTTAAATAGAGGGAGTAACAAAAAGCGATTAAATTCCTTTTTCAGGTTATTTGTAACAAATTTTTACAGAAGTCTTGATTATGTTTTAATTTCCACCATCACATCCCAATCAGTTATGCTATGTACTTCGAAGATACTACCTTATGGATATGATGCATGGAGATGTGGTAACAATATAGCTGAAGGTTATTTGTAATAAAATTGAACATATTGAGAATAGTGATTCATTATTTGAATTCTTCTACTGAATGCATAAACAACTAACTTCAAATTCACACACAGTTACATTGTAATTATTATCTCCGCCACTGATATGTTTGTAAGTCGGCTCTCTTTGTAAGTTCAAGCGGGCGCAGCAGCATAAGAGGATGTTCAACCAATGATTAATTTCTTTGTGGGCTGCTTTATTCGTCTAATGCTTGTGATAGTTTTAAGAATTAGAAGAAAACCAACTGATGCTGACTTTATGTATGACATGGGTAAACAAATGAAGGGAAAAGGCTTTCTGAAAGAGATACAAAAAAAAAAAAAAAAAAAAAAAAAAAAAAAAGCGATTTACTTTTTACTTTCTCTATAGTATTATGTACCTACATAGTTTGTAGAGAAGTAGGTATAGGTAAATGCACCCAAAAATTCGATAAAGAGATTTCACAGGAAATACATGTTTTGAGACTCCCTGATTAAACAATTTTTTTTAGGAACACATGTGCGTGTATCTGTGGACAACATAGCTCAAAACGAAAAGTTGGTTAAATACGAAACTTTATATTTAAGTTGTGTATCTTTCAAGGATGCGACACGAAGATTTTCAAGAACCGTACTCCCCCACCTCCAACTACCCTTTACATGGAACAAATTTTTGAAAGTTTTGATTTTTTCAAAAATGGCTCAAACGAATTAGGTTAAAATAATATATGTTTAAGATATTTTTATGATAAACGAAATATATATCTTGAATTTTTGGAAATAGCCTCTGAAGATCTCTTCATTTCGGATGACTTTTGTGTAACTGGCAAACCGTAAGAAAAAGACAAATACTTTGTATACAAAAAATGTAAATCTGATTGAAAAACGCAGTTAATGTTATATACATTTTTTTTGTAGTTAACCGTTTTCGAGATATTCCGCATTATTGATATCAATTTTATATTTGTCTCGAAATTGAAGACATTTTCTTCTCGTTTCTCGTTTGTTCGTTCCTGGTAAGAAAAGGGAATGGAATTTCAATTGTTTCACATAGCGACTGGTTTTTAAAGGCCGCTTTAGGAGACATCTATAAACCTGCAAGAGGATGACAACGAAAGTTGTGGAAACGCGCGTCCAGGGTACTCCATCTACACCATGACCAAGTGAAGCACGGGTTGGTAATAGATGTCCAGATTTTCATAAAATTGACAGCTTCACTGTATGTAATGACTTTTTTAACATCTTATATTAGAGGTATCTACTTTTAAACATCTGTCTTTTAATGTGTACCCATAATAATACGATGTGTGCGTGTGTGTGTGTAATTAAGATACCATGTGCGCCCACTTGAGAATGTCTGAAAACCAGTAATAACTAGTTAGAAACTGTTATTTGAATAATTTATAATAACAATTTATAATAAATAAATAATTTAATTTTATTTAAATAATTGCAGCGTTTCATTCTTGAGTTTGTATGCTTATTACTTTTTCTCTGGATAATCAGGAACGCCATATCAGGGAGGAGATTACTATGTTGTGTTGCTAATCATCACAAGAGTTAGGTAAATATGAAGAAAAGTTTACTAAAAAATGAAAATATGAAGAAAATTATTAAAATATTATGAAATGCAAATATATTTTAAAACTAGATTATTTTATACTTTAAGTATTTGACTTATGAGTTAAATTTTTGTTTTTTTTGTTGTTTTTTGGGGGTTTTGCTTAAATAAAATAAAACAAATTACATGGATCTTATATATTTATAATCAATCTGAAAACTCTAAACTTGGGACTGTCCTTGCTTAATAATAATTTTAATTAACCACTAAAAGCACCAATTTTAAAAATAAAATATACTTCAAGCACAGAAATGTTAAATATCACACGTGACGTCACCTAGAGGCAGATGTATTTCCTGGAACAGTGGCTTGGGATTTTTAAATGTGTTCACAGAAGACATCAGAATTATGTGTAAAAAGCATCTTTTCAATGCTACCGAAAATTATTTTAAAAGCGAAAAGTCATAACTCTTCCAAAATATAAACAAAAAAATATTTTCATAAAATAGGACAATTGTACTGTGCCGAATGGACACGACAAAATTCATTACAAATATGTATAGTACCGTAATTTACCGCCAGGTCAATAACAAATATCAACAATTTGTAGCAGCCTAATGTTATCACACGGCTAGCTTTTTTCCCTACCAGGAAGGAGTAATGATACAATAACAAAGTGTTATGAAATATGAAGTTTTATCACGTAAATGGAATTCTGCACATTGCAAAGCGTAACCAATATATAAAAAATAACCAGGAATATCTCGGAAATGGTTAGCTTCACAAGAAAAATGCATAAGATATAGATTTTGTTGTTTAATGAGATTTACGTTTTCTGTATAGTAGGTTTTTGTCTATCTCTTACAGCTTACCATCATGCAAAAGTTCATTCAGAATGAAGAGGGATATTCACTGGAAATTCAATTTATACATGTTATTTGCCATGTAAATATCTGTAATATAGTGTATTCTTATCAAAATTGATCCATTTTTGAGAATACCAAAATGTTCGAAAATGTTTCTGTGCAAAGGGTATTTGGATTTGGGGAACTTTCTGATATTAAACTTAAAAATGTGTTGGATAGGTAGAGTCAGAGACTGAAAAATTCAATGTCATAGCAACCGGATCTCCCGGTTGCTCTACCACTGAGCTACCGGCTAGAGACCGGGAGACCGAGGTTGAAATCCCGGCTATGGCATTGAACTTTTCAGTCTCTGACTCTACCTATCCTACTCCTGTCTTACACACGGTTTCTATGAGGAAATAATTAAAATTAAAATATGTTATTTAATGGACTTTTAGTTTTTGTTTTATGCTCCCCATAGACACACACACACGCACGCACACACACAATCGCACGAACCTTTTCTGAAAAAAAATTGTTTTATGTATACATGGACTTCAAAACATGTATTTCTGGTGAAATCTCAGTATTGAAATTTTAGGCTGAATGCAATAATTTCGTTACAGGCTATCTGCTTTCTCTAACATGCGTGCTAGAGAAAGTAATTAGTTTCTGCAAATTTTGGCGCTGAGTAAAATAGTAGATAACGTTCAACGAAAGAACACAGCAAGAGTTGTCCAAAGAAAATGCCAAAGTCTCATTCTACACAAACAGGAAGACATAAGTAAATATGGGTTACTCTCAACATGGCGAAGATGCCGAGAGAAGTTAGCCGCACTACTTGAGTTATTGCTATTGCATGTCCACATCTAGCATCTCGATTTGGCAGCATACATACCCGAGAGATTGATATACTAATCTTCATTAGGCCCAACACGTGGTGCGGCTAGTTCAGCGCTGTGCTGCTCATCTCACGCCTTATATGTTGTTAGAAATTGCTTTCCAGGAAAGTAATCTATAAGCAACATCACGATAACTTTCCTTGATCCTCTCCAGTTTCAAATTGCCGATGATGGTTACACGCTTGAAGTTCATATCTCCATCTGAGAACGTTAATAACGTTTCATAAGCGGAATTTTGTTACCAGATCATTAAGTACCGCAGTTTAGTGTTCCAATGTGCAGTTTAATATATTGCACTTAAAATCTTCCATATATATATATATATATATATATATATATATATATATATATAAATAACCTTATATAAAGTATTATACTATAAAATATTAAAACATATTTTTCACATAAAATATAAATTTAATCTAACTATTTAACTGACCACAGTGCATATTGACAGGTTAGGATAAACACCTGTAATTTAGCTTTGTCGCTTAATACCTTCTCAACCAAATACAAAGTAGGTAGAGGAAATAGATATTCCACCTAAAAATTCAACACCGAGTTTTCACAAGAAATACATATTTTGAGAATTGTTTGATAATAAAAAAATAATTCTTAAAAATAGGACCGCGCGTAAATATGTGTGTGTGTGTGTGGGGGGGGGACAGCATAACTCAAAACTTAACCAGTGTTAAGTTCAGTATCTTCCATGGATGCGACACGAAGATTTTCAGGAATCTCTCAATCCAAACTACCTTTTACATAGAAACATTTTCGAAAAGTTTGATATTTTCAAAATGGCTCTAACGATTTTGATTAAAATGCCTCATATTAAAGATATTTACATGAAAAAATATATATCTTGATTTTGCTAGTAATAGTCTCTGAAGTACCTACTCTTCTTTTGGATGACTTTTGTATAACTTGTAAACCGTAAGAGATAGAAAAATGTTCCGAGATATTCCTTTTTATTGGACTCAATTTTAAAATATTTAAAACTTTTTTCAAACGAAATTTGTCATTCTTGTTTCTTTCCTTTCATTCTTTCACATAACAATCAACTTTTAAAAGATTTGACTAACGTTTTAGCCCAATGCATTTCCATATTTCCGTTTTACTTATAAGAAATCAAGTAATAAAGTCATTAAGGCTAATGTATGTATATCCGGATTAGCGAAATAGATAGAAGAATTAGCTTTTTTAAGACTATTTCATTTGCACAAAATGCAGATAAAGTTGTGTGAACACATCAGAGTAATTGTTTGCTTTTGGCATGTTTACACAAAAAGTAGACCGTCGCCGTATACCATTAAGTTGAGTGACTTGAAGTTGCAACAGAAGACGATCGCGAACATGCAGTAACATTTTCGGAATTGAATTTCTAAAACTATTAGCAGTTGTACGCTCTCACTCCAGTCCCTAGTACCACTTACATAAGTGAACATTATTTAACTAAAAGCAAATATTCAACATTAACATGAAAAATATATTTTACAGAGTATATTTTCAAGTAATGCCAAATATTTACGCAGAAACAAAAGTCCTCTATAGCGTCATTTCTTTATTTTGTATCACAAAATTGTCTTTTGTAATATCCTTATAGTTTTGTTTTATAACATTAATTTCGCAATGAACACAACCCAAGAAGAAATCCACATAATATTTTCTTCATAACACCTACTGTTTATTCTTATCATATTTATATATAACATCTTTAAAATTTTATAATATCGAATAACAAATATAAATTCCTGTTATAAAATCAACAATTAAGCGTAACATTTCCGGTAAGTTTAAGTAATTAAACTTCCAGTTAAGCGCAGCTCCTCATACGCCAGTTAAAACGGTTTTCACGACCTGGAGCCGCTACTTCTCTAACAAAGATCTCCTCAATTGGCCCCCCCCCCCAGGGACCTCACGAGGCTGAGTGCACCCCGGTCCAGGTCTCCCAGCGGGGGAAAGAATCGCATTACATAGATCATATAAAGTATAGACAAATTGTAACCGACCGGGCTGACGCCAAAACACAATTCGGTACCACTTGTTTTCGAGAAGGCCAGCCTCAGCTATCCACAGCAACGATAGCGCCACTCCGACCCGATGATATAACAAAGGAAAGTAAAAAATGAAATGGAGATTTAGTTGTGAACGCTCTCTAACTGCTGTAATTCTCAGCACACCATTCTATACTGGGCGTCAAACACCGCTTAATTTTGCTCAGAGGCCTCTTTGTCAGCCTCTCAATCTACGACACAAGACCAACGGCTTTACTTCCCTTCCGAAAGAAGCCATAATAGGGATTTTTACGCCGAAAAAAAAGTTCATCGCCCGTATTCCAACCGCAATCTTGGATTTATGAATTTGGCACTGTAACCATTACACCATGGAGGGCGACCAAAGGAAAGAGGAAGCGCCATCGTACCCTGGATGCGAACCAAGAAACTGCTTGTAGCCAACCACATTATACAATTGTAACGGATAGGAAAATCCGGCAAAGTTGAATATTTTATACTACATTATTTTGTGTAAATTAGTAGGTTACATTTGTATAAATCAGACTCTAAAAATGAAGTTAGTAAATTTAATGCTACTTATACTCATAATTACCACTTTGAATTCATTCCCGAGAGGCCTTAACAAACATTTTCATCCCGTGAGGAAACTTCGGGGTCGGCGCCGTGGCTAAGTGGTTAAACCGCTCGCCTCCCACCTATGTGGCCCGGTTCGATCCCAAGGTCTGAGCGGAGGCCTCCGGTTTCCCCCGCCACTCATTCCACCAATTAATTGTTCCATCATCGCCTTTTGTATCTTCCAATGTGCTTGCATTTCATATCATTCACTTCCTCACACTCATGCCTGGCTACGGGCCGACCACTCGTTCCAGGTTCTCCATTCAGTGGTTTCAGGCTGACAGGCTTCTAACCCCTAGGCATCCGCTTGTAAGTTCTAGGGGATATCCTAACTACGGGAAGGGTAAGCCGACTACGAAAACGAGGAAAGTGCGACGACCATAGAAGGCGGGAATTCGATGTATTGTGAGCTGTTTAAAGCGTTGCATCTCAGCTAACATCAGTGTTGCAAAGCTTCAAAACTCAAAATCAGGGTCAATTGTTATTTGGAAATATGTATTAGTAAAACAAATATGAAGATAAAATGAATGTAGTAAAATTGCATTTATAAAACAAACACGGAGCTGAATTCGTTAACTAAATAATATTATGCTTATTAACAACAAACACATCATTGCAGCATAAATTATTGCTAGTATTTGGAAATATTGCTTCGCGCTAAATGAACATACTTCCTACAGCAGAGAAAATGTATTAAAGTCCCCACAGTCATCCAAATAAGATATATGATAGATTTGAAAACCTGGTGAATTGGGTAGTTCATTGGTAAAGTATATTCGCAATAAATGCGTTCCATATCATCCTCAACGATGCTTATTCCGAAAACGAATATTTCTGTCGATTACTGAAATCAATATTTGTGTCTAATCTTCCCATATTCCTGTATTGTTTCTGCTGTATGTACACATAGCAGAATGACCCAAACCTCTTAGTCATCCTCCGTGGTGTAATGGTATTCATATACCCAAGGTCGCGGGTTCAAACCCGGCGGAGGACGATGGTTTTTTTTAGTGTAAAAATCCTTAGCATGGCTTCCTTCGAAACGGAAGTAAAGCCATTGTTCCCGTGTCGTAGATTTACGGCAAGTAAAAGAACCTCAAGCCTGATAGACAGGCTTCTGAGCAAAATTAAGCGGTATTTCACGCCCAGTATAGAATGGGACGCTGAGAACCACAGCAGTTAAAGAGCGTCCATAAATAACACGCCATTCACATTTTCATTTTCCCAAACTTCTTCTGTTTTCTATTGAATTCGTAGTAGGTCGACAAAAAACAGTAGTTTACTTTAATGCTGAGTGGTTGACACATTATAGTTACAACGATTCTGACTTCCCAAAACTTACAATTACTTTCTCTACACATAGGTAGAGTATATATGTAGAGAAGGTATTGATTTCCACACAAAAGTTCTATGTTGAGATTTAACCAGAAACATGTTTTGAGATTCCCTGAATTCAATAAAAAGCACTTTAGAGGGAGATCCGACTGTGTGTGTGTGTGTGTGTGTGTGTGTGTGTGTGTGTGTGTGTGTGTGTTTGTGTGAGTCAGTGGACAGCATAGCTTATAACCTAAAGGACGTTAAATACCAAATGTGATATTTAAGTTTGTTATCATCCAAGGATGCGACACGAAGATTTAAAAAAAAAAATCCCCAAACTAAGCTACCCTTTACAGGGCGATTTTTAAAATATAGTTTTTCTCAAAAATGACTATACAGTTTTTATTAAATTAGAGTATATTAAAGATAAATGCAAATAAAATGTATATGTTGAATTTTATGGGAATAACCGCTGAAGACCTCTTCATTCTAGATGAATTTTGTAAATAATGGTAAACCGATAGTGATAAACAAAAACTTACTACACAAAAAATGTAGATTTCTTTAAAATACACAATTTATTTTCTTTAATTTCATCCCTCTTTTTCTTACTTCTTGGCGTGCAAAGCGAACCGTATTCAATTGTTCTCAGAGCGACCGGTTTTCAAGAGATTTTATATCGATTTAACCTAGGTATTACCTCATTCCACTTCTAATTACAAAGAATTAATATAACCATATATTTTACGTTTATCTCGATTATAACGAGATTGATAAAGGAATAATCTTGTATAACAATAGTTTGTAGAGCAATCCATGTAAGTGGACCACATCAGATTTTTTAAAGTATTCTCTGAAATATCAGTTAATCCCACAAAACTGTTAAACGTTATGCAGTGTAAGAAATTGTCCATATGAACGCCAATAGAAAAACAAATACACAAAATAGAGGATGAAAGAGTAACAGTGATATCTTTCCTGTATATTCTGAGAGGAACAAGAATGCAGAGGCTGGTCCCGTAGCTCAGGAATTTTTCTCTAGCCCAGATTAACATAAACTGTGTGTTTTAACGTGCTCTACATTTTTGTGGTAAGTTTTTCTCCACCTCTTACGCTTTAGCAGTTATGCAAAATTCTGTAAAATTCATCCAGAATAAAGTAGTCTTCAGAGGCTATTCCCAGAAAATTCAAGATATACATTTTATTTGGCAAGTAAATATCTTAAATATAATTGATTTTAATCAAAATCGTTAGAGCTATTTTTAAGAAAATCAAAAATTTCGCAATTTTTTCCATGTAAAGGGTAGTTGGGGGTGGAAGAATATTCTTGAAAATCTTCGTGTCTGGTCTCTGGTAGCGTTTAACGCCCGCTTTTACTGCTCTGGCACCGCAGGCGATGACACTGATTATACATGAAGATGGAGCCCCGGTGGAATGAGATGGCGGGGGAAACCGGAGAACCCGGAGAAAACCCGACCCTGCGCCGCTTTGTCCACCACAAATCTCACATGCGGTCACTTGGGATCGAACTCGGGCCGTCTAGGTGAGAGGAAAGTGGTCTAACCACTCGGCCACGACGATCTTCGTGCCGCATCCTTGGAAGATACCAAACTTAAATCCCAAGTTTTATTTCTAACGGTCTTTTCGTTTTTGAGCTATGCTGCCCACAGACACATACACAAACACACAGACAGACACACGGACATTTTTCGTAAAATGCTTCTTTTTTGGGGGGGGGATTCAGGGGGTCTCAAAACATATATATATTTCCTGTAAAATCTCGGTATCGAATTTTTGGGTGCATTACAATAATTCCTCTATACACTATGTACATAGTACGTATAGGGAAAGTAATAGTGAACTCCTTATTATTTTTGCACTCATAAAATTTCTAAAAGTGGTTCAGAGAAAACTCGAGGGTGCGCCTTTAAAGTATGCAGCTTAATTACGCTAAACATGTTTTAGAGAGCAATATTTGTATTAAACTTTTCTATTAGTGTTATAAAATTTGTCCCAATAACATCTGTAGACGTGGAAAGATTTTAAACATGCAAACTTGCGTTAACCCTTTATTTATACGTGTGCAATTGAAATAAATGTTCATTTTATAACACAAATCAAATAACAATGAACAGAATGATGTATTAGGAAGAATGTACATGCAGCACCAAAGTTTATGCTACAATACTTTAGTGCACGATTGCTGCACAGTTTCGAAACTCTAGATTATTTTAAAGTTTTTGATGTCTTAAGTGTATTGTATTTTAGATATATTATAGCATGCACTTAATAAAGACGATTCCAGAGTTAACGAGAGGCATTTGTGAAAAATGCATATGTTTACATATTATGTCGCATAAAACTGCCAAGTGTTGATTCTTAAATCTGTGATTAAAGTTCAACTTTCCGTTGAAAACTTGAAAAAGCTAATTGAAAATCTAATTGAAAAGCCTCCTACTAATCTAATAGATATTATTATGTCCCATTGTAACAATTAGGCACTAATTTTGAGCACACTAGACCAAAACAAAGCTGATATTAATCCATTACTTATTCTGAATTATTTTACATGACAAAAACTTAATTTGTGATTTTTGTCAATAAATGTCAATATATTAGAAATTAAAGACCAACAGTCTTCTTTTAAAGTGGTACTGTGTTTATCTCGTTGCTGAAAAAATTCCGTATGCATGTAATTCTATGTATCTTCTGTTAAGCATCAGATAATACAACTGCCAGTTTCAAAGTCACTAATTGCCCTATTCCTGCCATGCCTGTTGCATGACGCCATGAATGAAGTGTCCTCGCATTTCTTTTCCGGAGAAACAAATGACGGGTGATACTAGTTGAAGCTTCCAGATAAGAATCGATACATGCATCTCGACCGTCCGGTTTGCTTTTAAACATACTGAATCCTTGTATACCGACTGTGTTACGTATGCACGCGATGCACCTAGGAACCTGAATAGAATGCAGTTGCCATACGTTATTACGACTATAACATAATAGCCATCGTTTGGCAATGATTCAAACGGGAAAAGAGTGGAATGTCTTGTCTGCCACTTTGTTTTATTACTGTTGTCTGCTGCGACATTTCTACCTTTAAGTGATGTCTTAATTTGAGTATACAACAGCAGGATAATGTTCCGATGTAAACGGTTTCTTCCACAGATGCATTAACTACAGGCATTGATGCGTTAGAGAGAAGCCTTTCCTATCTGAAGCACTTCTTGTGGGTGATCTGGAAACACTCTCTTGATGCCTTCTAGGGGTCAATGTCCTGTCGAAATTTCTTGTGATTGCTTCTGAGGAACCAAGAGTAAATAAAGATTTCAGCAGCACGCTTCCTACTGAGAATTATGATCACAAGGCTGATTTTAACAGAGAACTAATTATACGACATGTCTATTTATTAAAATTGATTGATAATGTTTATTAAAATTGATTGATTGAGTGAACCAATTAACTTAATAGATTCACTCTGAAGTTTTTAGAATTAACGTACAACATCTTTAAAAGTTTAGATCTGATCTTTGAATCTTTTCCAAGTATTCTTAATCTCATCCTTTCAAACCCTTTTTCAAATCCTGGGCACTGTTCTTCTTTGGAGATGGTGCAAATATATTATTTGTGAGCAACTTCAGTTTCAGATGATTCAAATCATTGACCTCGAATTTGTTTTTCTTTTATTTTTGAGAAGTGTAGGGAAATAGAGTAAGTATTTGACTCTTGACTGTTACAGAGTAGTTTCTTGTGCAGTGTGGCCAAAGGCATTGTCTTAGTGCAACAACATTCCACGCAGACTAGCCTTAGGACGCTTTGTTATCGATTCATTGAAGCTTTGTGTCAGAATTTTATGGAATACGATCTGGCAGTGACAATCTCAAGTGGGATTTTAACAATATGGCCACTAGCTGAGAAGAAAGAAGAGATAATCTTCTAGCTAGGGCTTCTTCCTCGCCGCAATTTTGTTCGAGGATCCTCTACTGGGAAGACCCCGTCGGTTTCTCGATCATATTGTTATATCCACTTTCGTCTCTTTTCACAATGTTAAACATATTTCTGGTTCTTCCTCCACCAGCTTTCGTATCATTTAATGGCACCATAGCACAGTGCCAGTTTTTCCCCATTTGTGAGGAAGTGGGGATTCAATGATTGCTGAGCTTTCTGGCGTGCAAATTTGCTTTAAAGATTGCCCTCACTGCTGCCGATCCAAAACGAGAGGGCTTCTTGAGGCCGATAATAATATCAATCGATCGTCTTCCCGCAGCATGCACTCTGCTTTCACTACATTTTCATCCGTTGTTGCTGAAGCTAGCCGTCCTATGCGGTCTTCATCTTCAAAGAAATTCCTTCCTCCTCTAAACTCTGCAAATCATCGATAGATAGTGAACGAAAGGAAAAGATTCACAAATGCATGACACAGTCTTTAAGTCATTCTCTCTCCCTTAAACCGATTTTTAATGTCGTAAGTACTCATAGTGCGGAAATGCTCTCGCTTGAGGTAAATCCTAGCGTCTGGAGTAGCAACATCTGCAGGCGCATACATAGCGCGCATAGACTTGCGCGTGTTACAATCTAAATTCTAATATAAAGCTAGGAAAAACTGAGTTTGTTTACATAAACTTCTGGTTGTCGATCCTCAAAAGTTTCTAGATACAGATAAATAATATTATTAAGTGATGCGCAGCATGTGTTGCAAATACTTAATCGCATGCAAATTCGAGAAAAATATAACTGAGAAAATCTTAGAGGTTATATTCACAAGACGTTTTCCACATGCTATTATTCATTTTGACATATGACTTCTACAAGCTTTTCTTACGAAAGATTATTTTTCTATCTGCTTCATTATAATCAAGATAAGCCTAGTTTCATTACACATTTCACTGTGGTTACAAAGGGCATAGAGGAAATCGAATCGACCGCCAACTATTTAAAAACCTGGCTCAGAAAGTTTATAGGTACTCTTTCCATGATATCGTGAGAAACAGCGAATAGCGATAGGTGCTGAAATTTCAGATCAATAACAACGGGTATCTTCAAAATGAACTGATGACACAACAAAATTTATTTGAAACAAAATGCTCTTAAGTTAAAGTCTTTTAAGACAATCCAAAGGTAGGAACCAGATCGGTTACGTGGTGGTAGTTACCGGGGCAGTCTCAAATTCCTTATTTTCCCCTTCCAGTGTCTCAAAAGACTCGAACCAAAGGTTATGTTTTAAATATACATATATTTTTATACTCATCTTTATGTATCTCATATATCCAGTTATATAAAATTACACAACATTTCTTTCAAATGGAGAGATGTAAAAAGGTTATAAAACTCAAGAATATATAAATTGTATTTGTCATACCTTAAATTATGACATTTTAATCAAAATTAAGGCAGTTTTGAATAGGTCTAAAAATTTAATGTAGTAGTTGGGTGTAGGGATTTATTGAGAATTATGCACATCTTCGGGATGTGCTGAACTTAAATACAAATTGTTTCGTTTCGGAGTTATGATATTATCTCTCTCCCTCTCGCGCAAACACACAGGATCTACTTCTAAATATATATATTTTGATTCAGATATCTGAAACTTATATTTATGGTGAATCTCGATATGAAATTTTCAGTGGAAAACAATACTTTGAGTTCGAATTCTGGTCCGGTGAGTTTCCGGACCCCCAGTGGTTTCCCTTATCTTGAGAAGACTAATATCGAGTAACTCTAAGCTCATTTAAGTATAATTTTATTGATTTCATTCATTCCGATATGACTACCAGGCTAAAGGTAAGATAGGGATATTAATAAAATCGAACCTAATGCTATGAAAAAAGCAATTAAAATATAAAATAGTTTTGTAATACAATAAAAGCTGCAAATTAATTGCAGTTATCTCGGATTGAAAAATTATTAATGTAAAGTATATAGAATAGGCAGGGAAAACAATTTGGAAACATTTAATAAAAAATACATTTAGAACCATAACACTATAGATTTTAGCATTAAAAACTCATGCAACTGACATGCTCTAACATAAGTTTGAAGAATTGGAATTAAGGTACCATAAAAGAAGATATAGTTTTATATTCTGCAATATTACTATTCATCTGTAGGCACCAAATACTGTCACGGACCACCATTGACCTAAGGGAACGATCTACGTACGGCATGTTGAGGGCTTGTAACTCAGAAGGTTCAAGATAAGCTACGCGCGTTATAATTTTTTTAGGGTTATTATTAATGAACCTGTCGGAAACTTAAATGCAGGTGTATCCTTGAAGAATGCGGCGGCTGAAGACCTAACGCTCCAATCATCGTTTAGCTGCCTGTCGCAGCAGTGCAAGAACTACAAAAATACGCTCCAAAAGAGAATCCGGCAAAGTCGAGTTTACAGAAACGGGAACCAGAATCTGCATCGATAGATGTTTATACCTCATCATTAAAGACAACAATTGTCGTAGTGTGGATGTCTTTTACGTCGCTTGCCTGTATTAATATCACGGAGGCGTGGTTTCAAAGGTACATTGTAAAAGGAAAGGGCAACCTGCTTGTGCTGCGTCGCAGAACGTGTTACATTTGCTTAGGATTCGATTCCTGTATTTGTAAGCGTGTAAAATTAATAGCATTCTGCTTGGCTTCAAACGCACAGAATAGTGTTCATTTTAAATATGCACGTATAACATCGTGCGGTGGAAATATATATATATATATATATATATATATATATTAGAAATAAAAATACTCTGTACTCCAGTATCAGTGAACCTCGCGGCAAACTGGTACAAAGTGCCATACAAAGTGCCACCTCTGTTGGTTGTGCATATTTGACATTCACTAATATAGCAGAACTGCAGATGTAACAGAGATTTTTGATTCCCTGAAAGGCCACAATGACACTTCTGTAGCAATAATAATTATTTCTATATAATAAGTCTAAGCACCGTGCTGCTATAATTGCATTCTTAGAATGGTTTAATTCTCGCTGGCATTTGTATTTTCCTATTTCTTGATGTTACAGATATCTCGGCCCTTCATAATACAACAAAGACAGACAGGAAAAATTTTAATACCTAAGAGATAAAAAGCTATAAAACACAAACTTTCGATGAGAAACATCTGTACCAGTTCAAAACAGAGGAAGAAATGCTGATTACAATTACAAGCACAAAATATGTTATGACACATCCGACTTTTCTATGGGAAGTAGACATGCACATTGTAGGCATATAAGGTATACAAACTTTGAAATCACGTTTGTAAGTGACAGAAAATCCTCAGGTTTAAGTTAAGAAAATGTAATGAAACACAGGGGGATGATAGAGTAGAGAATGAATGTCTTTATAACCAGAATATGAGAAGAGAGAGGAAACTGGATTTGCAGTGACTTTTTAGAGCATATAATGATACACGTAGAAGCAGAAGCATCTTTGTAATGTCCTGCAGTGATAAGGAGAAAATAGAGGGGAGTAAGGAAAGGAGAAAGAAAGAGAAAGGACAGAGAAAGGAAAGAGATCGTAAACGTGGAAATAGGTCATTAGCAACTGATTTTGTAATTGAGGAATGTGTGTACACAGGATTTCTACCTGCATATGCCCTTTTTGGATACACTGCATGTTCCTATTCCCCTTATTCATATTGACTATTCTGCAAATTGTTTCGATATATCCAAAAATAGAGCTCTTGCCCCAGTTTTATGTTATGTTCCAAATAACCGGAAGAAAATAACGACAGCTGACTTAAAGCTTGATTTTTTTTTTTTTTTTGCTAATGCTTAAATCTGTAACAATTTAAAGGAAGAAATGTTCAACTGAACTAGTAGGAAATTTGCATTGGAAAATCACCGTTATATTCACTTCCTTTTTCAGATATCATGAAACATTAAAAAATGTAGGTCATAAGTACAAGCAATGATAAATAGTAAAACGATAATGATAATTAATATTATTACCATTGTGCGATTAATTCCATATTCCACACTGAAGTTTAATACTATGTAATTACTATTGAGACGTTATAGCAAATATATTCTAATTTGCATGGATAAACTGTTTAAAACTGTTTATTATTTTCACCGGTGCTATTTCTGTATATTACTTTCTTTACGCGTACAATGTGCTTACATAGTGTAGAAAGTAGAGTATTGCACCCAAAATTCGATACCGAGATTTTATCGAAATACACTTGAGACACTCTGAATCCAAAAAACGTTTTTAGAAAAAGATCAGTATGTGTGTATGTATGGACAGCATAGCTCCATAACGAAAAGTACGTTAAATACCAAATTGATATTAAAGTTTAATATCTCCTTAGGGTGCGATACGAAGATTTTCATGAAAATTCCCCACTCCAAACTACCCTTTACCTGGAAACACTTTTGAAAATGCTGATTTTCTCAAATCTAAACAATTTTGATTGTAATATCGTATATTAAGGATACATGACAAATAAAGGATATATCTTGAAATTTCTGGGAATTGCCTCTAGAGATCTCTTATTCTGTATGAATTTCGCTGAACTGTGTATAACTGGTAAACCTAAGGGATAAAATTAAGATGTGTTAAGATACATAGTTTATGTCATGTGCGGCTTTATGTACAGCTGACCGTTTTCGAGATATTCTTGTTATTGGTTTCACTTTAAAATAATTTCTCAATTCCTGGGCGAAGCAAGTAATAAGACCATTTCTACCAATTTTATATAGATTTTAGCGTGAAGTAGACAGAAAAAGTTTTTTTAAAATTAATTTGTTACAGAGGTGTAGAGAAGGAACCCGTTCAGATTTTATGTTTTTATTAAGCTGTTTGATTCTTCTTCCTGCCCAGTTTTGTATACGAGTATTTTGATATGGGTCTCAGAACTCTTATTTTTTCTTCTTGTATTGATTGTAGTTGTTGATTTCGTATTGGGCCATATTTTGGATCCATACGTAACAGTAGACAATGTTATAGAATTACACAGTTTAATTATCGAGTCCGTTCTTACCTCATCTTTTTGTGGTCGCGCTAACGTCGCCAAAGTTTTATTTTTATTTTTCGTATTAAATGTTATACATATAACAATATATTACATTCTCTATGGTTTTCATTATGTGTTATTGAATAAATATGTTGCATATGTAACCTTTTGGTTTTATAAAATCTGATTATTCCTCGAGAATTATTACATCTGATATTTTGTTTAATCTAAAATGTGTAGGGACAGTAAAGCAACGAGTTTAAATTGCTATGACTCGCTAAACTGCTATACGCGAATCCCTTATCGATCATCGCCAAAGGAATTCTTGGCCTATCGCATATCCGTAACCACAAAATCTATAACAAAAGAATGACTTGAAGCGTAAGAAGCGCAAGTGTAACTCATTTTCAAAATACGTGATCTTTTATTAACCTAATCCCGCCTACATAAATAACTTCACACTAAAGAGCCTACGTTCTATGTTCCAAAATGGTACACTTTTATTTGCCTCTCTAAGGCAAAACAAAAAACAAAACAAAAAAAAAACTAATTTTCTAATTTACTTATATTCAATAATTCTTATTGGTCTAAGTACAGTTCAATAACCTTCTGCTTTCTGAGTATGTTGGCTCTCCAAATATTGAGCCTTGAATCATAATACAATTCTTGCTTACTGAATTTTGAGGATTCTAATTATCTTCACTACTTTTTCTACATAACTACTACGCTATTCTAATGACCCCCACAGAACAGAACAGAATATAATTTCTACTCGTTTTATAAATGAAATTAGTTATCGCAACTATTCTTTCATTATTTGCTTAACAATATAAATATTAATTTAATAGACAATTCCGGTATCAATCCAATAAATTATACAGAGGAAGCTTCTGCATCTAATTATTAGGACCATCCTGTCACCTTTTTTACTTTAATACGTATAGACAGTAAGGGAAGTAGGTATTGAATTCCATTAAAGGTTGGATATCGAAATTCCATTGGAACGACAAGTTTTGAAATTCTGTGAAACCAAAAAAGCATGTTAGGAAAAAGATACTCGCACAAGAGTGTGAGTATGTGTGTGTGTGTGTGCGTCGTGTGTGTGTGTGTGTGTGTGTGTGTGTGTGTGTGTGTGAACAGCCTGCCTCTAAAATGAATAACGGTTAGATATCCAACTTTGAAGAATGCATCTCCAAATTGTCTAAAAAATGTCCCTCCATTTTTACTGTCCTTTGTATAGCCAATTTTTATAAAATTTTGAATTTCTCAAAAATTGCTCTAACGATTTTGATTAACATACTACATATTTAAGACATTTTCATGACATGACAAATAAAATTTAAATCCTGAATTTTTTGGGAATAACTTCTGAAGTCTTCTTCATTCTGAATTACCTTTGTATAACGGTAAACTGTAAACGATAGAAAGAAAATATACTACAGTAAAATTGGAAAATCATATTAAAACAATGTATTTGAAATACATTATTATAGGGATATTAATATTATCAATTATTACCTAATTTCAAATTTATATTTCCCTCAAATGGGATGTTTTTATTCGTTTTTCTTGCGCCTAGCAAAGCAAAGAGTACGGAATTTCAAGGAAGTCACTCAACGATTTATTAAACGATTGGCTAGTGTTTTAGTCTAGTGTATTCCCTTATTTTTTGTACAAACAAAGGAATATGTAGGTAATAAAACCTTTTCTGTTACATTTATCTCGATCAGTATGAACTAGAAATAGGAATACGTTTTTGTAATATTCCTAATAATTTACTGCGCCACTCAGATTTTTAAAGAATTCTACTGTTTTTCTGTTTTTCCGTTCTTTCGGGATGGCGTTTTACTTCAACACGTATTTTAGAAGCGTATCAAGCATTTCTGAAAATTGCTAGGTGCAAATTTATATTTATTAGTTCAAGATTTATACTGCCCATTTTGAGAGCTTTTAATTGTTCGTTTTTTCTCTGTGGGTTCTTTTAACTTGTTTATTTCCATACTATCTGTGTCAAAATTTTTTTTATCTTTATTGACACTGTTTCATAAATCTTTTAGATACAATTTTATTATAATTCATAAAAAATTACTTCTGAATTTAGATTTCATATAAATTTAAAAAAGTTATGTTGAGATTTCAAGTACTCTCAAATGAATTGTAAGCTCGCCTGGGTAGCGTAGCGGTGGAGAGTCTGCCTCACATTCGAAAAGTCGTGAGTTCGAATCTCGCTTAGAGGGAGATACCTGGATAAGGTTTTTTCGGGGTTTTTCCTTATCCTGAGAAGCCGAATGTCGAGTAACTTTAAGCTCCATGGACCCCGAGATCATTTGAGCATAATTTCATCAACTTCATTCATCGTCTGATATGACCAAACCAGGTTAAAGGACGTTAAACTACAAAAAAAAAAAAAAAAAACCAATAATTTTAAACATCTTGGTACATATTTGTTCATATAAGAAATATAAACTAGCTTTGTTAACATGTGGGGAAAACTGTGCCCTTGTCGCAGTTATTTGTTGTACCTCTGGTCCGCTTTGGTCCTTCAAGACGCAAACCAGCACGGTTGTCTCCTGGACACCGGTCTGCAGGTAAGGTATGTCCATCTCGATGTCTCACTGCTTCAACCAAACATTTTCTAGGTTTGATGTTGGATACTTCAGGTTGAAAACAATGGCTTAAATTCGGAACATAGGAAAACTTTTGAGGTATTTGCAATATGAGTATAGTGATAGGTTTCCTGTGAAACATAACCATTTATCAATATATTATGTCGTAGCTAAGAAAATATGTTTAGTTTTCCGGTGTCCATGTTTAAATAGAACGTGGATAGTTTCCAAAACAATTGTGCTCAGCTTGACCTGCGGACGTATCAGAGTATGGTTAACACAGCAGTTTATAGCTATAATATAGAACGTACTTCTAGTCTGTGGAACAAAAAGATGCTCTTCTGTATTCAGAGGACTTCACGGGGGAGGTGCAGCTTAAGGGATGAAATACCTAGCAGGATTCGAAACACATCGGTCATGCAGTTAGATATTACACCGGAAGGCTTTACGATCTGTGAGAAAGATATAGCAGAAGAAAAATCCATCTCATGGCTCGGGACACATGCACTTAGAGCAGGAAACGTATACCCCAGTAATACGTTATAAGGGGGCTTTTAGGGGTGAGAATTCCAAGATATATGTGCGGAGTTTGGAGAAGCTCGC
Source organism: Hymenopus coronatus (assembly GCA_030762935.1). Lineage (NCBI taxonomy): Eukaryota > Metazoa > Arthropoda > Insecta > Mantodea > Hymenopodidae > Hymenopus > Hymenopus coronatus. The sequence goes on along the minus strand of CM060894.1, from coordinate 102,555,050 downwards.
TCCGCCGGAATAAACACTCGATTTAAGCTGACCATCACGTAGAACCGTCGCAAAAAATTATTCCCTCCTATCTCGCACACTCTCTTCAAGAAGAGGGTGGAGAGATGAGACACAGGAAGGAATGCGAAGGTGGAGTCTGGAAGCAAGAGGGATGAAAGAAGATAATATGATGAAACATGTGACGTATGTCGTGGCGAGGGTAATGTCTTCGGGGGTCGCAAAGTTGCCCCGAAGCGACCGCTATTGCCGGAATTAGTTTTCGACATGCAATGAGGGAGGTCAACATCAAGAAAGGACATTCGACGGCGTCCCGCAGGAATGTTGGGGGAACTTCCTCTCCGCTGTGGGGAAAATAATTAAATGTTCTTAGAAATGTGATGGATAATTCTATTTCCATTACATGAGGACTACCTCATAGAGGAATTGAGCCGAAAGCAGTAAAATCGAGACGCAATCAACAAGTGAATTGCAATATATTGTTATACATTATTAAACTTGATAAAACCGGAATAAGGGAATGGTGAACTATTGATGTATACTTTTATCACCTTGTAAATAACTAAGTAAACAGTAATTGGAATATGTCATCTTCAGGAAAGAAACAAACAGTATTCTACACTTAAAGCAATACATTTTCAAAATATATAGTTTTTTGCACATTGTAAATGGAGCAGGTACTCCATTTAAAAAATTCACCGAATTACATATTTTGAGGTACCTGAATAAAAAGAAGTGGTATTTTTAGACTAAAGTCTGTGCGTCAGTGCATAGCTCAGAAACGAAAATTCCGTTAAATACTGAATTTATGCTTAATTTCACTATTTTCTAGGAATGCCAAACGAAGATGTTTAAGAAACTGCCCCACGCCAAACTACCTTATACATGGAATATTTTTCACAATTTTGATTTTCTACAAAATGGCTCAAATCATTTTGATTAAAGTATTATATCCTTAAGAATACTTTTTGAATTTTCTGCGATTAGCCTCTGAAGCCCTGCACATTTCAGATAAATTTTGCATAAGATATAACTATAAGAGATAAAGAAAATCTTAACATAGAAAAATGTAGATATCGTTAAAACACAAAATGTATGTCACCTGCATATTGGCTTTAATTTTCCAATGCCTATACATTTATCAAGTGGAAAATCGTTATTTTTCTTCTATGCTCAAGCAAAGAGATTGAAATGTCAATGTATCACGTAGAGACCAGTTCATGAAAGATTTGATTATCGGTTTAACCTACTGTTATTCCTTATTCCGCATATCTATAGGGAAGTATGCCATAAAAGTGCTTCGGAAAATATTTATTTCGATATTAGTGATGTATATAGAAAATCAAGTTCTGATAAGAATAGTTTCTCGCAGAGTACATATATACCTATTGGACAACAAAGTTTAATGGGATGTATCAGATCGTTGTTATGGTATTAACTATTTTTTCGTTTAAGCATTTTCTTAATATGAAATGCCTCTAGGAAACTACGATTTATTGTACTGCTTCCAAATGTTTGATTTGAATTTAATATACAAGGTTAAATAAAATATTTTGAAAACATTTCAAAATTTTAATTAGCTTAAGAGGCAACACAATGTATATGTGATTTGGCTTTTTAAGGACATTAAGAGAAGCAATTTCCGTGCTGAACCTCTATAAAATATATATATTAAGGTTTTTTGGAAACTATAAAACTACCACTTATAAAACATTTATTCTAATTCAAAACTTATTGTCAAATCATACATTTATTTTATTGATATTTCGATAAACAAGAACATTTGCAGACTTTTTCAGATATTTTCCTCTGGAGGTACACTTTTTTAAAAACGAATAATAGATAGAGCTGTGATTTTTTGTGCACATGCAACATGCACTGCTCTAAACAACCGGTGAAAGCTTTTATGCTACTGGTATATGAAATTCCTAAAAAATTATAATACGTATCAAAATTTAATATCTAAAAATTAAAAATAAAGTACATATAATTATATATTTTGGTTAAAATTTCACCAGCTATATTAAATTTCATGTTTTTAAAGTGACTAAAGGTCTCAAGTGTACGTCTGAAGTGTCTCACTTTAATTTTTTAGCGGGAAAATGAACCTAAAGAAGAAACTATCTGACAAATGTTGCAAATTTGATTATTTATTGAAATATCAACAAGTTAGCAATTATTAAGCTAAATTATGATTGTTTGACTATTGGTTCTGATTAGAGTACGTTTTTTATAAGTGGTAACATTTTCATTATGATACGTAGCTTTTAGGTGCGGTTTTTAAGAAACCTTAATATATATTTCAATGAGATTCAGCATGGAAATTGACATTCTGGGTCAATCAAGTGTTGTTAAAGTTTATCAGTGTGAGTTACTGAACATTATTCATCTGAACTGAACCATTTAATTTTCTACACTAGTACACAGCAATTTTAAAAACCATAATCCCTGAGACTATCTTAAGAATTAACTGTGATTCAAAGAACATTTGCAACAGTAAAAATCTGAAAACTAAAATTGAGAAAAAATAAGCTTATAACTCAGTGAGGTACCTCACCAGTTGTGTTGTATGGAAGTGAAATTTATAGTGCAAAAACCAAACTAAAGTTTTTCAAAATTACACCTATGCACGGCCTTAAATGTAATAAACCTTCTGTACCATCGGCCACATAAAAGTTTCCATCATCCAAAGTTAATTGTTATTACGCAAACAGAATAATGTATTTCAGTACATTTGTTTTGCCTGCCAATTTTGTCAACATTTTCATTCTGAGTAGTAATATCATTTAAATCCATCACATAAATACTTAAAAGATAATCAATAAATGGGTTAAACTCTTCCTCTAGGAGATAATTAAAACTGAATAAATTTAAAAAAATCTTATGTGTTGCATTCATATAACTTCTCTGCCATCTACCGTTTATTCGTGGATTATAAGCTATATTTTCCAAGACATTTGACCTACCTAATTTTAATCATCCATCCATCCATCCATCCATCCACATCCACATCCACATCCACATACACACATACATACATGTATATATATAAAACAATAAAAATAGTCTGATGTGTTGCATTCACATGGAACATTTTTCGAAAATGTTGATATTCTTAAAAATGGCTCTAACGATTTTGATTAAAATATCGTATATTAAAGATATTTACCTGACAAATAAAATGTATATCTTGACTTTTCTGGGAATAGCTTCTGCAGACCTGTTTATTCTGGATGAATTTTGCTTAATTCGGCGTAACTGGTAAACCGTAAGAGATAGACAAAAACTTGCTATACAAAAAATATAGGTTTTTTTTAAAATACACAAGTTGTGTCATATACATTTTTCTCGTGGAGCTTACCGTTTTCGAGGTACTCAATGTTATTAGTTTCAGTTGTGAAGTACTTATACTTTTCTCAGACGGGAGTGTCCGTTTTCTTTTGTTCTACTCCTGGCCAAGAAAAGAAGCGATTTGTAATGACAATCGCGTAACGACAACTTTTAAAACATTTGACTATTGGTTTAGCCTAGTGTATTATACGGAACTAAGTAATAAGAACATTGTGCTAATGAGCACCTAGATTAGCAAGGTGCAGAAGGAAGAATTATCCTATATAAGAAGTTTGTAGAACAGCTAGAGCTAGAGATCACATCAGAAAACACATCAGATTTGTTATAGTAAGTTTTTGTCTATCTCTTACGGTTCACTGGTTCTGTCAAATTAAGCAAAATTCATCCAGAATAAATAGTTCTTTATAACTTATTGCCAGAAAATTCACGATATGTATTTTGTTTGTGATGTAAGTGACTTTAATATGCGGTATTTTAATCAAAATTGTTAGAGCCATTTTTAAAAAAAAGCAAAATTTTCGAAAATTTATAATGTAAAGGGTGATTAGGGGTGCGGTGCTTTCTTGAAAATCTTCGTGTCGCATCCTTGAAAGATATCAAACTTAAATACCAAGTTTGGTGTTTAACCATCTTTTCGTTTTTGAGCTATGCTGTCCACAGACCCCACACACATACATACACATAAAAAACACATGCACACACATACACACACAGACTGACAGACAGTCACACACACACACATACCTGTTTCTGAAAATGCTTTTCTTTTAGACTCAGGGGGCATAAAACACGTATTTTCGGTGAAATCTCGACATCGAATTTTTGGGAGGAATTCAATACTTCTCTATCCCTATGCATATTGTACATATGGGGCTACGGAAAGTAAAAAATCTGATGTGTTCCATTCACATGGCTTACTCTCCATCTGTGTAGCAAATTATGGATTATAAACTTATTCTTTTATTTACTTCATTTTAATGGAGATAAATACTACCAAGAACATGACTGCTTCATGGTCGAGTGGTCAGCGAGCTGACTTCTCTCCCGGAGGTCCTGGGTTCGATTCCGCTGGGGCGGGGAAGTTTTCTTTAACCGAAATTATTCCCTATCCCCCATAGTGTCTGGAAGTATGAATGTGAGAGTAAATGTGCGTGTGTTTAATAATATAAAGTTTAACCTAATGTTCTGAACCTACAGTTTCACAAGTGAAAGCCCCCGATATGACCATTGATGTTAAAGGGGGCTATACAAATGAAGCAAAAAAAAAAAAAAAAAAACTACCAGGAACGATCTTTTTTTTTTTTTGGTAGTGTTTAACGCCCGCTTTAACTACTTATGGCACCGCAGGCGGTGACACTGGTGATACATGAATGATGATGGAGCACCGGTGGAATGCGATGGCGGGGGAAACCGGAGTACCCGGAGGAAACCCGCCCCAGCGCCGCTTTGTCCACCACAAATCTCACATGCGGTCGCTTGGGATCGAACCCCGGCCGAGGAACGATCTTCTTACTCAGGTCCATATAAGTAAAATTAGGGAAATAAGGGGATACACTAGGATAAACCGACAGTCAGAATCTTTTAAAATGTGGTTGCTATGGCATTGAGGTTACTTTCATTGCGTAGCCAGGAGTTAACAAGTTTCCGCAGGAGAAAAGCATCTTAGAACTCAAACCAATAACAAGGAATATCTCCTAAGCGGTCAACTGAATGAAACAATTATATCACATAAGTTCTTTTTTACAATATTTACTTTTCTGTGAGAAAGTTTTTGCCTCTCTCTTACGGTTTACAGTTATACAAAATTCAGAACAATTCATCCAGAATAAGGAGGTCTTCAGAGGCTATTCCTAGAAAATCAAGATGTACATTTTATTTGTGACGTAAATATCTTAAATATAAGAAATTTTAATCAAAATCGTTAGTCAGTTTTGAGAAAACCAAAACTTTCATAGTACTTTCCATGTCAGGGGTAGCTGGGGGTGTTGCAGCCTTCGGAGATACTGAACTTAAACATCAAGTTTGGTATTTAACGGTATTTTCGTTTTTGAGCTATGCTTCCCACATACACAGACACCCATTTTTCAAAAACTGCTTTTTTATGATTCAGAGGGTCCCAAAATATTTATTTCCAGTGAAATCGGGGTATTGAATTTTTGGATGCAATACAATATATTCTCTATTCACATGTACATAGTACGAGTAGAGAAAATAAATACGGTTGAATGGTTTCCTCTCTCCCTCTCTCTATCTGTCTCTCTCATTCTCCCACACACAAAAAAGGTCGTTAGTTCCAACCCGGGGGAGGGCGATTGAGTTTCGAACTAAGCTAGTCCGCTAGCTAGAGTACCTGACTGCTATGCAAGAGGTCCCAGGTTCGATCTCCAGATAAAGGATGGGATTTTTTCACTAGTCCAGATTATTTCCTATCCTCCCAGAACTTGAAAGTATGAATGTGTGTGTGTGTGTGTGTGTGATGTAATGATTACAATTAAAAACGCTTGAAACCTAAAGACAGTACACAAGCAAACATCAATGTTTCAAAGGTAAATACCACTGAAATGACCATGTAGTTAAAGGCGAGGTCTAAATGAAAAAAAAAATGAATTACAAATAAAGGATTTCTCGAAATTCGCTTGTGCCACAAAAAAGTTATGTCAAAGAAATTTATTTGTTTATTTTCTTGAAGGATACGGAAATTAAATACCAAGCTTGATACATAACAGACATTTTGTTTTTGAGTTATGATGTTCGCAGACAAAACACGGACCTTTTTCTTAGAATGCTTTTCTTATTCAGGGGGTCTAAAAGCATATTTCCAATGAAATCACGATATCTAATTTGTGGGTGGATTACATTACCTTCTCTCCTTAATATTTAATTCTACATACGTACTAAGAAAGTAAAATTCGTTAGAGGCGTTTACAATAAAATAGAATAATGACAAAACATTTTCCATAAATGGTTGGAGGATGTTCGTATCCCTGAAAGATGCTGCATTTAAATATCAAATTTAGTTGGTATTATCCTTCTTTGATTTATAATGTTCAGTTATGCTGTTCACAAACGCATATTCGGATATACGGACCCACACAATTGTCTAATTTTTTCAATGAAAATAGTGAGTATTTTTAGTGAAATATTGGTATCGAATTTTTGGCTGGTATGCAGCACCTTCTCAATCGATTAGATATGCTTGATAGAGAAGGTAAAAATATATTTCAATGTAACGTTGTCTGAATCAAGATATCCAATACACGGGATTATAAAGCATAAAAGCGAAACAGTTAGTGAGATAATATTATCTTAAATATGTTTTATAACAAATAAAATTTTATTTTTATAATGAAAATATAAAGCTTTGCTTAAACCATTAATTGGGTAGACCGTAAATGCATTTAAACCATTTGATATTTTTTTGTCAAAAAGGCTTATGTTGTTACGTAAGGTGACTGTGGTTGAAGTGTCTCGCTTTGGCGCTTCGTGGTGCACAGGATCGTGGGTTCGAGTCCCGCCTTGGGCATGGGTGTTTCTGTGTTTGTAAATGTGTCTATGTTTGTGTATGTGTATGTAAAAGGAAAACGTTAAGAATAATAAGGTCTACTAAGGAAAGATAGGAAACTGGAAAAAATTGAGAAAAAAGGATTACAGAAAAAAAAATAATAGTTGATAAAATTATAGTGTCCGGGTTTTAAAGTACCTAAAGACATTGTAAGTTGCCATTGGGGTGTCATTTTAAAATAACATGAAATAACCGTCTGGTTTATCGGAAAACATGCGATTCAGTTGAGGAATGTAATGCCGTGTAGGCATGTTTTAATGATAGCTCAGTGGTTAGAGCAGCCGGCTAGAGATCGGGGATCAGTGATTCAAATCCTAGCTATAGCATTGAATTTTTCTGTCTGACTCTACCTATCCAACTCCTTTCCTACATACGTCTGGTGTGGGAAAAACAATTAATTAGCACTAAAGTCAGGAATGTCTCACTGTAGATATACATTGCTTTAAATAAAACTTATAGCAAGGTTAGTACTCATTATTGTCATGTAACTATCACTAATGAGAGAAGGATTTATTATTATTATTATTATTATTATTAGGCAAACATATACAGTGTACAGAGCAGTTATATGCGCGTTCTGCAGCGCGATAATACAGGTAGCTTAGTAGTGCGTGTTTTGGACATTCTAAGAGATTTTAAACCGAGGGATTCTACAATGTATTTACTGATAAGATATATGGTACATGCATCCATATTTATTAACTCATAAGTAATACATTTGATCGATCTGGTAATGAAAATGTAAATTTGAAAATTCCTTATTCCTCGACAGAAGCCAATGAGATTTGACTAAGGCATGTGACGGTTAAGATATGGGGCAAAGCTATATGGAACAGAGGTAAGAATTATCTATAATACAACTTTTGGTGAAATTAAGAAAAAATCTCGTTTGTTCCATTCATATGACTTTCCTTACAGAATTCTATTTATTCTTTTATCTATCAATGCTAATCAAGATAAGCAATGCCAGATCTGGCCTTATTATTTGCCTGTATATAAGTAGGAGAAAAATAAGGGAATACACTATGGTAAGTCATAATCAGATTTTTTAAAAGCCAGTGGATGAGTGACAATTGAAATTTTGTCCCGTTTGAAAAAAGACTGAGCATCTTATAACTCAATTCAACTAATCGGAATATCTCGAAAACGGTTAACTCTGCAATATATATATATATATATATTAGTTATACCATACATATATGGCATAATTTGTGTGTTCTAATAAGGTCTACATTTATTGTAGTAAGTTTTTATCTATCTCTTACGGTTTACCAGTTATACAAAAGTTTCACAAAAGTCAATCTTTAGAGATCTTCAGAAGCTACCCTCAGAAAATTCAAGATACACATTTCGCTTGTCGTGAAATTATCGTATAGACATTTTAATTCAAATCGTTAGAGCCACATTTTATAGAATCAAAATTTTTGAAAAATGTTCCATGAAAAGCGGAGTTATGAGTGGGGGATTTTCTTGTAAATCTTCGTGTCTCCTGCCTGAAGTTACTCAGCTTAAATACCAAGTTTAGTATTTATTTGACTTTACATTTTTTCCAGTGAAATCTAATTCTGAGTGGAATACCTACAATACCTCTCTATCCGCTACGTGTATTGATATTCGGGGCTAGAGAAAATAAAACTAATTACTTTTTTAATGTTTAAAAATATCATGTGTTTTCCAAAATAATTTCGCAACTCAATTTCCACAACCAAAATTAATAAACACTTGGTTTAGAGAAAGTTAGAAAATATCAAACATTTAAGATAGCCAATCAGAAAAGGAATGTTTCAGTTAAAGGAATAATTGGTTTCCTTCTGGTTTAGAATTTTGAACTTTACTTGGTATAAAGGTAGATAAATGCTAGAGACAGTTCTTTGCATATTTCTAGAACAAACTTATACGCCGAACAGGGTTTAGCAGCAGTTAAGGTTCGCGAAGCCAGCTAATCCAACCTCCGCTATTTCTTGTGCGATCTGCGAAATTGCCACAACTTGGCCCTCTTCCTAACTCCACCACATAATTTCAAACTCAGTACACCAGTTTTTGCCCAAAGGGATATCTAACCATACAACACTTTTTGCTGATATCAAAGTATAAATTTTGTTTTTAAATGGGAGAAACGAAATAAATACGAGAAACAGGAAAAGGAAGGGCTAGCCGTGAAAAATATCTGGACCAAAAATACTAAATTACAATTTAAAAAAAAAAACATATCTTCCGCTGCCTAATCCGTCTTGGTTCCCATAACTTCTACTGCAGCGCCTCTCGCGGCGTTTTCATGATAAAACTCGCACATTAAGTATAATTACATCTCACTTAAACAAGCTCAACATCTCGCTAATCCTGCTTCCACACAAACACGCAGCAGAAGGGGACTCGGTGTGTGCAGCGCCAATAAAAACAAGACGAGTGTTTATTACTTTGTATTATGTAACTAAGGCTTCTCTTTCTGTGTTGCTTTTTGCAAAAAGCTTAACGTTAACAGGAACCTAAATTACGCCCGAGGGGAGGGCTGAACCCCTTTTTCCTACTACCAGCATGTGACATTCAAATATCCTTCTTCTTTATAAACTTTTTCTTATGGATTTAGTGGCAAGGCTCGAAGGAGAATCGCTGCATAATTTACGTCTTGAAGTGAACAAAAATTTGCTTACTTTCCCTATTGTTTATTGTTGTTTCCTGTACTGTTCTGCCAATAATGCGATAGCGAAATCTCGTACATATTTGTGACCGAGCCAGGTGCCTCAGGTGTTTTGTCTCGCACTGGCTTCGGTAGGTCATGGGTTCGATTGCTACGGCCAGTGTATTTGACCCTGGGTTTTCGGGGTTTTCCCGAGTCACTAGGCTACAACTGGGGAAGTTTCTTCATTCCCTCGAACTTCCTGTCCCTTCATTTCATCTCCATTTCATCTGGATTATAAGAGTCGGCGAGGACTGCGGTTGTGGCTCCCCTTAGAAATGCAGGTCTCAACAGCTTGGTCAAATTTGGGGTGGGGACTCAACGCTCCTCGCGTCTAGATGTAGAGCTGTTTTGGGTAAGTTAGGGACCTTTCACGGTGGCTCATTCCCCGCGGTTCGTTTTCGGCCGCCCGTATATGCTATTCTTCGTCATCCTAACCTCCTGGTGTATGACGCGGAATAAGCCCATGGTGGCTACAGTGTGGAATCACCTCCATTATGCGAATAATGCACAAAAAATTCTTACATTTGACTGCAGATGGATGCTCTAATTAGATAATACACTTTCAAATATGTAACAGAGTTGCTCCTATTAGATATGTATAGCAGTTCATTACTTAACTCCCACTAAAATTTTTATGAAAAATCTTAAATATTACTTTGAAACAATGGTTGAATTCAATGCTTTTGTTTATATATTTAAAGCCTCACATTAACAATACAAATTCATAGTGATCTTATAGCAGAATGTATCAAGAAATACATTAACACAACACATGCCAGAAATTATTTTAACCATTCTGAAACTGTAGCTTAAGGAACAAAATGCTTAATATATTTCTTCATTAATGTCTATAATGAATTATCAGAGGAAATAAGAATCTCTGATTTTAAAAATTAGACGAAACACAAATATAATTTAAACTAACATTAGTAAAACACTTGTGGAATTTTGTGTTATATTATTATTATCATTAATATTAATAATAATAATATTCAATATACATATTTAATGTCTCATAAAATATCTTTAACATATGAATACTGGGGAAGTATCATTTTAGAGCATTTTTTAGAAACTCAAAATTTTAGAAATTTTGGATGTTATATAAAAGAAAATCTCCCATCCAAAATAGCCTTAAATAGAAAATTTCTAAAATTTTGAGTTTCTCAAAAATGCTCTAAGAGGATATCCCCAGCATTCATATGTTAAAGATATTTTATGAGACATACATATATATATATATATATATATATATATATATATATATATATATATTCCAGAAACACGTAATTATTTAATATTCTATATTTAATATAATTATTTAATATAGTATATTTCTAAAATAGTACTTGCATAATTATGATAATTTACTTCTTTGTGACTCCCGATAAATATTAAAATAACACATTTGCAGGAATGCTTTTAATTTTTAATTGCTTACAGCCAAAGCTCTCTAAAATTGTCACTGGAATATTTTGACGTGTTCTTTTTTTTCAATCCATACGCCTGGATCTCAACCCGTCCAAGGGAGAACCATTTGACGGCACGACCTCTCTTGCTAATAGCAGGCAATAATACGAATATAAACAATGGCCTCCTTATTCCTTGCAACGTAACCAAATATGTTGGCGATGATTTCAGCAGCCATAAGCTTAACTACAGTAGAGCCTGAGAGGGGCACTAAAATATGGCACAGTGCAAGTCTCAACTCCGAGGGATTTTAATGTAGGCCTACTGTTTTGTGCAAAGATCTTAAGTTGCTTTTCATTGTTGCTGTTCAGCGATCAGGGCACATATACCAGAGACAAGCAGATTCTAAATTGCAAGGAAAGTCACATGTGTGGGCATAAGGAAATCTCCTTGCCACAGTTAAGATAAACATAGACTGATTTTGTTTTGGGCCAAATCATTGAAACATGCCATCTTCCTCCTCGACTGCGTTGTCATACTTATGAAATACTTCTGGAGTGTGCAATGCCAACATTTTGGAAGAAATATCGCTTGATTCTTTGATCCAACTTCATGTCCAAAACTATTGGAGTTCCTCCGTATTATGTTGTTAACAGGTGCGTCTAAATTAGTCTTTCCCAATCTCTGGATGGGAAGAGGCAATTCTACAGTGCCCTAGGACCTCAATCCCAAGGATTTTTTTCGGCGGTTATCTTCAGACCAAGGGATATTAATCGCCGATTTATTCTGAAGAGACTCTAGACGCCCGCAGTAATTCGCTGGTAATGATATCCGTAACGCTCCAGGTATGATCAAAGGGTTCAGAATCATTTCTGTGTAGATATCCCCAGTGTATTGTGGCAAATGTCGCCACTTTTAACAATTCCTTCGAAATCTGTGATTTTCTACATGTTTTGCATAATTTTATTCTCATTGAACTGATTGTATTGTAATAGCGAAAAAGCTGATTTTTGTATAATCCAGACAAGTGATATATTTTAAATAGCTATAAATGTATGTTTTTGTTAGTCGCTATTTGTGTAGACTCGTCTAGTTCATTTAAATTCATTGCACGTATTTAGTTTTCAGTATCATTAGATCTTGAAAGTGTAAATGACAATTAAAAGAATTTTGAAGTTGAAAACTTGAGCATCGTTTAAGTTAACAGTTATACGCAACCTACACAAATATTTCCTGTAAATTGAATTAAACCAAATATGTACATACTTATGAAGAAAGAAACAACAAACGAAAGAAAGAGAGAAATAAATAAGCAGCGCAGCCACTTAAATTTGAACCCAAAACAAATTTCTGTTCACCTGCCCCTTTCTGGTAACGTATCCATTGCGCTAAAGACGCGCGCTACCATGACCATCAATGTTTTATTATATCTTACAATTGAAGTGAAAGTAATCAGTGGCGAGCAGATCCTACAATTTTAAGGCATAATTTTGTAATTTGTCTTCGTAAACCATTAGTCCTATCTCAAATTGCCTACGAATGGGCTTTTATTAATAAAATCAGGCGGCAAAAGTCATATACTCCCAGTATATGTTTAATAGAGTGCAATGAAATCATACACCACTATGCTGTATACAGCATGTAATCTAATTTAAGATAATCGAATACGGCAGAAGGTTGCATAATTTTTCTTCAGAGGAACAGAGTTTTTATTTTATTTGCCACACACATTAAAATAGGAACCTAAGGATAGCAACGGAAAATATTTTGATAGCTAAAAAGTGTATAAAATATGCGCTAATATCTAAATTAAGAAACATTCACTGACATATACTGCTATAAAATTATGTAATTTAACTGTTTTAGTTAAAATAAATCTGCCAGGTTCTATTCACATGGTTTTCTCTAGCTGTTCCACATACAAACATTCCTTACAAAAGTTATTCTTTTATCTACTCATGCTGATCCAGATAAAGTTAGCAAGAAATGTTTTAGTACTAGCCTCCTTCTAAGTAGAAGGGAAATAAGGAAATACACTGGACTAAAGGGATAGTCGAACCTTTCAAAAATCTGGTCGATATGTGAACAATTAAAGTTCGGTTCGCCTTTCATTACCAGTAAAACAAAACAGAGATGAAATTAAAGATGGCCCCGTTTGAAAAAGGTTACCCAGGAGCTTAAAATTGAAACTAATAACAACGATTATCTTGGAAACGGTGAACCCTACAACAAAAATGTATATTGCATAAATTGTAGATATATTTGAAACAGATTTACAGTTTTGTATAGTAAGTTTTGGTCTATTTCTTACGGTTTACTAGTTATGAAAATTAAAGCAAAAACTCATCCAGAAGCTAAAGGTTTTCAGAAGCTATTCCAAGGAAACTCAAGATATAGATTTTATTTGTCACTAAATATGTTTAATATACGGTATTTCAATCAAAATCGTTAGCCATTTTTTAGAAAATAAAAAAATTTCAAGAAAAGGGTAATGTAGGATGGGTAGAATTTCTTGAAATTCTTCGTGTCACATCCTTGGGAGACACTAAACTTAAATACCAAGTTTGATATTTAGCGTACTTGTCGTTTTTGAGTTATGCTGCTGTTCACAGACACACAAACTGACCTTTTTCTAAAATTTCTTTTTTATTCACAGGATCTCAAAATATATATTTCTGGTGAAACCTCGGTATTGAATTTCTGGGTAGAACACAATACCTTCTCTATCTACCATGTACGTTGTACATATGCGCTAGAGAAAGCAATAACATATTGGAAGCAGTTGGCTAAGAAATTTACAGTGTCATATGCAACATTTGCACATAGTTTCACGCCTATAACCGCAAGTAAACCAAGAATTCAAGCATAATAAAGCAAAAGCAAAATTCAGCTCACGTACAAGCAGAGGACCATATTACTTTCTCCGTCTATAATACATTTGTGCTATTTTAATTAAATTGTTTAGGCAGCGGAAATATTAACAAGCACAACATACTGACTCTGGGAAAAAACTGTAACTACTTCCCAGACGAGTCACGTTCTTCCTTGTTATTTGATTTCCCAATTTGTACGTTCTTCTAGATTTTGCCCAATCTCTTTTCTCAATCTTTCCTATCGGCCCTTACTCGATGTTCCACATAGCGTTTCCCGAGCCAATAAATCGTGCTTTCTCCAACTTCATTTCGGGCCCTGTCCCGTTTATCTCCAGATTGTGCAGTATCATCCTCTGCTTTCGTTTGTTTTCTTTTCGTTTTTGTTTCAGACCTATTTTATTTTTGTTTGGGCAGACAAGAACCTCCAGCGAGACGAAGTAAAAATGATGCACGTTTGCCAACTGAAAATTAAATGCTGCGTCTATTTTGGCTCTTATACTAACTTAAGCTTCAATGTTTTCTTTTGCTCCATTAATTTTTATTTTTTGAGATTAAGTTCGTTTTAATATATGGAGCAGAAAATTAAAATTAGTTTGGTTTTTTCAGAAAATGTTTTCGACACTCATATAAGTACATTTAGACCTTAAATATTTTCTTTAGATTCAATATCAAAACTACACAAGTTCTCTATTTTTATTTCACTAGCCCGCATGTAATATAATGTACCTACATATTAGTTACAGAAGGTATTGTATTACACTTAAAATTTCAATGTCCAGATTTCACTGGAAATATGTTTTGAGATCACCTGAGTCCGAAAAAGTCATTTTTAGGAAAAGATCCGTAGGTGTGTGTGTGTGTGTTGGTATATGATTGAGGACAGCATACCGTTGTATTTATGTAGTATCTTCTAAGGACGCGACTCGAAGGTTTTCAAGACCCCCCCCCCGAAGCCACCACCACAAACTACGCTTTATATAGAAAATTTTTTGTAAACTTTGATTTTCTCAAAAGTGGCTCTTATAATTGATTAAAATTCCGTATATTAAAGATATTGACATTACACATAAGATATACATTTTGAATTTTCTGGGAATAGTCTCTTAAGAGCTTTTTTTTTTCTGGATGAGTTTTTATAGATTTTGTATAACGGTTAATCCGTAAGATATAGACAAAGACGTTCTGCACAAAAAATATTAATCTTGTTAAAACACAATGGTTATGTAAATCTACTTTTTCTCTAAGAGTTCAGCGTTTCTGAGATATTCCTTGTTATTATTTTCAATTTTTAACTATCTTAAACGTTTCTCAAACGAGATCATGTAAAGCGAACCGAACCACCACTTTTACACATAGCGACTGGCTGTTAAAGAATTAGACTATCGCTTTAATCTAGATGTTCCCTTATTTCTCTTCTACTTACAAAGAAGCAAGTAATAAGAGCATTTATACTAATCAGATTTTTCGATACTACTACTTTCGCCGCCCTATTACCTCTTCTTCAGCTTCTTCACAACATGGAAGTTTAGTGCCGGTGTGATATCAATTATCACTTTAAATAGAATTGTAACACCATCTCTATTTAACTTCAACTTGCTCTTTATTTCTTCCACATACTGATTACAATCAGAATCTGCTCACAAATAACTGTTTTTATTCAGTCATACAGCTCCTTTCGACGTTCGCAGCGGCGGCTACTACAACACGCTACGAATTTTCTGTCGAAACTTACTCAACTGCTGAAAGTGTTGCATTCCCAGTTGAAAGTGAACATTAGGCGTCGTTGTCCTTTTCATACCTGTCGCCACGTGGTTAGAGACTTCTAGAAGCAATCGCAAGTACCAAGCACTGCATTCACTCAAGTGTAACAATGCGCCTTCGACGTCATAAGAACTTGCCGCCGCAACACGTGTCCAATAACGAACGTGCAACAATGGATGCCAACAATCACTTTCGAATTAAGAAGCAAGCCGTACACAGACGATCGGCGATTATGGCTGCAAGTTGTAGTCAGAGTTTATACTATTGTAAAATAAAGCTGACTGACTGATGTTTCATTCTCATGACTTCTCTAAATCTCTGTGACAAATTATTGGTAAAAACTTATTTATCTATCTACTTAATGCTAAATGGGACAAAATTAGCAGCAATGGTGCTATTACTTGTTTCCTTGTTAGTAGAAAGGAAATAAGGGCATACACTAGGCTGAAGCGATAGACAAATCCTTTAAAAACGGAATCCTATGTAATTTAATTTTTTTTTCTATGGGCAGGAATTGACAAATTCACGTGTGAGAAAAGCAAGTATTTTAAAATTGACAACCAATAACTACAAATAGGTATCTCCGAAGCGACCAGCACTAAAAAAAAAAAAAGAACAACTACAAACAAATACTAAACAAACATATATAACAAATTATGTGTTTTACGATATCTAAATGTTTGTGTTCTTAGTTTTTATGTATTACCAGTTCTGCAAAATTCAGCAATATTCCCAGAAAATTCAAAATATACATTTTTATTTGTCATGTAAATATTTTATATATCATATTTTAATCAAAATAGTTAGAGCCATTTTTGGAAAAGTGAAAATTTTTGAAATATTTTTATGTATAGGTTAGTTTGGGTGGGGGGAATTTCTTGAAAATCTTCGTGCCACATCCTTGGGAGATACTGAACTTAACACCGAGTTTGGTATTTAACGAACATTTCTTTTTGAGCTGTGCTGTTCACAGTCACACACCCGCTCATCCACACACACTAACCATTTTCTAAAAAATGCTTCCTTTTTTTGGATTCAAAGTGTTTCAAACAATATAACATTTCCGGTGAAATTTGGGTATTGAATTTTTGGGTGGAATGCAATAGCTTCTCTATACACCATGTACATAGCACGTGTAAAGAAAGTAAAAATGCTAGTTACGATTTTAATTAAGGTACCATATATTTAAGATATTAACTTGTAAACTAAAAATTGAGGAATAGTATTTTTAGGAGAATGACCTCCATTCGGAAGGAATATTGTGTTTAGCTGGCTACTTAACAACAGAAAAACAAAAACAGCTACTCCAAAATGTATGCCTCTTAAAAATACAAGACTTAGATAGTCTTTATTCAGAAGGCATTTTATATATTGTGCATAACTAGTAAACATAGGAGATAGACAAAATCGTATTTCACAAAAATATAGATATCTTCAAAATACACGATGCCAATATTCTTTAGTTCTCATTTTGAGTAAACATAACTCTATTGACAAAGTATCGTCTACATTGTATGTGCGTTTCCTCTAAAGGCTTCGTTTCTTACGCAGCTAAAATTATCAGCACTGAGTTTAAGTATTTACAGATTTATTGTAAATTAATTGTTATGAGTGTCATTATATTGTGTTAGTTATTCATAAATACCAATGTTTCAAGAATATACAGTCTGTTTCCTCATGGATTCGTTAGTTGAACACAACTTATAGAGTTCAATGAAGATTAAGATGCCTAACGACTGTGCATTTTGTAATACAGGTTTCTTTAGTACAAGTTAAATACGTCATACAAATATTCCTATTTATTAACATTTGAGCTCAATTAATCAAATAATAATGATCCGTGCAAGTTAAATTAAATCTCAATCCTTATGAAAAATTTAACATCTCCTTTTTCAAGGTAACTTTTTCTGCGTTCAGTTAATTTATATGAGTAAATCAAATAAAAACAAAAACAAATCTATGACAACTGCCCATATTTCCTATTTTTTTAATTTTATTTATTTAATATTGCTTTAACCATTTTGTCATATCGCGATGGTTTTGTTCGTGATGCTCGATGGTGTGTATGTGAGGATAGCAGCCTTTATGGTCTTTTTCGCCTTACCTAGTTTTTATTGCTTTACTTCCTATTCGAATTCTGTATTTAATTGATGAAAGTATCAAACCCGCATTAACATTAAAAACTACTGGACAGTTTGATTTGTTTCATGTTCTGCCATCACTTCCACTTCCTGCCAAGCAAATGGTGTTATGGTGCCATCCAGCCTGGCTGTTTTTCCACCATCTGTATTCAGACGGTGTAACCTTATACACAACACTTCTTTGCCCGTGACAAGCAAGTGGCGCTCACGTGCCGTGCGGTTAAGCTGCTTTCACTAGATGGCTGCGTAATCGCTATTACCATCTGCTATGGAGTTGTACTGTCGTTTTATACTGGAGGGAACCAAGCCACTCTCTCTCTCTCTCTCTCTCTCTCTCTCTCTCTCTCTCTCTCTTCTCTCTTCTCTCTCTCTCTCTCAAATCTTAAAATTGTCCGCAAAATAAAATGTTTGTATGCAGTTGTTGACTTGCTGCTGCTCGTAAACAAATTCGTTTGCTATATCCTCGAACATGTCAACCTGTTAAGATGCAACAGATGATATAACACCTACAAAAATACGCCTGTTTTTTTGCCAAGCCGCTTTGAAAATCCACATTAAAATTGGGGGGAAAATTACATAATAGTTTTAATAATTTTTCTATAGTACTTTAGTTTTTCCTTAAACTCAAAGTAATTCATTCCTTCTACAAAGTTCTCTTGAATATCTTCTTCCATCATTCTATCCTATTCAAACTCCTCCTGGTCCCATTCAATCATTGCCCTGAAAGCTGTCGATGAACTTGTGCAAGCAATTGATCAGAGATCCCTGACACCTGTTTTAGACCTGTACTACGAAGTGTTGTTACGAAAATAATTGCTGATGGAGTATCTTACCCAATAGCGAATAATATTTCCTATTTCTGGTTTGCTCCAGTCACAACTTCTGATGTGGAGTGACATTTTTCTGAATAAAAAGCCTTTTTACGTACCAATTGGAGACAATTCATATTTGAGACGTTACGATAGTACGATGTGCATTGTAATCTATGTATCTTCAGAGAAAATGAAACGGATAATAATGCTCATGACTTGTTGCACAACAGCAATACAGTTAAACATTTTAGTTCCCGTAAATGAATATTATTTATGTTTACCACCACACAATCTCAATTGCCTTCCACTGCTAGTGAAAACATCACAGTGCATCACGCAACCACTACCCCATTTTCCTTCAAATAGTACCACTACGTATGCACTGTATGTCAACACAGCACAACTACATACCGCGCTGCGATAACCTCGATGCTGTGCCGCTATCGGTGCTCAAGAGGCTAGTCCTAATAATAACCATTTTGCTTTTAAGGTCTACATACGTCTCTTGTAGGTATGTACAGAAAGTAACATAACGGTGATGGAGATTAACTGTTGCAAAAGTAACGAATACAAAGTAACTAGTTACCCAATAACGGTTCGAAAAGACTGCTTATCTCATCAACGGTTACTAAAGCAACAGAGACCGTTACGAGTCTGGGTGACCTAATTTACTAAATGTCCATTAGTATTGCTTATTGGGAACTAGTTACCTTGACCCGTTACACAGTATCAAATCTCCTCCGCAAGTGGCATTATCAATATCATCTGGAGAGCAAAATGCCTACTAATTATCTGTTTTACTACATATATTTACAGCATACCTTACAAATATGCAACCAACTGAGATATTCTGCATCTTTTGTGATGTTAAAGATTAATTATTCTCTTCTCCAGAACATCGCCTTTCAAAATGTCATAGCCATGTTTTATCTAGCATCCTTAAAGAATATTTAATTCATGTTTATACAATAAAGATGTGTTTTCTATTGTTATGGTCAGGTGGTGTTTACATTTAAGATCCCGTGTATCTCAGTTCACCTGAATAAAGTGTATATGTGCAGGAATGTGTAAGCACATGCGAATGACTTTTCTGGTTATAAACCACCATAGCAATCAAACATGTTTAAATTAGAGAACTTATTTTTAGATTGCATCAAATGACCAAGTAACTCTGCTTCTTCAACGGTAGTTTAGCAAATCTTTCTGGTAACTATTTACTGTACCTGGGTAACACAATCGTTATTGGTAACCATTACACGTAACCGTTAACACTTTGAAACTGCGGCAGCTATAATCGTAACCCGAAAATAATTTTGTCACATCCCTGAAACTTTGGAGAGTGAAAAGTAGTGGATATCGAGTATCTTGCTGCCACATAAATTCTTGGTGGCACTGTACTTCAAGAGGTGCAGTAAGTATTTAGGAAGGAAGCTGCTGGTTGGATGAGTGGTTGTGGGAAGGGGCAGAACGTACATACGAAGTGTCTTAACTTAGCTGAGAGAGGGAAAAGTTCGTCTTCAAGTTGTGTAATCCATCTTACGTCAAGAGTGGAAGGAACCTGCGGTCTTGGGGTTGTGTGTGCCAGAGTAGAGAGAAGATTACACTGCAGACCCAGTAGTACAGTACTGGACATAAAACATGTACTTGCTAAAGCGTGTTTGTAGCTATCCAAGTCCAGTTGTTTTATTTACATACCAGAGAAATACCCAGCCTTGCTGGCGTTTGATGATTCATCTCTGCAGCATTTAGTCTTAGGTTGCACCGTCGCTCTTTTTTTTCCGCATTTAGGAATTATTGCACAGCACACACAAACAAATACGCAATTACTGTTATAACCAGCTGAAAAATGTAATGTCCCAGCCGGGATTTGAACACGCACTCCCGCTCTCCGTGCGGTTAAAGAAACCACTGAGCTACTGTGACAACATACCGGTATGACATTCAATTCTCCGATTGTTTCATGTTTTTCACACGGTCAACCAACCAGTATGTCTCCTTTCAGAGAATATTAATGGCGACTTACATTCGTAAGTAGTTAGCATCTAGGTAACATTTACATAGGTAATATTAACCATATTTATTACCATATCGAGAAATGTTACTATTGAATTGGTAGTGCTACTATTTTCGTAACATATTTTTACTTTCTCTACACGCACTATGCTAGCAGATAGAGCAGGTATTGTACTGACCTAAAAATTCCATGTCAAAATTTCACCTAAAATATACGTTTTCAGGCCCGCGAGTTAAAAAAAAAAACATTTTTAGAAAAATGTCGAAGTGTGCATATGTGTGTTTCTGTGGATAGCATACAACGAAAAATACATTAAATGCCAAATCTGTATTTAGTATCTTCCAAGGATGCTACACAAAGATTTTTTGGAAAATCCCCCCCCCAAACCATTACTTTTACATTGAAAATTGTTTTAAAATTTTGTTTTTCTCAAAAATGGCTCTAACGATTTTGATTAAAATACCATATACTAAAGACGTTTGCATGAGAAATAAAATGCATATCTTCAATTTTCTGGAATAGTCTCTGAAGACCTCTTCATTCTGCATGAATTATGCATAACAGATAAACTGTAAAAGATAAAAATGAAATGGAATTTTATTTATGGACGCTCTTTAATTGCTGTGGCTCGTAGCTTCCCGTTCTATTCTGAAAGTGAAAGACTGCTTAATATTGATCAGAGGCGTCATTGTCGGGCTTGAGATTCTTTTACGTGCCGGTTCTTTTACGACACGGGACCCACGGGTTTACTTCCCTTCCGAAGGAAGCCATGCTAAGGATTTTTACGCCTGAAAATATCCATCGTTTCCAGCCGAGTTTGAACCCGCCACCTTAGGTATATGAAGTTAGCATGGTAACCACAACACCACGGAGGGTGACTGCATAAAAGATAGACAAAAACTTACTGCAGAGAAAAAGTAGCTCTCGTTAAAAACACAACTTATGTCTTACACTTTTTTTTTTTTTTTTGGTAGAGTAACCGTTTTGGGATATTCCTTGATCAGTTTTAAGCAAAACTTTTCTCTAATGGGAGGTCATATTTTATATAATCTCTCTTTTATTTTCTCCCTAGCCATACATAACAAACCGCATTTCAATTGTTTCACATAGTGAACGGCATTTTATAAGATTTTTACTATATCGTTTTAGCCCATTGCCTATTTCCCTTCTACTTAGAAAGAACTGATACAATCATTTCTGGTAATGTTTTTCTCGATTACTGCGATGTAGATAAATGTATAATATTTCGTAACAATAGTTTCTAGAGAAAATTATGTGAATGTAACTAATCAGATTTTTTACTGTTAGACACAGCTGAAAAACTCAATGCCACACTCGGTTACCAGGGCAATTAGCTAGTTAAAAAGTTTCTGCGTGGTAATGAATGGGGGTGGGGGTAGAGTACATTGGTGACAATGGGGAATGGTTTTGCATAATGAGTCAACTGTTTCTTGTTCGTGAATATGCATACTCTGTTATTAAATATATTCATATTCCGTGAAATAAAATCCTGTTGAATTATTTTGCGTTGTTTTATATCAATATACAATGACTAATCATATGAAGATAAATAAGGTGAAGAAAAAAAAGTTTTGGTATTTAATATTATGCAGTTCGAAATGCTACCTTTTCAACAATGTAAGCATGGGTAATATAGCTGTTGTAATTATTTGACTGTATTACTACTCCAGGATCAAAGAGTAGTATGTGAAAACGCTGTTCCTTTGTCATTTTTTGAGGTATGAGACTGAAAAGGCCTAAGTAAATGTATTTTTCTTATATTGACAATATTCGACGATAATCAGTGAGAAAAATATAGATGGACTTACGACCTTTTGTAGACACATGAAATTAAGAAATTAATCCTGTAACTGGAACGGAATTTCGAATTCTAAGCTACATAGTCTTTGTCCTTTTGTCTGAAAATTAACTCAGCTAAGTTTGGACGAAATCGGTTCAACTGTTTAGAAATATATAAGGAGTATACAAACATATACATATACACTGTCTTTTATATATTAACTTAATTTGACTGCTTTCGAGATAGTGTTTGGGAAGTAGGTACAATAGAGTTTTTTTTTTTTTTTTGTGTGTTCTATGACTACCTCTTTACAGATTTATTTGTTTTCTTCTCTCATTTCTCCATGCAATTGATTCATAAAATGTTACCTATTTCGCTTGACCTTAAAGTTTAAAGCATTTCAGTGGAATCGAGAAATCTAAAATTATTCAATTGTGTTATTTTTGGTTTTAATACTGTATTTTTCTGAACGCTCGAAACATCTTATCTTAAATTTCGTATTTTAAGCAAGAGTTATTTAAATATGAAACCCGCACGGGTCATTAGGACGTTGGCTGGTGAACAGGAAATCCACGTTTCAAATCTTGTTTGTTCTGTTTTCCTCAATCTCCATACATGGTCAAGGCAACGAAGTTATATCCTAAGCTTAGGCCTGGAACGTTTTCTTCCCAAATTTTCTCAGCACCTATGGTACCATGTTAGTAACAAGCACGTTACACACAGCCAAGAAAGTTAAACTTGGCCTATTGATTTGCACAATAAAATACGTAATATGCTGTATGTATGCAAAGAAATATTAATAATAATTCAGAAACTGTCATAGAAATGCAGCTTTTTAAGGATTTAGTGATTTTATAAGATCATATTTTTACCTTGAAATCTTGACTTTATCTTATTTATAAAGCAGAAAAGTTTCAAACCCTATGATATAGCTATCACACAACTTCCGCTTACCTAATAATATACATATTTTCTTACCCATTATGCAAATAATGTATTAAAAATTTTTCTGCTATCGACGAATTATTAATCATAATGATGTTCTTTAGACATTTCTTGATAGGTAAAGAGCATCATACAGAAAACTGAGACTACAGCCAGCTGTTTAAAAAGCAAGTTAAATAGCTTTTGCCTTTACAGTACTTTCCTAGGAGTAACAAGAGAACGAAAGTTTAAAATGTTGCATGGCGTTTGATTATTCACCGTCAGAAAAGAGTTTAAGTATTATTATTATTATTATTATTATTATTATTATTATTATTATTGGGAAAGATAAGGAAGCATCTCTCCTGCTAACACGCATTACAATACAATAATTTGGGGAGATAGGATTACAGGTCAACCCAGGAAAATGCGCAGATATTCAAAATGGAAATGTGGTTGATACAACTTTAACAATAGATCAGACTTGAAAGATTGGAACAATGTGACAGCAGATCAATGAAGTATTTGGGTGTGAAGTTCACGGATTTGCTAGATTTTATAATCACGTAATTAAGAAAATGCCAGACTTGCACGTTCTCAACTGTTCCATTTGTACATCAAGTATTACCCTTTCCAAAACACTCATCTGACTAAAATACAAATACACTCCGCCACTGCTGTGACAAAAGTTCCTTTAAAAATTAACCAGTTATCCATATATCATATGTTACATTCTGACATGAAATGGAAGGGACTACTCTAAGCAAGATGGAAAGCCTGGGTTTCTGCAACACAGAAACTTATCCAGAGCTTAAATTCAGTCCTTCAGAACAATTGAGCAGATTGGCTAAAATGAATAAATCCTTGAAGCTTTTAAATTTAATAGAAGACGATTCAATGCAGAATACCATATTGGATTGTATGACGCTCGGCGTTCAAGGAAAACAGGTGTTTTTTTTTTTTATAACAGAGAAAAATATATATATGATGTGTTTTTTTTTATTTTTTTTTAAATACAGTACCGGAGTCTGATGAGGACTCCGGCACTGTATACCCTACTTTTATTTACCTTTTACTTTTCACCTTGTTTTGCCGAATTATTACTGTTTTTTATTTTTACAACACACACATATACACAAACATATAACACCCATGCCCAAGGCGGGACTCGAACCCACGATCCCCAGCGCTACGAAGCACCAAAGCGGTACGCCTTGGCGAGCGCGGCCATGGGGACCGGCTGTTGAGGGTGTATGTATGCGTCGGCTAGAGTCAGTTAGAGTCAGTTACGAATGTCTGGTAACTTCAAGCTTTATAGATCTCGGTATTTCAGTATCATTTCACCCATTTTATCATCCATCATCCGAACTGAGCTTCCAGGTTAAAGGTCGTTTACCAGCCAGCGAATTCACAGATACAACACCGTGATAACCTAACGCAAGCGTCACCAACTCGCTTAATTTTGTGCCAGAGCAAGCAGATTTGCTCCGTGCATGCAGTGGTAAACACGTGACAACAGGGATTGTATCTCTTTCTTGTATCATTTATTATGTCGTTGGCTATTGACTCCTATGTTAATGACAGTCTAGAAGGAATCCTTATTTAGTGACGGAATACGTATTCAATTTGCAGCAAAGTTCTGTACTCAGTAATTCAATTTGTAGCGTAACTACGCACCCATTCAAGTGGGTGCGTTAATTACCAAGGAAAGGAATCTATCTTTTGAATTGTGTTCGATACCAATTATTTACCAAGATGCCTGTCCATATTCATTGGTGTAAATGTGAACATTTTAGTCACAAATTAATTCTGTTACTAATGGAAATACAATTCGATTGCAATGATATTAATTAAAATAACGGGAATGTTGTTTTAATATGTTAATACTATGATAAATTTCATTGTTTTTGCGATGATTTCTGCTACGCCAACCAGTTACTATATATCTATATCTGTTCATATCTGAACATAAATATTAATGCAAGAGACATACAGCTATTATACAGACAATCTTGAACCTATTAGGTACATTAACCTATGAAAGGTGGATTACGTATATCAAAAGCAAAATATTGCATACTGCCACAGGACTGAAGGAATTATCTGTCCGTGCTTTCCGCGCAGTATACAGAAGGCGATTTGCAGGAGCTTGGAACAAATGTGCCCTCTCTGCTTTACTCAAATGGCAACCAGTTGATGACGCCTAGTCCACCATCAAATGAATGGCGTAGGTGTAGAAGAATGAAACTACTCATCTGTCGTGCACTCCATGCCAATTTACGACTTCTCACCATCACAAAATTCGCTCTATGATTGCTGACGATCTGCGAACGAATAACTATAAAGTGTTCAAATAGATTCATGACCAGGAAATTTATATAATTACACTTAAACATGGCAACAAAATAGGATTTATCATCGACATACCCTTAGGTTTGGGAAAATTAAATGACGAAAGGATAACTTGAAGTCAACGAAGAGCAAAAGTATATTACCACATCCACAAATTGTACTTCAAGACAAAATATAGTCTCGACATCATCAAAGTTGTAATAAGCGTCATAAGTATGTAATGAATGTGATGTTTGCTACTTTTATGCGGAAACAGACTTTGTCTAGTATTGAAATTATCATTTTCTGTAATCAGGGTCAGACAGTTGGAAAACATATTATTGACTGTGTACACTTTTAGAGGATTATGTAAGTATAAACATTGTGCAGCCGAGTCTCGCTGGTGAGATATGTTACACAACCATCCCCTGTGACATACATTGTACACTAGCCACGAATATTTCTGTACATGACGCTATTTTTTGCATATATTTTCGTGTACACGGAACTAAAATTCATGTATATAAAGATTCACCTGACAGCCGATGGACAAGTTCTGCGACTTCATCGGAGAGTTAACGTTACTCTGCCCAACTTCAACTGTACAACACTTTGCTCTTTGCCGAGTCAGGCCAGTACTGAAATACGCAACTACGCTGAAAATAAACAACTTTATATTGCTTGAGCTGCATTAAAGGATTTAGCTCCTTTACTTACCTATCCCGACAATAGTAGAAACAAACTTCATTTCAAAGTAATGATCGGAGCTCGGGGCACCATATCTGTATGTTATGTTAACATGTGGAAAATGTTTAATTTAAAGAAGAAAATAGTAAATGAAATTACTTTATCTGCAATAATTGCTATATCTACTATATGAAAATCATTGCATAGTCATGTTAAACTTTTTTGCAGCTTGCTTTCCATTGCTATAAATAGTTTACTATACATCATTTTCAATTACTGTTAAGCAAATGCTTATGGGCACTGTAAATGTTATATAATTAAAATATTTCTTGTTGTTTGTCAGTAATATGCACATTTGCTAAATTTCACAGATGTGATAGAGTTTGCAGGTTTCCTAGCTCCGGTTTTCGTTTAGTAATTATTTATTTAGTCAGGAAGGTGCAACTGGGTTAAACAATACAGGCACGGTATCTATAACGCATTATATCACTGCACTCCAACAAAATTAATCAGCCGGGGCCCAGGGGGTAGCAGTGGGTGGGCCTCCTCAGGGTGCCTCATATTTTTCCCTGGCTGAGGGTGTCATAGCAAGTAGTAAGAAGGAGGAAAAGACTATCCAATAATTTACACAGGAGTGTGCGCCTGACATGGTGTACAGCGTGGTGCTGAAGATAGGAAGAACAAGGGGATGATTGAGAGGAGGGGGAGGGGCAGCTTCAAGATACGACGCCAATTCTCCCTCTGGAAGCGTCGCCGCCTGCACTTCTTCTTTCACAGATATATCGGGTCCCATTCTCCTCCCTATTTCTTTAACTTTGTCTCTCTTAGACTCGCATCATGCATGTTCACAATCGGTGCATGCGTTTTACTTTCTTTGCTTAGGAATGCTGCATGTAACTCAAAACGCTGTGTTACATTCACATTGCTTTATCTACTCATTCTCATTTATTGCTTTCTTTAACACAGAGCTACAACATACATTATGGATAGAGAAGGTATTGCAACCACATGTTTGGAAGATCCCTGAATTCAAAACAAAACATTTTTATAAGAAGTTCAGTATGTGTGTTTGTGTGTGTGTGTGTGAGAGAGAGAGAGAGAGAGAGAGAGAGAGAGAGAGAGAGAGAGAGAATATGTGTGTGTTGCCAGAATAACTCAAAAATAAAACATCCGTTAAATACCAAACTTGATATTTAATAAAACTACTAAGGCTTTCACGGCCGTCGTTTATACCAAAAATGAGATTCCAGATGCGTGATCCACCAGATGGAAGTTCATTCGACGTTTCGCTCATAGCTTCGTTGGGCATCTTCAACGGTAAGTTGACTTCTCACCGGTATGACCAGAGTGTCTCGGAGAAAAGTCACCTTTCCTTGAACATGTCAAAAGAATTTATGGGCGAAATATCGGGTGAACTTTCACCTGTTGGACCACGGCTTACAAGCCCGGAATCTACATTTTACGGCTTGATATTTAAGTTTAGTATCTTCCAAAGATGCCGCATGAAGATTTCTTGAAATACCTCCCACCCAGACTACCATTTACATTTTTCAAAATGTTTGATTTTGTAAAAAAATTGCTCTGACGATTTTGATTAATCTGTCGTATATTAAAGATGATTACTTAGTAAATAAAATATACCTATATCCTGAATTTTTTGTCAATAGCCCCTGAAGTCATCTTCGTTTTGAATGACCTTTGCATGGATGGTAACCGTAAGAGATAAACAAAAATGTACTATTTAAAAAATGCAGATCTCGTTAAAACACATGTACATATACGTACATATCGTAGAGGTAATCATTTCAGTGATATTCTGTGTTATTGGTTTCAGTTACAAATTTTTAAAATATTTAAAAATCATTTTTCAAACGGTACGTTCGTCCACTCTTTCGTGTTAATTATCGCCATAAAAAGCGCACCGAGTTTCAATGACAATCACATAGCGATAACTTTTAAAACTTTTAAAAGTCGCTTTAACATAATGCATTCCCTATTTCCCTTCTAGTTATAAGAAACTATATAGAGACCACTTCTGGTTCCATTTATCTGATTAGGATGATATAGGTAAACTTTTATAAGAATAGTTTGTTTGCAGGGCAGACAGTCATGTTTATATGACTTCTACACACCTCTCTTACGAATGCTTATCTTTCTTTTCATCGATATTAAACGCTTGCAGAAATAGTTTAATTACACTGTGTTTGCAAGCATGATGGAGGATAGAAAAAGCTAATCGATGTTTAAGATGTTTAAAACCGAACTGTTATATGCTGGCAGTAAGAAAATGCATTTTTGAATAATAATAATAAGAATAATAATAATAATAGAAATAATAATAATAATAATAATAATAATAATAATAATAACAATAATATCTCAGAGATGTTTTATGCCACAAGAGAAGTTTTTTTTAAGTTAAATTGTGAGTATGAAAGAGTACAGCACAACACCGTGGCTGAGTAGCTAGACCTCTTGCCTCTCACCGAACGCCATGGGTTCGATCCCAGAGGACTGCATATGGGATTTGTGATGGACAAAGCGGCGTCTGGGTGGTTTTCTTCTGGTACTCCGGTTCCCCCCACCATTCATTGCATCACCTGCTCCATGATCACCTTTCGTTTCATCCATTTCGTTTCAACCTCTTCCTCACACACATTCCTGGGTTTGGGTTGTCAGTTCTCTCTCTCTTCTCATAGGTATCTGACCCCCGGCACTGGGAAGTCCTTGGGGAATTGGGGGGGGGGGGAGGGAGTCAAGTCCTGCATACGAAGAGAGTAACCAGAGTAAGTAGTAGTATTTAAGATTTTTCTACATTTTTGCAGTAATTTTTCGTATGTTATAAGCATTATCAGTTATACAAAATTTCTTCCAAATGAAGAGAACTTCACAGATTAAGCTTAGAAAATTAAAATATGTGCATTTTATTTGACATATAAATTTCTTGTATATGTTATAGGCATATATTTAGAGCAACTTGACGCAAATAAAATAATTTAAAAAATGTACCATGTAATGGATAGCTAAGAGTCGGGCGATTTTCTTGCTAAATATCGTGTCACATATCCTTAGAAGCCACTGAACTTTATAACGTCAAATTTAGCATTTATGCTAAAATATTACAAGCGATTCATCCCAGTCGAAACTTGCTTCTGGGGAGGTCTTGGTGCCTATTTTTATACCTGTTGATCACGTGACAGGGAATTTTCAGAAACACCTGCACATGCAAAATCACCGCAGGTGTCGCAAGCTCACTCAGGTGTAACTATGCGAGCTTAACGTCAAAGAAATGTCCGACAGAACACGTTTCCATTTGCACAGTTGTAACAATTACAGCTGCGATGTCAAAAGAACTTACCGCCGTCACATGTGTTCACTAACACACTTGTAACAATGGATGCCAACAATCAGCAATGACTTATTAAGCAAGCAGTACACATACGTTCGGCGATTACGGTCGTAGGGTGTAGTCACAATACTGTTTTAAAATACTTTCAGCAGCTCTTAGACAATTTGGGCCAAAACCTTCAAAATGTACAATGAAATAGAAACCCAAACTTTGATTTGAATATCGCAGACCCTGGTGATCGTGGAAAATTAAATTTTAATTTCAGTTCTATGTTGGTTGATAATATTGTGACGCATCAATTTAGTAGTTAAAAAAGGTATTGAATAAATCTTATGTATTTCATTCATATGACTTTCGCTATGTTCTGAACACAAACTATTCTTACAAAAGAGTATTCTTCTGTCTACTATCTACTTTATGCTGATCGAGACAACATTACAGAAAGTGTATGGTTTTATTATTTAGGTCATTATAAGCAGAAGGGAAATAAGGAAATATACCAGGTTAAAATGATTTTTTTTTTAAAAAAAAACTGGTCGTTGTGCTATTTAAAGTCGGTTCTCTTTGTACTTCCAGGAGTAAAACAAAAGAAAAATGGATGACTTTCCGTTTAAGGAAAAGACATCTTGAAAATGGTCAGCTTCACAACAAAACTGTATAGGACATAAATCGTGTGTTTAGACGAGATCTACATTTTTTGCAGCAAGTTTTTATTTAGTATAACTTACCGTTTACCAGTTATGCAAAAATCATCCAGAATGAAGAGGACATCAGAGGCTATTGCCAGAAAGTTCGAGATATACATTTTATTTTTCATAAACATATCTTATGCACATAGCATTTTAATATAAATTCTTAGAGCTGTTCTGAGAAAATAACACGTTTTCGAAAATGTGCTATATAAAGAGTAGTTTGAGATGGATGATTTTCTCGAAAATCTTCGTGTTTCATTCTTCAAAAATGCTGAACTTAAATAACATTTTCTTTAATTAGCGGAATCTTTTTTTGAGTTATTCACAGATACACACACACATACATACATATACATACACATACACACACTTTTTGACAAAATGCTCTTTTTAATCAGGAAGCCCCAAAACGTGAATTTACAATGAAATCTCAGTATAGAATTTTTGAGTGAAACTGAATACCTTTTCTGTCTACTATGTACGTGCTAAAGAAAGTAGTAAAAACCAAAAGACGGACACACACACATACAGACGTGAAAAAAAGTTCAGTTACGGTATAAACTGTAACTGCTGTAAGCTGTATTATGAAAAGAAATAAAGTTTATTACTAAAATTTTTCGCTTTATATATAGTGTTAAATGTTCTACATATTTTTTAATTTTCTACATATTCTTCACTATTTTCTACACGTACGTAAAATATAATAATTTGCATGTAATAGCCCACCCTATGAAAGATTCACATCTGCAGACACATACACAGAGTTCTGTTAATTCATCTTAGCTGCTGCTCACTTGATAGATATTAGAGGTTAAACAATCTTTGAGCATCCATTGTAGCAGATGAGTGCACATACAATAATTATTATTCGTATCCATGACATTTTTAACGATGTTGCATCGGTGTGTAGATTGAATGTAAATGCAGGATATCTTCTATCCTGGGCCCAAACATAGAGATGTTTTGGAAAAAAATATTATTCTGAAGACCACAGGAAGAGCAATAGGTTGTTGATGAATGAGAAAAAAGAAAAACGTTAAGTGAAATTGAAGTATGGTGTAGTGATATAAATGAGCATAAATAAGGAATAAGTTCATAAGAATAACGTGGTTTATGAATTAATAGTGGCTTAGCAATACTTGTTGTTAAGTGATATATAGATAGCAATCAGATGTTATTTAAATTATTAAAAGGGTAATTAACTATAAAATGAAAACGTTTGTGTACATTTAAGTACATTCAATCATTTCAGAACAGTGGCAAAGAAATGAGATAGATACAGTGACTAGATACTGGCTGCCACTAGTGGTTAGGATTAAAGAAGTAGGTAACTGTATTTAAAGTAATAATAGTATACACACCAAGATTTACGAGTTATGATTTAGATAAGGAATTTCAGAAGAGATTAGAATTAGTGCTGGGTACCAGTAATTAATAAAGTACAGCTGGGTTCCTATGATGAAATAATTATATGCCAGAGGTGGAGCTATTGTATAAATTAGTGTTAGTGTGTAAGTTAATGAGTTTGGTATTAAGCTTACTTTTAGTTGATATCTAAAATATGAATGTGAAATGAGAAGCAAGACCTAGCATTGCGGACCAATAGCCATATTTATTTATGTTTAATTTGTATTTTTTGATAGCCTTCTTTTAAGATTACGTCTTTTTCAGTTATTTTGTGTTTTATGTTATTACTCCTTGGTTACTTTTTGAGAAGATAGAATTTCGTTGCTGCTTTGTTTTCGTCAGGCGATTTTTCATATGGCAAGGAGTTGTTTAATTTTGTGTCAATAACTTGTTTTAGCAACGGAAAATGTTTGCAGAAGCCAAGGAAAGTTTTGAAAGTTTCTACTTCGTCGGGGAAGGAGGTCCTTGAGAGACTGAATCTGAAGGGATGACATTTCTTCGTCAGACAGGAAGATTAAGGTGGCAAAATAAGTTGTGCTTCAAAGTAATTTTACATGGTAGAATATATTATCTACAATTTACGACAAGATAACTGATTTTTCCGGAGAATTTGAGAAAGACATTGTCCGGAATTTCTTTGTTCGAGCTAGAAAGAAAGCACACTGCATGCAAGGGAAAATACATAGTAAAGTTAATATTTTCGACGGGAATAGAAAAATCTAGTTGCGAATAAAGTCGTTAAATTGCAACCATTTTCAGTTTTAAAAGAGAGAAATTATCTTTCAAATTTGAAACTGTGTTGAAAAGTTTAAATAAATGTGAGCTGTGTTTCAAAGAAAGAAAAAAGTTGTTCGTTACACCAAGCAAATCCCTTCATCATGTACGCGCCCTGGGTAAAAGATCTCAAAAAGTGCTCAACTGACTGATGTGATTCCGGGCTAGCCGCCATATCTTGAAACCCTGCTGCAAATGTAACTAGATGTGTAATCTATTGCCCTTATATTCTCTTTCACGTAGCACATAGTAAGTAGCGAAGAAATTAGATTCCACCCAAAAATGTTATGCCGAAATTTCACAGTAAATACTTAAATCCTTGAATACATAAAAAGCATAAAAACCTCTTTTACTTTCTCTACACGTGCTATGTATACAGGCTATAGAGAAGGTGTTGTATTGCACCAAAACATTCGATACTGAGATATCACCGGAAATACATGTTTTGAGACCTCCTGAATCCAGAAAAAGCATTTCTAGAAAAAGATCCGCGTGTGTGTGCATGTTTGTATGTATGTGTCTGTGGACAGCATAGCTCAAAAACGTTTATTACCAAAATTGGTATTGAAGTTCAGTATCTTCCAAGGATGCGACACGAAAATTGTCAATAAAATCCTCCCACCGCCAACTACCCTTTACATGGGAAATTTTTCGAAATTTTTTATTTTCTCAAAAATGGCTCCACGAGATTGATTAAAATATCGTATATTAAAGATATTTACATTACAAATAAAATTTATATCTTGAATTTTCTGGGAATAGCCTCTGAAGACATCCTTATTCTGAATGACTTTTGTGGAATTTTGCAAAACTGGTAAACCGTAAGAGATAGACAAAAACTTACTACACACAAAAAAATGTAGAGCTCGTTAAAACACAATTTATATTGCATGCATTTTTTTGCTAGAGTTGACCGTTTTTAAGAAATTCTTTGTTATTGATTTCAGTTTTAAAATACTTAATACTTTTCTCATACGGGATCTTGTCAACAACTGACCACTCAAAGAATCAGATTTCTATATCATAGCAACCACATTATAAAATATTTGACTGTTTAGCCTAGTGCAATCCCATCTACCTATAAGGAACTCACTAATAAAACTGTTTCTGCTAATGTTTATCTCGATAGCATGAAGTAGATCGAAGAATAAGCTTATTAAAAATAATTTGTTACAGAGAGGTGGAGAAAGTCATGTGAATGGAGCACATCAAATTTTTAGAAAACTATTCTTGTAGGTATGTACATATATGTGTTGGCTTGAAGCTCAGCATCTTCCAAGGATGTGACACAATATTTTTTAAGAAAGATATTCCCATCTACTTTTTAAGTATGGAAGATTTTTCGAAAAAAGTAATTTTCTAAAACGACTGTTGTGATTCAAATGTCATGTTAAAACATTTTCTGAAATATAAAGTGTTTATCTTGAATTTTTGTTCTTTTCGTTCTAAATTTTTTTTCCATAAGGAGTAGACAAAATCTAGCTGAAAAACATTGTAGTTCTCATTAAAGCAGACCGTTATACATTTTTGTTAGTTATTTATTTCGGAGATATTCCTTTTTATTTGTTTTCATTTTCCAATACTTACACAAAAGGTAAGTCGTTCTTCTTTCTCTTCCCCCCCTCTCTCTCTATCTCTGCTGGTCATGCTAAGAGAACGAATTCCTAAGCGATCTTGCGATCTATTCTTAAACGATTTGACCATCTGTGTCCGCTGTTCCCAATTTTATCCATAAAAAAACAAATAATAAACACATTTTTACATATTTTAATTCGATTAACGGAAGTATTTAGAAGAAACTGTTACTTAATAATAGTTTAAAGAATAGTAAAGAAAGTTAGGTATTTGTAACATAGCATTTATCATCAGATTTAGCATAAATGCATATGTACCATTCGGTTGATCCTGAAAGGGAAGTGAGACCGATGTTTGTAGCTTTGCTATAAACTGTGGGTTGCATACAAACCAAATTATAAGGGACTGGTGGACCACCTGCATATTCCCAGAATGTAAGATAAAACCAAACATGTTGATAAGCCTAAATAAATATATCATGTTCGATTTCATCTCCGCAGCCCTGGGATGAGTAAACAAGCAAATGTTGCGGTTTTGCCGTGGAATGCAGGATGTCCGAGACGCTACAACTGGAGCAAACTTGAAACTGCCTCGTATATATTCCCATAACAATTTATGCACATATGTACACAGTTCCTCAAACGGCTACGTTACAATTTATTCGCTCCCCATTCCGACACAAACAGAAAGCCAGCATGTAGTTCCCCAAGCAAGACAGTGGATCACGAACCCCAGCAGGACGGCTATCATGCCAATACGTATCGTGTTGTGCCCCTGAGAAAAAGAGGGAGATTTCCTCACGTTTTTATACTGATCTTTGGGCATCTACAACCAACACGCACTGCAGAGTTTCAGGACCGAAAGGCTTAAATTTCTTATTTAGGTTTACAAAAACAAGCAGCATATTTTAGTATACCATTTCGGTTATCGTATTGTATTGTATACAGATTTTTTTTTTACATTGTCTTTCTGTTTTAATAAATGAGTCTATAACTTTTGGGTGCAAACCTAGTAGGTATTATTACCTAAAATAAATTCTGCATTTGCAACAGCTCTGCTATTTACATATGTAACATTTCCGATGTATTCCCACGTTTAGCCCCAATCCTAGACTGCAGAACCTTCAGGGAGTTAATACAGTGTCCCTTGGGCCTTTACACTTACATCAAATTTTGAAAAAATGTCTGAATTAAAAGGGCAGAAAATTCAAAATAAATATTTTGTATTTCAGAAAATGTCTTGAAATGACGTTTGAATCTCAATAAATTTTAAAATATCATTCTTAACACAAATAATATTTTAATTGTTAGTATTAATATGTAAAAGTCAGTTTAACGAGTAATGTAAGTAATGCATGTGTGTATGTATGTGTTTATGTATGTATGCTTATACATATGTATGCATGCATGAACGAATGTATATTTATTAGAGACTTCTGCCTCGTTGCAGCGATATGACCAGACTTGGCACAGTTAACACAAGGTAAAACTTACTCTCTAGCTTAGAATTCGAAATTAAGTCCCATTTCATAGGATTAATTATTTAATTTTATGTTGAGGCCTACATAAACTCACAAGATGTTCTATATATTTTTCAAATAATTATAGTAACAGCTCAAACATTCTAACATAGGAAACGTATCTGCTTAAGCTTTTGACAAATAAACAGCGAGTTGACAGATTACTCTCACATTGGTCATGGAATAATAACACTGTCAAATAAATATCATTGCAGATTTGGATTAAAGTAACATCTTAATAAATGCATCATATTATACAGATATAATTAGCTGTTTTTTTATTTGTTTTTGTTTTGTTTTATTTGTTTGTTTGTTTATGGTCAGCGAGTGACAGTTTACACTTATAAATACGCATAGCTAGACGCGTCCGTACTGTCGTCATAGCGCGATTTCCAAGCATAGTTTTAACACATTTGCTTCATACAAACTGCATAAGGATATTTTCAATTTCAAGGGTTATTTATAACATAGCAGAACACGAAACTGTGTTATTGGAGTTTCTGTTTTTGAGGCTATAGAGGTTCAGAGAATATTGCGAAAGTGTTGTGAAATAGTACTTGCGTCCATATCGCAATTCCACGTATGTTTAATAATTTTTCATGCGATAAATAGCATAAGGATTTTGCAATTTCAAGGGTTAGGTATATGTAACTTACATGGACAAGAAATTGTGTTGCCAGAATTCTGTTATCGGAAAGTATTACAATTGTGTTGTGTAACAACTGTGTTTTGTTGTATTGTTTGTTACGCTTTATTAATTGTGGCAATCCCAAAATAGGAAAAGTAGGACAGTTTTTCTTTTGAAACATATAACTTATGCCTGACTTTCTCAGACGGTGTTCTTTCATTCCTCCCTGAAAGTGGCATCCCAATTAATCTCTAAAACCTAGTAATATTTGTTCAACAACTGCACTGCGCAACAATTTTAGAGAGCGGCATTACTTTATTAGGGTGATTGCAAAGATCGGAGATAGGTTTTTAATATATTATTGTAATAGCTCGAACATGGTCAATAGAAAAAATTTCTTGGGTTTTCTCGGCCTCATAAAATAACAAGGAACAGCGAGTTTACATATCATGTGTAGATCTCCTAGCTTACATCGACATAACGCAGTCAAATAAAGAAATGAAAATATTTGCTTGCACAAATGCAAAAGCGTTGTAATTGCATGGTTGTGAAAATTTAATAAAATGTGTAACTGCATTATGCTCCTACAGCTTTATCCGACCAGGTTAAAAACCACTGGTTCTTCCTCTTCATCTTATTTATTCTCTTATGGTTATTTTGATTGTTTGGCATGGAATAAATAACGCAAAACTATTCAATAATTGCATTTACTACTAAAGTTCTATGGTGCTCCAACAAAAGTAATAAAAAATTCGATGTTAACATTACACATTTTACGATCATACTCCGATGTTTGCACGTTAGCTTTTTGTAATTCTTTTATTTCTCAATCCTTGTAAACGGCGAGTTTCTTGCTCAGTAGGGACCTTTGTATGCTATTTTTACTTTCTCTACACGTACTATGTGCATAGTGTATAGAGAAGGTATTGTAATGCACCCAAAAATTCGATACTGAGATTTCATCGGAAATACGTGTTTTGAGACCCCCTGAATAAAAACATTTCTAGAAAAATTGCTGTCTGATTGTGTGTGTGTGTGTGTCTGTGGGCAGCATAGTTCAAAAACGAAAAGTCTGTTAAAAACCAAACTTGGTATTTAGGTTTAGTGTCTTCCAAAGATGCGACAGGAACATTTTCAAGAAAATCCTCCCACCACCAACTACCCTACATAGAGCTTTTTTCGAAACTTTTGATTTTCTCAAAAGTGGTTCTAACGATTTTGATTAAAATATCGTATATTAAAGATATCTACCTCACAAATAAAATTTATATTTTGAATTTTCTGGGAATAGCCTCTGAAGACTACTTTATTCTGGGTCAATTTTACGGAATTTTGCATAACTGCTAAACCGTAAGAGATGGACAAAAACTTACCACACAATAAATGTAGAGCACTTTAAAGCACACAGTTTTAATTACATACATTTTTTTCGTGGAGTTGATTGTTTTTGGGATATTCCTTGTTTTTGGTTTCAGCTATAAAAAACATACTTTTCTCATACAGGACTTTGTGAACTCGCGTCCATGCAAACAAAGCTACTTCAGCCACATAGCAACCAGCTTTTGACTATCACTTTAACCTATGGTACTCCCTTATATCGCTTCTACTTACAAGGAAGCAAGTAATAAGACTATTTCTGCTAAAATTTTCCGATAAGCGTGATGTAAATAGAAGTAGACGCTTTTTAAGAATAATTTGTTGGAGGGATATAGAGAAAGTCATGTGAATGATACACATCACATTTTTTTGTTTCTCAATCCTTGTAAACGGCGAGTTTCTTGCTCTGTAGGGATCTTTGTATGCTATTTTTACTTTCTCTACATGTATAGTTTGGTATCTTCCAAAGATGCGACATGAAGATTTTCAAGAACCCCCCCCACCAACTACCCTTTACATAGAGCTTTTTTCAAAAATTTTGATTTTCTCAAAAATGGTTCTAACGATTTTGATTAAAATATAGTATATTGAAGATATTTACCTCACAAATAAAATGTATATCTTGAATTTTCTGGGAATAATCTCTGAAGACTACTTCATTATGGATGAATTTTACGGAATTTTGCAAAACTGCTAAACCATAAGCCATAGACAAAGGCTTACCACACAAAACATTTAGAGCACGTTAAAACACACAATTTATGTGATATACATTTTTTCGTGGAGTTGATCGTCTTTTAGATAGTCTTTATTTGTTTCAGCTTTGAAGAACTTATACTTTTCTCATACAGGAATTTGTCAACTCTTGTCCAAACAAACAAAGGAACTTCTACCACATAGCAATCTGCTTTTGACTATCACGTTAACCTATCTCTTATTTCCCTTCTACTTACAAGGAACCAAGTAAAAATACTATTTCTGCTAATTTTTGCTCGATTAGAATGAAGTAGATAGAAGCATAATTTTTTAATAAGAATTTATTACAGAGATGTAGAGAAAGTCATGTGAATGGAACGCATCAGATTTCTTCTTTTCTTTTGGTTTGTCTTTCGTTCGTTTGCTTTCGTTTTGTGTAAGTGTTGGTTGCTGAAAATAAGCAAAGTTATATTGACGTTACTTAAACTGCTATTATTTCTTGCTAGATACTGTGATCTTCTAGATATAAACTGTAGTATTTGAGGTTAATAGCGGTTTTATATGGTATTTGTTCCTTTGTAGTGTCCTGAGAGCTTATAATTAAATGTCTGTGTTTTAATATTTTTAAATGTCCCCAAAGAAAAGCAAGTCTCTTAGGCAACACAAGGCTAAATATTGTGGGGATAAGCCATCAAACCACAGTCAAAGCCAGGTACTTCAAGTAGTAAGCAATATATTCTAGAAATAACGTCACAGTAAACAGAAATTAAATTAAAGCTATCTAACGGGAACTAAAATTGACATAAAGTATTATTCAATATAATGATTCGTAGAGAGGTGCAGATGTTGATATCAGAGAAAAAAAATATATTATAGGATTACGATAAATGAGAACCAAAGAATAAAACTAGCAAAAAAACAGCAATATTTTTAAAAATTTGCTGTTACATTCACCTGTTCTGCAAATAAACTATTCTTAAAAAAGAGATTCTTGTATCTAAATCAGGCTAATCTAATCATATATTTCAAAAGGCGGTTGCCATGTGAACAATTGAAGTTCGCTTCGCTTTGGAAGGCCAGTAGTAAAGAAAAGCGAGATGAAAGGAAATGTAACCCTTTGAGAAAGGATTAGTCGCCCTCCGTGGTGTAGTGGTTGTCATGCTAACTCCATATACCCAAGGTCACGGGTTCAAACCCGGCGAAGGACGATGGATTTTTTTGGGCGTAAAAATCCTTAGCATGGCTTCCTTTGGAAGGGAAGTAAAGCCGGTGGTCCCGTGTCGTAGATTTACGGCACGTAAAAGAACCTCAAGCCTGATAAAGAGGCCTCTGAGAAAAATTAAGCGGTCTTTCACGCCCAGTATAAAATGGGACGCTGAGGACCATAGCAGTTAAAGAACGTCCATAAATAACAAGCTATTTTTATTTTGAGAAAGGAAATGTAATCCTTTGAGAAAAGATACGTAGTTTAAATTTGAAACAAATAACAAGGAATATCTTAGAAACAGTCAATTCTACAATAAAAATACCTAGGAAATAAATTGTGTTTCTAAAAAGATATACATTTTTACTTTCTCTATACGTGCTATGTACATAGTGTATAGAGAAAATATTGCACACCACCCAAAAATACAATACCGAGATTTCACCGGAAATATATGTTTTAGGGTCC
Organism: Hymenopus coronatus; assembly: GCA_030762935.1. Lineage (NCBI taxonomy): Eukaryota > Metazoa > Arthropoda > Insecta > Mantodea > Hymenopodidae > Hymenopus > Hymenopus coronatus. The sequence continues at coordinate 102,515,017 of CM060894.1, read as the reverse complement.
CCTGTATCCAAAAAAAGCATTTTCAGAAAAAGGTCCAGGTGTGTGTGTGTGTGTGTGTCCGTGTGTCTGTGAACACCTTAGCTCATAAATGAAAAGTCGGTAAAATACCAAACTTGGTATTTAAGTTTAGTATTTTCCAGGGATGCGACACGAAGATTTTGAGAAAAATCCCCCCACTCCAAACTACCCTTTACATGGAACTTTTTTTCGAAAAGTTTTATTTTCTCCAAAATGGCTCTAACAATTTTGATTAAAGTTTCGTATATTAAAGATAATTACCTGAAAAATAAAATGTATATTTTGAATTTTCTGAGAATAGCCTCTGAAGACTACTTTATTCTGGAATTTTGCATAACTGCTATACCGTAAGAGATGGACAAAAACTTACAACACAAAAATTGTAGAGCATCTTAAAACACAAAATGTATCTTACATACATTTTTTTCGTGGAGTTGATCGTTTTTGAGATACTCCTCTTTTTTGGTTTCAGCTTTAAAAAACATACTTTTTTCTTACAGGAATTTGACAACTCCCATCCATACAAACAAAGGAACTTCAGTCACATAGCAACCAGCTTTTGACTATCACTTTAACCTATGGTACTCCCTTATTTCGCTTCTAGTTACAAGGAAGCAAGTAATAGGACTATTTATGTGATTTTTTATCGATTAGTATGTAGTAAATAGAAGAATAAGCTTTTTAACAATAATTTGTTTCAATGATGTAGAGAAAGTCATGTGAATGGAACGCATCAGATTTTTGTGAAGAAAGTTTCCGTCTATTTCTTACGGTTTACCAGTTGTACAAAATACAGCAAAAATCAATCAAAATGAACAACCAGGTCTTCGGAAGTTACTACATTTTATTTGTGATGCATATATCTATAATATACGGTATTTTAATCAAAGCCGTTAGAACTAGTTTTGAGAGTAACGATTTTTTCAAAACTTTTTCCATGTAAAGAGTAGTTTGGTGTGGGGAGATTTTATTGAAAATCGACGTGCCACATTTTTAAAAGACGTTAAACTTTGGTTTTTAACGGTGTTTTGGCTTTTGAGCTATGCTGTCCACACACACATGCACACACACACACAAACACACACACACGTACACACACAGCCATTCACGGACCTTTTTTCTAAACATGCTTTATTTGAAATCAGGGTATCTCAAAACATATATTTCCGGTGAAATATCGGTATCAATTTTTTTGTGGATACAATATCTTATCTATGCATACCTAGTACGTGTAGAGAAAGTAAAAACAATGACAATATAACACCATTGTTTAGGAGCAAGACTTGTATAATGAAAAGGGGCTGTTGCGACACATTCACATATCTATCTTTAGCCCCTGTCGCTTAATTTTATGCAGTTCTAGAAACTGCATTAAAAAGGATTTTATCTATTTCTAGTTAGTAGAGATAAACCTTTACAGAAATAGGTTCATTATGCGTTTCATCATGGGTACAAGGGGATGAAGAAAATTAAAGTGGCTGTAAATCATATTAAACTGGTTGTTATTTTATGTCTCAGAAATTCCATTCTCTTTACAGTATGTCAAATTTAGTACTTAGAAAGTATGCACCAATAACACGGATAAGCTCAAAGAGATTAATGTCACAAAATGTATTACTTAAAATTGTGTATTTTATCGAGATAGGTATTTTTGTATAGTAAGGTTTTGTCTATTCCTTTTTATTGCTGTAAGTTTTTGTTTCTTACAGTTAACCAGTTACTCAGAACAAAATTCATTGAAAATGAAATTTCTTGAAGGTTATTCACACAAAATGAAGAATTATATTTCATTTATCATAAAATATTTTAAACATATGATATTTTAACTAAACTATTACAGCCATTTTTAAGACAAATCTAAACTATCGAAACATTTTACACGTAAGGAAGCTTAGGACTGGGGAATTTTCTTGATCATGTCACATATTTGGAAGAGTTTGAACGCAAATTCTAATTTTAAAGTAAATTTATGAAATTGCAGAAAAAGAATTGAGTAATTTATAGGCCACAGAACAAATATCCACAAAAATCAGTTTCTCCATGGTGCTTACATGATATTTCGTTTTTACATTAGGCTATTCATAGGTACACGCAAAACCACCCTTTTACTTTCTCTATCACGTGTGTATGATGCACATAGTAGATACAGAAGGTATTGTATTCTACCCAAAATTTCGATGTTTTGGATCCCCCTGAATAGAAAGTTACAAAATTTTAGAAACATGTCCTTATTTGTATATATGTGTGTGTCTGTGAGCAGCATAGCTGAAAAAGAAGAAGTCGGTTAGATACCAAACTTGGTATTTCAGTTCAATAATTTCCAGAATATTACACGAAGAAAATCCCCACATCCTCAAGTTCCCTTTACATGGACCGATTTTCATTAAATTACCCTATGTTTACGATATTTTCATTTAAAAATTTGAATTTTCTGGGTATAGTCTCTGAAATCTCTTCTTTCGGGATGACTTTTGTATAAGTCGTAAACCATAACAGAGAGCCAAAAACTTACTACACAAAGATGGAGAGGTCATTAAAACACACAACTTACCTCACATACATTAGTGTAGTATTGATCGTTTCCGAGATATTTCTTGTTATTGGCTTCAGTTTTAAACTACCTAAAATTTCTTCAAACAGGAAGACGACTTTGGTTTCATCTCTTTTGTTTTACTCCCAGGAATAAAAAAGAGAATTGTTTCACATAGCCATACTTTTAAAAGATTTTACCTTCATTTTAGTATGGTCTATTCCCTTATTTTCCTTCTAAAAGTAAAACCATCATTCCTACTAATTTTATTTTGATTAGCATGACGCAGATAAAGAATAATGTCTTGTAAGGAAGTGTTTTTGTGGAAAAGCTAGAGAAAACCATGTGAATGGGTTACATCAGATTTTTTTCATTTTTTTTTTATTTTTGGCTAGTGGGCCTTGAAAAATTTTTTTAGTCAAATAGGTGTTGAATTTTTGGGAGGAATGCAGAGCTTCCTCTATTTGCTATGGGTAGGTTTTAGAAAAAGTAAAAAAGAGAGGGATAGATTACAGGCATGAGAAATTATTTTTAAGAGCAAAAGAAGAAGTGAATCTTATGAATGCTATGAATATAAAATAAAAGCTTTAAATTGGGTAAAATTTTAATTTTGTTTATAAAAATGGAATGACGAAAAAAGTTAATACAATCTTTTGCGGTCGGAGAATAAGAACAACCCATGAAATTTTTTCTGTAGGGCAATGTCGGAATCAAGTGTCAAAATACTCCAAATTAGTGGAATTTTTTATCCATCTAGAAACAATTTTATATTAAAATATAAATATAAAATATGTACTGTGATAATCCTAGGCCAAACTAATGTATAAAAAACCAAAGAGAACGTATAATTAACCTTTCTAGGAAACTGCATAAACACTGGCAGAGTTTATTAGAATAAGCTTTTCTATCAAACGGTCATTTCTTATTTTAGCATATATTTTAATTATTACACTCATTACGTTATTAAGTTACAGTTTGTAAATCCAGCTCATAAAGTTATTACAGGCAATGACACAGAATTCGAACAGAATTTAGTGCTAAAGCAAATGCTTGAATGTCCCGAGCAAAAACTGGGTTTTCACAATTATAAGAGTTTAGATTATCAAATATGTAAAACCCCCAATTTTGCCCAAGCCGAAAGAAATCTACTTATGCCTACCTTAGGCGGCCGCAGTGAGCTTCGCTGTGCTTTTTCAAGATGGTCTAATCCACGTCGAGTTTTCCAGCTCACTGATTAGCTTCAGTCTCACGAGGGCTTGCCGAGGCAGCAGAGGAAAGATAGTTCTGTCATTTCGCACCAGGTCGGAGCAAAACCGCTTTTTACGCCACTCTGTCAAGTAGTTGATCTTATTTCTGATATATCTGTGTGACATCAGTAGGTATCATCAGATGCGGTTTGAATGCTGAAAAGCTCAGATCCTATAGTATATTATCGATATACGATATATATTCAAGATACTGGTGAGACGAATAAAATGTATATCCCAACATTTTCTTAATTCCTATACAGTGTCATATTCCTGGCGGCTACAAGATGTTGCAGATTTTAGCGCCCAAAGTTATGACACCTGCTGCTGAGTTCGGATGTATGTAAGCTACCTCAAAGTGAAGATCGTTAAGAAATCCATTGGGAACAAATACATGAAATATGTGCACTATATATGCTTAATTTGCCTGTATGGATCTACAACAGTCTGCAGTAGTTGAAACCTGGAAGAGCTTCTAGCTTCTCACCAGCGGTATCGTAGGTTGATGGGTTACGGTTTCCTAAGTAGGTATTAAGATTCCTCTATTGTAACTCAGCGACAGCATGGAGATGGACAATTCCAATTGGTTCACGTGTCTGTTAAAATTTATATTTATTTTGATAAAGCGTGTCACCCAAAATTCTCGTCAACATTCCTCTTCCTGCAATAAAAATATGTTTTACTTATTATTATTATTATTATTATTATTATTATTATTATTATTATAATTTATTACGGTAGTATACAGGACAATATTGCCTTCACGGTGCAAAAGAACGACAACACAGAACACATACAGTTGTCATGACAAACATGGGCCTAAATATCCTAAAAGTAGTCCCCTGCTACTGTCACCACAGTTTGCCAACAATGTGGGAAGCGGTGAATACCAACTCCCCCAGCATTTGCCGTACCATGTGTGAATCGGGTAATCTGTTCGCGCAGAGCATTAACAATGTGCTCTCATGTTGCAAACCGCGTAGTGGTTCCTTAATCTTTCAAATGAAATCAAAGTCATAGGGCGAAATGTCGGGAGAGTACGGTGGGTGCTCCAAATCTTCCCATCCGCAAGTCGCAGTAGCTTCCCTACACACTCTGTTTTATGTGGTTTTGCATTGTCGTGCAGGATTATTGCACTGTCCACAAGATCCGGGCGTTTCTCCCGAACGCCACGTCGTATCTGTCTCACCAGGAAGTCCCTGTAGTACAGTGCGGTAACTGTTCTGCCATGTGGAACAAAGTGGCAATCAATGACACCCCTGACGTCAATCGCGACGATCACCATCAATTTGACTGGGGAAGGATTCTGATAGAACTTCTGCCTCCTTGGTGATCCAGCGGACTGACGTTTCAGTTCTGGTTCGAATGCCCTGACCCAAAATTCATAGATGGCGATTATTCGTGACAAGGATTGTTGCCAGCGTGCAAGATGCTCGGAGCATATTGTATAGCGCACCCACCTTCGAACTTCCCTCAGTGCAAGCGGTACCCACCGCGTTGCGATTTTGCGTAGTTGCAGCTCATTACGCAATATCCTGTGGGCGGTGCGTTTCTCGATGCCACTTGCATCTCTAACTCCAGTAGCGCCCTTCGTCTGTCTTCATCCAGGAGCTGCTCGATGACGGCACGTGCCAAGTCGGTCCGCACACTGACAGGTTGTCCCGAACGTTGCTCATCACTGGTTGACACAGGTGTTTATGATACGGTATGGTAAGACATTATTCCCAAGGGTCTCCACTAATTCATCTTGACATTCCATCGCATTTCTCCCACGGAGAACAACGGCTATTATAATGTAAGCGGGTTACTTCCATCTTGTACGACACTCGCCAACTGACTGATTTTATAGTCCTCTCTGCGCTACTACCAGCTATTACAGAGCCATCTGTTGTTCTACATACACACTATGCCTGCAGAACTTCCACACTACACACATATGTTTGTGATCCGTTCACATATCTGCAAGAAAAAAACTAGTTGCCATGTTGTCCAAACCTCGTACCTAGCAACTATTGAAATTTATACACTATCTATGAATTTCGCCCCGCTCCAGCTACAACCGAGTAATATTTGGTTAAACACTGTAATTTTTCATTTTTGTGCATAGTACATTATACGGTCAGAAAATATATTGCACTCCACCAAAAAATTCGATACCGAAGTTTCACCGGAAATAAACTTGTATCCCTGTATCCAAAAAACACCATTTTTAGAAAGGCACACGTGTGTATGTGTGTGTGCGTGTCCTTGTATCCGTACACAACATAACTCCAAACGAAAAGTTACTAAAACACCAAACCCGGTATTTAAGTTTACGATCTTCCAGGATAGGACACGAAGATTTTTAGGAATATATCCCCACACCAATTACTTTCTTCTTGGAAAATATTTCAAAAATTTTGATTTTCACAAAAATTGCACAAACGATTTTGATTAAAATACCCTACATTAAATATGTTTACATGACAGATAAAATATATCTCTTGATTTTTCTAAGAATGGCCCCTGAAGACCTATTTATTCTGGATAAATTTTGTTGAATTTTTCATAACTGTGAACCGTAAGATAGACAAACAACTGCTGCACAAAAATGTAGAGCTCCTTAAAACACACAATTTATGCCATATTTTTTTATGCCGGAATTGGCCATTTTTATGTATACCTTGTTATTGCTTTGAGTTTTAAAATTCAAAAAACTTTTCTCTTACGAGAATCTCTTAACTCCGGGCAGTTCAATTAAAGAAAAATTCAACAGTTTTCAAAAGATTTGACTATCGCTTTAGCCTAATGTTTTCATTTATTTCCCTTCTAGTTACAAGAAGCAAATAGTAATACTATATCTGGTAATATTTATCTCGATTAGCATGAAGTAGATATAAGCTTTTAACTTAAATTTGTTACAGAGATATAGAAAATGTCATGTGACTGGAATATAGCTGATTTTTATATAAGGTACGAAAATAATTGCAAATAGTTTTATGAAAATTGCAGATATTATAAGTCTTAAAATAAGCATGGGGGTAGTTTTGAAAGATATAAGATAACCTGTAAGTTTTGTTGCATTTTAGACCGACAGGTTAAACAGGTACCTACTGAAGGGTTTTAAATTGGTAAGGCAGTCTATGGATTTTACTGTGCCTTATACCAAGTTTTGTTTAGCCAGGTTGAAGTTTTTCATTGTGCCTTACATCAAGTTTCAACTAGCTAGATCTAGTTTTGTCTATAAAAGGTTAATAGAAAGTACAGCAGAGACTGTAGCTTTTGTTTTCTCCTTGGATCTAAAATCTGAGCGTCCAGGTTTTGTAAGAATAACGGGAAATGCATTCCTCAATAACAATGTTGAGTGAATTCAGAAGCCACTCCAGGGTGATAATATGGCAGGCCCTACTCAAAAAAGAGAGATAAGAAGCTGAAATGCGTACTACATCAAGCTGGAATGAAATTCGATCAACAACCTCTCGAGTTCTTGTTTTTATTACCTTTGTCCATCAGGGTAATAAAACACACACATACACACGCATATACGCACACCAATATTAACATGTATTACATTTTAATTTTTGATCATAACAAACGCCATAAAAGTACTATTTTGCTCATGTAGTTCCTCCTTGTGTAAGGAGTTTACTCTCGTATTATCCTGCAATAATTAGTGTGGTGATGCATACAGAATACTCAAAGTTGTGAACACGTTTGTCCTTTCCTTTCTTCCTTGCTTCCTCCCTCCCTCCTTTCTTTCAGTCTTTGTTTACACTCCTTGTGTGTAGGATAAAATCTACCTAAGACCTATAAAGTCAGCGTCTGGGTTCAGATTCATGTAGAGGAATAGAGACTCTACGTCGAGGAGAGAGGTCAGGATGGGTGATGAGTTCGATACTTGGTATGAAAGTGAGGCAATGGATGAATAAAATGATGGTGAAATGAATGAAAAGTATAATGAATGGAACATTTAGTTGAATGAAAGGCGGGGGAAAGCGGAGTAACCGGAAAAAAAGGCCGCTCAGACTCCGCGATCTCCTGGGGTGGTAGGTGGTAGGCAGTGATCTAACCACTCCGCCGTTGCAACGCTCAAGCTTTCAACATGACAAAAATTGAATTACAGCATAAAATGAAAATTTCAGTGATTTTTATCTCCAAAAATCCCAATTTATAACATACTTTTGGGGTATTTGGGTAATAAAAGAACATCAGAGCAATATCTTATCCGGTTTTGAGACTTGAGCATTCGATGTTAACCACTAAAAACAAAGAGATTAAAATGGGCGGCAGAGCTTTTGTTTCCATCAACATCTCTGCCCCAATACTAGGGAGGGTTCCGAACGTAGAAATCTTGCTTCGTACAGCAGCTCGTCTTGTGATTCATTAATATGGATGGTGGTGCTGGGGTCCAAGCGAACCAGCCAGCATCTCTGGACCAGCCCCCCTCTCTGGAGCCAGCTGTGACCGTCCTGGCTGCCTGCGCTCCTCTCTCGGGGTGTCGTGTTCCAGTAACAAAACGACTATCCGTAACATTCTAAAAAATCTTATGTGTTGCATTCACAAGACTTTCTCTTCGTCTCAGTAACAAATTATTGTTAAAAACATATGCTTCTATCTACTTCATATAATCTAGATAAACATTAGCAGAAATGCTTTCTTGTAAACAGAAAGAAAATAAGGGAATACAGATTAAAACGATAGTCAAATCTTTTAAAATCTGGTTACCATGTGGATGAAATCCGTTTCTATACATTGCCGGGAGCTGAAAAATTCCCGTATGTGAAATGTTTAAGTATTTTAAAACTGAACTCAATAACAAGGAATGTCTCAAAAATAGTTAACTCTGCAAAAAGAATGTAGCAATGTGACATAAATTGTGTGTTATAACGAGATCTTCATTTTTTTGTGTAGTAAGATTTTGTCTATCTGTAAATGTTCACTAGTTATGCAAAATCAAGCAAAATTCATCCAGAATAAAGAGCTCTTCAGAAAATTCAAGATATACTTTGAATGTGCAATCTATTATGAACAAAATTAACAACATCGATTTACTTTTAAACATGGAAGACCCAGACATTGTATGCTTTACGGAACATTGGCTATCCGGCAACAGTTACCCGCATTTTATGGGATATAAAGTGCCAGCTGCATTCTCGAGAACTAAACATATCCATGGCGGTGTCGTAATTTATTGTAAATGTGAATTAACTGTAACTCAAATTAATATCATGAATATTGCAGAAGAAATTCACTTTGAGTGTGCCGGCACAAAAATGAACGTTAGTGAATTTAATTGTATGTTTTTGTGTGTATATAGGTCACCGGTTGGCAGTATAGATATGTTCTATGATAAGCTAGAACAAATTTTAAAACTAGCAACTAAAAAAAGCAATAAAGTGATTTTTGCTGGAGATTTTAACGTAAATGCTAATTTAAGAAGTAACTGTACTGATAGACTTTTTGATATTTTCAAATCTTTTGAGATGGTATCTCACAATGATAAGCCTACTCATCAAGGGACTATTAATGATAGTACAATAAATTATATAGTATCCAATATAGATAAAAATAAATGCTTCACCCAGGTTACAGATCCTCACATCTCTGATCATTACGCTGTTATCTTTAATTTTAAAATTGATGTGGTAAATAACCATGCACCGTTAAATGATGTAATTTATTATAGAAATTTCAGTTTGAATAACCTCGAGTTTCTAAATTGGATGCTGGGCACTGCTACCTGGTGTGACGTGTATGAAACCACAAATATAAATATTGCTTTTAATAGATTTCTAGCAACACTGTGCTATTATTTTGAAATTGCATGCCCAATGATACGTAAAATAAACAATACTAACAATAAGAAGTTGTCTAAATTATGGGTTACTGAAAAAATCATTAAGAGTACCAAAAACCTGAAAAGCCTGTTTCAACTGCGAAAGCAGATGAACTGTGAAGCATTAAATGTGATATATAGAGAAGAGAAACGTAAGCATAAAATACTTGTATCTGAGTGTAAAAGAAGCTATTATAGCAATGCAATTTCCAATTCAGATAATAAACTAAAACATATTTGGAAATATGTAAATAATGAATTAGGGAAAACAACTATAAATATGATAAGTAAGGTACTTCTTGACGATAAATATACACAGAATCCACTTATGATTGTCAATGCTTTTGCTAATCATTTTTCCACTATGATTTCAAATAAATTAAACCAGCATCTTCCAAATGTAAATGATCTGGCTACTTTAGGTACCTTTAACAAGCAATCTATGGTTCTCTTTCCTGTAACTGAATTAAAAATAAAAAAACTATTAAACAGATTAAAAATACAAAAGCAGCTGGGTACGACCAATTATCTGTAAATGTTATAAAAGCTATACTAAAGAACATCATTATTCCTTTAACATATTTATTCAATTTCGCTATACTGACAGGTGAATTTCCAGACTGCATTAAAATGAATATGATAGTAAGAGTATTTAAAAATGGTGACCCATGTAATATAAGAAATTATAGACCTATATCATTGTTAAGTTCTTTTTCTAAAATATTTGAAAAGATATTGTATAATAGACTCCTTAAGTTTTTAATAAGCTACATGGTAAATCAACTAGTACTGCCTGTGTTAAACTTATTGATTTTATACATGATTGTATGGATCGAAATATGCATGTAGTTAGTCTGTTCTTTGATCTCAGTAGTGCATTTGACTCGATAGATCATCTGTTTTTAAAAACCAGGCTTTATCATTTGGGTATAAGGGGCATGGTGAGTGAATTAATCATGTCGTTCGTTAGATCTAGAGAATCTGTAGTTAAAGTGAAGAACTATTATTCCAGGAAGTATTCCCCTAGTTATGGAGTACCACAGGGTTCGGTCTTGGGACCTTTGTTGTTTATTTTATACATTAATGATTTAGAACATCACAATGATGTAGACTGTTTAACTATGTATGCAGACGATACTTCAGTTGCAGTATGTGCCAATAGCATCGATGAACTTAACTTGAAAGCTGTAAATTCTGTGAATTCTTTTAAAAAATGATGCATTGCAAATAAACTTTTTTAAACCTTGACAAAACTGTTTGCTTGTATTTTAGTAACAAAAAGATTTTAACAAATATAAATTTTAATATGGGTGGTACTATTTTAAAGTGTCTTGACAAGACGAAATTTTTAGGCATTGTTTTAGAACAAAACCTTACTTGGCATGAACAGATTGATTTTATATGCACCAAATTAAACAAAGCATGCTTTGCTATTAGATGCCTGAAAATGTGTATGGATATTAACTGCTTGCTTTCTGTATATTATGCCACTGTACAATCAATTTTACCATACAATATTTTAATATGGGGATCTGCAACTGAAGTAAATAGGATGTTTTTAATTCAGAAGAGATTGATAAGAATAATTTTTAATATGAAGCCAAGAGATTCATTAAGACATATTTTTAAACAATTTTATATTTTTACTTTGATTTATTAATATATAATGATGCACCATTTTATAAACGCCACTCATACTTATTCACACTCAACTGTGACGTTCATAATCATTTTACTAGAAGTATGAATGACATCCATATAGAAAAATATAAAACAAATAAATACTCAAAATCACCAAAGTGTCTCATAAGTAAAATTGTCAAAGCTCTCCCATATGAAATTATTAAAATAGATGATATGTGTAAATTTAAAAGATCACTACGTTCATTTTTACATGACAAAACTTTTTATTATTTAAGTGAATTGTTTAATTAATGTACATTTTATGACGAGTCTATTATGTACAGTGTATGGCAACAGACAATAAATCTATCTATCTATGTATCTACGTTTTATTTACCGTGTAAATGTCTTTAATATGCGGTATTTCAATAAAAATCTTTACAGTCATTTTTGAGAAAAAGAAAATCTTCGAAAATGTTTCCATGTAAAAGGTTGTTTGTGGTGGGGGGATTTTTCTCAAAATTCCCGTGTTGCATCCTTGGAAGATATTTATCTTATATAACAAGTTTGGTATCTTACCGACTTTTTGTTTTTGAGTTGTCGTGTTCGCGGACACACACACACATACACACAAACACACACACATATACACACAAGCACACACACAGACACGACCTTTTTTCTAAAAATGCTAATTGTGAATACAGGAGGCCCTAAAACGCCTATTTCCGGTGAAATCTCGATAGGTATCGACTTTTTGGTTGGAATGCAATACCTTCTCAATAAACCATATACATAGTACTGATGTGTTCCATTCACATGACTTTATCTACATCTCTGTAACAAATTATTGTTAAAAAGCATATTCTTCTATCTATTTTATGATAATCGGGAATTTGCAGAAAATGTTTTAATTACTTGCTTCCTTACAAGTAGAAGGGAAATAAGGGGATACATTAGGCTTCAGTTATAGTCACATCTTTTAAATGCTAGTCGCCATGTGCTTGAAATCCGTTTCTATGCAGTATCAGGAGATTAAAGCTTTCCAAGGTGAGAAAAGTTTAAGTATTTTAATCTGAAAGAAATAATTATGAGTATCTTAGAAATACCCAATTCCACGAAAAAGAAGTATATGACATTAATTGTGTGTTTTAACGTGATCTACATTTTTGTTGTAGTACGTTTTTGTCTATCTTTTACGGTTTAACAGTTACGCAAAAATCAGAAAAATTCATGCAGTATAAAGAGGTCTTTAGAGGATATTCCCAGAAAATTCAAAATATACATTTTATTTGCAATATAAATATATTTAATACACGATATTTTAATCAAAATCATTTGGCCAATTTTGAAAAATCAAAATGTTTTAAATTTTTTTCCATATGAAAGGTAGTTTGACGTGGGGGGATTTTTTTTTCTCAAAATCTTCGTCTCGCATCGCAGGAAGATGTTCAACTTAAATACCAAGTTTGGAGTTTCACCGACTTTTCGTTCTTGAGTTATCGTGTTCACAGACACATGGACACACACACCTTTTTCTAAACATCTCCCTCCAAAACGAGGGACCCTAAAAGGAGTAATTCCAGTGAAATCTCGTATCGAATTTTTGGTTGAAATGCAATACCTTTTCTGTACACTATGTACATAGTACGTGTGGAGAATGTAATTTTTTTTTTTGATACTGGGAACCCTAAAACGTAGAATAACTTCTCTATCCACTATGTACCTTCTTTGTAGAAGGGCTAGAGAAAAAAACAAGGAATGTTTCAGAAATGGTCAGTTCGATGAAAAACCGTATATGACAAATCGTGTGTCTTAATATGATATGCACGTTTTGTGAAGTAAGTTCTTGTCTATTTCCTATGGTTTACCAGTTACGCAAAACTCAAAGAAATATCCAGAATAAAGAGGTCTTTAGAGGCCATTCATAGAAAATTCAAGATACACATTTTATGTCATGTAAACTTATCAAATATAAGAGATTTTATTCAAAATTATTAGAGCCATTTTTGAGAAAATCAAAATACTAAACTTAAATGCCAAGTTTGGTATTTTACCGACTTTTTGAGATATCATTTGCACAGACACACGGAGACACACACGCGCGGTCCTTTTCTAAAAATATTTTATTTTTGGATACAGGGGAATCTAAAACGTCTATTTCCGGTGAATTCGAATTTTTGGGTAGAATCAATGCCTTCGCTATACACTATGTATATAGTATGTGTAGAGAAAGTAAAAGTGTTTGTGCATTACATTTCATTTGATTTTCTCTAGCCTTATAATTCGTTACTTCTCTACACGTATAAGGTACATAGACACATAGTAGCTAGAGAAGGTATTATATTAAACCCAAAAATTCGATGCCGAGATACCATCGAAGATGCATGTTAAATGGATCCTATAATACAAAGAATGCATTTTTACTTTCTCTGCACATACTATGTACATAGTGTGTAGAGAAGGTATTGACAAATTTGATATCAAGATTTCACCGGAATTACATGATTTAGGAAAATGTCCGTGTGTGTGTGTGTGTGTGTGTGTGTCGGTCTATCTGTCTATTGGTGTGCGTGTGTGTTTGTCTTTGGACAGCATTGCTCAAAATGAAGAATTAGTTAAATACCAAACTTGGTATTAAGTTCAGTATCTTCCAAGGATGCGACACGACGATTTTCAAGACAATTCACCCACCCCAACTGCCTTTGCATGGAAAGAGTTTCGAAAATTTTGATTTTCTCAAAAATTTGCTAACTATTTGGATTAAAATATCGTATATTAAAGATATTTACATGTTTAATAAAATGTATATCTTCTAATTTCTGGGAATAGCCTCCGAAGACATGCTTATTCTAGGTGAATTTTGCGGATTTTTGCATACCTGTTAACCATAACAAAGAGACAAACATTATTTAACTACAAATGTAGAGCTCGTTAAAACACACAATTTATATTATATGTATTTTTTATGGAGTTGACCGTATTTGGGATATTCTTTGCTATTGGTTTCAGCTTTAAAATACCTGTGCTTTTCTCATACGGAAATTTGTTAACTCCTGGCCATACAAACGAAGGGGACTTAATCACACAGCAACTAGCTTTTAAAATATTTGACTATTGATTTAACCTATGTTACTCCCTTATTTCTCTTCTACTTACAAGGAAGCAATTAATAAGACCCTTTCTGCTAACTTTTTTCTCGGATAGCATTAGGTAAATAGAAGAATGAGCCTTTTAACAATAAGTTATTGCAGAGATGTAGAGAAAGTCATGTGAATGAAACATATAAGGTGTTTTTGGATTCACGGGGTTTCAAAACCTATATTTCCGGTGAAATCACGGTATCAAATTATTGGGTATAACACAATAACTTCTCTATACACTATGTACATAGTGCCTGACAGATTATTCTTGATAATTGAAAAACATGGTTAGCTGGTAAATTCCGGAATGGGTTCCACACTGCAGTCACTTATGGGGTTATCCTGCGTCAGATCCCAAGGGGATAGGATGATATGAGAGTGTGTTGGGCGGCCGAAACCGGACCTCGCCTGTGGTGTCGCAAGTATTAAAAGTGGGCGTTAAACACTACAAAAACAAAACAAAGAACAGAAGGGAAAAAAAACCGGACCATGGGGAAAGAGTCATGTGGTGCGTCCCTAACGAAATCCAAGCAGTTCTTAATTGTGATGCGGAAAGCGCTAGTGACCTGTCCTACGAAGATCCTTGGTCCAACCGAACACTCCACGCCATCATGCCGCCGAGAGCTGCATTTTGAAAGAGCTTTTACTATCATGGAAGGGCGCCACTACCGCATTCTTCGCCGACACAACCGGAATAAAATGAAGATAAAATGAAGGGATGGTACTTTGGGGAACGAAGAAACCTCCCCGGCATTTTCCTAGTGGCCTAGAAAAAAAAAACAAAGGAGTCAGAGAGATTGGCCGCGAGAATCGAACCCATGTCCTCCCAAATACCAGTTCCAAACGAAATGTCTGAACTACTTGGCCCAGTAATGAAAGACATACAAAGTCGTTCCGTGATAATCTGACAACACCGAAGTTCGCTATCCTATGGCGTGGTGATCAGAAAATATGCAAATGA
The DNA here is from genome assembly GCA_030762935.1 of Hymenopus coronatus. NCBI lineage: Eukaryota > Metazoa > Arthropoda > Insecta > Mantodea > Hymenopodidae > Hymenopus > Hymenopus coronatus. The sequence continues at coordinate 102,499,680 of CM060894.1, read as the reverse complement.
CCCTAATCGATTAACGGCCGGGCCGGTCTTTTTCAGTCCTGAGGAATTCTAGATATTGGGTCCAATACTAGACCTTATTGTACCTTTATTCTCAAACTGCGAAAGACAATTTCAAAACACCGTAGTATTATCTTTACAGTGCACCCTTTGGCAAGTCATGGTAGTTACCCACAGCATTTAGGGAATAAGAATTCCCGTCGTCATATTCTTCTTATTATTATTATTCTTATTATTATTATTATTATTGTTGATATTAGTAGTAGTATTTACGTTAACAAAGGACTCTTACAGCAAATAAAATAATGAATAAATGCTTTCGTAACACCAATCTGATGTGATAAACGTGTATCGATTGTATTTGGAATAAGAACACTATGTTAAAACCTTCAGAAAATGCATTTTAGCATAAAACTTCTGAAACAATAAACAAGATCATTATGGTTATCATCATCATCCTTATAAATTCTACATATCATGCTGTTCGTTATAATCTGTATCTTTTGCACCTAAAATACTTGATTTTGTCTAACATAATGGATAAAAGGGACAGTTAGTTTTCAACGTTCTTAGCAAAGTTTAAAGCTTATTATACTTACAAAAGTTGAGCTGTATGCTCTTTCTCACGACTTCCCAAACAGATCAGGTATGTTGAGAAATTTTGAGCTTCGTACAAGTACAATATTTATTTGGCTGTCATATGCCGTTATAACTTCTGTGCGCAGAGGACTCATGACTTGCAGGAGTCTGCAGCAACGTGCAATACAGTTCTGAATTGAGGACAAGAGGTGGTGACGGCTGATAGTGTCATGAAAGTCAACCACTTGTGCTATGACCTTTGGCCAGTAATATATTGGCTGTCACTCAACCCTCCAGCTGGGCTCCGAGAAGGTTTGTGCATACGCGCGAGTATTCCAACTCAGCTAAGCAGAGTTGGAACAATGTGATAATTGGAACGAATCCAGGGAAGCAGTAACACGCTGTTTTATTCACTCCCAATAGCCCACACGAGGTAGAGGGTAGAGTGTTAGGCAATTTATGCAACATGAACAATGAAGACCAGAAGCAGGGATCTTCAAGCCAGCATCCCGGATTGCACGACTATAGTATACATTGTCCAACACTACTACAGATTACACAGTTTATTACGGCAGAACCGAACGTGACGCACTAATTTATTTTTCTTATACGTCTGCGGTAGGCTACTTACTAACATAGGACCTGCATTGGAATATATCTCGGAGACCAAAATTGTGAAAATAAATATCTCATGTCATACAACTTATACAGGGTGTTTAACAGCAATACTGAACCAAAATGTGGATCTTGTTGCTGAGTTCCTGTGTGTATGTGTCTATATGAGAGAGAGAGATGGCGGGATAACACAAAAACGAAAATTCGGTTATATACCAAACTTATATATTATAAGTTTTATCTTCCAAGGATACGACACGAATATTTTCAATAAAATATTCCCCACCCTTACTTCTGTTTACATAGATCACTTTTCAAAATGTTCGATTTTCTCAACTGACTGCCAATTTTAATTAAAAAGCCTGCATTTTTTTACACATTTTCTTGGCAATAATATGAATATCTTGAATTTTCTGGGAATAGCCAGAATTCTTGTTCGTTCTAATGACTTTTACATAATAGATAAACGTAAGACATAATCTAAAATCTTATTACACAGAAACCGATATCTCCCCAAAGCATAATTTTTGTAAAATTACGTAGAAGTTCTTTACGGCTGTCGGAAAATGGTAATTAAGCTCACGAGCTGCTACGCATATTTTTTATTCTTAACTTACTTTATTGATACTTCTTAGACAAGAGGCAAACTACATTCATTCAACTTTACGTCCTGTTTACTTAATGGACTGTCGTTTGCATTATAACTAAGTCACAGGAAAGTCACGGCTGTCGGAAAATGGTAATCAAGCTCACGGGCTACCACACATATTTTTTAAACCAAGTTATTTTATTGTTCGTAGCCCGGAAAATAAATACAATATAATACAAATAATTTTTTTTTGTAGTTTTAACGTCCTTTATGCTCAAATGATCTCGGGGTCCATGGAGCTTAAAGTTACTCGACATTCGTCTTCTCAGGATAAGGGAAAACCCCGAAAAAAACCTTACCCGGGTGACTCACCCTAAGCGAGATTCGAACTCACGACTTTTTGAACGCGAGGCAGACATGCTACCACCACGCTACCCAGGCGGGATATTAGGTTATTTCCATGTATTTATAAGCTATACATTTCACTGCTGATCTTACTAAATATTTCTTTTATATAAACACGTGTATAAATTAATGAGACTAAGTTAATTAAAAATAACTGCTGAAATTGAGCATTGTAATATTGTCGTTGTAGCACATAAACATAAATAAACATATCAAACATAAACATAAAAGTCCTCCTTGTTCGTAATTATCATATCCAAAGGAAAATTATTTGAGCGGTGGCGATACTTGCAAATATTAACGAATTTACAACTGAATTACTGCTCATCATAATGTTATCAATTAATGAAAAATCTGATATAATCCACTCATATGACTTTCTCTATTTCTCTGCAACAATTTTTTGTTAAAAAGTTTATGCTTCTATTTACTTCATGCTAAGCGAGAAACAATTAGAAGAAATAGTTTTATTACTTGCTTCCCTGTAAGTAGAAGCGAAATAAGGGAGTAACATAGGTTAAAGTGATAACAAAAGATGGTTGCTATGTGACCGAAGTTCCTTTGTTTGTATGGACAGGAGTTGACAAATTCCTGTATGAGAAAGGTACATGTTTTTTACGGCTGAAATCAAAAACAAGGAATATATAAAAAACGATCAACTCCACGAAAAAAAAAATATATATATATAACATAAATTGTGTGTTTTAATGTACTTACATTTTTTATGTGGTAAGTTTTTGTCTCTCTCTTACGGTTTACCAGTTACACAAAATTCCGTAAAATTCATCCAGAATAAAGTATTCCCAGTAAATTCAAGATATACATATTATTTGTCAAGTATATATCTTTAATATGTGATATTTTAATCAAAATCGTTAGAGCCATTATTTAGAAAATCAAAATTTTCTAAATTTTTTCCATGTGAAGGGTAGTTGGGGTAGGGGGATTTTCTTGAAATTCTTCGTGTCGCATCCTTGGAAGATACTGAACTTAAAAATCAAGTTTGTTATTTAACGGTCTTTTCGTTTTGGAGCTATGCTGCCCAAAGACAGCGAGACACACACACGGACATTTTTCTAAAAATCTGATGTGTTACACTCACATGATTTTCTCTAGCTACTCTACAAACAAACTTCTTACAAAAGATAACTCTTCTTCCAACACCATGGTAGTCGAGATAAACATTAGCAGAATTGTATTACTTAGTTCCTTATAAGTAGACTAGAACTAAGGGAATGCACAAGGCCAAAGTGATAGTCAAATGTTTTAAAAGCTGTCTGTATGCGATTGTCATTGCAAATCGCTTCTTTGCTTGACCAGGAATAGAACAAAAGAAACACACACACACTTCGGTCTGAGAAAAGTAGATGTACATCAAAATTGAAACTAATAATAAGGAATACCTCGAAAACGGTAAGTTTCACGAAAAAAATGTATATGACATAACTTGTGTATTTTAACAAGATCTACATTTTTTGTCTGGTAAGTTCTTGTCTATCTATTACGGTGTACTAGTTATGCCAAATTAAGCAAAATTCATTCAGAATAAACAGGTCTTTAGAAGCTATTCCCAGAAAATGCAATATGTAAATTTTATTTGTAATAGAAATGGCTTTAATATGTGGTATTTTAATCAAAATCGTTAGAGCTATTTTTAAGAAAAACAAAATTTTCGAAAATTTTTCCATGTAAAGGGTAGTTAGGGGTGGAGGATTTTCTTGGAAATCTTCGTGTCGCATCCTTGGAAGACACCAAACTTAAATACCAAGTTTGGCATTTAACCGCCTTTTCGTTTTTGGGACATGTTGTCCCCAGACACACACACACACACACACACACACACACACACACAGACCTGTATCTAAAAATGCTTTTTTTGGATTCAGAGGGTCCTAAAACATGTATTTCCGGTGAAATTTCGACATCGAATTTTTAGGTGGAATACAATACTTTCTATTCCTATGTACATTCTACATACGGGGCTAGAGAAAGTAAAAATGTTTTTTTTTGGATTCAGGTGGTCTCAAAACATGTATTTCCGGTGAAATCCCGGTATCGAATTTTTTGTTACAATGCAATACCTTCTCTATACACTATGTACATAGTACGTATAGAGAAAGTAAAAATGTCTTGTACTTGATCTGAGTTATACCAATACATCATCCTTATGTACCAACACTTTCCCCACCTTTCAGTCAGCACTTCAGTCAGCAAACATCGCTTCGGAACATGCCCCATTGAACGTATTTGATCACCTTCAGACATTTTGGATGAAATTCTCCACCCTTACCTTTTCAAGGTTGCCTATACAGCAAGGCTCACATTGTCCTGTCTTGGTTTGTCGTCTCAAGTTCGAAATTGCACAGCACTAGTAGGTTTGCTTAAAATTTCTTTTTCTAAATTAAATCTATTTTCCCATCTATGTACTATCTTTAAAATTAAAGGTTTCAGTTTTATTCATACGAGCTCACTACAAATTAAAATAGACTTGTCATAAAAAACATTTCTATTTTTCTCCCCAGTTTCTGTATATTGATTGCCTTATTAGAAATCACTTTAGACAAATATGTGTACTGAATAAAATAGAGATAAGAAATATCCTGAATATTATAACATAACTGAGATTTGCATGGCAAATTCACGGATAAATTCATATGAAAATTACACAGATTTTTCTGAGATATTTGCGCGTGACTAAATATGTTGTTGTTTTTTGTTGTTTTTTTTTAATTTCAGTATGCAACAAAAATCTAAGGGCACCAAAAGTGGTATTGTATTCGTCATGATCATCGGAGCGAAAGGCGTGATATAAAAGTATTTTCTGGATACAATAAGAAGTCGGGAAGAGAGGTTTGGACCGCCGAGCACAGAGCAGCACAGTCTCGTGACAGAGATGAATTCGTTTCATTTCACGGGAAGTACCCCACTCTGCCTCCAACCCCCCTTGATGATTTACAGTCGTGCACTGTGGTAACCCATGATTTATTGGTACAAAAGGCGAGAGGGAGGGAGTTAAAGTTCGTTGGGGAGGGGTGAAAAGGGGTGAAGGGGTTAGGTGCTTGCGTTTCGCTTGTCGGCTCCGTACGTGCATGTTTGTGTCATGACTTCCCCCCCTCCTGCATCAACATGCCCCCCCCCAACCCACACGCAAATATGTTCAACCCATCTCACAAGGGAAAACTTTCACCCCACTTAACCTCCAGACACACCCTCTTAGTTCAAAAAGTATCTTGATAGAAATGTTTATTTGTAAAAATATTTCATTGGAAAATATTTGTTGATTTTTTCTGTTGCTCTTGTATACATTGTAAACGCACATTATTGTGATAACAATACTATTCTGTTTACACAAAGGTATGAAATAAGCGTGCTAGCAGATGTCACACTGTAACAGCTGTTAATACTACCCTAAACCATGACTGCAAAAGGAACTCCTGTGATCTTAGAAAAACATCTGCTAAACACATTTTCTGTGCTTTAAGGCCTATCAATTCTGCTATTCTTCTTACAGGTCGCATTCCCCATTTATTATTAATATTCTCTGCAACTATATAATTTTCTATATGTCGAAAATTACATAACAAGATCTACTGTTTCGAAGTTTTTATGTAGACTAACTCCTTACTGGCGTCCATAAGCTATAGCTCTAAGGAGTACAACTAATTATGCCTGTAATGACAAATATAGCCCCATCTTCTGGAAGCGTGAGCTGCTGTGTTCCTCGAGCATAATTTCTAGCCACTGGGTTGGTAAGGTACATTCAAGCCCCCATATAGCATAATGATGAAGGGTAAGTTTTTACCTGTAATATCTAATTGGCGTTATAGACTGTAAAGGCAATGCTTCTTTGTATTTAGGCTCAAATTTAAAATATAACGCAATAGAAACGTATAAATAAACAGGACAACGTTTTGTCTTCTTCCTTATGCTGCTGATTTCAAGTCTTCGTACAAATGCATAGCTATGGATAATTTAACGATACATGCAAGTAACTCTTCACTCCTTTCTGTAAACTCCGCGGCACAAGTACTCGAAGTCTAGCCAAGACCTACCTCCCAACCGCTGCATCCCCCACCTCTGCCCATTACAAACGTTATTAGTGAGATGGAGCACTCGAGGGTGTGTCATGGCTAGGATCACTACTCACTCCTGGTGGCCGGTTAATCGATCTTCGCACGCAGAAGCCGTCTTTAAGTGCCACCTGAATTGTTCCCCAAAGAACTCAAGAGACTGAGTGCACCCGGACCAGTTTTCCCAGCGGGAGAAAATCCCCATCCCAGTACCGAGAATCAAACCCGGGCCTCCCGCTGCTCAGTAAGCAGTGCGCTACCATCGCAGAAAATAGGCAGCCCACGCCTTCATATAGAAGGTAAAAAATATGTACCAGTTGTTGCTAAACCATTAAATTGATTATAATATTATTCATTGGTGCAATTTTGTGGATTTGAATTGTTCTTTAGACCGGTCACGTAGAGAATTGATACCTGCTGAGTACCAGGTTAGCGCTTGCAAACTGACCCAGACCTAAAGTTTTTAAGTGCGCTTAAAAGAGACGGTAGATTTTTTGGCATTTAAAATACCTTTGCGGGATGAAATTCCGGTACACCGGCAGCAGTGATATGATCCCTATGGTTTGACAGCATCGTTAACATATCAATTTTTTTTCACTATCTGTACCTTGTTCAGTGTGCATAATAGGCAGAGAAGGTATTGCATTCCACCTAAAATATCGGTATCAAGATATAATCGGAAATACCTGTTTTGAGAATCCAATACTAAAATAGAATTTTTAAAGAACGTCCTGTGTTGTGTGTATGTGTGAATAGCATAATTCAAAAACGAAAGTCGATTGAATTCAAACTTGATATTTAAGTTGAGTATCTTCCTAGGATATTTCTGGAAAATCTTCCCACACCAAACTATGCTTTGTAAGGAAGATTATTCAAAATTTCTCATTTTCTCAAACTTTATTTTCTCTAATCGTTTTCATTAAAATACAATTAATTAAACAAATTTCGGAACAACTGAAGTGTATATATATTGAATTTTGGGGAAAAACCACTTAAACTCTCTTCATTCTGGATGATTATGGCATTATTGGTAGACCGTAAGAAGTAGGGAAAATGTGTTGATCTTGCTCAAATATACAGGTTATGTCACTTTTTTGGGCAGTTTTCTGTTTCCAAAATATGTTGTTTAAATGTTCTTTTTTATAATTTTCTCAAATGAAACCAGGTCATTGCTTTGCCATCTGAAAGTATGTTGTTTTCTTTTTAATCTAACGCTCTTTAATCTGGTACATATTAACCTCAATAAATGGAATAGATAAAATTATGCTCAAATGAGCCTCATGGGCTATGGAGATTAAATTTACCCGACATTCACCTTCTCAAAGCAAGGGAAAACCCCAGATACTGCTTATTCGGGTAGCTCACTCTAACCGAGATTCGAACTCGGAATCTCTTGATTAAAAGATTTGACTAACACTTTAAACTAGTGTATTCCCTTATTCCTCTTGAACTTATAAATATATGCAATAAAACATATCTAATAACGGTTATATTGATTAGCATGAAGTAAATAGAACAATAAATTATTATACGAATGATTAGTCAGAATAGAAAGAAGTAACACATCATAACTTTTTAATAATCAGAGGTTGAATCAGAAGTTCGTTACCTGGAAATGCAAACCTTAGGAAGCTAAACACAATTGAGAAGTAGGTGATTGGGCCACATTTCATGGGCGTTAGTGTACATCTAATTTTGTAACAATGTATTACGAAACTACAATGGTAATTTCACTATTATCGAGTGAGATGGTTCTACGGAAACATATGAGACTCGCACCTCACTCTTTTATTTCAGATTGTCTACGTGACTGCCGTTCTGTCGGTGGTGGGCAAACGGTCGCAGAAGAGCGCCATTGGGGCTTCGTTTCGCCCCTGTCAGAGGGAAACCTGTCGAGCCTACCCTCTGATCTTCACCAGACCTCCTAGATCCCCACCTCTTCAGTTGCTTCGGTGGAGCGCTGCGAATTCCCAGCATCCGTTTGACTTCCGTAAGGGAGCTGTTCGGATTGGGTTGGGCTCGGCGGAATAGTGGTTCCCGAAGCCCATAGAAGATTGGGTACATCTGAGCGGGATTGTGAGACGCTTCATCTCCTCCGGCCACTAAACTGGAGAGCTTAGTACACAGAAGCTAGTAACAGATAGACATTTTCCTATGAAGTTGACGCGCTTGAATATTGGATCCACTTCCGTCCTTGTGTAAGCAAGGGGACTGATTTATAAAATAGATTCCATCGTCATGGACTTATTCCCTGGGAAGTGGGGCACTCCCAAGTAATCAAGTCGCTGACTCTTCGTTACTCAGTACCCCTAGGGCCTAGAGGTACATCTCAAAGCGTCCCTCATGTGTTTTGGTTGACGAGTCTGTATGTTAGAGAACTCTGCGCTTCTCTATCGTCTGCAAAGGCCTGCAGCTCATTCCTCTCCTGCTTTATATCATCCGTCTCTCCGGAGGTGTAGGCATAAAACATCCATTGGAGATCAGGTGCTAGGTGTCTTCTCCGTCAGCTAATCCTTTCATTGTTAAGTTTATCATTATAGAACGAGGAAGAGTCTGAAAATACGAGACTGAGTCGAGACAAATATGCAGGTAGGTAAGGTTATCAGCACTGAATGCGGTAAACTGAATGTTCTATCATGATTGAGAAGTGTATCAAAAGCACAATTGTCGAAAATTAACGTGTAACAATCTGTCGTGTATCAGGTTGAATGCTTCCGATGCCGCCCGGGTCCAACCCACAAACCCCTAGCCACCGAGTAGCCCGAAAGCACCCGAAGGCAGTCCTGCAATGAGATCAGGAATAAACCTAGCCATTATCCATCCTAATCCACCGAACATCGTCGCCTGATCCTTCAACCCTAGACAAGAAGTGATGGGAGCAGGAATTCATGTACAGGAAAGTGGTAGGATGTAATGAACCTTCCTTGCCTGGTGACCTGGGGAAACCCTGAAAAAACATGGCCCAGGAAGTCCGGCCATAGGATTCGAACCCATGACCTCCCGTACATGTGACAACGCGCTATCTCACTCGATTAGGTGACAACCTAATCTAGCGGCAGCAGGACAAATTATCAAGTAATTATAGGTTGCCATTGCGAATTCTTACTTAGCAGTGGTTTGATTGCAACTTCAGCCTTCTGCGCTGAAAAAATCAGTTCTGACAATTACTGCAGTCCGCAAATATAAATGATAAATATTATTCTCATGGGCAAAGCCTTCACTGCAAATCCAACTTTCTCCACTCGACCCGTGTTTCCACTTTCCTCATGATTTGGCTATCAATCTTAATATTACATTCTGTCCTCCGATATTAGGATGTAGTGATTGTTTATTTTTGCGTTAACGGTTACAAATGTACGATTAACAATTCTAGTTTCACAATCAAGATTCTATTGTTGTGCCTTAAACTTAACGAAATTGGTTTGATAAATTTGGTAAATTTATTTTAAGGATGGATTTGTTCGTTTTTGCGGCTTATGGTTGTTAAGCTTGATTGTTGTAAGAGTCGCATAATTTTTTTAACAATATATAGCGTACAGGTCATTGTCAGCCGTCTGAATTGGTCAATGTGTCGCTGTTTTTGAAAATGAAGATAAATGAATTTCGTGTTTTTATCAACCATTTTTATCTGAAGGGACTGCCGCACAAATCAAAACAGAATTGGATGAAAGCATTTACTTTTGGATTAATGAATTTAAACGTGGTCGGAAAAGCAATGAAAACGGAGCGCACTCTGGTCATTCTATTTGCATCACCACACTGGAAACCATTGACAAAATTCATGGTATCGTAAGTCCACCGAGTAAACATTTCTGAGATTTTTTAAACTGTAGTCATCTCAACTTTGGGGGAGGGGTGCATAATATCCTGCACGCAAAATTGGCTGCAAGAAGCTGTATGCGAGGTGGGTGCCACGAATGCTCTCAGTCGACTATCCGGACATTTCAGCACAATGTTTAGTCGCAATCTGCAAACATTTTTGTCCCGATTTGTGACTGTTGATGAAACCTGAATCCATAATTACACACTAGAGTCAAAACGGTAGTCAAAAATATTAACAAAGGCGGGTGAAACTGCATCGAAGAAGCATTTTGCCAGCTGGTAAGACTGGTAAGCCACTGTTTTTTTGGGATTCCTAAGGAATAATCCTCATAGATTACTTGGAGCTAGACCCTATTATGCTTCAGTCTTGGATCATTGGAAACTTGTGTTGGCTGAAAAAAGACGAAAGTTGGCAGACAAAAATGGTATTTCACTAGGACAATGCACCGCAATAACAATGGCGAAAGTGCATTAATTGGTTCTTCATTCACCCTTATTAACCAGACTTAATCCCAAGTGACTTCCTCCTGCTCCGTAACTTGAAATTTTCGATTGGTGAGAAAAAATGTTCATCAAATGAGGAAGTAATAGTTGTAGTGAAATATGAGGGAACCTACTTTTCCGAGAGATGAAAAAGCTAGAGGATCGCTGGTGCCGGTGTATATCCCTCAAAGGATACTGTGTCAAGAAGTAAGGTGAAGGTTTAGAAATAAATAGTTATCTTGCTTTTTTTTTTACCATATTTATCAAACACCTGCGTATGTTATTACTTATTCAGTTGCATTTCATTATAAGGTAAAGGTAGGGGAAAACGAACTCCCTCAGCATACACCACACTCAGGACACATGACCCTTTGTGTGACCTTGAACCACGGACGGTACAGGATAAACTTGAAGGGCGATCAGATCCGGATGACTACAGGTGCAGGCAAGGACAGAATCGCAACTTTTCCAGTTTAAGATCATCCGCCAACGCTAGGCCTATCCATGCAAAGCCCCTCTGAAGGAGCCCCTCCATCTATCGAGTAGTTGCGCTAGAAATTCTAGAAAGTGTACATCCACTGTCGAGTCGCAACCCGCCGAACAAAGTCGCCTGGTCCTACAACTCTGAAACATATGACGGTGAGAGAAATAAAAGGTTCAGGAAAGTCGTGGTAGAAGAGGAACTACCCCAACATTCAGAGTGAACCACGAAACAGCTGACCCATGGGCGTCGTCGGGGGTCAAATACGGGACTCGGAATGCGAATCGTACACGTTATCGCTCGGTAAAACCCGAAATAAATCTAAAGTCAAACTCTGTGGCGCAGCACTTCATATAGATTTTACAAACTGAAAGTTTAAATTTCAGATTAGTTTTAAAAAATCATCATTGTGCTTCTCATGTATACGTTTTTCTTCTCAACGCCACCACTGCGGAATTTTAAGTTCCTAATTACCTCCGTCGTAATAAATTCTAAAAATCCCCATAAACGTCTGACGTAGATATCTCATGAGGGAGTACTTGTGAAAAAAACCAAGCATCCGAATAATAGGTCTTGAGCATAAACTTGCAACAAAGTTACACGAAACAATGGCAACAATTCAAAATCTTCTCGGGCTTCTACCTGGCTAGAAGCCCGAGAAGATTTTGAATTAATACGACGCCAGGAAAGCATCAGTTCTTATTCTAATGGCAAAAATGTTTATAGTTTGTTTAGAGTTATTGAAATCTAAGCAAAACTGTTTTTTGGGTATACTTCGCACATATTACATATGTAGAGTAGATATTGTTTTACCTTTAAAATCTGATGTAGTCCATTCACATGCCTTTCTCTATCTGTTCTGCAAACAAACGTTTCTTATAATTATTTTATTTACATAATGCTAATCAATATAAACGTTACCAGAAATTGCCTTATTATCAGTTCCTCATATGTAGAAGGGAATATAATAGAATACACTTTGTGATTGTCATGACCAGGTGCAAAACAAAAGAAATGTGAAACGTCCCGATTGGGGAAAGTTTAAGTATTTTAAAATTGAAATCAGTAACAGTAAATATCTATGAAATGACCAGCCCTACAAAAAGCTGTATATGGCATAAATGATCTGTTTAAATGAGATCTATAATTTTGTTCATTAAGTTTTTGTCTATCTCTTACGGTTTACCAATTATACAAAAGTCATCATAATGAAGAGGACTTCGGGGGCTATTCCCAAGAAATTCAGGATGTATATTTTATTGGCTATAAAAACATCTTTAATATCCGCCATTCTAGTCAAAATCATTCGAGCCATTTTTTGGAAAATCGAAAATTTCTAAAAATGCTTAATGGAAGTTTTTCTTTCACATCCTTGAAATATATTAAACTTAAATATCAAGTTTGCTTTTAACAAATTTTCGTTTTTGAGTTATGCCGTCACATACACACACAAGAGCCTTTTTCTAACAGTGCTTTTATTGGTTACGGGGACCTCAAAACATGCATTTACAGTAAAATCGCAGTACCTAATTACAATGGAGCACAATACCTTCTTCACCTACTGTATTCTTTGTGCATACATGCTTGAGAAAAGAAAAATATTACAAGTTATTTTTTAAAATAGTATAACCATACTAACCAGATTATCGAAAATAATTATATGGGAACAGGAACTTTTTTTGAAATCTTAAAACTTACTGTTTGTCACAGTGAGGCTAGGTGTTCCCTTAGTTCTCAATCTCTCTATAGATTCGAATATAGTATTAAGTAATATTTAACATTATTGGATCTCTGATGTATTGTATTCTGGTATTAGAATATTGGGATATGCATAAGATGTTATTTTGATATCTTACTGTTTTGGAATTGGGTTAAGTTATTAGGAGTAGATTGAAAAGTCTGGCGGACAAACTTTGATGAATTTACTCACCCGAAATATTGATTGCTGGTTTGTTTTCACTTAGAGTTCCATTATATGTTTCGTCTAATAAAGAATATCATTGAATACATCAGACATAATTCTATATCAACTAAAGACACTTAAAATTGAATTGGATTTTAGTTAATATATATCCTGCTATATAATCGCTTTAATTATCCCTTAGGATAACGAAAAAACTTTACCTATAGAGTTGAAGTTATATTGCAAACCAATGCTAACAAAATATGGCATCATAGCAATAAGCTCATAGCAAAGGAAGATGGACACATTAAATTTAAAAGAATATCTACAAAACAAACAAATAAAATAAAATAAGTAAATTAGCACAATACTGTAATTTTTTTGGGAATCCCAAGGTTCATGTTTATTTAAAGAATCGTTCCATAAATATACCATGAAAAATTCAGAATTTTGTCTGTCTCAGAGGTTCCAAGTTGGAAAACTTAGTTTTTTTTTTGTAGTGTTTAACGCCCGCTTTTACTACTTGTGGTACCGCAGGTAAATACCGTTTGGAGTGAGTTACTCGGATAAGTTTTTCTCCTGGGGTTTTCCTGAGAGGATGAGCGCTTTTCTTCTGAATTATATATAAAATACTTAATAAATGATTACAAAGTTTGCTTTTCTTCGATGTTGTGATCATTAAAGTCTACATATATAATGTCTGTGGCACTTAAATGTAATTTATAACTAACGTATTTCCAAATTTTCCTTGTAATAATTTTACCTTAAATTTCTCACATATTTGCATAAGCTACTTCACTTGTTCTGAGTTAACCGTAAAGTTAAATACAATTGGACGATTTAGAATATGCTTCTGCCTTAAATTACATACTGCGTGGGAGGTGAATAACTGCATTTTTTTCAATATTTGCCAAAGTGATGTTCATGAGGAATTTCACGATGTGCTTAAGATGGATATTATTCCGTATCACAGAAGTTCGGTTGTTAACATAACAGGTAAAGCAGTTTACCCACCTCTGCCATTTTCCCTGCCCAAATTAAGGTGAAGTAATGTCTGTAAACACAGGAGAATATATAGCTCAGGGCCGTTGAAAACACTGTCCCGGAAATGGGTGATGTATTTATGCCAATTTTATATGTAAGCGGACAAAATGAGGTGCACTTATGTGTTATACGCATTATTATCTACCAAATATAAAATTATTTCCAATTATTTGCCTCCTACTCAGTATATCTCTTGCTAACGAGGAACAAATGTTTTATGCTTGTTTTCTTTACATAAACATTTTTCATACAAAACTATTTGACAGAATTATACATTATATTACATATTTTTAGAAAGAATTTGAACATGCTAAAAATATTTTATATTTTGAATTTTATTTTTTTTTTCTAATTTTAAGACAACTGACCCCAAAAACTGTTGGTGAATTAGATTAATTTTGGAGTAGGGTGGTAGAAGTATTAAATCACTAATATATATCATTATGTAAGAAAGGTAATTAAAATTATAAACATGTATAAATATAACAAATAATTCACATGACTGACAACAGCAAAGCATGTGAGTATTTCTTTATGATTACTATATGGTATGTCAGTTAATTTTCATGAAGAGTGCCTGGATAACTGAGAAGCTACGAATTTAGAAAGATGTAATGGAAAAACGATTACTCCAGCAGTTAACCACCCCTCTAACTAATTCTATCCCTGCCATTGCTGTTAAATCTCCTCATTTAGTGCCTAGGAAATGGGTCCTGTCATTGTGAGTGAATAGTAAAGGAGAAGCGTGTTTCCTTTCAGGAAGTAATTGCAACACTCGAAATGCGGAGCATGTTTTGCTTGAAGCGGTTTCAATTGCAATGAGAGCGCTCACGCCGTGTGAGTTGATAGAAAGATCAAAGAGAATGAAGCGGCTATTAAAATAGTTGAATGCTCCGATCTGTATCTCGTTGATTTACCTCCATTAAATGATAATTTGTCCTTTTGGGTGGAACCATTATTCATGATATTTCGTGACCAGTCTTTCTTCGTGCTACCGACGAACAATTAATAAATTAACGTCTCTATTGATTCCCTTTCATTACGTTTAGCTACAAGTCAGGATGAAACAAATGATACTTCCCGTAGGGGACTAACAAGATGCATTGGATTTATACTTAGGGTTTAATATGCCGTGTAAATGAGCTTTTGGTGAATTGTGTTAAAAACATCCGTTGTTTTAAAATTTCATGTTATGTTGAACATCAGTTTGACGATCATACACCGTTGGGTATTTGTCACACACAATATATAATTATGTCATTTGATATTCAACATTTTATTTGACTTAGAAGCAGCTTTTATTTTGTCTTTTACAAATGTGCTATTTAGACAAGTTTTGTATTTAATTTTTATTGCTTACCTAAGTAAGCAGAAAAAATTCGACACTGAGATTTCATGTGAAACCAAAAGTAAAGCACTCTGCTTTTGTTGTTACATAGAAGTGAAGAGAAAAAGTGATGCGAACAAAGCATCAGGTTTGTACTTTTGCGTCTACTTTTGCATCACGTATGTACAGTGTACATAATAGGTGGAGAAGCTCTTATACTCCACCAAAAAATTCGATACAGAGATTTCATGAGAAATACATGTTTTGAGGACGCCTGAATTCAAAAAAGTATTTTTAGAAAAATATCACTGTGTGTTTGTATGTATGTGTGTTGGTGGCATGATTCAAAAATAAAAGGTCGGAATCCTCCTACCCTAAACTACCCTTTACTTGAAGCATTTTTTCTAAAATTTCTTTTTTCCTCTAACGATTTTGACTAAAAGGTATATTAAATATGTTTTCATGGTAAAAAATACATATCCTTAATTTATTGGGAGCAGCCTCTGAACTCCTCTTCATTCTGAATAACTTCAGCATCGTTCGTGAACTGTAAGAGATGAATAAAAAATATAGACCCCTAAAACAAATAATTTGTCATATATATTTGTTTGGTAGAGTTAACTATTTCAGAGATATTCCCGTTATTGGTTTCAGTTTTAAAATACTTAAAATTTTCTCAAACGAAACCCTCATGCGTTTCATATCGTTTTTTATTTTACTCCTGGCTGTGGAAAGAAAACCCAATTTCAATGAAAGTCATGTAACGACAACTTTTAAAAGATTTGACTGTTACTTTAGCCTAATTTATTTCTCTTATTTCATTTATTTCCCTTCTAAATATAAGGACTATATCTGATAATTTCTAATATCGTTTTCCTTGATTATTACGATGTGGATACAAGGATAATCTTTTGTATGAATAGTTTGGTTGCAGAACAGATAGAGAAAGTCATGTGAATGGAACACATCAGATTTTTTTAAAACGTACCTACTTGTTCAACAAGTTGAAATATTTACTGGCTAATAAAATAAGTTATAATAACCCTTCAAAAACTAGATATAAGTAAAAAGTGTGTGCTTGTTTCTTAAAAAAATTACAGCACATGGAGTGAATTATAAGTAGGATATATCAACATTGTGCATTCAACACTCGATTGAGTTATTTGTTGGAAAATGAGTCAGTTGAACTTCATTAAAACTGAATATGGAGTAGTGTAAAATTGGGTATGTATCTTCAATTGATAAACTTTGGTTTCTCACTATAGAAAGAGCTATTAAAATGATGATACATTTTCCAAAGTTATGGAACAAGCTGTATATTTATAAATGTTCCCATTCTGAAAAATTGGGCGTGTTCCATTTAAATTAGCTATCTCTAACTATTCATAAAAAACTAACTGTAATTTCAAAAGCTTATTCTTATATCTGCGAGTACTTAATGCTAAGATAAAAATTAGCCAAAATGGTATTATTACTTAGCATCTTCTAAGGGCTAACGCAAATATAGATAGTCAAATCTTTTAAAATCTGATCGGCATGTTATTGAAATTCGGTCCTCTTTGCATGGAACAAAAGGAATGAGAATGACCAATTCTCATTTGAGAAAAGTTTAAATATTTTAAAAATTGAAACCAATAACAAGGAATATCTCGGAAATTGTTAACTCCACCCCCCCCCAAATGAATAAATTGCGTGTTTTACCAGATCTACATTTTGTGTAGTAAGTGTTTGTCTACCTCTTATGATTTACCAGTTATTCAAAACTACCTAAGCCAGAATAAAGAGGTCTTCAGAGGCTATTCCCCAGAAAGTTCAAGATATACATTTCAGCTGTCATGGAAATATTGTCAGTTTTGCTACTATTGGAAAAGCTATGAGCGTTTCACAACATACAATGCAGAAAGACACCTCAAACCTCTGGTCCTCCAAGTTGTTGTTTTTTTGTTTTGTAGTGTTTAATGTCCGCTTTTATACTTTGTCACGCCAGGTGATTACACTGATGATACATGGAATGAGGATGGAACACCGGTGGAATGCCACGACGGGGGAAACCGGAGAATCCGGAGAAACCCCTCTGCGTCTCTTTGACCACCACAAATCCTACATGCGGCACTTGGGATCGAACCCGGCCGCCTGGGTGAGGGGCGAGTAGTCTCAACTACTCGGCTACCGCGCAGCCAGGTCCCCGAGATAAATAAAAATAAATTAGATTACTGCTAAAATAAAAATAAATTACTGCTAAATGACATAGAGAAATGGCCGGAGAGATAATTAAATATCTTAAACATATAGTATTTTATTTTAAATCGTTAGAGCCATTTTTGAGAAAATCGAGATGTTCGAAAAATATTCCCTGTAACGGTTAGTTTTTTGTGGGGGCATTTTACCGAAAATCTTTTTGTTGCAGCCTTAGCAGATGCTGAACTTAAATTGCAAGTTACGTATTTAACGGACCTTTTGTTTTTTATTTATGCTGTTCAAAGATATATAATCGGACCATTTCCAAAATTTTGGTTTTTTATTTAGGGAGTCGCAAAACAAACATTTGCGTTGAAATCTTGGAATAAAATTTTTGGGTAGTATAAAATCTTTTGTCTTCTATGAAGGTACATGTGTATACGTTGTAGAGAATATAAAACTGCTAATGACTCACTGTAATGTTATTTAGGAGTGCTTTGAATAAGATATACTCATTTTGTTAAATTTTATAAAAATGAAAATGCTATTTGTTTCTTTACTTCATTTAAGTAACAACTATGATTTCATCCTTTATATATGCTTCATATATGCTTTTCTAACTTTTTTCAAAATAAAATGTATTGTGCATTTTACCACTAGTAAAGTATTTAATATTAATATTTTAGATTAATTCTTAAACACCTAAAACATCCATTACCAATATTAAAGATTATACAACGGAATTGTGTTTTTGTACCAAGAATAAGGGTAATACTTTTAGTTTGTGTACGTTTTTCTTAAACTTCTAACTTACTCTGAATATGCTCTTGATTTTAAAGAACAAAATAATAATTAATGGTATAAATCTATTACATTCGCAATATCCTCATTGAAAAGTGTTACAAAAATAACCAATACATTTCTCATCTCTAGAGCTCTGCCGGGTGTCACGAATTTGCCGGATTGTTGTTCGGTGCACACATATGACTTGATGAATGAGGCGTGGTCTTTACAGGCTGTTTCGAAACGTGTTGCAGGATCTAGTATTGCTCAAGTCTGGCTCTTTCAGTTCCTGCTAGTCGATAAACCAGTGGACACTGTAACAGCGCAGATTGAAAAATGTCGAAAATACGAAAGGGTGGGCTCTCGACACTGAACAATCTTGTGGATGATTCAAACATATTTTGAGTGCAGGAGGAGAACCTTTTCTTTCGATGCAGTAAAGATGTATCTTGTATTTCATGCAATCAATTCTGAGCGAGTTTGGTTGATTTAAGTTCATTGTCTTTTCAAAATTCTGCATAGTATTATATTGAATCTTTTGTATCAACTTTATACTTTTATTTATAAAAATTTTATTTACTAATTATATTATGAAGTAATTATTTTACTGTGTTACTTTATGAGTTAGAACGATGCATATAATGTCACTATAGGTAATGAGCTACTTTTGTGACAGATTATATCTCAAGGAGTGCATGTTTAAGCTACAAATCCTTCCCCATTAACCTTTCTTTATACCGCTGTCTACTTTGCGTGTTCGTAACTGTGCGCTCTTCGGAACCCATAATCATCATCATTAACAATAACATACAAATAGGTATTTGACCGCTGGTTACCTATTGCGACTCTAAATTAAAGTTGCTCCTTCGCTCTCCTCTTGGTTTAAAATTTAGTGCTTATTGGAAATCCTATCATATTCCAATCTGCAGATATGGCTGTATCTACCAGTTTTTCATATACTTCAGTATTTTATCCGTTATATTAAATATTCCCAGTCGTTCTTTGATATCTTCACTTCTGCGTTTTTCAGTATTAGTTCCTACGAATTTTAAGAATTTCGTTTCAGCTTCTTATCCGCCTCAAAGAATCTTTATTTAGTGTCCAAAATTTAGACCCATATAACAGTACAGTATCTGTTAAAACCTTATAAAGTTTCAGTATAGTTTCTTTGTGAATTTTCTTATGCATGTTCCACATATATGTTGGAGTAAGTTTAGTTATATGTTTACATCTTTTGTTATATCCTTGCTAATGAAAACTCATAGATAATTAAAGTCAAAAACTAGTTCAGTAGAGATATTATCAATCAATACTATTTCAGTGATATTTATATTTCGGGTGTATGGAATACAAATATCCGCTTTAAAATCAATTTCGAGAATTACTACATCTGAATATGCATATATTGCTGAGTGCCACACCCTTTTTTTAAAGCTACCTGCTTCTTTTTTCTATAAAACCAAAATCATCAAGAACATATTGTGTGCCCCAAGAGTGTCACTTCGAAATAAAAATAAAGCAGCGGAAAATTATCAGTATATGCATTTACCAGAGAAATTACCTGTGTACAGAGATTTGTCAAATCCAGAGTTTCTTAAGAAATGTATATTTGGAATGAGGCTCTCACAACGTTTTGTGACTCGAATTTGAAAAAGCTGTGTCTATAGGAGCTGAAACTCTTCAATTAAGATTGCTCATGCCACATTAAGTTAGGTTTACCTTCCGAATGTAATACTGCAAAGATTCGGACAGGTTATAGTTATATAATGCTGTAAAGCAAGAAATTAGATGAGAAAATGCAAAGTAGGCAGTACCATTCAACAGAGATAGTCACGAAGAGGGGGAAATAACATCATTGAGCTGCGATGCTTTAATGTATGATACACTGACAACAACAAAAAAAGCACTTCATTTTCGGATATATTTTATTTATTTTACAGTTGAATACATATCTATGTTAAGTACTATTAAACAGAGATTTTAAGCATCGATAAATTGTTTATAACTTTCCAATAATATTAATAATAAAAATGTTTTGTAACTTTAACATGTTAGGTTTTATTTTAACTCAAGTATACATGATTAAGAGAAAAATTCACAGATAAAATTAAGATATCCTCAAAACTGCTAAAGGTATATAAAACAATATCCAATAAGTATAGCAACGATATTAGATCTGTAGCGCATGTGTACTTGAATTTTGTGGATTAAACATGGGCTATATAATTGTTACCTTAAATGTCATAAGGCCAAATTATATTCCTGGATTATTTTGAATTCATGGTTTTTGGCTCCTATACGTGTTTGCTCATCCTTACAACAAAAATTTTCAGTCATATTCCATAATTTTGATTTTATCCTGAAAAATAGAAAGTAAAAGCAAAAACCACAAAAATAAAAATAATAAAAGAAACTTCTCTATTTTGCACTCGTTACTAATGATTATCTTTGTTTGGCAGGTATGTTCCATGGAGATAGTTTTGGAAATTTCATAGCAGTACTGTAAGTATTAATATAATATATTAAATATTATTTTTACTAGCATATGTAATTCTGTTAAGCTTTTGTCGCTTTTATAAAGTATTTGTTAAATTGACAGGTATATGCACTTTGTAAGCCTAAGTAACACTTCCAGAAAGAGTAAAATAAAAGTCAGAATTTGAATCAGTTATATGAGACAATAAGGATTAATAATAAATAATGATTCGTACTTATTCTTAGTGCCTCTTCAACATTTTGCTTTTGATCCAATTCCGTGAAAATCGTGATGGTAGTGAAAGAAGGAACTTTTCCGATCTTAAAGCTCATAACGCGAAAGCCATGCATTTAACCTCTAGATGATCTGATGTTTTGTCCCTGTCACGTCTAATCGTGTTCCTGTAGGTCGATTCGTGAAACAGCTTGAAGCATGCTTCCGTTGTCCATTGTGTCTCAGAGAAATTTAGTTTAGAAAATACAAGCATGGTCTTACTATCATTTTTAAAACCGCAGAAGGAGAGGTTGTCACGCATGTGTAAGGAAATTACTGATCTTTTTCTTTTAGTACACAAAAATAATTCACTGCTTCTGCTTTCGCTCACATAGATCGTAGTTTTTCTGTAAAAACGAAGAGTGTCAGTGTTTTAGACTGTTTTCTGCAAGCAAGCTCCTCGGCGTAGAGCACTGTAATGTTGCACTTGGGAACGTAATATTACGATAAGTACCGCAAAAACTTGTACGTGCAAGAAGATAGTGTATACAATACTGTGATGGTTATTTTGTTGCGACAGGCTATGTAATAAAATATATAAATTATCAATTATGTTTGCTGCTTGTGCTAGAGTGGATAATCACGTGACAAATAGTCGCACACTCCTTGCGCAGTGTACTGTGCCAATTTATAATGTGGAGAACAGAATCTAGCACACAGGACACTGCTAGTTTATGTCTCTTTATTGTAATGTTTCGTATTTATAGAAAGTAGTGGAATAAGTGTTTGGTTTGCGGCAAAGCTCTGCACTGAATCAGAAATTTTAATTATTAGTGAGATTACGTAACCCATGTTCACCATGACTGTTAAAAAGGAGATGGGCATTTCTTTCGAATGGTGTTAGATACAAATTAATTATCAAGGTGCCTGTTCATATTCACTGCACTAAATGTGAAAGCTTTTTGTTATAAATTATCATACTGTTAGCGTTACAAACCGATTAAAAGTTAGGGGGTTTGTTGCTTTACTTGATTAGTACTATAATAATTGTTATTTGTTTTTGCAATTATTTAACTTACGACTACCAAACCTATGGAAATATGTATATGTTCATATTATAAATATGAATACATGTAATAAAGAATTTTTCAACCATTAATTAACCTACAGAAAGTATATTAGCTTATTTAAGGTGGTTTACCTATTTCAAATACAAAATGTTGTAAACCACCACAGCATCAAGATTCTTTTCGTGCAGTTGAAGGTCAGTTAATGGGCGATTCAACTGGAGCTTCGAGCAAATGTTTTGTTCTGCTTTATTCAAAGAAGCAACCAGCCGATGTCGCCTTCTTGATGGATTGAGGCTGATTGGTGTATAATTTTCTGTGTACAACCGTATATATAAACTTTTTTTTTTGTTTTAATTTGAAATTCATATTTACTAAAAAAATTTCTCATTGTCCATTTTATCTTGTTTAATAGCTTTATTAGTTCCTGAGCAACAGAATTTTACACATTTTTATGGGTATTAAAATTAAAATGAACATATCTCGATTACGAAACTCTTTCAAATCTAAACATCCGCAACAATCGTAGCCTGTTAGATGATTGTGAACTTTCTTGTACATCTTCCGAACTAAAAGAACCACCAGCTGTCACCTTGAATGAACTCTCCAGGTTTTTGAGTGAATTTTAGTTTATCCAAACTCATACTTGGACGATGACCGAGTCTCAACAATCTGCAATATAAAAGCACAAATCTGCAACTGAGTAATTAGAGCCATTAGCTGAGCATCCTTAAACCTCAATAATCATTATCATCATAACCATTAGTAAAAATGAGCATAATTATTTTATAAAAAAAAGTGGATCATGTGGGCTTTTAGTTCACTTCTTTTATGTTATTAAAACATTTGATTATCTCGGTAGGGACGTTACTTTTTACGACATTAGGGTGCTTAACTATAGCTGTAGAAATTGATAATCGGGATGCCTGCCAAGGCAGTCAAATATTTCGATTGTGCAGTAGGTGGAAACATAGTATTAGGTTTGACTCTAAAACTGTTAGAGCTCTCAGGCAGTCAGCCAAAATACATTGATAAAATGAAAGTAATCTACTACTGGCCTACCTTTTGTTATTATATGGAAAATTACACAATTGAAAGGAATGATAGCTACACAAATCATAACAGCATAATGTACTAAAAATACCGATCATGGGAAATCTCTGACTAATAGCTCATAATGCACCAATTTCGTTGCTAATCAGTTCTACTATTATCATAGGATAGAGCTAAAGCCATGGCAAAAATGTATTGATTTTATATTTATAAATGAAGTAGGACTAAATCTATTCACGTCACTCACTCTATTAAAACGCTGTTGATACACGTCCAAATTCCTGTGTTGTTAGATGTTTCTACCTGCTTCGAGTTGTCAGGAACCGTCGTATTCAACGGCATTTTTATAATCATATACAAAAATCTTGACAAATTTCTCATTTATTAAAAGAAATGAAATAGATATCTATCAGCCCTCTAAACCAAAGAAACTGGATATCGTTCTGAGCAGCTTTCGTTAATAGCATTTTTGTCTATTTTAATTCTAATTTTAGTTTAATAAAATGACATGTTTACCAGTTCAGTGGATAAATGATTTAAGCCCAATACACAATGAGATGTAAGCGCAAAAGTTTGTACCCATGTTATTTAATGGCAGCATTCACCTAAACTCATGCAACGCGCTACGTAATGCAAGAGTTGCATACTTCAACCTTTATTCATATGCGTAGGTACAGGAACAATTCTGCATTCTTACCTCTATGCATTGCCTGCTGTTTTACAGAGTCTACATACTGTGAATACGCAAAACCACAAACACACGGTGGTTTGCGGTTTGTTTTGAAAAGCCTATAGCTTTATTGTCACACGTATAAAGTCTTACGCTTTTCTTCACGTGTATCAGAACCTTGGAATGTCATATCTAGGTGCAATAGACATGTGCTAGAAAGTTAGCTATTTCTGGAAAGTTTTGCCTAATTCATCGACAGGTATAAAAGGAAGAACTGCAAACCAGGCGAGTCAGTTTCGACTGGGAGTTCTGAGTGCACAGTTGCACAAGAGAGCAATCAACTGTCTACGCGTCGAAGCGACGAGAGAAAAAATTGTACTGTAGAATGTTTGTGAATCCCTGACGCTAGAGGTTTTTAAATACATTGTTGCTATCAAAGTGTAATTGTATACCCCAATTATTTAGAAGATTGAATGGGTTTTATTATATATTATTGGATACGTTATTCAGTTTGAAACTTGCTGTGCACTTGGAAGATTTCTACGTGTAAGTTACAGATCTAAAAGCCCTTACCAGCATTACGCTTGCGACTATATTGCGAATGGTCTTCCCTCGCGCCTGCGCTTAAATTGCGAATTCATTGTGAATGTAATGTTAGTCGTTCCGCAAGCAGGGACTTTAACAATCTTCGATTCCAGTTGGGCCATCCTTGTTTACATGATGACTTAAGCGTAAAAAGTCCGATATAATTGCTGCTTCTCTGAGGTTATGCTTTGCTTATTAATTTCTCCACCAACTGCGTATAGCAAGAGGAAGCATTGCATTCCTTCCAACAATTCAATTTCATCTCGAGATTTCACCTGAAATAAACGTTTTGATGCACCCTGAATACAGAATATGTATTTTTAGAAACGTGTCCATGGGTGATAATTACCACCTTGGAGTTTTTAAAACTGCAAATATACAATAAGCTGCGATTTCAATATCCCTTATTGAAGTATTTTAGGAAGTTCGGGAAACTTTATTCCCAGATACATTTCCAAATTTAATTTTCAATGGAATTATTTCACATAATGGTTTATAGAGCAGTTGGGGCTTAACAAACCGAATGAATTGTGAAAGAGCGCAACATCAGGGCAATTAAGTGAACCCAACACGGATTTCGTTATTCAGAAATTTGCCGAAAGCAGCAATAGAAATGGATACACGTTATATAGTCTTATACAAGTTAAATAGTGTTAAGTTGTGTTGTGTATCAAGTTTTTGGTTACTTTCGCAGTTAAGATTGTTTCGACGATACTGAGTTTTGATCGACTTAGAGCTCATTGTACCGTAGTGAAAAGTTAATTTCGTATATTTAATCCGATAATCTACTTGCGTATTTTTTGAACGTATGTGCATAAACTAAAAGAAACCCCTAACCTTTGAGTTTTTTTACTGCATACATGCAATATTTGATTATATTTGATAGTTTAGTTTATCATTTAGACCTTGGCTGGTTCTATATGGTTTTTACTTGTTAATAATGTAACAACTGCATTTATTGACTCAACAATTGGTCACAAATAAAGTCGTATTTTTACTACTATAAAAATGATTCACTCGACAATAGAGTTTGCGGCTGCACGCCAAGCATCCCTCGCGCACCACTGAGCGCTAACACTCTTGTCACTCGCGACTCGATACAATTTACAACTTAAAGAAACGACTACACTGCACTGCAATCTTTCGTCCTCTTATAGCTAGAAAATGACGGCATAAAACTTTCTTGAAATTTGTCGAAGATACTGGACGCTTCCAAACAAATCTCCAGCGTACCAGATGTCAATATGATACGTTCCTAACTCTCCTGTTTCATCGCGCCATTGTTTACGCATCCAACTGTGATACATTTCATTACAGCTCCACCGGTGCATAACAGAGCGAACATGACAGCGGTGACATACCCGTCGGCATTTTCACTATAGATACTTACCGTTTAATTTAGCTAAGTATGAGTTGCAGATATTTTACAGCCAAGCGTGGATAATCGAAGGAATTGACTGTGGTGGTTAATTTTGGTGCCTTTGCTACTGGAATAGTTGTGTTTAACAGTTGGTAGTAATTAATTTTATTTTTGCACAAGTAATATTTTTATTATTCATTGTCGCTGAAACAATCATATGTAGTATACAAGGAACATGCGTTAAGTGCATTAGAAGCTTTTGGAAATACAAAAACCCCGACTTCTCTTATTTTCAAACCTATTTTCGTTTTTCAATTATGCATTTATCACACTTGTATCGCACCATACTATTAAACAGTGGGATTTTATTTTCCATATTTTTGGGGTAACGCGCCTTGAAACTTTGTTACGATCACAGAAATAGTGTAGACTATGAGGCAGCTTTAATGCTCTGATCCGCGAGCCATTGATGGTTCTAGGATTTTGAAGATCACAAATACAGAGCCATTTTTCCGAATTTCACTATTCTTTTGGTATGTAGCTGAATTTCTCAATATTTTTTATTTAAAAGCTGCATCGAATTTAAGTTTAATTATAGAAGTTTTATTGTTCTACTTTTCTGCTGATACTCGAACCGTGCATTACTAGTTTACTAATAAGTTTCTTCCGTCTGAAATTTTTCGGACATAGTTTCATGGGTAACAATGTCTCCTTTATCTACCATATACAATTTATTAGGAATATAATTAAGTGGGAAAGTGGCGTATAAATGTGCTAATTGCAAATGAAAGTGTTATGAGGTTTTTTTCAGTCTTTATTTTGTTGTGGCGTTAGAGTTGTATGTATGTATGTATGTATTTATGTATGTATATATATATATATATATATATATATATATATATACATATATATATATATATATCTTAAGGTTTTTGTTCACTATAATCTGTTCATTTTTTGTTTTTAGCATTATTATTTTGTGTATTACAAAAACACGCAATCTGTGGACCCGTGCGATTAATGATGATTAGTGTACTTATGTGTACTGACTGGTATTTAAATAATTATATTTATTTATTCATTTATTAATAGCAAATGGCAAAAAGTCATTCTTAAAAACCTGTCTATGATTTTCGCTAAATTTTAATAGCTCAGATGAAAATAAAATGATTGGGTAGATTTTAAAACTTCGAGGAACTGTCAAAATTTGAAATAATAACCAGGTAGTTTTTGAATGTTTTCTGAGGATTGTTGCAGACTTTTGTCAGGCTTTATGACAAATATGTGTTTCAGCACTTTACCCATAAACAAGAGATGGGTAACTTTTTATATTTTTGGGTTAGCTTACTGTTTTATTGTTTCTATATTTTAAACGTGTAACTATTGTCTTGATAGACCAATGGGCATTAATTTGTGTGTTAGAGCAACTGCAAACTACACTAGGGGAAAGCTTTTAAATTTGTAACACAGCATATCCTCTTTGATGAAATTTTATGTATTGTCGGTCTTGGTGGCTCAGTTGGTTAGGCGCTGCATTTTTAATTCCAAGGTCGCAGGTTTAAATACGGTCCAGAATGATGGTTTTTTAAGTCTGCTTAAAAGTGACATCCCCATATCAGTAGATTTACTGACATGTAAAAGAACATTAGCGGGACGAAATTACGGCACACCGGTGGTGCTGATATGATCCTGTCAAATTAAAAACATTATTAAGTAAAAAGTAACATATATAAAGTTTAATTTTTAAAATGTTTGATGTGATATATTCACATGAGTTTGTGTACCTAACCTGCAACAAACTGCTCGTACGGAAGCTTATTCTACTAACCACTTCATACTAATCGAGATAAATAATAGCATGTTTTCTTATAGGTAACAAGAGAAATGAGGCAGCACACTAGGTTAAAGCGATAGTGAATCTCTCAAGACTGGTCGCTTTGTAAGGGCATTGATATTCCATTCTTCTTGCATGACCAGTACAAATGAAGATTTTTAATTTGAGGAAAATAAGTATTAAGAAATATAACCAAAAACTAGAACACCTCCGCAATGGTTAACTCCACAAAAATGTATCTCACCCAGAATGAACAGGGCTTCAGCGGTTATTCCCAGGAAATTCAAGATATACTCTTTACTAGTAATGTATAGGTAAATATATTTAATGTATTTATGTTAATAAAATCGTTAGCCGTTTTTGAACCTACCGAACGTTCGGGAAAAAGCTCCATGTAAGGGTAGTTTGGTTTGGGGAATTTTTCTGAAAATCTTGGTGTCGCAAATTCGGAAGAAAAGAGCTAAATACCAAGTCAGGCATTTAACCGACTTTTCGTTTTCAGCTATGCTGTTCACAGAAAGACACTTGGGCAGGAAACTTTTTCCATAAATACTTTTTTTTTTAACATAGGGGGCCACAAAATATATATTTCTGTTGAAAACTCGATATCGAATTTTGATTGCGATGAATACTTTCTATATCTGCTTTGCATATTGTATCAAAGCGATAGAGAAAGTAATTATACGAAAAATAATTCTTTCGGCGAAATCAGAGATACATATTTGACAATATTAGCATGACATACAACCATCCCTCCAATATCTCATTTTAAAATAATGCTTCCCGTATTTTAAACTTTTTGGGTTGGAACTCATCAAAAACTTACACTTTAGAAACAATTGGAATTAAATTGTGCTATGGTGATTTAAATCTGCCTAAACACCGAGATTTATGTGCTATGTTCATCGGGAAGTACGATACACTTCAATAGTGTAAGAATTATGAAATGGTTTTCAATATTATCTAACCACGCATACGTGCAAAATAAAAAATCTGATGTGTTCCATTCACTTGACTTTCTCTACATCCCTGTAAAAGTATTATTAATAAGCTTATTTTTCTCTCTACTGCATGCTAATTAAGCACAACATTAGAAATGGTCTTACTACTTATTTTCTAGGCAATACACTAGGTTAAATCCATATCAAATCTTTTAAAAGATGGTTGTCATATGAATGAAATCCGTTCCTTTACATGTACAGGAGCATGCAAATTCCCGCATGAGAAAAATTAAAGTATTTTTAAAACTCTAACCAATAACAAGGAATATCTCGGAAATTATCAGCTCCAAGAAAAAAAAAATGAATATGATCTCAATTGTGTGCGTTAACGGTATCTACATGTGTTCTGTAGTAAGCATTTATCTATCTCTAACAATTTACCAATTTTGAAAAATTCAGAAAAATTCATCCAGAATAAAGAGGTCTTCAGAATCTATTCCCAAAAATTCAAGATATAAATTTCAATGTAAATATCTTTAACATACCATATTTTAATCAAAATCATTAGAGGCATTTATGAGAAAATTAACAATTTCGAACATTTTTCCATATAGAGGGTAGTTGGGGGTGGTGGATTTTCTTGAAAATCTTCGTGTCTCATCCTTGGAAGATGTTGAACTTAAATACCAAGTTTGGTATTTAACGGACTTTTAGTCTTGAGCTATCCTGCCCACAGACAAACACAAGCAAAGTTTCTAAAAAGTTGATGTTTTTTTGGGGGGAGGATTCAGGAGATTCTAAAACATGTAATCGGTGAAATATCAGTGTCGAATTTTAGGTGGAATACAAAACCTTCTCTATACACTTTGTACATAGTACCTACATGAAAGGAAGTAAAAATCATATGCGTTCCATTCACATGATTTCTCTATCTGTTCTGCAAACAAACTATTGCTACAAAAGGTTATTATTTTGTTTACGTCATGCTAATCCAGATAAACAGTATCAGAACTTTCTTCCTTCTAAGCAGAAGAGAAATAAGCGAATACACGTTAAAGCGATATTCAAATCTTTTAAAGGTAATGCCTATGTGAACAATTGAAGTTCAGATCTCTTTGAACGGCCAAGAGTAAAAACAAAACCTCATGCATTTCATTCATATGAATTTCTCTAGCTATTACACGAGCATTTCCTATAAAATATTATTTCTTTATCTACGTTATGCTAATCGAGATAAACGTTAGCAGAAATTGTATTATTACTTGCTTTCTTATAGGTAGAAGAGAAATAAGGGAGTACTGCACTAAAGCGATGGTCAAATCTTTTATATATTATCGCTATGTAAAACAATTTAAATACGGTTGTCTTGGCATTCCCGCTTGTAAAACGTTTTTAAAGTTGAAACAATAACAAGTTATATCTCGAAAACGGTCAAATTTACAAAAAAAAAAAAAAAAAAAAAAAAAAAAAACGCACATGTGTTTTATGTGTTTTAACGAGATCTACATTTTTGTGTAATAAGTTTTTATCTATTTCTTACGGTTTAACCGTTATGCAAAATTCTGTAAATCTCATCTAGAATAATAGTCTTCAAAGACTATTCCCAGAAAATTCAAAATATACATTTTATTTGTGATTTTAGGTATTTTTAATACACGCTAGATTAATCAAAATCGCTAGAGTGAGAAAAACAAAACGTTCAAAACTTTTTCCATACAAAGGCTAGTTTTGGGTGGGGATTTTCTTGATAATCTTCGTGTCGCATCTTTGGAAGAAACTAAATATAAATACTCAACAGTCTTTTCGTTTTTGAACTATGCTGTACTCTTACATACACACAAGCGCGCGCGAGCAGACATTTTTTTCTAAAAATCTCATATGTTCTATTCACATAACTTTCTCTTGCTGTTCCATCTACAAACTATTCTGACAGAAGATTATTATTCCATCTAAAATATGCTAATTAGAATAAACGGTCTTCTTACTTGCTTTCTTGAAAGTAGAAGGGAAATAAGGGAATACATTAGCTTAAAGCGATAATCAAATATTTTAAAAGCTGATTGCTATGTGAAACAATTGAGGTTTGGATCCCTTTGTATAGTCCCTTCAGAGGCTTTTCCCAGAATATCTAATATATTCAGTTTATTTAGGATGTAAGTATCATTAATATACGGTATTTTAATCAAAATCGTTAGCCATTTTTCAGAAAATCAAAATTTGTGAACACCTTTACATGTAAAGAGTTGTTTAAGGTGGAGGGATTCTCTTGACAATCTTCGTATCGCATTCTTGGCAGACTCTAAACATAAATAATAAGTATAGTATTTAACGGTCCTTTCATTTTTTATTTATGCTTTCCAAAGACACACACACACACACACACACACACACACACACACACACACACACGGTCCTTTTTCTGAAAACATATATATCCGGTGAAATCTCAAATATTTGGGTGGAATACAATACTCTATCTACTATCTACTATGTACCTTGTACATACAAGTTAGAGAAAGTAAAAACGTATATGACATTTATTATGAGTTTTATCAAGATCTTCATTTTTGTGTAGTAGGTATGTTTTCCTCTATCTCTTACGGTTTAACCAATAGGCAGAATTCTACAAAACTCATCCAGGATAAAGAGGTTTTCAGAGACTATTCCCAGAAATTTCAAATATACATTTTTGTTATGTAAATATCCTTAACATACGGCATTTAAACCAAAATCGTTAAAGCCATTTTTGAGAAATACACAATTTTCAAAAAATTGTCCATGTTAGGGGTAGTTTGTGGTGGAGGAATTTTCTTGAAAAGCTTCTTGTCACATCCTACGAAGACACTAAACTTAAATACCAAGTTAGGTATTTAATGTCTTTTCATTTTTGAGTTATGCTGTCCACTCCACAGACACACACACACATACACCTTTTTCTAAAAATATTTTTTTCAGACTCAGGGTCCCTAAAACTTATATTTCAGGTGTAATGTCGACATATAATTTCTGTAGGTACCCTGTACAATTTATGTAATACGTGCTAGAGGGAGTAAAATACTTCTTTCTGACTTAGAGGGCCTCAAAGCATATATTGCCGGTGTAATCTCTACATCAAATGTTTGGGTCCAATATGATATCTTCCCTAACTATTATACACGTGTACATAAGTGCTAGAGAAAATAAAAAACATGAACAAAAGACACCTACCCGTTTCAAAAAAGGTTTTAATACTTGAAAATAGAAATCAATAACAAGGAATTTGTCGTAAGCGATTAACTCTACAAAAAGGTATATGACATACGTTGTTTGTGTTAAATAAATCTAAGTTTTTAGGTAGTAAATTTTTGACTATTTCTTACGTTTTCTGGTTATGCAAAATTCATTCAGAATGAAGAGGTGTTCAGAGGATATTCCGAGAATATTTAATTTATCATGTGAACCTCTTTAATATACGACATTTTAATCAAAATCGTTAGAGGCATTTTGAGAAATACAGCTTTTTCAAAAATTTGGTCATATAAAGAAAGGGTAAATTGGTTAGCGGTTTTGTTGAAAATCGTCGTGTCGCATCCTTGCAAGATACTAATCTTAAAATCCAAGTTTGGTAAGTATTTTAGTTTTTAAATCACACACCCACACACTTTCTCTTTCTTTCTCTAAAACATGCTTTGGGGAGAGGAAATCTTGACATCGTATTTTTGGGTGCAGTACATACCTTCTCAATCTACTATGCACATTCTACTTATAGCTAGAGAAAGTAAAAAATACAATGTACAAACCACAAGTTTTCTTTCTGTATAATCTATAGGTATTCGTCATATAGATATGAATGTAGATGTACAGTAAGCACAAATATCTCAGTCCGTGGGTCTTGTTGAAATGAATGAATTTTAACAGAAAGGTTTCCGATAATACAAACCACGCATATTCTGTACTAGGCTCATCTTTTCGCTATTCTTTATATGTTACCATAGTAAAGTTTCAATTAGACGCGTTCGCAATCCGCGCAGTCGGATGATGAGAATGTTGGAATTCGTATTTTAAACAAAATTAATACTTGGCAAAATAATTGACTGTATCTGAAGTGCAAAAATTCTTCTTTATCTTTCTCTCTTCATTGAATAGGATTCACCTGTTCCGTCCTCAATTTTCCAACTTACTCTCGATCGACCAACATCTCTTCTCTCCCTTGTGGCCTATAGTCCAATACTTGTTTTGGTAGTCGTTCCTTATTCGTTCTTTTTTATCATAGAATTCTGTATTCCTTTACTTTATCTATAAATGGAGCAGGTTTAATTCATTCATTATATCAATATGTCTATATCTATCCAATCCAGTACTTCCTTTTACTCTTCTGTGAAATTTAATTTCCACTGACTGTGTAATTAATACCAGTTTTCTTCAAGCTCCATAATTCTCATCCATATAGAAGAGTCGGTACAGCCATTGTTTTATACAATTTTCTTTGCATTTCTTTCCTTAAGTTCTTGGCAAGTGTGCCTGAAAGCGTTGTGTTTTAATATTCACATCCCAATCATAATCGTAAGTGATAACGTAACCTAGGTATTTAAAACGGCTCACTTGTTCTAAAATCGTATTATTATTATTATTATTATTATTATTATTTTACTTGTAACTGGATGTTTTCCTATGAAATCCATTACTTTTGGCAACAAATGCAAAAAACAGTCGACTAATTTAGTCAGTTTCCCACAACCACCTCCTCTTCCAGAAACGAGAGCTCAAGGCGTGTTCGGATCATCAGCATTTCACTGCATTTTCTGCCACCGTCAACGAGGAATTGTGGAATCAGACTGCATATGGTCAATTGATTCCTTTAGCTTTTAATATCAGTTTCAGAAACCAAGACCATTCAGTTTTACTCTCTCTACCGCATACGGTAAGTAGACGATTTCAAAATAGTTTGTTACCCAGATTTCACTGACATATTGTTTCGAGGTACCCTAATTCAAAAACTAAATGCTTAGAGTAAATTTCGATACCAAAGTTGTTAGGATTTAATTTCAATATCCCCTATGACTTTTAAAAATATCTCTGAAATTTTGATCATGTTAAATTCATTTACATGTAAAATAAAATGAGTTTAATAACTAGAGCACTTCATTCTGAATGAATTCTGCATGATTCTGCATTATATTCTGAGATAGATAAAAAATAAGGCTAACTAAACGAAAAGCCTAGATCTCATTTATATTAAAAATGTTCTGCATGTAATCCTTTCCTAAATATTTTTGTCTTTGCTTTGTATTTTCCCATATTTTGAAGTGCCAGTATGCTATTTTTACTTTCTCTACACATACTATGTACATAGTGTATAGAGCAGGTATTGCATTCCACCCAAAAATTCGATACCGAGATTTCACCGGAAATACATGTTTTGTGATCCCATGTATCCCCTGTAGAAAAAGGTCCGTGTGGAACATATGTTCATGTGTCCCTGAACACGATAACTCAAAAACGAAAAATAGCAAACTTGGTATGTAAGTTTAGTATCTTCTAAGGATGCGACATGACATTTAAAGAAAAACTTCCCCACCCCAAACTAGTCTTTATATAGAAAAATTTTCGAAAATACTGATTTGCTCGAAAAATGGCTCTACCAATTTTGGTTAAAATTTCGTATATTAAAGATGTTTATATGACAAGTAAAATGTATATCTTGAATTTTGTGGAACAGCCTCGAAAGACCTGTTTATTCTGAATGAATGGTAAACCATAAGATTTAAAAGACACAAAAAATGTAGATCACGTTAAAACTCGCAATTTATGTCATATACGTTTTTTTCGTGGATTTTTTTCTGAGATATTCCTTGTTATTTATTTCACATTTAAAATACATAAACGTTTCTCACACATAGAGTTGTAAACTCTGGCCCTGCATAGAAACAGATTTCAAACACATGGCAATCAGCCTTAACTATCGTTTTAGCCTAGTGTATTCCGTTATTTTCCTTCTATTTACAAGGAAGCAAGCAATTAAGACAATTTTTGCAAAATTTAATCTCGATTATAATAAAGTAGAAAAAAGACTATGCTTTAGAACAATAATTTGTTACAGCGATGTAGAGGAAGTCATGTGAATGGAACACATCAGATTTTTATGTTTATTGCGACGTCATTTCAAATAATGGACCAACGTATAGTGGGCCTGTTTTCTTTTTCTTTTTACTTTCTCGACACGTATTATATACATAGTGTATAGAGAAGGTATTGCATTTCACCCAAAAGTTCCAAGTCGAAATTTCAACGGAAATACACGTTTTACGGTACCATGCATCCAGAAAAGCAATTTTACTTTCTCTATACCTACTATGTACATGGAAATAAGTATAAGTATTCATACAGTACTGCAATTGAAATTGACCATATTTCCATATTAAATTAAATGACAGCGCTACGATTCTGTGTAGGAAGCCACCCCATTAAATAAACAGTGTCATGATAACAAAGATTTGAGTATTAAACAAACGTACCTCAAGGAAATAAACGATACCCCAATGCTGGCTGTATTTGACAGTGAAAAAAGTATTCATACACCACTAGAAATGTAAACACAGAAACCACCAACGAACCGTTTGCAGCAAGCAAGGCCTTCAGTGGCAAGCTACACCTCCTGCTTGTTGGTTCTGTTATGTAGTGAATGCCGTGCGACAGAAATATGGGCCGCAAAGGTAAAGAAACAACTGTAGAGGAAAGACAGATAATCATCTCTAATATCAAAAGGGAAAATCGTTTTCAAACATTGCTGATGCTATTGGAAGAAGCCGGAAACTGTGCAGTCCATAACAACACGATGTAGAGAGAGATATTCTGTCATTAATAGCGAAAGAAGAGGACGACCACAGAAACTAACGCAAAGGGAAAAGAATATGTTAATAAGAATGATAAAAAAAAAAGATCTAAAATTGACAGCCTCTGCATTGTCTGCCTATGTTAACGATCAGTTCGGAAAGGAAATAACACCAAGGGCTGTTCGCTATGTTATAAGTAGTGCAGGCTATGGAGCTAGGGTACCTAGAAAGAAACCATACATCAGCAAGAATAACAAGAAAGTCAGAATTGAATTTGCTCAAGAGCATCTAAGCAAGAATACGAGTTTCTGGGACAGGGTACTGTTCACAGATGAAAGTAAATTGAATGTATTTGTAAATGATGGCAGAATTTTGGTGTGGAGAAGACCAAATATTGAGCTTGAATCCAAGCACCTTCAAGCCACAGTGAAGCATGGTGGAGCAGGAATTATGGTATGGGGATGTATGGCTACATCTGGTGTTGGGGAACTTGTTTTTGTTGAAGGTAACATGGATAGATTTCAATATTTAAATATCCTAAAGAATAATCTGCAAAAGAGTGTTGATAAATTGAGTTTAGGCACAGATTACTGCTTTCAACAAGGCAATGATCCTAGGCATACGGCGGAAATTGTTCGTTTGTAGTTGTTGTACCATACTCCCCACTGCTCCCCACGTTCTCAAGTTTCCAGCACAGAGTGCAGACCTTAATCCAATTGAACATCTTGGGATACCCTTGAAAGAATGGTCCGAAAGCATGACATACGAAATAAGGCAGCTCTGAAACAATGTCTTCAGCAAGAATGGTAAAATATTGCCTAGAGACAACAAAAAACCTGGTTCATTCCATGCCAAAGAGGTTAACAGAAGTAATACGTAGAACGGGAATGCCTACAAAGTATTACTTTTGTTATTGTATTGTATTTAAACTATCATTTTCTTTGAGTGTATGAATACTTTTTTCCTTATTGTGAGAAGCCAGCTGGTACAAATGTTTTGTTTACTTTTTGAAGAGGAGTAATTTAGGTCATGCGTTTATATGTATAGATTCAGGAGGAAATATCATACTGATAGTTTACCATATAACCTCTCTGGATGTTAACTTTAGCTATAATAAATTAAGTTTTTCTACATAAACACTGGTGTATGAATACTTTTTTCCATGACTGTATATAGTGTATAGAGAAGGTATTGCATTCCACCCAAAAACTCAATACCGAGATTTCACCGTAAATAGACGTTTTATGGTCCCCTGTATCCAAAAAAAAATCTGATGTGTTCCTTTCACATGACTTTCTGTACATCTCTGTAACTAATTGTTGTTATAAAGCTTATTCTCTTATCTACTTCGTGTTAATCGAGATAAACATTAGTAGAAATGCTTTCTTGTATGTAGAAGGGAAATAATAGAATACATTAGGCCAAAAAGGATAGCCAATATTTTAAAAACTGGTTGCCATGTTTCCTTTGCATTGCCAGGAGTTGACAAATTCCCGTATGTGAAAAGTTTAAGAATTCTAAAACTGAAACCAATTACAAGGAATATCTCTAAAATGGCCCACTCTACGAAAAAAATATATAAAACATAAATTGTGTGTTTCATCCAGTAAGGTTTTGTCTATCTCTTACGGTTATGCGAAATTCAGACAAATTCATTCAGATTTTTGAACACGATAACTCAAATACGAAGAGTCGGCAAAACACCAAACTTGGTATTTGAGAACAGTATCTATAAAGAATACGACACGAAGATTTTTAGAAATATCCCCCATCCCAAACTATCCTGCGCATGGATAAAATTCCTTCAAATTTTATTTTTTCAAAAATGGCTACAACGATTTTGATTTAAATGCCGTATGTTAAGATATTTACATGTAAAATAAAATGTATATCTTGAATATTCTGAGAATAGTCTCTGAGCATCTGTTTATTCTGAATGAATTTTTGGGAATTTTGCATAACTGGTAAACTGCAAGAGATGTACACTTACTACACAAAAATGTAGATCTCGTTAAAACACACAATTACAGCACAGCTCAAAACGAAAATACCACTAAATACCAAACTTGTTATCTAAGTTCAGTATCTTTCAGGGAAGCGATTCGAAGATTTTCAACAAAATCCCCCACCCTCAACTTAAATTGCATGGAAGCTTTTTCGAAAAGTTTTATTTTCTCAAAAATGGCTCTAACACTTTTAATTACAATACTGCGTGATAAATATATTTACTTCACAAATAGCATTTATATTTTGAATTTTATGGAAATATCCTCTGAAGAGCTCTTTACTCTTAAGTTTTTGAGTATTCTGCATAAATCACTTACTACACACAATATGTACATATCGTTAAAACACATACTTCAATATACGTTTTTCTTCTAGACTTGACCGTTTTCGAGATATTCACTGCTATTGGTTTCAATTTTAAACTAACTAATGTTTCTCAAGCGGGATCATGTAAAACGAACCGAACCTCAACTGTTTCACTTAGCGAGCAGCTTTTAAAATATATGACCATCTATGTAGTCCAATACATTCCTTTATTTCTCTTCTACTTACAATGAAGTAACTAATAAGCAATTCTGCTAATGTTTATCTAGATTAGTATAACTTAGATAAAAGAATAATCTTTTGTAAGAAAAATTTGTTTGTGGAAAAGTTAGAGAAAGTTCTGTGAATGGCACACATCATATTTTTAGAAAAAGGTCCGTGTGTGTATTTTTGTGCAACCTTGGACAGCATAGCTCAAAAACAAAAAGTGCGTTAAATACCAAACTAATTATTTAAGTTTAATATCTCCCAAGTATGCGTTACGAGGATTTTCAAGAAAATCCCTAACTACCCTTTACATGAAAAAATTATCGAAAATTATACACTTTCTCAAAAAGGATTAATGATTTTGATTAAAGTATCGTATATTAAAGATGTTTACATTGCACATAATATGTATATCTTTAATTTTCTGAGAATAGCCTCTAAAGACCTTTTTACTCTGGATGAATTTTGTTGAATTTTGCATAACTGGTAAACCGTAGGAGATTTATATACCTATTGTTAAAATACATAATTTATGTCATATGCGCTTTTCTTTGTAGAAATGGTCATTTCTGAGATATTACTGGTTATGGGTTTTAGCTTTAAAATACTTATACTTTTCTCAAACAGGACCATACAAAGCGGACCGACAATTGTTTCACTTAGCGATAATGGATTGGACTATCTCTTTAGATTAATATCTTAACCTATTTCCCTTCTACTTAAAAGGATGCAAGTAAAAAGCTAAATTATGCTAATATTTACTCGCATTTCGATTAGCATGATATAGAGAAAAAAACTATCCTTTGTTAGCATAGTTTGTCTTTTGAAAAGTTAGAGAACATCATTAGGATAGAACACATCATTTTTTTTTTTTAGATATTGTCTGTGAATTATACAAAGAAATGTATAATAAAGCTGTTCTGAATTTACATGAAATAGATAGGATATAAAATAAGCAATATTAGAATAGTTTGTAAAAAATATGTGTTTATTACATAATTTTTTCTATCTGTTCCATATACAAACTATTGATATAAAATATTTTATTTTATTTACATCATGCAAATCGCGATAAAAATTAGCAGAATTGATCTTATTAACTGTTTCCTTACAAGAAGAAGGTAAATAAGAAAATATATTAGGCTAAAACGATAATTAAATATTTTAAATCCTGGTCGCTCTGTCAGACAACTGAGGTTCGGCTCGCTTAGCATGGTCCAGTTTGAAAAAATTTAGATAGTTTAAAATCGAAACCAATAACAATGAATATTTTGAAAAGATCAGTTCTAAAAGAAAAACTTATGTGACATAAATTATGTGTTTTAATCAGATCTTCATATTTTGTATAGTAATTTTTGTGTATCTCCTACGGTTTAACCATTATGCAAAGTTCTGCAAAACTCATCTAGGATAAAGATGTCTTTGAGGCTATTCCCAGAAAATTCAAAATATAAATGTTATTTGTGATGTTCAAAATCCTTAAAGCCATTTTTGAGATAAACAAAATTATCAAAAAAAGAAATGCCATGTAAATGTTAGTTTGGGGTATGGGAGATTTTGTTGAAAATCTTCGTGTCGTATCCTTGGAAGATATTAAAAAGAACTACCAAGTTTGGTATTTAACGGATTTTTCGTTTTTGAGCTATGCTGTGTACACACACACGAACATACACAGACAACACAAAATCGCACTCAGGGAGCTCAAAACATATATTTCCTGTGAAATCTTAACTCAAATCCCAATTTTTTTTTTTTTGTAGTGTTTAACGCCCGCTTTTACTGTTCTGGCACCGCAGGCGATTACACTAATGATACATGAAGATGGAGCCCCGGTGGAATGTGATGGCGGGGGAAACCGGAGAACCCGGAGAAAACCCGCTCCTGCGCCACTTTGTCCACCACAGATCTCACATGCTGTCACTTGGGATAGGACCCGGGCCGTCTAGGTGAGAGGCGACTGTTCTGACCACTCGTCCACGGCGCGGCCCCCAAATTGTTGGATGTAATAAAATACCTAAGCACATTGTATATACATACGTGCTAGAGAAAGTAAAATATATGTATACCTTATAATATATAGCGGTAGAGATAGTCACGTGAATGTAACACATATTTTACTTTAGTAGCCCTGCAGAATGTCTCTAAGAGCCTTATTTGGCTTGGCGCCCAACATTAGGGAAAATCCATGTGACAGCCGGAGATCGAAACTTGAGTCCGCCAGCCCTCTTGCAGGATCGCTACTAGAGGGGCTGTCACTTCCGTCTTCGCAGACAGACTTTAGGGCATGCACACCACGACCGCTAGGCCTTCCCTTCCCTGTCCGTCTAGTCTAGTGAGAAGCGAAATGTTAAGGATTGTGCACCATAGCGGGTAATCACCGGCATACTTTGACTTCATAAATTTGTCTCTGTCTTTGCCATATGTTTTGCGCGTGAATATAAATGTGCTAATTTCGTTTTGTTTTATTTTTCCTCTGCCTCGAGCTTCCCCCTTCTTTGAAAAAACTGCAGGCTAGTCGTAGAGGTGATTTTGCTGACGCAAGAGAAGCTGTGTAATATATCATTTCCCAGAAAGAAATTTATCATTTCTTTTGCAGTGTTTCTGATACCCTAGAGCTGATTACGGTGCTTGCAGTGCTGCCACGACTTCTGACCTCAACCTAGTGTAGCAAGAATTTTACACGTACAGGATACTTTTCTTTCTTTTTCTTTATCTCTTTTTCTTTCTTTTTTCTAGTAAGTATACATTTCGTCTCAAAGGAGTGGAGAAAGAATAAAATTGCATATTTATTTATCTGCAGATGAACTCAACAAATGAAAGAGTTCTCTTAAACAGCAAATTAATACTCTCACGAGTAAGTATATTGACTTATTCAGAATTTATCACTTTTACTTAGTTTATAACATTTACACTATAATTTTTGCTAGAATTTAGAGTATATAG
Source organism: Hymenopus coronatus (assembly GCA_030762935.1). NCBI lineage: Eukaryota > Metazoa > Arthropoda > Insecta > Mantodea > Hymenopodidae > Hymenopus > Hymenopus coronatus. The sequence goes on along the minus strand of CM060894.1, from coordinate 102,458,912 downwards.
CAATCCACAATGATCTATCAATTTAATCCATTTTAGTGAATGAAACGCTGCAAAAGAAATGACTAATCCTTGGAAAAGCAATCTGGTAAAAATAAAACTGTCAGTATTATTATAATTAATAATTCCACTTTCCCTTCCAAAAGCTCCCATTTGTTACTTCCTCTACACGTAGATATTATGTACATGGTGTATAGAGAAGGTTTTGCATTGCACTAAAAAATTGGATACTAAAATTTCACCGGAAATGCATGTTTTGGGACCCTCCGAATTAAAAAAATTTGGAGAAAGGTCTATGTGTGTGTCTGTGGACAGCATACCCAAAAGCAAAAATTCCATTAAATACCAAAGTTGATGTTTAAGATCAGCATCTCCCAAGGATACTATACGAAGATTTTTAAGAAAATTTCCCCATTCCCAACAATCCTTAACATGGAAAATATTTCGAATATTTTGATTTTCTCAAAAATAACTACACGATTTTAATTAAATTTTCTTATATTTAAAATATTTAAATGACAAATGAAATGTATATCTTGAATTTTCTGGAGAAAGCCTCTAAAGACTTCTTTATTCTGGATGATTATATATATAAATTGTATTTTGTATTTTGCATAACTAGTAAACCGCATTAGATAGATAAAAACAAAAAATTTAGAGCCCCTTAAAACGCACAATCAATGTCGAATACATATTATTCCTGGAGTTGGCTGTTTTCGAGATATTTCTTGTTATTGGTTTCAGTTTTAAAATACTTAACTTTTCTCTTACTGGAACTTTTCAACTTCTGGCCACGCAAAGAAACGGATTTCAATCCCAAGCAACCACATTTTAAAAGGTGTGTCTCTCGGTTTAGCTTAGTGTATTCCTTTATTTTCTTTCTACTTATAAGGAACTAAGTAATAACACCGTTTCTGCTAGCGTTAGCTAGTTTCGATTAGCATGAAATGGATAGAAGGATAAGTTTATTAACAATAAGTTTGCGTGTAAGTGTGTGTGTCTGTGGGCAGCATAGCTGCGTTAAACACCAAATTTGGTATTTTAAGTTCAGTATCTTCCAAGGATGCGACACAAAAATTTTCAAGAAGATCCTGCCTCCCACCCCTAACTACGCTTTGCGTGGAAAAATTTCGAAAAATTTTTTTTTATGAAAATGGTTTTAAAATACCGCGCTTTACGGATATTTACATGAAAAATAAACTGTATATCTTCAATTTTGTGGGAATAGCCTCTGAAGGCTACTCAATGAGCTTTGCTGAATTTTGTATAACTGGTAAACCGTAAGAGATAAGACAAAAAATTATTCCACATAAAATGTAGATCTCGTTATAAAACACAATTTTTGTCATATATATGTACATTTTTCGTCGGGTTGACGGTTTCCGAGATACTCGTGCCCCTCCGTGGTGTAATGGTTATACCAAATGTGTGGGTTCAAACCCGGCGGAGGCCGATCGATTTTTTCGGGGCTAAAAATCCTTACCATATCTTCCTTCGGAAGGGAAGTAGCGTCCATAAATGAATCTCTATTTCCATTTTTACGAAGTACTCCTCATTATTAATTTTAGTTTTATAATACTTACCCATACAACTTTCTCATATGGGAATTCGTTGACACCTGGTCATTCAAAGAAATGGTAATCCCAATCCCATAGTAACCAGTTTTTAAAAGATTTGACTAACGTTATGGCCTAGTGTATTCCTTTATTTGCGTTCTACTTAGAAGGAAGCAACTAATAAGGCCATTCCTACTAATTTTATCTCGATTAGTATGCAGTAAAAAGAAAAATAAGCTTTTCAAGCATAATTGGTTACAAAGATGTAGAGAAACTATATGAATGAAACATACAGATTTTTACTGGTTGATTACTCTTGCACACAAATCCCAGAAATCTATACCGCGTCCATATGAAAAACTTATATGCATATATGTGTGCATATATTTCGTGGGACACGCCAGCAAAAGATAGTGACAGTGGTGTCATATATCCACAGCCAGTTATAACGTACTTATAATCCATGAACATTGGTTATGTGAAAATGAAATACAGCTGTATAATCTTAACAAATACTTTGTTATAAGTATTTGTTATCTTACATGGTGGTGTTTGTGTGTTTTAACAAATAGTACAAAGGGATATCCAGTGAGTAAGGTTAATGACCAATTAGTGGAACTTATTGCGGAATTCGCGGCAGTCAAAATGGAAGAAATAAACACTGCAATAGTTTCCCGCTACCACTCACTCAATGGAGATGTTAATATTTTTATTGAAAAGCTAGTTAAAATATTGGAAATACTTTTAGTTAATATGAAAACGAAGGTAATTCTTGGTGGATATTTTAATATTGATGTAAATATACGTTGTTTCTTTGTTAACCAACTATGTAATATTTTAACGCAGTATGATATTTTAATTGTAAACAGTGCTTCTACCCGTAATGGCGCATGTCTAGATAATATTTTTACAAGTTGGCACACTTCAGAATTTACTTGTAGTACCCTTGATCCTGAACTTTCTGATCAAGTGGGAATTAGGTTTGAAGTACATTTTTCAAAATTAAATAGTAAACCAACTATTTCAAGAGAGATTAGATTAATATCTCAGAGCGCCATTATTAAATTCTTAAATTGTTTGAGTACCATAGCTTGGAGTTTGTATTTGTATCACAATGAGGTGTGCTTAAATTGTAATGCTATGTTTGATATTTTATTATATTTTCATGACTTATGTTTTAAAATTGTCAGCAGTCAAATAGGTCAATTCCTAATTCTTGGTTCATGCCTGCTGTTAAGTTAATGCGTTGAGCATGTGGTAATTTTACATAAAATAAATATCTTTATAAAACTGAAAACAGTAGACAAATGTATTTAACTGCTAGAACAGGATACAAGACAAAGCTTTCCGCAATCAGAGTAATGTATGGCAATAAATGTAAAAATAAAAATGGCAAGGAGGAATATTAATAAATCCGAAATTACGATAACAGCAGAGCAATTGAATACCTGTTTTATTCAGTTTGTTCTGAAATAATAAAAAAGACAAAAAGTATTGGCAAGTCTGCTGTTGGCTTTTTAAAAATATGACATCACTCTGGAAGTTTTACTTGGAAGGAAGTGACGCATGAAGATTTATACAAAAAATTATGAAATTTAAAAACTCAAGAACTACGGATTACTACTGTTTTTCTAACTATTTATTAAAATTAAGTGTTTCTTAATTATTGGATCCTTTGGTAGCTATTATAAACCAACGCTTTAACCAGGGTAAGTTTCCTGACCCCTTGAAGATATCGAAAGTTATTCCTGTTTACAAATAGGGAAACAGACAAGAATCTCAAACTATAGGCCAGTATCTTTGGTGCCAGTTATATCTAAAGTCACGGAAACTGTAATCCTAGAATAGTTAATTTCATATTTTGAAACTAATAGAATATTATGTGATGAGCAATACTGTTTTAGACCCAACAGATCTACTGTTTTGGGTACTGAATCCCTTGTAAACGAAGTACTTTATTCTTTTGAAAACAAGCAGAATGTAACAGCGCGTTTATGAGATCTTAGTAAAGCTTTTGACTGTTTACCCCACGATCTGCTGCTAAAAAATTAGAATATTATGGAATAAAAAATAAAGAATCATATCTTAGCAATAGAAAGCAACAGTCTCAATTAATGACAAATGTCTACTGTTCGATATTTAACAACGGGAGTGCCTCAAGGATCTATTCTGGGTCATTTTCTTTTCATTGTTGCTGTTAATGACTTGCTGCTGCTACTCCAGGTAAAGTGATCCCTTATGCAGATGACACCACTGTGCTAAATATTATTTCTGCAAATAATTTTGATTGGTCCAATACTTTGGATCAAATTTCTGATTGATTTGACGCAAATGGCTTGCATATGAATAAAGAAAAAACACAACCTATCTTATTTAGTTTAAAAGATAAATAAATAGAGAGCAAAAAGTTAAACTTCTCGGAATATGGTTGGAAAACAAGCTCTCCTGGAAATGCCACATAATGGAAATTAGTAAGAAGTGTCAAATGTTTTATTTATCTTAAGAAGACTTAGAATGTGTGATTCCATTAGCATTTTATTGACTGTTTATTATAGGTTATTTCATTGCCATTTAAACTATGGTATTGTGCTCTGGGGTAGCAGTGGGGAAGTCAATCAAGTATTTTTGCTCCAGAGGAAGGCTCTGAGAATAATAAAAAATTGTAATTCTCGCCAACATTGTGGACCTATTTTTAAAGAATTTGCAATTTTAACTGTGGCATCTTTGTATGTATTTGCATGCTTGAATTGTTTTCATCTCCAAAAGACAGACGAGTTACAATTTTCTGACGTACATAACCATTATACAAGGAGTAGAATTAGTATGGTACTACCTAAATTTTGGTTACAGAAATCTTTTTTACTCTCACCTTTATCTTGGGGTAAAATCTTACAATAAACTACCTTTAAATATAAGACAAATTGCAAATGCAAATTCTTTTAAAATTAGAGGTAAAAACAGAATTAAGCGACTCAATTTTTACAACATACAAGAATTTTTAGATGCATTTTAATGACTTACTGGCGAAACCTATTGCATTGTATGAAGGCTAAATGGTGAAATAAATTATCATTATCATTAATAAATCATTTTTAAGTATACATATATTCTGGTGAGTTATTATTGACATTTTATTCTGTTAACGGAAACTGATAACAATAATATTAAAGGTTAAAATTCCCTTAATAGCATTACATATTTAACTAAACCTTTAAAAGATATTTTTATCTTAAATAAAAACGTAAGGTTTGAATGACAAAAGTTTCATTAGTTTTACTCTATTTTTGAAACCTACAGACGGTCATGTTTACTAGTGTAGCTGGCGTATACTACACAGCACGTGTACAGTACCTTTTACTTACTCTAAACGCTTTTAAAATGCACATACTAGATAGAGAAAGTATTGCATTCCACTTAAAAATTCTATACCAAGATTTCTCCGGAAATACATGTTTTGAGGAGGTCGGAATAAAAGAAAAAAGCATGTTTAGGAAAATGTCTGTGTGTGTCTGTGAACAAAAAAAAAGTCGGTTAAGTACTGATCTTGGTATTTAGGTTTAGTATCTTCCAAACATGCGACAAGAATATTTCTTGGAAAATCTCATCCCAAATACCCTATACATGGAACATTTTTTTGGAAATTTTCTATTTTCTTAAAATGTTTATATCGAGTTTGAATAAAATTTCATATGGTTAACAAGGTTCATGCTTAATGAAATCAATGTTTTGCATTCGCTGAGAATCACCTCTGAAGTTCTGTTCATTCTGGATGACTTTTGCATAAATGATTAGGCATAAGAGATAGAGAAAATATTACTACACAAAAATTTACACCTCGTTAAAATACACAATTTATCTCAAAAACGCTATTGTGGAGTTACCGTTTCCGAGTTATTCATAGTTAGTTATTGGTTTCAATTTTAGAATATTTTAAACATTTCTCAAATGGAAAATGTCATACACTTTTTTTTCTCCTGGTCAAGCAAAGAGATCGGAATGATTTATCATATAGCGACCAGCCTTTCAAGGATTTGACTATTACTTTAGCTTAGCTTATTCCCTTGTTCCCAAGCATACAAAAGGATGTTTACTTATATCTATATAGTGAAGTAAAAATATAAGGTTTTTCAGAAATGTTAGAGAAAGTCATAAGAATGTAATACATCAGTTTCTTTTCTTATTAAAGTAGTTAAAATATATTATTTTAAATCAATCTATTTCCAAAAGTAGAAGTATATTTTGTTTTAACAAATTACCTGATAAGTAATTCGCTCTTGGCCTATCTATTTCTCTTAAAGTATACTACTAGAACTTGTACTAATTATGAATGAATTCATAAATGTGTACCTTTCATTAGAGTTGTATGAACATAACTTCCAAAAATTGAAGTGCTAACTATGCCTCAGATATTGCTCATTTTATACTGGATAACGAATGCCATTGGTGCTGTACATCGTCAGTATTTATGTCAATCTACATCAATAAAGCAGAGAAGAAAAGAAATAACAAATATAATTGTCACCACATTTTTCTACTCTACGGAAAATATAGATAATATAGCGGTAGATAATATTAGATTTTATGAGCTGTGATGCGAAGTATATTATAGTAGAAGTGGGTAAAATAGCCATTTTTCAGTAACAGTGCCAATGTTGTTTTGTAGAAGGACTGATACCAAATAACCGTATATCCAAGAAGAGTATTTCGTAAATTTAACAGCAAGGTACACGCCTGACTCAAATTATTTCATATCAAATTGATGCTGCGCAGTTCCCCTCCCTGTTTTTGTTCCTTCCATTGTGCACTCAGGAATTCACAACGTATTGTTATAAAAAAGCACATATACTACTAATTTTAATTTACTCACTTAATTTACGTTAAAAGAATTCACAAATCTGCATTATGTATCAGTTTCCAATATGCTATTATTATCTGTTCGAAAACTGCATCTCAGTTTTCTCAGCTGTGCTGCAAGAGCTCAGTAGTATAATTAAATCTGTTTGACCGCAAGATTTCTATGGCGTTGGCCTGTGCTGGATCTTGAAAGCATCACATACTCTCAAAGATTAGAACCCATGATAAAATAATTTACTCTTTGCAGTTTTGAAGTTGTATAATTTGACCTATGACTAATTATACAATCATATAATAACATAATTTGTGTGTTTAAATGAAATCCACATTTTTTGAGTACTAAGTTTTTGTCTATCTCTTATGGTTTACCGCTTATACAAAAGTCATCGAGATTGAAGAAGTCTTTAGTGGTTATTTCTTGAAATTTAAGATATTCATTTTTTTATCTTAAACCGCTTCGCTTATCTTTAAATCAATTAAGCAAACTTCTAACTACAATAATTAACGTATTTTGTTTTGAATTATCATTTGTAGTTGTTATATGGGAATTGAGGTATTTGAAAGTACTTAAACATATCAATCAATATCATTAGAACTAATTTTGAGAAAATCAAAAATTTTGAAAAATATTTAATGCAAAGCGAGTGGAAAATTAAGTATTTTAAATAAATCTATTTCCTAATTTATTTTTAATTTTTGGATGAGGATACCATCTGTTTTATTTATATTATATAATAAATTATGACCTTTTAATAATTAAATCCTTTTTCTAAAACCTTAAATTGGATTTTCTTGAAAATATTCGTGTCCCATTTTTGGAATATGCTGAAATTAAATTGAACCTTCGTTACTTAACCAACTTTTCAGTTTTGAGCACGCGCGCGTACACACACACACACACACACACACACATACATGCAAACTTGGACATTTTTCTGTCTTAGGATTGTGAAATGTTGGTATTGAATTTTTGGGTGGAATACAGTACCTTCTCTATCTACTATGCAGATTGCTAGAGAAAGTAAAATAGCCTAATAAATTTGTATTTTCTTAATTTGAACCAATAATAATAATAATAATAAGCTATGTATAAATAAGTAGTACTTATGATGCTACAATTAAGGCTAGCATTTCCATACCCTGGTACAGCGATGTGCTCAGAGGAATGTCTAGCTGCGTCTCCAGAGGCGCCTGGATTTCATCCTGACCAGTGAATTTCGTTGCCGGGAGAGCGACCAACCAGCGAAGCGAGTTGAGTGCAGTAAGTCAGTTGTCTGGGATTAATGCAGTGGCATGATTCAGGCGACACACAGTAATGCTTCATAGTGAAAGATGACCGGACTTGAAATAGCTTTAACCGAAAACTTCGCTCTTCTTTCTCAACCCCATTCCTAGCCTGGTTTCATCTCCTCCGATCTATAAATTTTGTTCCCCCAATAGAATTGATGCCGTAGGAAAAGGATTTATTAAAATTCCCTCCCACTCGTCTCGTTTTATTTTATGTTTGTAAGAAATAAGATTTCTATTGCTCTTCCGGATAAAAAGATGTTCAGAGGCATTAAGGAAGAACTCTTGAGTGATTCGCTTTTCCCTTAGTCTTTTAGAGCAACGTTAAAATGTGAACCTTGAGTCATACTTGTTAAAACTCAATCTTAGGTCCGGGAATCTAACCACAGGTCTTCAGCTTTCCCTTCAGATGCTCTACCGCTGAGCTGTCATGCACACAGCATTAAATCTTCTCAAATCATTCAAATAACTCGGCAGAATTTCAGGAGTCTTCAAATACTCGATATATTTTATATAAAAGTAACTTGCAATTTTAGGAGTTCTTTATATGTCTACTCCTTATATTTACCAGTATTTTTCTTCTGCTGCATGAATTCAGCCTTGTAAATTTTTCCACATAAAGAGATAGTCTCTCCATCTTGCTAATTCATGGTCTACGATTCTTTTTGTTTTCCCTACTACATTCCACCCAAAAATATTATGTCGCCGAAAATATGTGTGTTGAGCTTCCCTGAATCCAAAAAAGTACATAGAGAAAAAGGCCTGTGTGCGCATCTGTATATGTGTTGTGTGAGCATAACTCAAAAATGAAAAGTTGATTAAAATGATATTTAGGTTCATTATCTTCCAGGCATGTAACTTGAAGATTTTTATGTAAATCTCTCTACCTCAAAACTTCCTTTATATGAACCATACTTCGTAAATTTTTCTTTTTCTTGAAGATTGCTATAACGATTTTAATTAAAATAGTATATGTTTTTATACATTTCCATATCAGTGAAATGCACCCAATTTAATTTTATCAAAATACTATATGTTTTTATACATTTCCATATCAGGGAAATGTATATCTCATTAAAGCACCCAATTTATGCCAGTACATCTTTTTGTGTGTGGGGAATTAACCATTTTCGAGATACCCCTTATTATTGTTTACATTTTATAATACTTATACTTAAGATTTGACTAACGCTTTAGTCTAATCCTTTCACTTATTTTCCTTGTACCTACAAGAAAATACGTAATACACAATTTCTGTCCATGCTTATCTGCTTGCATAAAGCAGATAGAAGATTTTTTAAGAATATTTTGTTGCAGAGTAGGTATAAAAAATTGTGTGTGTGTAACACATTAGATTTTCGTTTTCTTTAGGTTGGTAATGGAGTAGTACGTATGATAAATCCGTTGGCTGACATTGTTTCAATATGATTAAACTAGCTTGGGTGTTCAAGTTTTGTATTATTTCTGTGAAGTTAGTGTTGGTCCAGCCATTGTTTTGTAAATTGTGTGGATTGCTTTACTTTCAATGTGTTTTTTTTTTTGTGTCACTCAAACTTCTGGCAATAAGATACATTAAATCTTAAATAGTTCAAAGTATTTACCAGATCTTTATTATGAATAAATGCTTAATGTGTTTTGTGGTGTGTTCCAACAAATATTTTACCAGTATTAGGCTCAGGTTTTTGTTTCATTTATATGGCCTCTTTAACCGATATAGTCATATCAGGTTTTTTTTAACTTGTGAAACCACTCTAACGGTAGGTTATTTTTATATCATTAAACACACACATTTACTCTCACATCCGAGAATCGAACCCGAGACCTCCGAGCGAGAAGTCAGTTCGCTGATCATTCGATCACAGAGACAGTCGATTTGTTTTTATGCTTGACAATAATTGCTATTCAGCAAAAATCTTAAAGAAATTTGGGAAGTTCAATCAGACCTTATGTAGCGAGATGGAAATCTCGCCATGGTAGCTCAGCAGTAAAATAACGGCACGGAAAGCCGAATGGCTATTTCGAGTCCCTACCATGACATTGCATTTTTCAAATGCGTTTCAACATTTCAACTTATTGCTGCACATGGGTATATCATAACAGCTACTGCACTTAAAATGCAGATGATGACAGAGAAAAAGAGATGTAGCACATGTGATTTAGTATAAATTAATTTATTGTTTGATATACGTTAATGACAGTTTGTAGGAAAGTTTGTTACTGACGGTTTAGTTAGATCAGTTAAAACAATACGCCATTTGGAACGTCTTATCACTGTCCTGATTTAGCCCTTTTAGCGCCGTGGGGGCGATTCAAGGAAGCTAGTCTCAGTCAGTGTGTGAGAAGAAAGTCAAGGCAGTCTTTGAGGATTTCTGCTAAGCAGCGGAAGTTCAGCTGGACGCCAGGTACTACATGGTCAACGGCGACCAGTTTAGAATTTATTGTTAAGGATAATAAAGTGTATTTATTTAATTTATAATGCTGTAGCTTTTGTTTGTACCTTTCTAGTAGTCCTCCCTTCTAACATAACTAGTCATGACAACCAGTAGAATCTCGGTGCGTCTCACCTAGCAAGCGAGCCGTACTCCATTGCGCTTATGTTACGTTAATAGAAATACTTTTCCAGTTTTGTTGACCAGTTTTTGTATAGGGTCACAACAATTTATGTATATATACATACACCTAATTTGAATGATAAAACAAAAGAATATAAAACCAAGTGGATAAATGAATGGATGAAGAGAGATTACCGTTTAATTTTAGGAATTAAAAACCTATAGAGAAAAGACATTTTTGAAGACCTAAACTTCGATGGCATTAACAATATAATTATAGATTGCTACAGTCAATAATGTCTAATTCGTAAAGGAAGAAGACGCTTAAAATATGAAATGTTCGCTTGTATAAATTCTGTACCTCTAATGTTTACAATGTTTGGCGTGTGAGGCTTATAGATTAGAAAGGAGAGGTGATATGATTTTGTGAGTACAATATGCTAAACAAAAGACAATAAAATGCATCTATACGAACGCTGCAATTAAAATAGTAGTACCAGAGCTTTCTCTTCGAAGTTCTGATATTCTCAGACCACTCTATAAGTATTAAAATTGCTTTCTTGTAAACAGTTATAGCTGACAAAATATAGAAACCCGAGAGGGATTATAACTTCTCAAAAAACAATAACAATATTTATCGATGTAGGAATTCTAGGAATTTAGTCATTAAAAGTCTTCATTTTTTTTTCTCGAAATCACAAAGGAGTATATTCAAATTCTATGGTGAGCTGTTTCGAAAGCGAAAAACAGCTTTAGACTCTTGCGCACAACTGTCTCAATATATTTTGAAAAATATATTATTATACAGCATAAATTGTTTTAAAAGCGTTTAATCCTACAAAAATTATCGTAGAAGTGTATTTTAGTGAGCTCTAGATTTGTTTTGCAGTAGCTTTTGTGTGCTGTAGTTTCCTAATTATACAAAATTGAATCAGTTTGAAGAAGACTTCACTGGCTGATCACAGAAGTTTCAAGACAAATTATTTGATTTTTGTCATTATCCAAAAAATTATATTTTTATCAAATTCCTTGCGTTCTTTTTTGTTTAGAAAATAAAAATAATTACGATGAACCTAATATGTAACCGTAATTTGGTAAAGAAATTTTTGTTGAAGCTTTTCACGTCATATTCTTTGGAGATATTGGACTTATATACCAAGTTTGGTATACCTAAACTAGTTTTTTTTAGTTATGAATGATATAAATTCACCTCTTTTTAAAAAGCTGACTTGTTACCAAAAGCGGAGTTTCTATTCCCATTTAAATTTGCTTTCTATACTATTTGTAAAATAGCTTGTTTTCCTGTTTCTAGTCCATCATAGATAATAAATATTTCCAGAATTGGCTTCAGTATAAATCATGTAGTACCATACAGAAGCAGACCGAAGTAGATGCATCAGTCAAAAGTTTAAACGGAGAAAAATTAGAATATTCACTTACAATAGATTACATCTTGTAAAAACATAACAGAAATTGCACATTTTAGAATCCTCTATATTTTTTAAGATAGTTTTTAACTATTTCCTATGATTTCACAGCTACGAAAAATTCGCTCAAATTGAATGGGTGTTGAATTTAAAATATTAGCTACCGTTGTTTTACATATTTTCACAACACTAGAAGTGTACACAGATACACATACTACAGCAACAGACCAATAAAGAAATAACACTTTGATATCGCCCATATATACACTTGCACTCACAACTACAGCCACGTAATCACACATATAGATACTTATTACAAAATATGTCTATACAATATTTACATAAATATCTTATCTCTTAGAACACGTAATTCCATTAACTATGTGCCCAGGCCTGGCAAAATTTGTTTAGAATCAAGACCCAGCATGCTGACCTGTGTCTGTTTGAAGCTAAAAATATGTTTTTCCTAATACCCTCCATCTACGCACAGTCTGCCAAAATATGCCTCTAGTCTTCCTGATTCCCTCATAATGAGCAAATCCTGCCTTTCGAGTTTTCCATCCTCCCAATCTGAGCCACGTTATTTCCGTCCTGTGTTTCATACCCAATTTTAAAACATATGCTTTATACATCACCCAACGTTTATTTCATTTTGTAGCTCCAATGAGGATTGTTTTCTACATTTAGATTCTATTCCCTACCTGTTTACGTCACATAGTCATCTCTTTACTTTTCTCACGACGTTATATCTATGAGTATTTTTTTACCCCTGTGCAACCAATGTTTGATAATCCCCCTTTGTAGCCCCGCCGACCATCATTTTGGATGCTCATATATACATTCATTCTGCATATTATATCTGAAACATTTAGTTTAATTAACATATTTAGATAAATACAGAGGTAATCGTTTTTATCGGAAGATTGTATTTGATTGAAAGCCCAGTTTAAGAGGCACAAGGGTCCATAGAAGCCTACGTGAAAGTTTCAATAGTATCATCATTATTATCACTAAGTAGCCCCTAGGGAGATCGTGTTATTTTAGATTGACATAAATCGTACTGTAATCTGTGTGTGTTGAAGGAAAAAGTTTGAGTCCAGATGAAACAACGGATATATGCTAATGGTACTCATACAGTCGTATCAAGAGTGCCCATACTGTGCTGTACATGAGGACTGTTAATGTTCCATTCCGTTATATAAACTACGTTTTACACATATCTATGTAAAGTGAATACGACTTTCTGTGCAATGCTGGGCGACAGCCACATGCACTCTGCCTACTACGATATATTCCTTTATTCATCTACTGCAGCCAGAGGACACATGTTCTGTGCATGGCTAACTTGAAGTAACGGATCAGATCTCTTTATCCGTCCTATAATAATAATAATAATAATAATAATAATAATAATAATTCTATACTCTCGTTGTGAGAGAAATTGCGTAAAATAATGCTGGTCTTTAATTAAAGTTCCGTATTTATTCAATTTTTAATTTTTTGATGTGTTTAACGCCCGCTCTTACAACTATGACAACACATACGATGACACTAATTATACACGGGATGAAGATGGAGCACCGGTAGAATGCCATGGCGGGTGAAACCGGATAACTCGGAGAAAACCCACCCTTGGGCCGCTTTATCCATCAAGTCCCACGTGTGATTGACTGTCTGGTGAGAGACGAGTGGTTTAACGACTCGGCCACTTACTTTTTGGGATGACTGTTTGAACTCACTAAACACTAAAAACACTAATTTAAAAAAGTAACAATTTTATTCACTTATTTATAGTAGTTTAATAGTAATGGTAGGTCATATCAGACGGTGGGTAAAAATGGTGAAATGATGCTCTAATGAGCCCGGGCTCCGTAGAACTTAGTAACTCGACTTTCATCTTCACAGGATGAGGGAAAGCCCATGGGAAAAAAAAGAAAAAAAAAACCTTATCCGGCAACCCACCTGAGATTCGAACTCAGGATAAAATAGATTAACTTGAAATCTTATACCCAATAATTTTTCCTTCAAAATATGTAACCAACCCACGTAAGTTATGGACACTCCATACAAATTGTGCTTTTAAATATGAAGGTGATACGCTACCCCTTTACTACAGAGGCGGGCAGTGACAATTTTAGATATACACTAGAAGATCACATCAAGACTACGAGTCTAGAGGGAGCAGATCGTCTGAAAATCACTTATGTCAACAACAAGATAAGCGTGGAATTTGTTTTCAAAAATGTACAGTTAATACATCCCCCATCGTCAGTAGCTGTGCGGATTTGAGGACACACCTCGGGTGGATTTTTCCAAATATGCCTATGTATTTGATACATGTTTAACGGAATATAATGCTTCTATTGTCTTAAACTTAAAGTAATATACATAACAATTAAATGTCTCAGTTTTTGTGAAGTATTGCTAGAATTTCTTGTTACTGTTGTTTCAAACCTAAAACTTACATCTTGAAGTAACTACGAAAACAAATACAGCATACGAACACGCCTAAAAGCTTCAGCATCAACGTGTGTAGTACTACACCTCGGCATGGCTTTGATAACGCCTTGAACGTGCCCCAGAGAATTAACGACAAACATTATTAGCGTACAAGGTGTCATTTAAGCTGATGTCATCAAGGTGTTAGAATGTAACTAATTTGTACTTGCAAGGTCAGGGAGGCGGGTTAGTGTTACTTGGTTATTTAGGTGGCTATTGTTTCCATCCCGAGTAAAAAAACGTACGCAAAAAAATATACAGTTGTAAATAACATGGTAATAATTCCAGTGTTTCTCGGAGTTGAACTCGACCTACACGCTTGTCATAAAATATTCTTTCAACAAGTTGTCTTAAGATATACAAGGAAGTATACTGGTAGGTTATTAACTCTTTAAGAAACATACTAAGTACGTGTGGTCCTTGCAGAGGTGAGGAAGGCAAAGACCTTTGTTTAATTGTTCCTGTGTGCACATGTACTTGAAAATAAACACTCTGTAACTTCATACACAGTTTTCTGCCCAAAGTAAAAATTCTGCGCCCTCCTCCTTCTCGCTATTCCACTTGCAACTTCGTTTCAGCATATAACTTCATATTTACTAAGTCTCTAGTACATTCTACATAGAAAATCTTCATCATTCAACATTTCAGTGCATTTCATAGCAAACTGTTTCTTCTCATCCAATATTCGGATGTCTATTTTTCTGTTTTCAGTATTTTTCTTTTTTCGTATTTCGTTAAGGTAACAAGGTGTAATTCTCTGATGATGTAGTATCGCTCGAATTGTCTACCTAGTCGGTTGCCTTCGTACAGTAGCCAACGCTTATTCTCCCTCCTCCTAATACACCCAGCATTAATATCTTTGGGAAGAAGTGATGCATACAATGAGCGCAATTTATAGTATCACCGCCTATGGTTACGGGTGGTAGGGCCTAATAATCGTTTACAGATGGGTTTGTGGTCAGGTTTAAAAGCGTTCCATTCGCTTTGTTATCGGCTGGGTAGCTTACATGCTCGACTTCTATATAGGACCAGTCAGTATTACTTGGAACACACAACGTTTATACCCTGATGATTCTCAAATTAATAGATATTACTTTTTTGATGCTATAGTATACTCAGAAAGAAGGGGTGGCAGACACTGGAGCTCAGCATCGCACATGCGCCAATTCAGAGGTCTCATTGTGTCTTTGTAAGTTGAAATAAATAATGGGTTGTCAAGAGAGCATCGTCACATTGCGCCCACATGAAATAGTTGTACCTGTAGTGCATGTACATATTGTGCACACGTGAGCTTTTATATTCAAGATATCTGGAATAAAGAAGTCAAATTTCCATTCATACTTTCAGATTTCCAGACTTATGGCTAGCAAAATAATATAATACCGCTAATCGGATTTGTCACAATACACATTTTCGGAACAGCTTGCGATGTGTTTTGTAATGAAGTAAGGACACATCTGCTGGTGGTTCTACCTACTGTATTCCTGCACAAAGGAATCATTCAGTATAAATTTGGTCAGGAATATTAAGCATTTCCATTCTTACAGCTTCAAAGCTCTTGCGGAAATATAGGTGGCCTTGCGTTTAACACTATTCAATAAAAGTCTGATGTGTTCCATTCACATAACATTCTCTAGCTTCACCAAATATAAATTATTCTTACAAACGTTTTTCTTTTATCTAAACCATGCTAATCGATATAAACATTAGCAGAATGGGTCTTGTTACTTGCTTCATTGTAAAGAGAACAGAAATAAGGGGATGCATTGTGCTAAAACGATAATTTTAAAAGCTGGTCCCTGTGTGAAACAATTAAGGTTCTGTTCGCTTTGTATGGTCCGTTTGAAAAAAAAAGTCAGTTGCTTTAATACTGCAGACAACAACAAAGCATATCTCAAAAACAGTCAACTCTAAGAAAAACGTATATGACATATATTATGTGTTTCAAGGAGATCTACATTTTGTATCAAGTTTTTAATGTTTAAACGTTATGTAAAATTCTGCAAAATTCATCCAAAATATATTGGACTTAGAGGTTATTCCCAGAAAATTCAAAATATACAATTTATTTTTGAAGTAAGTATCTTTAAATTACGGTGTTTTAATTAAAATCTTTAGAGCCATTTGTGAGGAAAACAAAATTTTCAAACATGTTTCCATTTAAAGAGTAGTTTCAGATAGGGGTATTTTTTGAAAATGTGTGTGTCGCGTTCTTGGAAGATATTAAATATAAATACCAAGTTTGGTATTTAAAGGTATTTTCGTTTTGTAGCTATGCTATCCATAGACACACGGACCTTTTTGTAAAATGCTTTTTTTTTTTTTGGACTCAGAGGATCTTAAAATTAATAATTCCGGAGAAATCTCGACATCGAATTTTTGGGTGGAATGTAATACCATCTCTAGCTACTATGTATGTATATATATATATATATATATATATATATATATATATATATGTGTGTGTGTGTATATATGTGTGTGTGTGCTAGAGAAAGCAAACGTGTTTAGGTAAAGGTTTACTAATTTCAGAATCACGTTCATGTTCGTCAGTGAACGTATGGACACTTCAGTTCTTTACCTACAGCGCCACTGTTTTTCTTTCGCAGTTAATCTTGTATATCAAAATTTAAAGCTCTCTTACTTGTCATCGAGAATGACGTTGTTTATGACTATTAACATCACCAATCACTGCTGATGATCTAAGAATGATATGTAAGGGTTGTTCCTGCTTATCACTGGCAGTGTGCACAATATGTTAATAACAACTGCGAGGTTCTATAAATCGTATGTGCTATATCATCGTTAGAAAGGGTTATTTGTAGAAAAGGCACACCCGATGTCTTTTGTGACGAGAGGGAGGTATAAAGTGAAGGCCCGAAGGACAACCACATCTGGACAAATGTTGTTCGCTATCAAGGTCGGGCTACTTATCAGTTCTAGAGTGACTCTAATCCTGATATTAGCACGAACCGGCGCTCATCAACCAGATAGAGTAAGCTCCCATGTCATCGGCGGATCTTTAACATGGGGCCATTTTAGCACTGTTGCCGCAGATTGAGCTCAAATTTCATAGTGAAAATACACCGAAAATTCCCGTGTCTCGAATTCTCTCCCTTAGAGTCCCCATTCGTCGGAAAAAGAAAGAAAGAAAGAAAGAACAAAGGAAAGAGAAAATGTATATGCTTGTGTACTGTTTTAAGTTGTAACGACTGATTTGTGATCCGCTCAAGGATTAGTTCACCAGCTGTCTGACTGTCAAGCTGGCCATATTGTGTTATAGTGCCTCTGCTAGAACGACTTCTTTATCTATTCGGTGTGCGGTTTAGGGTGTTGTAGAACGGGGTTATTTATTTGCCTTTATTATAGTCATTCTATTGGTATAGTGCGTTAATTTATCGTTAGTGAATTCTTAGAGTATTGCAACATGGTTGATCCCTCTGACACGGAGCAGCTAATTTATTCGGCGATGCACACATATACAGGAACTTAATCAAGGTAATTACAATATTACTAGCAAACAATCGATTTCTTCTGGCAGGGAGAGTGATGAGCGAGATGTTAATGGCAGCGAACTTTAAAAGAATCAGTTGCCCCATTAGACTCCGGTATGATTACCGACCACAGCCCATACCGTGCATTTAATACATCTTTTTAGAAAGTTTCAATGAGAACATTGAGTGGCTACATCCCATGAGTGTTGGTTAAATTTTGTTCAGCCATAACCCTGCTTTCAAGCGCGCCATAGTCAACAACGGGTAAAATAGGTTGAAGGTTCAGTGACATCATCAGATGCGGTGAACATATCGTCGCTTCCAAGCCTTTTCTGGATAGAATTTAGAGGATTATATACCCAGTTTCCTGGTGCGCAACCAGAGAGTTATCCGCAACGTAGTTTGTCGGAAGAAGAAATTGAAGAGTGCATAGAGTGTGCCTCCCTGTTCTTACAGTGCAGCGGTTTACTCGGCACTGTACTAATTATCCAGTGGTGCGGATACCGATCCCGGTATGGAAGCTTACCTTTTGCGCTTGGGTGCTGCCAACTCAAATGACGATTTTTGGAACCCGTTATCCACTAGAACCTCGAGATCCGCCAGTACTATTTTTTACTCAATGACTACGCTTTGGTCATCGTTGGCACTATGTTGTAGAGTGCTACTCGGTGTAGTAAATGCGCTGGACTTCATTCACTGGAAGACTGCAGTATCACGTCTGGACCTTGCTGTGTCCACTGCGAGGGACCTCATTTTGCTACAGATAAAAACTACCTTTCGTATAAACAATAGCAACAACAAAGAACGGCGTACATGCCTGTTTTTCAGAGCAAGGTGGCATCTTCGTTTTACACACTCCGCAGACTTATTTTCAAAACATTGGCAGAGTGCCTTCGATCACGGACCATATGAGTTTTCTTCCTCTTCCACGGGTGCAGCATTCTCCAGAGTCCACTAGCACAAGCACTTCTCTGCCCATCATCTCCCGAGAAGTCTCTCTTCTGCTTTCTCTGCCCTCACCCGACGCCACGGATGCCTAATATATAAATTCCAAACTGCCCTCCCTCGAGTCCACGCTATATATTTCACAGCATCTGCCTTCACTCCAGTCACACATAATCCTTATTCGCCGCTTAGGGCGGGTCCTCCGCGCCTTCCAATGCCTTCAATTCGATGCCGGTGGATCACCTACTTTTTCAACTTATTTTTCCTGTTTTGCCTGTGCTTTCTCCTTAATCAGCATATTCTCTCCAGCTTAGTCTTCTTCGAAACATCCTCTCCAGTTTATTACAGCGTTGGTAACTGCAGCACAACAAGAATTACTGTTGTCGTTCTCTAAGTGCCGATAGAGATTCTCTGCTGAAGGAACTATATACTCGCCCTTTTGTCTGAAACTTGGCTGAGTCCAGATACGGACAACCGCATATTTTCTGTTGCCCCTATCGTAATGATACGGCTTACGGATGGGGTGCAGTGGCTATTCTCGTTCTTGGCCCGGTACCACACGCCAATATAATGGTAGACCACAGCATGATCTATTGTTTTCAAGCAGTTGATGTTAGAGTGTCGCTCTGTCAAACAGGAAGGCACTATAGTCTTCTTGTATTGTCTTCCTAGAAATACCGCCATGGAACGTGCATGGAATCACTTTATACGCCAGCTCCAGGTTCAGGTTTTAATTGTCAGCGGTTCAATGCTCATAGTACAACAAAGAGATGCGGCCTGACTGACGTTGCAGGAGGCAATCTACCTTTCATTGAAGACTCAGGTTTTTTCTGCTCAAAGTTGGGTGTCCAACCCAAATTTCCTAACCCGGTTGTAGTCTTTCTGTTCTAAATTTGACGTTTTACTCACCTTCTCTTTCTTCGGGTCTCAGTTGGCGAGTGCTCCCTTTTACCATGGGTTCTGATCAACTTCCACTCGAAATTTTGGCTGTCGTTCTGTAGAATCCCTTTTATACAAGCCTACTGGCAAATAGAATTGACTCCAATACCGGCACACGGTCGACTCTCTCTCTCTCTCTCTCTCTCTCTCTCTCTCTCTCTCTGATCACTGAAGATCTTCCACAGTTGGAGCACTATTAGGCTGTTATGTCTTGCATCACTACTGCTGCATCCCTTTCTATCTCAGAAGAGCCAGAAAGACCAAATCACGTAGTGTTACAATCTCATGTTGGAATTCAGACTACAAGAAGAAAGTTGGCTCTCCGATTGCGTGGTCCTCCTGCTTTGCCACAACATTTGAGCACCTGAAAGAAGGCGACTTGAATGGTGGTTGCAGTTCTTCCACATAATACCAGAGATTGAATTTGGACTTCCAAATCCGGGGTGGATAACCTCATCGTTTTGACTGATCATATAGAGAGCACTTTTATGGAGCACGACTACTTGACATCTATGTTTTTAGATATATCCGGCGCTTACGTTAGTATTTTATTGAAGGTGCTACACCAGAAACTGCAAACACTTGGTCTGCCACCACTTTACTGCGCTGGTGTTTATAATCTTTTGCGCATTCGGACTATCTATATCCACAACCCAGAATTACACTATTTGATCCTCGAATACGGAATAATTAACTCTATGCTATCAACACCTCGGATCTAGAATTAATCTTCAGTCCTCGTATCTGGGTTCTCCAATTTGCCGACCTCATCTTCATGAGATCTCCCAATCTATGGATCACTCGTTCTTGGCTCAATGACGCATCTACAGATGTATCTGTCTGGTCTTCCGAATGCGGCGTAGATCTTTCACTGAAAGTCTTCAATCATCGTATTTACAAGAAAACGGAGGAATCTCCAAGATATAAAACATTCGACTAAGTCCTTATACCTTCCCGCTTACATCTTTTGCTAAGTTTTTGGGCTTGTACTAGGACAGTCGCCTTAATAGAGTCGTCATATCCACCCCATTCTTATCACAATTGGAAAACTCATTAATATGTTTCACTGTGTGGGGTGGTGATTCCTCAATTGTACTTCTTTTATTTCGATCTATAGTTCGCCCAGCTCTGGAATATGGCTACATTTTCTTTGGCTCTGCCCCAAAATTAGTTTTGCAACAGTTAGCGACTGAGATCTTTTTGGCGCCACACTCTCTGCACCTACTAACGCATTCTTGGTGGACGCCACGGAACGGCTACTGCACATACATTGACACTTCTCGCGCAGCGCTTCCTACTGCGCATTTTCTCTGCGGATAACCATCCAGTGCCGAACACATTGCAGTTGCAGTGCCTTTTTAGAAGCTCTTAATTAAGATCTTACAAACATTCAAAAAATTGCGCTACTAAAGCTTGGGTTTCGCGAACACGAATACCACTTATTTTAAAATGTCCTTCTGTTTCTGCTTTTCAATATCCCTTCGAAATGCACTTCCTTAGCATTTCTGTACATTACCTTCTGGATTACATGAGGAACAGTGCTGCTATAAACGCTGACTTTTGCCATTTTCTGAGGGTTACCTGACCGGATTATATTCAGATATACATTGATGGCTTCAAAACCACTCGGAGAATAGGTGCACTTAAGATATACTTAGTACCAACTTCCTGTGGAGGCCCTCAACTACGTTGCCCAGGTTCTTGTCATCCGAGCAGCCTTGTAAGTCTTGGTACTTTCCGAAGTTGTTTACATTAACGGATGCCAAGAGTGTGCCATAAAGATTGCAACAACCCCTATGAAGCAGAGAAATGCATCAATACTTGCATGATATTCTGCAATTCTTACTTCAGCCACTGAAGAGGGGCGGCAAGTTCACTTTCTCTGGATTAAAGGGCATGCAGGTATACATTATAACGAGGTGGTCGATTACCTGGCTAAACAGAGCATCGATGAGGGTATATTCCAAGGCATCAGACTTCCATATACAGACCTTCAATCAACTCTAAATACCAATGCGCACGTAGCTGGAATGATGCCTGGAGACTTTCCAAAAAGTATTACGCCACCATCCAGAAAGAAGGTTCCAACATTTCTTGGTTCTCCGTCTACACCGCAGCACGCCGACATATCACCACATTCATCCGAATGTGACTTGGCCATTGATGCTACCCTTAATATCTTCATGGTCTTCATCTCATCCACAGCCCAGCACTCCTTCTGAGCCGGAGGAAAGCAGGAGTCATATGAATCATATAGCTTTATATCCTTTCTCATAACATAATTTTCTTCTCTCTCTTCTGATGGCCAAATAGTTTACATCTGAAGGGAGGGAAAAAAAGAAAGGATTAGTTGCCAGGTAGTATGCCAGACGCTGATAATGGACGCTGCCCCCATTGAGGCCACAAGATATATGAACAAGACGGCACTAAAAATAAATTACAGCAAAGAGGTCATTATTGAAGTGATAATAGGCCGAAGACAGTTACATCCCCCCCCAGTGTTATATGTAACAGTGAAGTGTGTATTTGTGTGTGCTTACTTCCTCTAGCACATGTATGTATATATATATGTATATATATATATATATGTTGCATTTTCTGGGAATAACCCTTAAAGACCTCTTCGTTCTGAATGACATTTTGTATAACTGGTAAGCCGTAAAACAGACAAAATATTGCTGCACAAAAAATTTTAAAGCTCTTAAAATGCACAACTGATGTAATATACGCGTGATATTACGTGATATTGGTTCAATTTTAAGCTACATAAAATTGTCTCAAAAGGGATTTTTCGTAGCTCTTTTGTTTTACTCCCGGCAAGAAAAAGAACCTAATTTCAATTGAAAAGGGATTTTCGATTGCAGAAGAAATATGGCCAACCTTTTCTAATTCTTCTAAAATCTTACCGAAATGTTGTTTAATCAATAGGATCAATTCTTTCATTTATTAAAAGTTCAGAAGTTTTTGAGTCATTTTAATTCAACCAAAAAAGATAGTTCAATACCTTTTTAATGCAAATCAAATGTTTTTACAAGGTGTCCGGCTCTTATAAATACCAGTCTCCGCAAGCTCAATCCATCAGTTCACCCTGAAGACGAGGAAGATGCACTTCTTTGAAACGTTGGTGTCAAGCCAAGCTTTTACCTGGTTAGAAGCCCGAGAAGATTTTGAATTAATGTTTAATTTTATTACATACAGAATTAATGCACTTATCTGCATCTTACACCTTACCTACATATGTAACATCCATGAACGCCATACTTTTACTTGCCTCTAATGTAATCACTATGAATCATTTGAATTTGTAAATCATTTCTTTTTCTTGTCAAAGTTGGAACTATGGGAGAGAAAGCTGAGAAATGGATATTTTTATTTTAACTGAAAATGAATTTGACAGTGGCTCCTGCAAGTGTTAGGAAGCTATTTTACACAGTACCGACCTGGCGCCACATACCAAACTTTGTCACCAAATCCTGTAGCTTTACAATCTAATTAATGCAGTTGAAACAGAGAAAGGAAGGGATGGAACAAAGATTCGTAGCCCTATCTTTCGCTTCCGACCAGGGGAAAACCCGAAAAAATCGAAAGTAATAGAGATCAGTCCAACGGGATTCGAAGCCGGGTCCCACTGAATGCGAGCCTCACATATTACCATGTAGCTATCCCGCTTGATTGCTTCTATTATAGCAATTGATACCTACTCAAAGTAAATACCAACTTGTTTCACACACGTCTGGAATTTGACGAAATTTATATTTACAAACCAAAGTACGTCATCTATAAGTTCATAAATGTATATCAACAGTATTCTATAAATCTCAGTTACAGAAATCCCTTTGATTTCCCAAGTAATTTCCCATGAAAATGGAAATAAGGAGGCATTTGGAAATTATGGAATAATTTGGGGTATATCAGGGGTATAATTTTGCACCACACTTAACCTGTACGGTTGCAACTGCAACTATAGTCCATGCATTTGTTTAACCTCTGGATATAGCTGTTTGGCGAGTCAGGCACAGAATTACTTTTTTACGAGTGTTATATACCTTTTATCACTATTTTTCTGTCAAGACCACGCTTCCTTTCTTGTGATTTCCAGCTGTAACGAATCGGTCACTTGACTGTATCTCTGTGAGAAAGTTCCTGCGAAAATGACATAGATATCTCGATAAGAATCGGTTTTCACATAGATGTAGTTATTTAAACTATTTTTGTTTTAATGTTATTTTTTCAACAGGTTTTCAATCCGCACTTACTGGCAATAACATTTCACAGAGTAACGAAAATTATACCAAAGCAGCTCAGGTAGTAATGTGTGCTGTTTGTGTAACGAACGATGCAGAAATAAAATCGGAATAAACAATTTGTTTGTAAACAGCTTTGTTGACTGTTGCAGCTACACTTCCTCAAGCTATAGTTGTGTTCCCAGCTCGTGGACCCTGAAAGGAATGCGTACAAAAAACACACATGAGTACAGATAAAGTGACGTACGCATACATAAACTGCTTTGAAGAATAACATGCAACCTATCTTAATAGATTAGTGGTCGTGCCAATTCCGCGTCCAATTCTGAATATGACGCTGTTTCATTTTCTGAAGAAGAGGAAGAGGTGCGTGTGTGTGTGTGGGCATAGCTCAAAAACGAAAAACTGGTTAAATACCAAAGTTGGTCCCTATTTAAGTTCAGTATCTTCCAAGATGCGACACAAAGATTTTCAAAACAAACCACCTCCACCACTACCGTGTACGTGTGTCATTTTTCGACAATTTTGATTTTCTCAGAATTAGCTTTAACAATGCTCCCCGGAGAAAAATGTATCCTCTCTTTCACAATGGGCAGCAATTCTCTGTCTTTTGATACTCGTTTCTCCGGAACATCAAATGACGGTAGCACTAAAATCATTGATTTGCACAACAGTATGTTCTGGTCTAATTTTTCTTCTCTTTGCAGGAGTGCTCAATACACTAGTTCCTCCTCTTGGCCGAAGCTCTTTCTTTTCTTACGAATTCTCTTTATCGTTTTCATGGAAATATCAGTATAACACACAGTACTTTGTGTAGCTTATGGCACTAGATATAAATACTATTTATGTATATCAATATTTATAATTTCACGCACTTCTAAATGCACTACTATACATTTCTTAACTTCAGAATGGTGAAAAGAATAGAAAATCTTTTTACAGATTTGAACTACTTCTGCATCGTATTATCCTAAGTAGGCTATGCTACATTAATACACATGCAAGAATGATTACTGCATAACAGCTCGTCGGGTAACCAGATATCGCTTTCCCCTCTCCCCACACCTCAAACTACAGAGCTCACGAGCCCAGAACACAATTATACTGTAGGCACACTTACTGGTCGAACGATCCCATTCGCTGAGGGTTAGGCTTCGGGCCCTATCGGCTGAAACATAACCTGATTGCTCTGTAGAATGTATTCACAGCAGCTTCAGGTATTGGCGAAAACATGAACTACAAGACAACATGGTCAATACCGGTAGCAGCCACCAATATATTTGACAACGGCCGTGGTAGCCTACGAATTTACCCTTAGAAATGTGTTTGGAATAACGGCCAAACGGTGGTAAGGTGTTGTTCGAGATTTGATAAACCGTTACTAGGTAGGTTATGGTTCAAATGAAAACATATCAGTAACCCGCCCACACATATTTATCACTCGGGGATAAAAACGGCCTGTCCCATCCTTGCCCACATATTTTGGCTGTGAATAAATTTAGTCTGATCCAGTCACATATGTTCTCCCCCAAATAAAACCGGTCAATGAATGTAGTTCTAGGTAGGAAAGATATAAGGGGAATGATATATTACGGAAGATATTGGAGTGTTTCCTGGATGTTCAGAATTCCCTTTGGCTCTAATTATTTATAAAAAGGAGCAGCCATAAGCTTTGATACTCTGCTTTGAATAAGACAATGGTGTAACTCTACCAATTGAGTTGCTATTGCAACATGTCGGCTATTTAGGAGTTGGCAAGTTACCATTAGATGTGGAAACCCAAAAGGAATTTAATGTGATATCATGCTTGCCCTGTTAGGAGAGTAACTGCTGTAGAACGGAAAGTGTAGATACGTGCCTTAAATCCCGACTAGGCATTTAATTTTTCAGTCTGGTTGTTCCTTTACAGCTAAGGCTAGATACAGCTTGTGTGAAAGCCAATCTATTATCAGTACGCGCAGTGTTCACATAGAATTTATTCAGTGGAGACTTGTTAAAATAATATTGCAAGTGTCTCGCTTATGTAGGTACTCGCATTTACTGAAACGTTTTGCTTTGGATAGTGCGAGACTTCTTATCACTTTTAAAAAGTCTATTTTATTTTCCTCCGCCGTAGCAGCTTGGCCATATAGCGATAAAACTGTTCGGTAAGATACTTCATTGACGGAATAGTAGACTTGTAAGCTCTCATCCCCGAACCATACTACCTTCGTTTCGCGCCAAGCTGTTCTACCATCCGTAGTCAAATGGAGCCATCCCTAGTCATATGACAAATGTAGCTAGCCTTTTTAGTTCTCATCTCCTCAAGCATACCTACCTATTCCTTGCAGATAGAGTTAGATAATCTTTTTGTTTTCATTATCTGTGGATAGATAATATCGTAAGCTCTTTTAGTATCTAATTTCAGTTTTGCTATTCCTTTAGACTAAAGGTGGTACTTTATGTTGAAGTAACAAATATCCGAACTAGTATTTAATTTAGCAACTGTGGGAAACCACGAAAATAAAAATAAAATCCCACCACATTGGTCGACTCAGAAGTTCATCAACTAATGTTCTTCCCCTGTTTTAGAAGAATGAATTCTCAGCATTGTTGCCCTTAAGTGCGTTTTTATCTATAAATAATTGTTTAGAGCAACTTTAGTGTGAACTATATATACAAATGACCATAGTTTTGATATGTATATATATAAAAAAATTATATATACTTGATATGTATCCTGAGTCGACCAATGTGATTGGATTTTATTTTTATTTTCGTGGTTTCCCACAGTTGCTAAATTAAATATATATATATATATATATATACACACAGTTTCAGTTCACAGTTTCACGTGACCACTTCGCAAAATCATTATCATTTTTTCATTCCATTTACAGGAAATGGGAATGCTTTCGCACTACACTGGTGCAGATTCTGACATAGCGCGACATTTATTTGTTGCGTCAAGGACAATCATCCCGGAGAAGTGCAGGAAAACAACCATGAGCTAATAAATGCGCCATTTAGCATTCGTCAAAATACCAAGCTAATTTAGGAGGCCTTCTGAGAATCAATGAAGTTTTTGCTGCTATATTTAGCTGATTACGGTCACTCTGCAGTTCACTCAAATGAGAAGAAGTAAAAATCACTCGGAAGCCATGGGAAAAATATCCCACGATACAACACAAATATTCAGGTGGTAACACCTGTTGGTGAAGATGAAGTGATAAGACACGTCATTGGCACACGTTTCAGGGTACGGATTTTATTACCCGCAGTGACTTCCAGTGAATAGTAAAACGTGATGACCGTTGCTTCCTTCCTTAGCAACAAAAGAGCCGCGAGGCTTTTCATTTAAAAATATCGATGAACTCCTATCTTTGCTCACCTCTGCATTATAAAGCACACACAATCTGAAATAGGTTATTATTATTACTAATATTGAAATTATTATTATTATTATTATTATTATTACTTATGGAAGTATGCACAATATGCAAATATAATACAAGAGCAGTGAAGAACTGGTTGAATCAGTTGCAGGGAGATAATTTCAGGTTTTGTTCCATATATCTAAATACCAGCAGGAAAAATTGTTCCCCAATTCTTGAGCTGCTGAACTCAATAGAGATTTGAGAAGAATAGAGATGGGTTAAGTATGATAAAGAGGCAAAACAAATGATAAAAATATATGAAACTTATTAAAACAAGTTAAACAGATAACAGGCTGTAGTAAATTGAATCCAGTTTTAAAATTAAACCCTCCCTAGCTCTAGCAAACGAAATAAAACTGATTTGCGCTAAAAAGGCATAATATATACTTGGTTAATAAAGAAAGCAAATATCAAAAATGGCATGGTGTGGGTTTGGAGGTAAATTCCAGACAATTACGAAGTTTGGATGAAGATTGGGTACATATTTTGACAGAATTTGCACAATGGGAGAGCCAGTGAACAATTAAAAAGAAAAATTTGATAAGTAGAAGCAGAATAAAAAATTCAATACCATAGCCGGGATGTGAACCATGGATCTTCTACATACGGCTTGTGTGAAAAAATTAAATTAACATTAAAAGAAAATGTTTGGGGCTGAATACTAAAAAATTGTATTGGTTTGGATAATGCAAAAAATAATATAAAAAAAATATTTTAATGACAAATATTGCACGTTAATATGAGAAAATAAAATCTGTTTTCATTTTCTCTAACACATAATTAGGAAGTATGTACCTAGTAGGTAAGCAGGCTATTGCATTTCTACCAGAAATTCGATACTGAAATTTTACCGGCAATATATGTTTTGAAGACTCGTGAATAAAAAGAGAATTTTTAGAAAAATGGCCTTATGTGTCATAAGTCAAAAACGATAAGTACGTTAAATATCAAACTTGACAATTTAATTCAGCGCCTTCCAAGGCTGTAACACGAAGATTTTCTAGAAAAGCCTCACCCGTAAGTAACCCTATAAGAAACATTTTCGAAGATTTATTTTTCAAAAATTGCTCAAACATTTTGAATGTATTGATATTGAAGATATTTTATGATAAATGAATGTACATATATCTTGAATTTTATAGGAATAGTGTCTAAAGTCCATTCATTCTAGATGACGTTTGTATAATGGAGAGATATACAAAAAATTCCTAACAACCCAATGTAGATCTTATTAAAGCACACAACTTA
This sequence comes from Hymenopus coronatus, assembly GCA_030762935.1. Lineage (NCBI taxonomy): Eukaryota > Metazoa > Arthropoda > Insecta > Mantodea > Hymenopodidae > Hymenopus > Hymenopus coronatus. Next base: position 102,430,454 of record CM060894.1, on the reverse strand, counting down.
TGTCAGATAAATTGGGGAGGGGGGAATCATTTTCGAGATGTTCCTTTTTGTTGGTTTAAATTTTGTTTGCAACCTTATTATCATTTTTTTTCTTTAGTTTTTACTCCTGGCAATGAAGGGGTCGGAATTTCAAAATGACCAGCTTTTAAAAGAATTGACTATAACTTTAGGGACCACCTTTCAAAAGAACTAGAATATCATTTTAGCTATTGTATTTCTTTATTTCCGCCGTACCTACAAGTAAATAAGTAAAAAATAAATTTCTGCTCAGTTTTATTCTAATTAGTATTTAGAACAATAAAATAGGTAGAAAATGAGGAATTATTAGAATATTTTGTTTTTCAATAAGTAGAGAGTTATTTGAATGGGACATATCAGATTTATTAAAATATTTAAACTCAGGCTTCATTTATATTCATCATTTGATTTTGTACAAATTGTTTAAAAAGGATCCCTACACGCTCTCTATAATTTTTGGAGTTGCTACCGCTCTGAAACGATTCTTAGTTTTTAACTTTAATTTCCTTTAATCTGGTAGGTCATATCAGAGGGTGAGAACAGCGGTGAAATGCTGCTCAAATGAGCTCGGGATCCATGGAGTTTAAAGTAACTTAAAGTTCTCTTTTCAACATAAAAGAAAACCTCGAAGAAAACCTTATCCAGAACTTACCCTAACCGAGATTCCAACTCGGGACCTCTTGAATGTAATACTTCCACACTACAGAGGCGGGCTTGAAAATTTTGATATATTTTACTCCCGGCTCCATATGGACGACAAATACCAATCATATTTGAAATAATTTTATTTTTCTAACAATAGCGCACCTGTTTCATTCCAACTTTTCAAAACCGTTTTACCTCATCATTCTTACGTTAAAAACACATCTCTTCTTTAAAATATCATAATTATTTCATTCATACATCTTTCTCTACTAACTTATAGAAACTGAAGACTTATTCTTCTACCTACTTCTTGTTACTCGAGATAAAGTATCAATACACATTTACACATTTCGTTGTACATATAAGAATACGGTAAGCAAAGTGTTAAACTGATGCTATGCTGAGTTAACTGAAGTGATGATTTAATTCAGACTCTTTGCATAACCAAAATAAAGGAGAAATGAATACTTATTATACGAAAATTATCATCAATAACAATTAATACCCAGGAAATAGTTAACCTCACAATTTTTATGAAAATGGGAATTTAAACGAGATATACATTTATTTTTAGTGTAGGTAAGATGTTGTCGGCCTCTTACGGACTATCAATTATGAAAAGCCATTTGAATGTAGAGGATTTGATAATTTCTAGAAAATTAATATATATTATTGCACATGCAGGTGTTGTAATAAATGCATGTTATTTTAATCAAAACAGTTAGTGGCATTTCAATGTAAAGGATAGCTTTGGATGGCGACATTTCTTAAAAAATCTTCGTCTCGCGTCCTCGAAAGATGCAAAACTTGAATAAACAGTTCGATAGTTAACTGACTTTGTTAATGGACATATTTTAACAATCATAATTTTTCTGAAAATTACTGCGGATTATTTCTAAATACACTTAACAAATCTACTATCAATTCCCAAAGAGCCTAGATAAACTATCTGTCACTTACTGATTCGCGAATTCGTCCACAATTTGGAGATCCCTTCTGACATTACGTACGACCAGTATTTCAAATAAAAGACGGAGAGGCTTCAATAACTTTTTATTTTCGCTACGCGTACTTTGTACGTAGTGTATGGAGAAGGTAGATATTGTAATGTACCCAAAAATTCAATACTGATATCTCACCGGAAATATTTTTTGAAACGCCCTGCATCCAAATAAAACATTTTTTAGAAAAATGTCCGTGTGTGTGTGTGTCTGTCTGTGGAATTTTTAGAAAAATGGCCATACTCAAAAACGATAAGTCTGTTAAATAGCACACTCGGTATTTAAGATCCAGTATCTTCCAAGGACGAGGCACGAAGGTTTTCAAGAAAATCCCCCACGCCAACTACCCTTATATGGAGTAATTTTTGAAAATTTTGCTTTTCTCAAAATGCCTCTAATGATTTTTATTAAAATATCATATATTAAAGACAATTACATGAAAACTAAAATGTATATCTTGACATTTCTGTGAATAGCCACTGAAGACTACTTTATTCTGGATGAATTTTGCGGAATTTTGCATACTAACTGGTAAACCGTAACAGATAGTTTTAAAATTTACCTGATTGAAAATTTAGAGCTTGTTAAAACTCACAATTTATGTTATATACATTTTTTTTGAGGTTGGCCATTTTCATGATAATCCTTGATATTGGTTTCAAGTTTAAAATGCTTATCTATACTTTTCTCATACGGGAATTTGTCAACTCCTGTCCTTACAAACAAAGGAATTTCAATCGCATAACAACCAGCTTTTGACTATCTCTTTAGCATAAGGTACTCCCTTATTTCCCTTCTACTTAAATGCAAAAAAATAATAAGATCATTTACGCTAACTTTTTCTCGATTAGCATAAAGTAAATAGAAGAATAAGCTTTATAAGAATAATTTGTAGCAGAGATGTAGAGAAAGTCACGTGAATAGAACACATCAGGTCTTTTCTCTTGAATAGTTCCCTAAGATGTTTTTGTTTACATCGGGGGCTCTAACTTGAGAAAAAGTCATTGACTACTCGCTTCTCACCTAGACGGCCCGGGTTCCATCCCAAGCGAACATATGTGAGATTTGTAGAGGACAAAGCGGCGCTGGGGCGGGTTTTCTCCGGGTTCTCTGGTTTCCCCCGCCATCGCATGCCACCGGTGCTCCATCTTCATTCATGTATCATCAATGTCACCGCCTGCGGTGCCATAAGTAGTTAAAGTGGGCGTTAAACACTACCAAAAAATGAACATCAGTCATACTTTATATTTAATACATTTACATTATTATATCATTTATAGGCAACGATGATTTCATTATGCCTTTATAATTAATTTCTAATTCTTCAGTGGTCTGAAGCATTACAATATTAGTCTTTTTAATTACTTGTATAGACCTTCTTGCCTTTGATTGGTACAATTTCTCTTAAATTGTTATATAAATAAAATGACAATTGATACATTTGCTGTTAAATTGATTTTACGCCTAATTTTCCCCTCATAGATATATGTAAATAACTATAAATAATCAGCAGAATAACAAAAATATAAAGTTTTCTGGGTTCGAATCCCGAAGGGGGGATTTTTTTCTAGCCTAGATTATTCTTGATTCTTCACAGATTCTGGAAATATGAATGAGATGTGAATGTATGTAAATGTTTTTAATGAATAAAATTAAAGAAAATAGGAACCCAACCACCACAAACAGTATGTACACGAGTTAACACCATTACGTTATTTAATATGCTCCAAAGGGAAATGCCGCCGATAGGATCGTGCAGTTAAAGACGGAGTATAAATGGAATAAGCAAATAGAAAAGTATAAAATTAATGGAACATGCCAACAGAATGCTGCCTCATTTAATCCAAAATTATACTCCACCAGGATATAAAAGTTGAGAACGACCAGCTAAAAGATGGAGAGCAACTACACTGGAGTCAGAAAAAACCAGAAATGGTCTAAACCATGACAGTAGTTGATGATACTTTAAGATCCGCAGAAAAGCAGTTTTATTGCAACACATCTCCGAGAAACACTGATATTCTGTTCTATGCACAACATGTATTTGTTAGCAAATCATAGTTATTGTCTATTGTACCTTGAAACCGCTGTACTAGCCACTAGACCACTGCAGCATTGAGGTCTGTATAGAGATTTAGGTCAGGGTATCTATTCAACGTGCCACTGGTGTTCCCCAGCTGGAATTCAGAGGAAATTGGTCCCCCTGTAGGGCGGAAATGGTACTAAATTCCTGTGGCTTAGCCGGTGCTGACCTGATTTGGAGAAGTATTTACACGAATGTCACAGATTCCCTCCTGGCGGAGATTCCAGATTGTAATTACAATAATATGCATTCAGCCGTACATATGGGTGCAACAAAGATTTAAATGTGTAATAAGTAATCCTATATTATGGTGACCAGTAGCACTGTTTTGTTAACAGTATAAAATGAATTCTGAAAATCAATATTATGAACATCGGACAAGAGCATGACAAAAAACAGCTGATGTGTTCCATTCACGTTACTTTCTTTAGCTGTTCCAAATACAAACTATTCTTACAAAAAGATTATTCTTTTATGTTAATCTAATGGAGCCAAGTATTGCAAATTGATGTTATTACTTACTTCATTATAAGTAGAAAGGAAATAAGAAAATACATTTAACTAAAGCTGAAATAATTGAGGTTCGGTTTGCTTTGCATGGCCCCGTTTGAGAAAAGTTAGGCAGATTAAAACTGAAATCAGTAACAAGCAGCATCTCAAAATCAGTCAACACTACAAGAAAAACGTGAACGACATAAATTATGTGTATTAACGAGACCTACATGTTTTATGTGTTAAGCTTATGTCTATCTCATACGGTTAAACCGTTACGTGAAATTCTGCAAAACTCGTCCAGAATAAAGAGGTCTTCAGAGCCTATTACCAGATAATTCAAAATTTACAATTTATTTGTGATGTAATAATCTTTAATATACAATATTTTAATCAGAATCATTGGAGCCATTTTAAGAGACACACATTTTTAAAAAAAATCATATAAAGGGTAGGTTGTGGTGGGAGTTTTTTTTTTCAAAATGTTCGTGTTACATCTCTGGAAGACAGTAACATATATACCAACTTTGATATTTAACGTGTTTTCTTTTTTGAGCTATGCTACCCACTGTCACATACACATGGTCTTTTTTCTAAAAAAATTTTTTTTCCAAATCAGGAGACCTCAAAACATATATTTACAGTAAAATCTCGCCATCGAATGTTTGGTTGAAATACAATAACTTCTCTAGCTACTACAGATATAAAAACTGTCTTTTATGTACTTACGCATGTATATATCGCTTATTTGTTAATTATACATCCGTAGCTTAGGTTAAATAATGCTACGCAATTCCAAATATCAACTAAACAAATTTTATCTTCAATTTCAACTTATCAAACTGGTATATTATTGTGAAATTTCGGAATGAGATTATCCTATCTTAAGCTCAACTTTAACTTAAAATAATGGCTAACGCAGCTTTAGTGCATATGTAGAAGGGAATGCTCAAAAATGAATATTGCGTAATGGCACTACATTTAAAACACAATATTGTAAGCAAATGCTCATTATGTTTAGTAGATATATTATCTTTTTTGTATGAACAAAATATATATCAAATAAATAAAGTAAATCGAACAATAAGCTTCGGGCAACCTGCAGCTATTGCAGTAAGGAAGTTAAATAAAATAAAAAATGTGTAGAAAAGTGAGTAGAGGAGTACAACTTATCAAAAAAGTTATTTTCCCTGCAATTGGAGTGCACATAGTTTGTTACGAAATAAATATAAATAATAACTAGTGTACAAAACCTCAGAGGGAATCGTAAATAAAAATTAAAAAAAGCTCCTCATTAAAGGTTGAGCGAGAAAGGTTCCAGAAATCATAACTAAAAAAATTTTCTTTTTTAATTTCTCCATCCTCCAAATATACGATAGAAAGATTTTGAGGAAGATCTCTCCACACCAAGCTATCTTTATTATAGGAAATTCTTTAGAAAATATTGATTCCTAAAAAATGGTTCTAACGATTTTTATTAAAATATAATATTTTAAAGTAAGTCGCATGATTCCCGGTAAACCACTAGGTGATCTCAAATTATGAAAAAACAATTAAAGTTAACAATAGCATTTTAAGTTATTTTAATGACTAAAGAAATGTACGAATATATCTTGAATTTTTTGAATAGCATCTCAAGTTCTCATTGTGTTTGACTTGCATAACTGGTAAATCATAGGAGACAAAAATATTACTACACAAAAAATGTAGTACTTCTTAAAGCACAAAACTCATGTTAAATAGATTTTTTGTAGAATTAACTATTTCCAAGATATAGCATTTTATTAGTCAAAATGTTTAAACACTTTTATTTTTCTCCAATGGGAAGTCGTTATTCACCTTTTTCATCACAGCCATGCAAACAGAATGAAATATTAACACAATAACATAGCGTTCAGCTCTTTAAAGATTTGAGTGTAGCTTTTGCTAAGTAGACAATGCTATAAAAAGCATAAACCTTTCTGTGAGCTTAAATCCGTAATCCTTAATCTTCTCGAACCTATAAGAAAAGTTGTAATAAACCCATTTCTACTAATGTTCCAGATATGGAATGGTAAGAAAATAACTCTTATAATAATAGTTTGTGGAAAAGGGGATAGTGAAAGCTATGTGAAGGTAATACTTTATAAATTCGATTTAAAGGATCCTTTTTAAAACATTAGTTTACTGGTAATACTCACATTTAGCAATTATGTTAGAACTTCTAAATGCATATTTTATTCTGTGTTGCTAGGCAAACTTATTGATGGGCCAGACTAATAAATAATAATTGTAAAATAATAATAATAATAATAATAATAATAGTAAATAATGTATAATCTCTAAGTAAATACGTTCCTTACTTGTTTACTTTCGATATTTCAGTACTTGGACCTTTTTCTAAGCACGTATCTTTTGTATGTAAGAGACCTCAAACATATTAGTAGTGAAATCTTGAGAGAGTATTTTGGGTGGAATAAAATACTTTCTTTGCTTAATGGAGAAGTAAAGATTTGCTGTAAATATGGTAACCTAAAATCTTTAGTATATCATGTGCTTGGTATCGTGGCGAGATATTTCTCTGATATCGTAAAGAGCAACAAATTTTCTATGAGGACTAGAATAGGAAAAAAACGTTTATGTGTTCCCCTCGAAGCTCATAACGCCAGTAGCTAAGTGTGTGAAGCAGATGCCACTTGTTACTCCTGGATGTTATGCTGTACCGCCGGGGAGAATGTACACGCTATCACTGTCGGTTTTACGCTCTCCGGCATCCTCTCACCCTCCGGTCTTTGACGTTAGTAGTCCATAAAGTTGAAGGTATGGGCCGCCGGGGAAACTCTGCTTCCTCCGCCGTTTAAAGTGAACACGCGATTTAAAAGAGATCAAACCTCCCATCACCGTTCACAAAACCACCTCCTTTTCACCCCATCTTGTCTTCAGCATCCTCTCATATAACAATACAAATCCACTCCACACCAAAGTACTTTCTCTACCGGCTCCTATAGGAGGTAGAGAAAGTGTTCCTTCCACGCAAAAATTTTGTATCCGGGTTTCACCAAAAAACACGTATTTTAAGATCATTGAACATAAAACAGCATTTTATTACAAGAACAAGGTTTAATGCAATTGATTATAACACCAGGGTGGATAAAGTAAATATGGACTTCCCATTTGAGAAAGGTCTAAGTATTGGAATGCAATAGCATATAAAAATCTGAAGTGTTACACTCACATGACTTTCTCTGCCTGCTCTACAAACTTCTTACAAAAGAGTATTCTTCTTTCTACACAATGTTAATTGAGATAAAGATTATTACTTAGTTCCTTATAAGTGGAAAGAAACTAAAGGAATTCACTAGGTAAAATGATAGTCAAATGTTATCGTTATACGATTGCCATTGCAAATCGTTTCTTTGCTTGGCCAGGAGTAGTAGAAAAGAAAAACGGACACTTCGTGTCTGATAAAAGTAAAACTACCTTACAATTGAAACCAATAACAAGGAATATTTCGGAAACGGTTACCTCCATAACATAAATGTAAATGACATATATTGGGTGTTTTAAAGAGATATACCTTTTTTGTGTAGTAAATTTTTGTTTATCTCTTACGGTTTAGCAGTTAAGAAAAATTAAATAAAATTCATCCAGAAAATTCTCAGAAAATTCAAGATATTCATTTTATTAGGGATGTAAATATCTTTAATTTGCGGTATTTTAATAAAAATCCTAAGAGCCATTTTTGAGAAAAATCTAAATTTTTGAAAATTTTTCCGGTAAAGGGTGGTTTGTGGTGGGGGGGATTTTTTTTTTTAAATTTTCGTGTCACATCCTTGGAAGATATTAAAACTAAAGTCCAATTTTGTTATTTAACGGTCTTTTCGTTTTTGAGCTATGCTGTTCACAGACACACACACACACATACACATATACACTGGCCTTTTGCTAAAAATATTTATTTTCGGACATGGGGGACTCCAAAACATAAATTCCCGGTGAAATCTCGATATCGAATTTTTGGATGGAATACAATACCTTCTCTATCCAGTATGTACATTGTACATGCAAGCTAGAGAAAGTAACAAGGGATATTTTGGAAACTTTAACACCACAAAAAATGTATCTGACATAAATTGTGTGTTTTAACCAGATCTACTATTTTATTTGGTTACTCTTGGTAACTCTTATGGTCATGCAGAATGAAGAGGGTTTCACAGTCTAGTCTCAAAAAATTCAAGATATACATTTTATTTGTGAATGAATTATCTTAAGTGTATGACATTTTAATCAAAATTATTGGTAGAGCCATTTTGAGATAATCAAAATTTTCAAAAACATTCTCATGCCAGGGATGGTTTGGAGCGGGGAGATTTTCACAGTAACACGAACACAAACACACTACACGGACTTTTTTTTTCAAAGATGCTCTTTTTGGATTAGGGGACCTCAATACGTTGAAATCTTGATATCGAATTTTTGAGGTGGAATACAATGTCTATCCACTATGTACGTATTCGTACGCTATGGAGGAGTAATTATGAATTGTATTCAAATTATTGTTTATTGACGCCATCATTACTGTTATATAACCTCCAAAAATAATTTTAAGATTCATTTTTGTATCTACTACATATTAATCAAGATAAACTTCCTCAAACGCTAAGAATACGGAGACTAAAGTGAAAAAGCATTATTTTTAAATATAATAATTTAAATTAAGTGAATTTAATAACTTTATATTGGTATTTAGTGTGGTTCCAGTAGAGGCTACTCGATTAGAAATTAAGAGGAGATACGGGGATAGAACAACTACGGCTGGGTCAGAATAACATCAGACCGAAGTGTTTTGTTCTATCGCATACGTTTCTCAAGCTCACATTCGTACAAAAACAAGTGTTCTAGTCTGGATGTTCACAAAGAAATACTACACGGTTAGGTCTTACTTTGAAATGGTTTCGTGACAGTTGCACCTTACAGAACCGAACTAAAATACTTCGGCGAAAGATGTCGGTGTAGGTTTATATTGCTTCATGACTACTACAACCTTCGGCATCTTTCTGTAACCAATATTGCGCCTATTAGGATTTCAAAGATTTTTATCGAGTTTCATAACTTCCTTGTCTCCTCCAGGACCATTACACTACGCTCACCTTGTAGGTCCATCATCTTTGCATGAATCGCGAGAAACGCCTGAATGGTAAGAACACTTAAAAAGTTGTAGTTAAACTGTTCAAATCAATAGCAACGACAATCTCGGAAATGATTTAGGCAACAAAAATGTATTTTAATTCATTTATGTGTTATATGAAGACATCTTTTAAAAAAGTTATTTTCTATAGTTTATCATTTATACAAGATTACTTGAAATTCACTTCGCTGAAGATAATTTCACAGAGAATTTCCTGTCCTCCGGTCAGCGTTTGACAAAATGAAGAGCTGAAGCATGCTGGTTCCATTCTAGGTGACAGACTTCTACGACACAGGCATACAAAAGCTGATCCCACGATATGAGAAGTGTCTCAATTCTTTTGGCGATGATGTTGAAAAATAACTCAAACATTGCTGTACCTGTTGTCAATAAGGATTTTCATGTTGTTTTTGTTTATAAAAAATAAGGGACCTTACTTTCTGGATGCACCTCATTTATTTAGTCCATATTACTTACATATAGTACTCATTAGGCAGGGGAAATTTATATTTTACCCAAAAATTCGATTTCACCAGTAATACTTATTGAGCCTCCTGAAACCCTAAAAACTAATTTTAGAAAAAGTGTGTGTCTATGTGTGAACGCATAACTCAAAAATCAAAATATCAAACTTGGCATTTAAGTGCAGCATCTTACAAGGAAATAAAGAAAGACTGCAAGAAAATCCCCTACATCAAACTACCTTTCACATTGAATAATTTTTTACAATTGATTTTCATATATATATTGTTCGAAACAATCGAATTATATCTTGTTTTTTTATGGCGTTAACTATTTTCGAGATATTTTTATTATTTGTTTAAATTTTCAGATACTCCATACATTTCTAACTGAAAATTGCCATTCGTTTTTACTTTGTGATGCTACACTAGTTTTGAAAGAAAATTCCCCCGCCTCAAACTACCCTTTACATAGAAAAACTTTCTAATTTTTTTTATTTTCTCAAAAATTCCTCTATTGATATTGATTAAAATTCAATATATTAAAGATATTTACATTATAAATAAAATGTATACATTAATTTTCTGGATATAACTTTAAAGGCATTCTGAATGACATTTACATAACTATTAAACTGTAAGAGTAGCAAAACAGTTACTATCCAAAAAATATAGATATCATAAAAACACAATATTTATGTCATATATCGATCCTATCCGTAAAAATGGAAATGGTGTGTTATTTATGGACGCTCTTTAACTGCTGTGGTTCTCAGCGTCCCATTCTATATTGGGCGTGAAAGACCGCTTAATTTTGCTCAGAGGCCTCTCTTATCAGGCTTTAGGTTCTTTTACGTGCCGTAAATCTAGACACGGGACCAACGGCTTTACTTCCCTTCCGAAGGAAGCCATGCTAAGGATTTTTACACTCGAAAAAATACATCGTCCTCCGCCGGGTTTGAACCCGCGACCTTGGGTATATGAAGCTAGCATGGCACCATTACACCACGGAGGGCGATGATCCTATCCGTCTTAATCCGTTTCAGTTTTACAATATATAAACTTTTCTCACACAAGAAGTTCTCACCCTTTCATATATCTTTTGTTTTACTCCTTGCCGTAGAAAAAGAGCAAACTTCAATGTCAATTGCATAGTTTTAAAATATTTGATTATAGAATTAGTCTAGTGTATTTCCCTTCTATCTATAAAGCAGGAAGTAAGAAGTAAGGTTTATCTTGATTAGCATGATGTAGAAAAAGAAGAATACAGTTATTGAGAGTTTGTATCGTATTTATGCAAAACAAATGGAATTGCAAAGTCATCACATAGCGACAGATTTTGAAAAGATTTGAATATCCTTTTAACTTATTGTGTTCTTAAATCTAGATCGAAATGGTTAACTGAATAATTTTAAATTTGTCTCCAATAACAAGAAGTAGGTAGGTATTAGATTTGTAAGAATAGTGTATAAAAAGCTGATTAAGAAAGTCGTGTGAGTGTCAAACAGATGTTTTTATCAATGACTGCTTGTGGCCAAAAGTAATAATTCCACAAAAGGCTTAGGCGTTGTCTTGCAGTTTAAAGCTATCCTCTAATATTTGATAAAACTGTGGGAATTTGTTACTTTGCAGGCTCAAGGTCCGAAGAAACAATGCCGGAAAATAAGTAATAGATTTTTTTTTTCAATTCGCTGCATTGCGAAAATAATTGTTCGCTATCTTACTTCACCCAAGCTAGACTTGAAATTCACATGTGTATTTCTCACTCCCAGGTTATCTCAAAGGTCATCACAGGTACGAAGGGATTGCCGTTGTTAAGTCTTTTGTTTAGGAGATAGAGATCCACTTGCATTTCCAAACTGTTGCTTACTGTTTTTTCCTCAAAATCACATATTTCGAGGAGCTTTCCGTAAAAAGTTGTGTGTGCCGTTACAGTGCTTATCAGAAACAGGTGATTAGAAATACTGATGACTCGTGTAACCCAGAAGGTGACAAGCTCAGAAAGAAACGCCAAGCATCATTATCATCATCATCATCATCATCATCAGAAGATGATGACTAAGAAGGAGAATAAGAAGAAGGGTAGGAGTCGGATAAATAACAAACTTGGTACTCAAGTTCTGTATCTTCCAAAGATACGAAAAGAAGATTTTTAAAAAAATCCCCCAGTATTAAAATATCCTTTAGATTGAATTTTTTTTTAATTTTTTTTATTTTTCTCAAATAGTTTCGATTAAAACCCATTTATGGGTTTAAATATTTTTATGCAAAATCTATGTTTCATTTTCTGAAAAGTTAACAGGGTTTACTATGCAAAAATGTAGATCTCGTTAAAGAATATAATTTATGCTTTATAAAAAAGGTTCTGCCGATAATCATTTACAATAACCTTTGCTGTTGGTTTGAATGTTCAAACAACTATGATAATTTATACTTTTTTCAAGAGGAAACTTGCTATTCATTCTTTCTTTTCTCGTGTTTAAGCATAGAAAACTTATACACAATAGACACCAGCTTAAGATTTGAAAATCGCTTAAGGCCACAGTATTTGCCTAATAACCTTGTATCTGCAAGAAAATATGCAATAAAACTTGATCAGGAATAACGAGAAATAGATAGTAGAGTAAGCCTTTGTAATAGTAATTTGAGTAGAGAAAATATTGTGAATGTAACAGAACAGTATTCTTCTCCTAAGCGTCATTGGTGTGAATGCAGTCTATGCAGAAACTTTCTTTCTGAAATTTTCTTTGATGTTTGGGCATTAAGGAATTCATTATGATTAAACTTCGCTCCATTATTTAGCAAATGGTTTACCAATAATGATAAATCTTTGAGAATATAATTTTTACTAATGACCTGTTGTGCTTTTCGAATATTGATTTGGTTACTTTTAATGTTCACACTCTTTGATTATTTAGGAATGTAGTCATCCAGCATATGCTAAGAATGTTAAAAGAAAAAAAATTGCTTACTTAGAGCTTATTAGGTATATTTTATTAGTTCCATATTCATACCGCCTATATATGTCATAGAATTATCAAATATTTATTATTTTATCATCAAGGAATCGATTTCGTCAAATATTCGTAGATGTGTTATAACCATTGTTATTTCTTAAATAAAGTTCTCTTTCTGATCCACCCCTACCTTTCCCTTGTTTTTTTAGTTCTATCATAACTTTGTAAGTCATTCTGTGTATATGTACCCAGTTTTCTTCATTTTATAAATTTCAGATATATATATATATATACATACACATACATACATACATACACACATACATACATACATACATACATACATACACACACATACACACACACATACACGCATACATACATACACAAACACACACACATACATACACACATACACACACACACACACACACACAAAAGTATGCACTAGTTAGGCCGCTCAGGGTGGATGAGCCGGTGCATTGCAAAAGACAACTTCGCTAGGTTGAACACAGTACTGGTACTTTCCTTGTGTGTGTGTGTATTTTTTTTTAAAGATTAACGTCCTTTAAGGGGAGTCGAAATGCCCTATCTTGCCATAGTTAAAGCTTGAATCATTATTTTAGCAACTATTTAAAATAATGCACTGAATTTATCATGATATATTTACTGTTGATTGATAAAAAATAGAATACTTCTGTTGATTAGAAGGAAAGGTATAATTTCTTAAATAAAACTCTTAACGTTTTATTGAAAACCCATATTTTTTATATTTAAAAAAATAACAAATCCATATACATAAAAAGCTTTTGTTAAATAAAGCCTATTTAGATGCTAACGTGTGGTAAGAATTTCAGCCTAAGTGTCAATTAGTTTCTGAGATATTGGGGCAATTGTATACACAGTTTGACTGCTTCGGAAATTGCGTTCAAACATAACTTTTAAAAAAATTAACCTACCTTTCTAAACATAGCTTTGCAGTATTTCGAAACACTCATATGAGCGGCATGCCAATGCTGCGAGTAGCTAAAGTAAAGCCTTCAGATAAAATAAAGGAAAGATGTCTTCTCTAATACTAATAATTACAAATCTATTGGTGTTTTACAAATTGAGTGTGCCAAATTGTTGTAAAAATCTATTATGCAGGATGATATTCAACAACATTTTAAACTATTTATAATTAACGTACAATTATGAAAGTTATACCGAAATGGGCGGAGATTAGAAATATCCATATTCAATTAAAGCACGAACATTTTAAAAAAATATATTAAAACACCATTTCCACATCCCTTAACCGAGTTGGTCATATCAGATGATGAATGAAATTGGTGAAATAATGCTCAAATGATACCGGGGTCCATGGAGCTTAAAGATATTCGATATTCTTCTTCTCAGGATAAAGGAATTCCCAGCAAAAAAAAAGCTTATCCTGGTAAAGCACCCTAAGTCCTTATGCTTGTTTGCTCGCTCATCATCACTGCAAAATAGACAAGTTGAATCAATGTACAATATAGAGCACCTCTCTACCTCGATTTGCACGCAAAAGCTTTCATGCGTTTGAGAGGACCTTTATTAGTTCTATCTGATTTTAGTCGTGCGTTTAAGGGCACGTGATAGTTGTAAAGGCTTGCTTTCCTACAATCTGAAAACTGAACTGAACTGAAAACTGAAGTTAATAAATAGTTTTTAGTGCTGATCACGTGATCACGAACTATGCCGTCGTTTATTATGGAAGTGCTTTCCTCCGGCCGAGAACTTAACAGAACTGAACTGACAACTGACAACTGAATCTGTCCTTTCTCGTTTGTCACTAGGAATTTTAAGTTTTCCACTAGAAATCTAGGTGACGAAAATTAAGGTGGAAGTCGTTTTTTCAGTTAGATTATAGTTGCGGTATTTGTTTGTAACTTGGTTTAAATATTGGTACCTAATGAGTGGAAAACGAAAGTTTTCACAAATTAAGGAAGAGAGAATAATTGACTTTGTTCATCATAACGAACTTTTATACAACGTACAACATGCCGAGTATAGAAATATAGAGAAGAAACAGAGGCTTTAGAAAGAGTTGGGAGAGAATTGGGAAAATCAAGTAAGTAAATAATATTTACTGTATAACGTTTAATAATTTTCAGTCAGTTTTAGCTCTCGAATAGGTTCAAAAATTCTGAAATAAAGTGTAGTACAACAGACTCGTATTATGGCGGGTTAATCTCATGATGTAGTAATGTGGTCCAGTATCAGTGCTACTGTTAATTCATCGACAAAAAAAAAAAAAAAAAAAAAAAAAAAAAAAAAACCACATCAAAGTATTCAACTCCAACTCACTTTCTTCACTGGCATGCAACCTTCTCAACCATTTTTCAGCGATTTTAATGATGTGTACTTTTCAGTTTCAGTTTTCTAGGAAAGCACAACTGAACTGAATATAACTTTTCAGTTTTAAGCTCTAGTTCAGTTCAGTTCAGTTCAGTTTTCAGATTGGAGGAAAGTAAGCCTTGTCAAGTTTTTGATTATTGTTGGAGTGCCGACTTTGATTTTACGTTTCTGGAAAACCGTATAATGTAATAAACTGTAACTTTGACACTCAATACAACAACCTTTACAAATTATTTATGTAAAATTATTTATGTATATTAAAATTAATGTAACGCACATAAATATAATATATTTTTAAAGCGATAACTTATTTTAATGCACTTTTCTCTGTAACCCATTAAGATACAAGACGAAATCTTTACTGATCACTTCTCAGCCTAATTAATCCTCACATTTTAATACAATTTATTTTTTTTTAAAAAAGATGTATATGTAAAATTTAGATTGAATTCAATATTCATCGTATAAAAGAATTTCAGCGGAGATGGCCTACAAAATAGCAGAAACAAATTTAGTCGGAAATTGTCAAGTATGACACGCATTACAGCATGCAAAAGTTTTTCTCTAAAAAAGAATGTATAGTTTTAGAGAAAAATGCAACTGAAAAAATTTCTCCCAGTGATAATTTAAAAAAGTCTGATTACTTATTTTCACATTACTTGCTCTACCTAATTGGCAATAAATTATACCTACAGAAGCTTAATCTTATATGCCTCATGCTAATCGAGGTAAACATTTGCAAAAATGGTTTTATTACTTAATTCCTAATAACTAGAGGGGTAATCAAGAAATTCACCAGGCTAACGCAATAGTCAAATCTTTTAAAATCTGTTATTATGCTATTCTCTTTCCCGTTTGCAAAAGGTTGAAGTATTTTAAAATTGAAACCAATGACATGATATATCTCAAAAATGGTTAATTCCACACAAAAATGTAAATCACATAAATTGTATATTTTAACGAGATAAACATTTAGATGTAACAGGATTTTGTCCATCCCTTATAGTTTCCATCATTCGAAAGTCATTCGAAATCAACAGTGCTTTAAATCAAAGGTTATTCACAGAAAATTCAAGATATACATTTTGTTTATCGTGTAAATATCTTTAATGTATGGTATTTTAATCAAAATCGTTAGAGACATTTTTGAGAAATCAAAATTTTCGAAAAAATGTTCATGTAAAGAGTAGTTTGGGGGAATTTTCTTGAAAAACTTCGTGTTGCACCCTTGACATATGCTAAATTGAATTATCAAGTTTGGTATTCAACCGACTTCTCGCGTTTGAGTTGTGATGTTCACAGATACACACACGCTTATTTTTGTTTTAAGGGATCTCAAAACATGTGTTTCTGATGAATACTCGACATCAATTTTTAGGTGAGTACATCTTATCCACGTACTATGTACATAGAACGTGTGGCGAAAGTAAAAACTATTTATAATATTTTAGCATACGTGTCTAACATTAATACTAGCATAGATCTGCAATTTACATGGATTGTGTTTGGAAAGTATTGCTGTATTCTTTGTCAATGTTCATTTCATTACGTTAAATAGCGTTTGAGAAATAGAAAATAAACTTTGGAATTCAAATAGCCATTAAAAGCGCCGTCTTCTCCGTGTCCTACCGACTTCCGACTGATTGAATGCTTCTTTGTACAACGTCAATGTATGCCTATATTAAATTAATGACACCATATTTCGAAGTGTTCAAATTACGTAGCTTTTTGCTGATGGTATTATTTGTTAGGTTTAAAGTGATACCGACTTATTAAAGTTTTAGCTATATAATTGCCCAGAATTTTGGATAAATTTTTTATTATTTACACCCTCATGCACAAAACGTAGCCCATAATTGAATGGGCACTGCAATTTTGACCACCTCCTTTTTCCGAACATAATTCTAGCCATTGAATTAATTATTGGAGTGCTTTATCTCCTTAAAATAAGGACGGATTACTGAAGGGTAACATAATTTAAATATTTTATTTTCATGCTAATCTACTGTTTTCTTGTATCGGTTTTGTTGTTCCCATACTACCAGATATGCTTTCGTGTATTAAAAGAGTTTTAGAACACAACGGAGCTATTTTAAAGTAAACCCCGCCAGTGTAGAACTGGCAAGAGTGATCTTCGTTTTACTCCCCTCAATGAGCGTGTCCCGCTCACCGTCTCCGCTGATAGAAAGAAGGGTAAAATTAAGGACGCTCTCGCCAGCTCTCCACTGGCCGGTTTTAACTTGAAATGGCCCCGTCGAGTTATGCAACTCAACTTCTGATTAAATGTATATCTCTACATTTCAAATTCGAGACAGTTGGCCCATCTGGTATAACGGCAATAAGTTTAATCTTCGTCTACATGTCGCAGATGAAAGCTATCATATATGTAAGTGTGGTAGCTGCTGTCCAGTTTTTTTTTTTATGTAGCTTAACGTCCTTTAACCTAAAACTGATGAAAATGATGCTCAAATGATCTCGGGGTCCATGGAGCTTAAAGTTACTTGACATTCGTCTTCTCAGGATAAGAAAAAACCTTATCCGGGTAACTCACCCTAAGCGAGATTCGAACTCACGACCTTTTGAATGTGAGGCAGACACGCTACCACCACACTACCAAGGCGGGCTCTGTCCAGTTTAACATGTGCAAATAACGTTTCACCCTTTCCTCTGGAATGCCAAATTATGTTATAATTGATTTACGTTTTCCTTGAATACCAATCGTAGGTAGAGATGGTGTTCGAACCATGTCTATCTTATAACATCGTTCATTGACTCATTTTTACTTTCTCTACACATACCACGTATACATAGTGTATAGAGTGGGTATTGTGCTCCACCCAAAAATATATTATAGATATCATTGGAAATATATCTTTTGAGGTCTCCTGAATCCAAAAAAGGCATTTTACATAAAGATCTGTGTTTGTGTGTCTGTGGACAGTACAGCTGAAAACCTAAAAAGCTGTTATTAAATATCAAACTTGGAGTTTTAAGTTAAGTATTTTCCGCGAATGCCACATGAAGATTTTTAATAAAATCCCTTCACACCTCACTACCCCATACATGGAAAATGTTATAAAAATTAGTGTTTTTCTCGAAAATGTCTACAATGGTTTTAATTAAAATGCCGTATATTATAGATATTTACAACATAAATTAAATGAATATCTTAAATTTTATAGGAAGAGATTCTGAAGACCTGTTCATTCTGGATTAGTTTTGCTGAATGTTGCATAACTAGTAAACCGTGAGAAATCGACAAAAACTTACTGCACCAAAAATGTAGATCGCGTTAAAACACACAATTCATATCATTCAAATTTTTGTTGTCGACTTGACAGTTTCTAAGGCATTTCTTGTTATTGGTTTCAAGTTTAAAGTACATATTTTCTCTTTTAATCTCGATTTTTTTACTAAAATCCTGCAAAGCGAACCGAACTTCAATTTTTCACATACCGCTTTAGTGATATTTCCCTTCTGCTTATAAGGAATCAAGTAGAGCCATTTCAGCTAATGCTGATCTCCATTAGCGTGTCGGAAATAAAAGCATTTGTTTTGTAAGACAAGTTTGTTTGTAGGACGGGTAGAAAAAGTCATGTGAATGGTAAAAGTTAGAATTTTATATCTCTGAATTGCTTTTAGGCTGGTAACATAGAGAACAAATGGCGAAAGGGTGGAGTCATTTTGACCTGAAGATGAAAATCTTAGGGAGTAAAACTACATTTGTAATAGAGGATGTAAAACTTCTTATAGACAAATGCGCATGTGGAATTCGAATTGTATTTATTTTAATCGTGTCTCTTTAGCGTGCTGTTTTTTTAAAATTTCCAACCTTCAAATTAACATATATAGTTTCATCTAGGTATTGCTACAACCGAAGTTCGAAATTAACAGCATCTTAATTTATCCTATATGAAAGCTTTTCTCTCTACTGCCGTCGTCAATATTTTTAAATTTTATTCTAAGAATACAGTTATTTTAAAAGAAAACTTTAATGAGTTTATAATTATCAAATTAAGCTAAGCATTGTCAATTTATGCTTCTAAAATGAACTTGTAGTAATTTTCACTTATATTCACAGAGAGTCTCCGTTACGCTCTGTATAAAAAGAGAAACTTTTGAACTGTTCATATTTGCAGAATTTCTTTCTAAGCGTTAGCTCATACCATAACTAAGTACGAGTGGAATTCATTCCTTTAATACCTAGATAGTAGCAATTATTATTATGTAATAAAGCTCTATATGGTACATTCACATTGGTTTTTCACCTTTCTTCAACAAAATTGTTTAAAAAAACACATTTCTACATCTACTGCACTTAATCAAGTTAAACAGCTGCAGAAACAATTTTATTACACATTTCCTTGTAGATCTGACGGAATTAAGGGGATATAGTAGACTTAAGCTTTAGTCAGACCTTCAAAAAGCAAGTCACTATGTGGTAGATTTGAAATGCCATTCTCTTTGCTTAACCACAAGAAATAAAGACAAATAACGACTTCCAATTTGAGAAAAGCGTAAGCATGAGAAAGCTCACACCAATGAAAGGATTATCTTGGAAATGGTTAACTCCCAAAAAAAATTTGACATAAATTGATTTTAACGATATCTACAGTATTATGTAGTAAGTTTTCGTTCCTTACGTTTTACAGCTATGCAAAATTCATCCAGAATTAAGAGAACTTCAGAGGCTATTTCCAGAAAATTCATTTGTCATAAAAATACCTTAATCATATGATATTTTAATAAAACTTCTAGAGACATTTTAGAAATAATCAGAATTTTCTATAAATATTCTCTATAAAGAGCAGTTGGGATGGCCGGATTTTCCTGAGAAAAAAAATTCGTTTCGCATCTTTGGAAGATAATGAGCCTAATAACCAAGTTTGGTATTTTACCAGCTTTTCGTTTTTGAGTTATGCTTCATACAAAAAACACCCACAAAAGCACACAAGAGCTTTTTGTAAAAATATTGTTTAACTCAAAGGACCTCAAAATATATCTTTACGGTGAAATTTCGCCATCGACATTTTAGGTGGAATATAATAACATTACGCAATATGTGCATTGTATGGGAGATAAAGTAAAAATTTATTGAATAACACATTACAATTTCAGTGCTAATTATGTTGAAATCTTAACTGATTTATAATATAAATTAATAAATGTTAACATTCAGAGTAGAAAAATATTTCAAAGTGGATTTTAAGACATCAGAACACTTCTCGAAGCTGAAGGGGAGAACGTGGGAACGTACTATCCAATACGTCACTGTGTGAAATTCATAGTACAAGCGCCTCTTAATTCGGCCGTGATGATGGCATACACACAATATTGAGATCTACTATACACTCCCGGCAGTCCCCTGTGAGTCATGAGTAACTCGCTTGCAGTTTGGTGCGCACCCAATCCGGAATAGGTGCATTAAAGGATTATTATGCTTATTGCAGTTTCATTTAACAGATAAACATATAAGAATTAAAGCTCTTCTCTATTTTACAGTCAAAACTGTTGTTTTGTTTTACCCTGCCACTATGAAAGTGTAGCTTTCCGCATAAGGTCTCATATGTTGCAGCAAGGGCCGAACGCTCTATAGAAACATCAATTATTCACCTAATCCATGATTCTGAAGGTCTTGATAGTCAAGACCATAATTAAAGCCGACTTTAATGTGAACACCTGGTATCTACTTAACGCATGTAGGTTGCATTAGTAAACCACGATTATTTCCCATGCGCTTCCAAATACATTGGCTTTAATCCATACCGTTGCTCTTTATTATACATTCTTTCAGTGTTTTTAACGCTGAAGACAAACCTTTCATTTGCGAACCTACACGGCGTTAAACCGTGTTTACGTGTAGAACATATTTATTTATCTTTTAAGTCTGTGTTTGAGGCCAGCAGAAGCGCAATATTCTTACGCAGCTCAAGGATGCAATTATTTCAGAACGTGTAGCGAACACAGAAAAAGTAGCTGACAGCTGGGAGTACCATTTTTAGAAGTGTACGATAGATTTGTAAGCGATGACATCACAGTGGAGAACCGAGCCAAGGCGTCAACATTTGGGATGATAATAAATGACTTTTAACATTCCAACCAAGCAGATCGTATATCGTTTGTTCAAAGCAGCTAAAGATATGTTCTCAAGAGAATTACAAGTCAATTCACGGAGACCATTGTGTCGTCGAAACTCTGTTTATGCACCGTTTCACACCTCTCTCTCTCTCTGAAGTGCAAGCCTACAAAGCAGTCTCTTGAATTCAACACAGAATCAGAATCTGACTTCTCACGAAGAAGTGATGAAATGCAGTAGAGACTTTGGTTGAGCGGATACTGGTGGCGAGATGTTAAGAATTTCCGACGTAGCTTATGTTTCCTGTTCTAGATTTAACAGTCTGCGTTTGAAGTGAAATAGGCTTCATCTCCTGAAGTATTACTAAAAAAGGTCAAAAGGTTTTAAATTAACTGAATATTAAAACCAAATTTGGTAATCATATTATTTGGCATTAACGCATGTTCCTACAAAAATAATAAAATAATAATAAGCAGAAGAATAACGACAACAACCAGGTGTTACAGGTTCAGATTCACACACGCACACTGACCTTGTTCTAAAAGCATAATTTTTGGATTCAGCGGACCTCAAAACTCGCATTTTCAGGGAAATTTAGACATATTCTGTTTGGATGGTTACAATAGCTCCTCTGTTCATTATTGGTAAGAAAATAAAAGCTTCAATTGACATATCTACAAAATATTGTAAAATCCTTTCTCTCTATTCGAAAGAAAGAAACATGGAAAGGAAAAGAAAACTAAGTATATCAAATGGAAACCTTTTATATAAGAATAAATAAGTATATTTTCACCATAAACCAAATTTTAAACGTTTTAACTTAAATCAAAATGTATTAAAACCACAAAACTTACAATAACTACAAAATGGGATTTTCTCAAAGAGACAAATGTTAAAAATTTTAGCGCTGTCATAATTTCCCTTGGGCACGTTTTGTTTCGGTAATCAAAGATATTACGGAAACATTGGAAACAGGGCGTAGATATGTCGGGCGCTACTGGTAGGAGCGGAAGAAAGGGATACGATTTGATATAAAAAAACTCCAATTAGATATGCTGCAAACTACATATAATTTATATGTCGCGACAAGTATGAATGAGAGTCGAATTGCCTGTTATTAAATGGAAAACAATAGAAAATAAAGAAATAAATAAGTCAATTGGGCTCAATAGTACCCAATTTCTCTTTGTCTCCTCTGGCTTATTGTATTGACTTATTTTATTGAATAAAAGCTGTATGTTGCAATTTTTTCAATAACAATGAAAGAATGAATAGTATTTGATATAGTGAATATATTATTAAAGCCACGTATTTTCGCCATGCACTTTGGAGGTAAGGTTCAGAATTCAGTTCCATTTTTGGCAATTCTTAAGATGATTTTCTTTATCTTTATTTTATATGAATTAATTTATTATAAACTTTGAGTCTGATGTCAACATCACTTGCAGAAATAGCAAATTAAGGAAATGTTTCTTCGTCTTCATAACATTCATACTTCTGGCAGTAACTCTATCATTGGTAACCTACAAAAGGTAAAGTGGCAGTGAGGGCAACTTTGGTTCTTCCATTAAACTGCCTACGTCCAATTAAGATTTTGAACTCTATAAAGTATTTAACAATAGAAATATTCGAACATTTCTACAGTCTATAATTAATGCAATCATACCTTTGGCAGAAAAATTATCACTCTGGCACCTACAAAAGGTAATTTTGGCTCTTCCATTAAGCACTACCTACACCCAATTTGGGTTCTGAACTTTAAAAATTCTAACAATAGAAAAACTTCAGATATTGCTATCCTTTGTAATTAATGCAGTGAATTAATAAGGCTAAAACTTCATTCTGAAAATGTTGCATTCATTGAAAGATGTACTTGTGAAGCAGTAGTAGGCAGTTTTATTCTATTTCTTTATACGTGCTAGAACATATATTTACAGCTATATTAAAACGCCATTTATGATATTAACTATATTAATAACTATAAAGAAAAATTACGTTGTGCTATGTATATTTAAAAATTATAAATAAAGCACGTTTAAAAGTATTTTGTGAAAATATGATGTGTATGAAACAAACTACTGTAAATCTCAAAGAATAAAATAATAAAGCAATTGTTTTCTAGAAGGATATATTCATGTTGTTAAATGCGTTAGCACAACTAATCTCTTTGCTTTCATGAAGGACCTCGTAGATTAAGATTTAAACAGTTTGTTATCTCCTTATTTTTATCCGTGCAAATGTTTGCCTTTTGATTTCACGTCTTCAACCGGCAGGCATTATCACCGGAGGTATTATCCTGCACAGGAAAGGTGTAAACGTTCCTTAGAGCGCGATGGAGGGAAAGGGGGAGGGTTAAAATCCCCAGAGTCCCCTGCTGCACCTTTATCCCTTTCATGGGTTCCGTAAACACTCAAATTGTTCCTGGGAGGGGATTAGGATAGATTTAAGCCCTGAAAGTTAACGACCAGCGCTCTTGTAACCTGAGAAGTTCTGTGAGCTTGTAAAATCTTCGGCTTATTTTCGAGAGTTAAAAGGAAGTCGTCTACTCTTCTCACTGTGTCAAAAAATTACATTTATACTCACTGTCAATTGTTTTTAAAACGCTGCAATGCACAAATAATGCTCATGATGTATACTGTCGTGCCTATAATGTGAGCATAATGAAACGGAGCTGTTTATGTTGGTACTACAAAATCTTGGCCCACCTTCTACATATGCGACTACCAATTTCTATGAACTTAATTCTAGTCACCAAATTTGTACTTTATCTTCACACAAAATATGGCCAAAGGGTTGCATTACACCTTGAACCTTGTATTTTAATGCTACACTACCTTTTTCTTAAAATTTGTTTGGTTATTTTCTTTTAATAGCGGCAATAAACTTAACCTTCTTCTCCGTGTGGCTGCTGAAAGCTCTCACATACGTGTCATAGCTGTTGTTCTCTTTAACCACACATTAAAATAATTTTCACCTCTTCCTTTAGAGATCGAGTTATGTTGTAATTCATTTGTGTATCATCTTAGATCTCTTAGAAGTTATTTTTAGTCTGAGATTGTTTTCATTGCTTTTGAAATATTTGACACAATTTGCAACAAAAAGAAAACTTGACTAGTTAAGACTGAGGGACCCTGGCGCAGAGGCTAATGCGCATTCATGGGAGAGATAGGGAAATCAAAGAGGAGGGAGACCAGAGAGAGAGAGAGAGAGAAAGAGAGAGAGAGAGCAGGGCTAGGACTAATGCACATACATGGGAGAGATAGGGAATTCAAAGGGGCATGCTAGGAGGTGGGGGCACCCTAACCTAAGCTCAGAGTACAGGATGTATTTTTCAGCCCTGTAGAATCTTTTTTAAACTCGTTTACTCGTTCCCCCGTTCCCCCTCCCCTAAGAATTTTTGTAAAATGAATTAACGATCTTTTAACATTATCCTATGTATTGTGGGTGCTGTTGAAGACTTTTTTATTTTCAGGGTTTTGCTCTATTTTTTGAGTGCTCTAAGATCATTTATAGGCCTTTTTTGATGATTTTTCGAGTGCTAGGGCAAATGCTTTGAATGCTTTTAATGGTCTTTCATGCCATTTAGAAGGGGTTTAAGACTTTAAAACAGATATTTTCAGGATATTCAGCAGACATTTTAGCTCTTTTCAGATGTTTTCGATTATGGTCAATTGGTATTGATTTAATTGTTTTTTCACACAAACCGTGTGTAGAACAGGAGTTGGATAGGTAGAGTCAGACTGAAAAATTCAATGCCATAGCCGGAATTTGAACCACGGATATATGTGTCCAATTCTTATCCTACACACTGCTTGTATGAAGAAAAACAATTAAAGCAATACCAATTGACCATAATAGTTGGCTATACTATGAATCCTTGGACTTACAGTACTACTGTAAGTCTTCATCTCAAAATAATTTGAAATCACCTTGTGGTTTACCGGGAAACACGAGAGTCAGTTGAGGAATTCAATGCCATGCCGGCATATTGTCATGGTAGCTCAGTGGTGGAGCAACTGGCTAGAGACCGGGAGATCCGTGATTCAAATCTCGGCTGCGGCATTGAATTTTTCAGTCTGACTCTATCCAACTCCTGTCCTATACACGGCTTATGTGAAAAAACAATTAAATCAATAACAATTAGTTGAACTGCACAATTTGTAGAGTTTTGCAAACCATTTTATAATTCTAAATCTAATAACTTTTACTTTCCCTAGCACATTTGTACAATGAAAATAGTAGATGGCGAAGGTACGAAAAGTCCGATAAATGCCAAACTTGGTATTTAAGATCAGTGTCTTCCAAGAATGTGACGATAGCTTTGAGGAAAATTCCTCACCTCTAAGTACCGTTTTCATGGAGTATTTATCGAGCATTTGGATTTCCTCAAAAATAGCTTTAACAAATGTTATTAAAATATCATGTGTTTTCATGGTAAACGAAATGTATATCTTGAATTTTCTGGTAGTACTCTCTCAATACTCGTCATTCTGGGTGACTTTTGTGAAACCGAGATAAGAGATAGACGAAAGCTTACCACACAAAATTACAGATCCCGTTAAAACCCACAATTTATGTCACATACCTAGAATTTTTATAGAATTAATAGTTTCCGATATATTACATATTATTGGCTTAAATTTTAAACCAGGTAAACTTTTCTCACACGGGAAGTCCTCTTTCGTTTCACATCTCTTGTTTTACTCCTGGTCATACAAAGAGAACCCAATTTTAATTGTTTTTCACCTATCGATCCGCTTTCAAAATATTTGCCTAGTGTAATTCCCTTATTTCCCTTCTACTTACAAGGAAGTATTAAGATACTTCTTCTGAAGTTGACTTAGATTAGCATGATGTACTTAAAAGAATAATGTGTTGTAGGGATAGTTTGTTTGTAGCACGGGTAAAGAAAGTCAAGTGAATGAAACACATCAGAGTTTTTCTTTTCTTTTTCTTTCCAATAAGTAGTTTAAATTATTCATTAATTAAGTTTTATGAAATTGTTCTTCATGTTCTTCACATACATATTTCTTTTTTTGTAAAAATTCCTTTACGTATTCAGGTGTCTGAAAATGCATATTTCTAATAAAACCTCGGTATCGAATCCTCGGTTTCTGCAATGCCTTCTTAAACTGTTCAGTGTAAGACAAATTAAAATGTGTCCATCCTGACACCCAGACAACACGTGGGAAGCTATGGGGTTCAATTAGTTATTTTAATAGAAGGTTAAATTACAAAGCAACTTTTAAGGTTTTCCAATTTATACTCGCCTATATTTACATTTCTTTTGAAGTCTGTGCATAAGCGAAAATTAGCATGAAGCAGATGTAAATTACGTTCAAAAGCACGTGTTTTCGTAAGTGGGGCGACTAAAAGCGTGTTTTGGAAGATGCGTTTTTCTAAAGTAATCCGTGGTGAATGGGAAATGACAGCGTACGCGTCTCTTCGATAAAGGATTGGTTCAAGCCTCAAGAGGTATCTTTTTCCCCACCGATATTTTGCATACATCTATTGATAAGCCATCTTTAACGCCATACATAGACAAAACAAGCTGGCACTGCTATTAGGCATAAACAAAGACCAGTATTCTGCTCTCGGCAGTGATTTGGTGCCTTTACATGGCACCGCGCCTGTCTCTTGTGTTTGTGGTTTTCTGTTTTAGCACATTCCCCTATGATTACCCCGTAATTTTGGTTACCATCGCCTTTCTAGTTTTAGAAGTATTGTCATCTTTTGATGTAAGGCGTAGTAGCAATTTTCTCTTGAAAGGACTTTAATTGGTTTAATAAGTGGCCTAATTCGGAGGTACATTTTATAAACTTATTTTTCGTTAATGCTCACTGTAATCGATAACATCGTGAATGTCGAAATCTCGATTCCTTATCGGAATGTTGTCCTGAGAACCACCTTGGACATGATAGTACAATGTGTATAATACCTTCTCTTCTGGTAACTTAGAGCTTGTAGGAGTAAAGGTACATTATACACTTCAGAACTGGCTAAATTATCGGCTTGAATTAAAGAGATCTATTTCAAAAGCAGCAGACTAGTTTTATATATCCGTCTTTGACACATGTAATGATTTAGTACATTCAACATTGCAGTTGGTATATCCAATCCACAGTTCGGCGGCTGAGGAGATTTTCTTGAAAAGCTTCGTGTCACATCCTTGGAAGATACCAAACTTAAATGTCAAGTTTGGTTTTTAACGGTCTTTTCATTTTTGAGCTATGCACACACACAGATAGACACACACACGGATATTTTTCTAAAAATGCTTTTTTTGGATTCAGAGGGTCTCAAAACATATATTTCCGGTGAAATGTCGGTATCGATTTTTGGGTGCAATAAAATGCCTTCTCTATGCACTATGTGCATAGTACGTAAGAGAAAGTATTAAAAGTGAAGCAAAACAATACTGACATTAATATTTGTGCTCCACTTAAACTGCCTTTATAAGCTTGACAGACTGGAATGAAATTCAGTTCATCTAGGTGCTGATCTCTGTTGCCCTGAGAGAAATAAAAAAGCTGATGAACTAATGCGGCATGAGGCAGTTTCTAAATTATTGTACCAGAGTGGTCTCTAGGAACATCTCGTGTTTGGTAAGAGGGGCTATTAGGAATTAATCCAAGGTAAAACATTATGAAACCTGATTTAAAACCCCAGGAAATAAGTATGATGAACTAATTATTAAAAAGTTATGCAAAAAAAAAATGTGTCTACCATTCTAATAACTTTCTCTATCTGTTCTACAGACAAACCATTCTTACTAAAGATTATTATTATTTTACCTCCAGTTGTTGAAGAATGATAGTTTTAAATGAGAGATTGGATGCGAGTCACTTACTCGCCTTTACTGTGTATTCTCGAAACACAATCATAAGGAAACGGAGTTGTTTTTATAACATAAACTGTTACAAACAAAAAAAACAAACAAAACTGCTGACCTGATTAGCAAGGGTAGACTAGCTCACTGTATCTTTGCTAAAGTTAATTCGTCTAGAAGGAGCGAGCAGCTTGTACCGTAAATCCTCCTTAAAAGCAGAAGTGAAATAAGGGAAGTGCACTAGACTAAAGCGACAGTCAAAATTTTTAAAAGCTGTCGCTATGCGTTTGTCATTGAAATTAGCTTATTTTTTCAACACCAGGATAAAATAAAAGGAATATGAAACGAAAGATAACCTTCCCTCTGAGAAAATTTTAAGTAGTTTAAAATTGAAGCCAATAACAAGGAATATCCTGGAAACGGTAAATTCCAAAACACACACACAATTATTTATAACTACGCGAACTGTCCTTTATCATGTTATCTCTTATCAATAAATGTCTTTATTAATTTTGATTAAAATTATATATGTATAAACTATTTACATGAATAATAAAATATACATCTGGAAACGGCTTTTAAGCTCCGGGTATAGGGCCATGGATAGAAATATAGGAAACAGCATCGGGAGGAAAGTGAGGTATGCAACGATTCCGGCCATGATAGCCAGCTTTCTGGCTAGGGGATTCATGATGAATTAATTCCTCATATGGGTTGGATTATCTCCCACATGTGCCTTGCGTAAGTTGGCGTGAGGCCGGCAGTCGGGTTAGTAGTGCTTTTATTAGCTTTTAACGGCACGAGGTTGTTATTGGTATTATGCTTATTACTATTGTTATTATTTTTAATGTTCTGTAAATGGCCTATGAAGTCCACTTTGTTTTAAATAAATAGTGTATAACGCGTAAACAATGAGAGAGAGAGAGAGAGAGAAAGAGAAAGAGAGACAGGACAGGTTCGCTGCATACTGTTTGTAGATCTCTTTAAAACAGAATTTATTTTAAATAACCCTTTGTGGTGTCAGCCTTAACTGAGATATTCTTAATTATTGCCTTGAATATATGAAATTGTGACGTTATTTGAAGATCAGTCACCACCTTCTAACAGTTTCTCCCATTATCGCGGAAACATATGGAGTTTCAATGCTAAAATGCAGTGGTCTGGATCAAAATTTGGTTATTAATTAGCCTCTATATCAATCTTGTATCTTCCAAGAAATGTGTAATGAAACAGTTTTCGCAAACATCTTTTTCATCTAAATAATGACAAGGGAAAAAATAAAGATTTAAGAATGCTTTGGAAACGTTAGTCAGTGAATAGCTAGAGAAAGTCATGAGAATGTAACAGATCAGATTTAATGCTATATGTTTATATCTTAATTCCAATCAGATTTGCTTTGGTGATGGTGTAGTATGGATTCTCAAGCCGTACATTGGTTGAACTGTCCGAATCGCTGGAGAATCTTTGCCAGCTTTCGACACATCTTCCTCCCCGGACGCAGGGGACAATAAATCCTGACAAAGAGGTATGGGAGCCGCTATCGGAGGCCGCTATCAGAGTCATGCAGCCGGTCGCGCGTGGCCTGGACTGCGGTACTGCCACCTTGCTCTAGTGCCAGCCTGATGGACGAGCCTACACAAGACCGTTTCTACTTCCCCTTTCATACTTTGTTAACATATTTACTATTAATTGAATTAAATTGGAATATGTATTAACGTGTTTTAAATCAAATCCAATAGAAATGCAACACTAACTACAAAATGAAATAATTCATATCTCATCCAAATTAAAACGCGTAGTTTCGTGGTTCTTTTTTATCCAGAACTACGAAATCTATATGTTTATTAAGTCAGCCATGCATAGGTACTCATTTAGTACCTATTATATTTACATGTTTCTAAAAATCCAATATGCAATACAAAAATATATGCATATACATAATGTAGTTAGTTTAATTAGTACATTAATACATTTTCATGAAATAACACTCAGACTATTTAATTATGGAATAAAGTAATTTTAACCAACATTTTCAGAATTGTTTGACTTTGAATAAGCAATTTAATGATTATGTTTAATCATAACAGGAAATATAAACAGGTATGATTATCCGAAATAATTTTATCATACATGGTCACTTTTAATTTTAGTTCTGATAGCAAGGCTTTGTTATGTTATTTATACCCTATAATCATTATATCTTCTCAAGATAGCTTTTCTTTAAGTTTAGCCCCGTCTTATCGTTGTGGCAGTTTCTCCAGGAGTTACTACTTTGAAGTGGTGCGCACCGTTCCTGAATAGTTACTGCATTTAGTTGAAGCACACGAACGATATCTGGTAGTTATACCCCGTATATGCTTGTTGTGTTTGAAGTACCAAAAGGTTATCACTTAGAATTATGTCATACGGCTCTCATTTGCAGATAACTTTTGGTAGACCTCCAATAGTTCTTCAGAACTTCCGCCAAGACACAAGATGCGATCAATGACGGCACAAGAACTACATAAAATCATCCACTTACTAATTACATGAGTAAGTTCACGGTCTCACTTCAGCTAGCAACACTAGAAGGATCGATGACAGGAATACCTGCTAACAGTAAAGAGGGTTATATAATCGATCCAACTGTAATAGGCTTGATGGTGGGTGCTAGTGGGACAATCGCCAAGCTCTTTCTTGCCCTATGGAATACAATTAGGTATTCCTTTATCTTATGTTCCTAGAATATTTTCTTTTCAATGTTTTTATTGTACTATTACCTCATTTATTTTCAGAATATTCTTAGGTAAAGATAAAATGTCGACAATGGTGTGGGGACATCCCATGCACATCGAGCCTTGCAGCTCTATTGCACGCTAACACACCCTCCCCAGGAGGAAAGGATGATGCGAGAACCACAGGCCGGTGGATTACAGACCAAAGAGACTCCGGAAATTCCTATCTCAGTGGCTCTAACTTTTCAATCCGGCGCCAGGATCCGCCGTGTAAACGCCAATGCCACCGGTTCTGGGTGTCCTTAACGTTCCTGTCCCCTTGAGGATAGCGATCACAACAACGTTTCAATACCGAGAACAGCATCCACACGCCCTCTGCCAGCACTTCCACACACCATAAGCCAAGAAACACATCTCAAAGTTGATAAGGAAGTGGCATATAAGGGAAATAATGGATAGGAAGGCATGGAGAATAAGTAACAAGGAAGACCTACGAGAAATCCCAAGTCAGAGTTTGCGGTCGACGGCGTTCGAACTTGCGTCCTTCCGAATTCGAATCGTACACATTATCGTGGCGCCACCTTACTAGGTAGACAGTTAAATAACTAGTTTCTGATCTGTTCGTTAGGATTTTGGACCAGCTGTTTACAACCTTTAACCTAGCTCAACTGCCCCATATTTGAGTGTGCAGATTTCCTTCATGCGTTAAAAGAATTGCAGAATTCAATGGTGCTAGTCAAAACCAACAGTGGCTAGAGAAAGCTTCGTTTTACCGCTCTTACTTATCAGCGAATACAGATAAACACATGCATTCTTGAGCTGGATCGCTTGGTTTCTAGAGAAAAAGGGAAAGTGTAAAAAAACAAATAACAAATAGTAAAATAAATAAAATAAAATGAAAAAAATAATAATTAAATAACTAAGCTAATGGCTTTTCCTTCAAATACTTGTCATGCTGGGCTTCAAAAATTGGCTTTTATGCTTGGTATCTTTCAGATCTCGAACTATAATTAATTTTAGATACCACTTGAAATGCAGAGATATGTTCAAAGCAATAAAACAATCTAGTTTGGCGGAGATATTCACTATTCTGGAGATACGGGACTTGGAGTTAAATTCGGTTAAGATCTGTAGTGCGAATATTATTAGGAGTACTGGAATATTGGCTAGAAAATTATATATCTAAATTGTACTGTTGAGAACTGAAGACTGACTTTCCGTTCAGAGAGTAGGAGTACAACAGATATTGGTCCTAAAGGAGGAATTGTTGGACAGCAAGATTATACCAGCTCTCCTGTTTCCAAGGTACTCATTCAGAAAAACCTGAATATAACGTAAAACTGTTTTCATAAATGCAAATAAACTGGAATTCTGGGAATTTATTCATTTGCTATAGAAATATTTCTTATACATTTCTCTAAAGGTATGTTGGTTTATTACACAAACTATTTTCTTTAAAAATTAGTTGTTTGATCTCACAAATGGATGAACTTATTATTTCATCCTCTCATCAGATACCACCAAAGACACTGTTTCAGTTTTGTACTGTTCTATGTCAAACTGAACTTGAGGTTAAGCAGCATTTGTTTCAAAGGCAAACGTTTTGTCCTCATTCCTTAATATACTTCATACTTTACAAGAATGGTAGTTCTAAACAAGTTGTACTATGTATTTTAGTGACGCTCAATAAGTTATGGGTATCAATTGGTGGTCACGCCATAGCTTCATCATCGGAAGACTTTTAGCGTATGATGTCTGGAATCGACGTTTCAGTAAAACAGTGTCAGTCAGTGTGCGGCTGCATCTCGACGAGGAAGTGCAGTTGGGGACCGAAGTTTGAACCCCGTTACCGTTTGAACTCCGGAGAAGAGAATACATCAAAGTCAGGTTGTCGTTGCCGCGCTTCCTTGCATTGTCTCTGTGTGGCCTTGACAGTTCTTCGCAAGGAAAATATGGCTTTCTATGGAAGTTGCGGTTAAGAATTCATGAATTGTTTTACTTTTGCGCTTCGGCATTTCCAGCTAGGCCTATAAACTTTCCATCCACGTGAGTGGAAAGATGAATACTTGGTACTGACCTGCCTCAACACATACACGTACACCTCACCTGTCACTGCGGCAAGCAGAAGGCCACAAACTGATGTGTTTATGGATTGATGTGTCTATTTCCATCGGATCATGTCCGCATTGGTAGTCACGCATCTAGTGATTACGATGACTTGCAGATACGAAACAAAGACGTTCAATAGCAGACATCATTTTATTCAATTCC
Organism: Hymenopus coronatus; assembly: GCA_030762935.1. NCBI lineage: Eukaryota > Metazoa > Arthropoda > Insecta > Mantodea > Hymenopodidae > Hymenopus > Hymenopus coronatus. The sequence continues at coordinate 102,397,361 of CM060894.1, read as the reverse complement.
TACCTGAAAATTCAGATAATCCTAATAGACATTAACTGATTATTAAAACCGTGCTATGTGCAATGGTTGTGGCGTCGTTGAAAATCAGAGTTGTATATTTTATGGTATGATACCTAATAGGGGTATTACTATATATATAAAATACGTGGCATCATTGGTAAAATTGGTGACCGGTGATTTGCATGTGTGGAAGACGAACATTTAAAAAAACTATTAATTTCGTCTTGACAGTGATACTATAGCTATATCTTACATACACACTAAGGAAACACAGTTTACTCTTTAATACGAATGGCGCTGAATAGGTTCTTAGAAAAAGATAGAAAACAAATTATTTTTGGTAGCTTCTTTTAATTTACTATTATTCTTATTATTTTTTTTTTATTTTCAACATAATCTCCTTTTAGCTCTGTACGCTTTTCCCAGCGTTTCTTCAACTGTTTTAAGCCTTCCAAAAAGTAGAATTTCTGAAGATTCACAAAACAGGAATCTCTTTAGGAGACGTGAATCGTTTTCCGCTGAGCCACTTTCTCAAGTTTGGAAATAATAAAAAAAAAAAAAAATCAATGGTGATCAAATATGTTGAACTTGTCCAGTTTGGGGAGGAACCAGTCCTTCCGACAGACATTTCAAAACAAAATATTGCGAATCTCAACGAATGCACCATGGTTTGTCAGAAATAGTCAACTACATAGAGAAATTGAAATCAGCATCATTCAACAGTCATTTTCTTTACAAGCCGAACAGTTTTACAGCAAACTAAAAGACGTCTTAGGAGCCATTCACTATTCTCTTGGCAGAAAAACTAGCTTTCCAACTCGCATGAAGAGTCGCCTACCACAGAACCAGCTCTCACAACAAGACTTTCTGTAAAATAAAAACAAAAATGCACCTATATATGAGGTGCCCAATATATATCATTTCAATGCTATTCAGTATCATGCATGTAAGTAATGTCTAAAGTCAATGATCTGTAGAGCGTATATGCACTGATCGATGAATAAATCAAAAAAAAATATATAGGCATATGTTGCAGTAATTCGAAATTTAATTCTACAAATTTCGCCATTCACTGCGTAGGCATTCACTCTTGCATTCTTGACAGTAGGGAATTTTTTCTTTGCCAGATGAGGGTGTGTTTACTTGATTTCTCCGTTTAATATGCAATAATGATGCATAATACTCTCCATTTATCCTTTCAGCAAGTAATCAATATAGATGATTCCGCGTGCATCCCCAAAACCTGAGGCTATCACCTTGTCTGCGTATTTCACCACCTTTGTCTTCTTCGGAGCCGGTTCGCCTTTAAAACCTCACTGTTTCGAAAGTACTTTAGTCTCTGGAGTGTAACAGAGTATTTATATTTCAACCACAGTTATGTATTGACGTAGAAATTCGTCAGAATTGCGACGAAAAGTGACAAACCAGTTTCCGAATCGATTCCGATAATATTTATTTTAGAATTATGGCGTTTTTACTAAAATCATGTGCTTCAAGAAATGAAGTAATTGCCAATAAAAGGAGCACAGGCAATTTTATTCAACAAAATCCCAAAATTAATGGAGCTCTTATTCAGGTCAACTGCGTTTTTTTATTTTCACCTGACTTTGATGTGTGTGCATGATCATCCTTGTATGGGATATTTCATTATTCCGAAAACAGCTCTCTGGGTATTGCTGGAGAAACCTGTTCCAGGCTTTTTGTGTGGATTTGCCCAGCAATATAAACGTTTTTTATGTATAGTGTTTAACGCCAGCTTTTACTACGATGGCATTGATGATACATGGAATGAAGATGGAGCACCGCTGGAATCCGATGACGGGGGAAGCCGGAGAACCCGAAGAAAACCCGCCCCTGCGTCGCTTTGTACACCACATATCCAAATGTGGGCGCCTGAAATCGAACCCGGCCCGTTGGTGAGAGGCGAGTCGTCTAACCACTCGGCCACATCGCGACCCAATGTAAAAGCTGTTTTCACTTTCGGCCGTGATACTCAAGTTTCAATGCGTGTGAACTTATCGATTGTTTGCAGCACAATCCTCTTCAATTAAACGATGCGACATGTTGAATAGCAGCCCATTAAGAGTCTGGAGAGAAAATTCCGTGACAAAATCCGCTGTCGTGTCCTTGTACATTGCTTAGAGATAAAAACAAGTCGTCTGATGATCGTTGTGTTAGTGACGGTTGCCTATATTGTAGTATTTTACTGGATTAATGCAGTATTAGACAATGCCATTTGGTATTTTACGATGTTCTTGCAACACTAACAGTGTAGCATGGCATTAAATTAATACTATATGATTGTTTTCCGGTATGAATTTTGAGAGTATCCCATTAAAATTCCATGTCGTTCAGATACAATAACTGTTGACTGTCTTAGATATATCTATGGTTATATACTAAATATAGAGCAAAACAGTTTCACAGTTCTTAGCCACCCGGCGGAGAAGCGCGAGGCAATACAACACGTATAAGTGCAATGGTTCTATTCGGGTATTCTGTTCGCCAGAAGGTGTTCTGATTAATATATCTGCGATGGCCCCCTTGGTCCACCAATCTAACCTCTGCAATTTCTATCTCTGGGATATCTTAAAACATAAAAAGTACAAGACAAACTCACACATCCTGGAAGAATTAAAACAAAATGTCCATCAGGAAATTGCCAAATTAAAATAGAAAGTTTACAAAATAAATCAATACACATTAGACGAACTTAAAAACAACATTCACCAAGAGATATCTGTCATTTCTCAGAGAGACTGTAACGTGTATGGCCCAATTTTGTAATCAGATCCCTGAATTACTTGAACAACGAATGGAGGCACTTTCAGCAATTCCTGGCTTGATATATGTGAGTACTTATATTTTCAAGTGTTTTACTTGTTCCTTTGTTAGAAACAGCTTACGCGACAAACAGTAGTATAGTTACTGCGGACATGCTGTCACCCGTTCAGTGCGCACAACAAGCAGCATCGCCGGCTGGCTAAGAAATGTGAAACCGCTTCTGCTCTATGCTTATCAAGTGATCACCCAAATAGCATATATAAAATGATTGAATGTATCAGCAGCATCTGCATCATTAGGCTTCAGACCGGGTTGCAATTTGGTTGCACTCTGGCTGGAGAAGAGTAACGTGCACACTACACACTAAGACTTCCCCCTCCCCAAGTACTGCCGAACAACCACTCTAGGTAAGCAATCAGCACATGTACAGCCTGTTCTGAAGTACTGCACCGTGGTCGAGTTGTCAGACCGCTCACCTCTCTCTCTGGTGTACAAAGCGGCGCAGGGGCTGGTTCTCTCCGGTTCTCCGGTTTTCCCCGCATTCCACCGGTGCTCCATCTTCGTTCCACGTATAATCTGTATTATTGCCTGCAGTATCATAGTAGTAAAAGCAGGCGTTAAACACTATAAAAAATCCCGTTTTTTAAGGCATGAAGTCCAATAGAAGACGTTTGGCTTTTGATATATTCAGAAAATATATTCTTATTCATTGCAATAGCTGTCCACACATGTGTATTGCACATTAAACTGATTATTTGACCTGCCACAGTACATATTTATTGTTTTGTTCATGTTATTTATATTCTGCAATACCAATTTAGGTTTACTATGAACTATGTAGTTACTTCTGACCTCACTCATACCTATAGCACAAACTCAGTACCGCACGGGATTTCTGTCTCTCCGTTCGCTTGTAAACAGTGTACTAATGTACTAGAAGTTAATTTAATCTAAAGTAATTTCCAAAGCGCAATAATAATAATAATAATAATAATAATAATAATAATAATAATAATAATAATAATAATTCCACTTTCTTATTAAGTTTGTGTTCAAAGATTTCCTTGGAAAAGCATGTGGGCATGATATTTCACTTCATATTCTTTTATTTTTATTTAGATTAAATATATTCAACTCCTTCCTTATTTAATACATTTTTGAAACGTATTCAATATATATCTTTATATTAAATTATTTTAGCCCAAGTCTATGCATTCCAAACTGGGCGTCCTTACAAATTGGGGTGTCGCATTATAGTCTCAAAGATGTCACGAGATTTTGTATGCAAGAAAATTGCTGTGTATTGCCTGTCCCCACTCTTTGGTATTTTCTTATGCATCAACGCCCGACCAGCATCTGCCATCACACCAGAAGACTATTTGTGAAATACATCTACGGACTGTTCACAATTTCGATTGCTATTACCAGTGCAGGTGCAGGCAACCTCAGAAACTGTAATAAGCAACAGAAGTTTTAAATGCGATCATAAATAGACGCGAAGCATACATTAACTGTTTTCATTCTGTAGTGGAAATACTTCGGAAGTTCTGTACTACTTACTATTATGAACATTTTGGAATACAATCCTAAAAGTTGTTCATTTTAGGAGGACCTCCAGGTAATTTACACTCAATTATATCTGGGTTTAAATGAGAAATAAAAACATTTAAACAGTTTTTTTCAAATTCCTGTTTAAAAACTGCTGCGCTCCCTATTATTCAAAATTTTTGGAACATTCTCCTAATTTAAGTTTGTTTTAAGGTGTGACCCGTGGCTGAATTCTCCTTTTATTTTAAAAATTCAAAAATGTTTGAACCGTTAACTACATATCAACTATGCCTTTTCTCTCAGAGTCCTCTAAGGATTCAAAAGATGACCTATAAATACCCGAGATAATATAGTATGATGATCTGTATTTACTTTCAATGTCTCTTACTTGATATTCATTTTGTGCATTAAAATTTTCTTGTGTTGAAGTTTGTAATGAATTCTGTTCAACCTATCAGCAAAAACTGAAAAAGAATGAGAATCAAAACGTAGTATATGCTGTTTTTGTTACACTTATGCTCAAAGTATGACTTAGTTAATTCGACCGTTGAGGAAACAAAATTACAGAATTATTTAAAATTGTTTATTTTAAATAACAATTAGAGTTTACTTTTTTTTTCTCTCTATGCCAGTTTTATGTATTGGTATTAAAATAATGTATAATTAATTTAACTTTTTCAGGATTACAATTTCTACATCCTGAGCAACACCTAATTATTTAACTTAATAAAAATAATAAATATGTTTTCACAAAAACTATTTAAGATATCCGCATGAAATTTAAAAAACACGAATGCTTAATTCTGGTGGAGCAGCATATGACAAAATTTGAAAACAGTTGGACAAATGTTGAAAAATTTATAAATTTGACTTATAGATGTACTTAAGTTCCCATCTCAACAAAAAGACAAAATATATCGACAAATACTTCTCATGATGTTGTATAGTTGTTTGAGAGATCAACAGTTTAAGGAATTGAAGTTGATACCAAGTTAGCTACACTAAATCATCAACATTTAGAACGTACACAACAGCACGTACAGTCACTTACAGCAGGAAAAACAACCTTGGGATTGACGTTCACACGCCAAGAGAGAGAGAGAGAGAGAGAGAGAGAGAGACACTGCTGACCATGTAGTGGCCTAGCAGAAAGAATTTGAACTCAGTTCCGGTAGAACACTTCCGGTTATCGCGAGGCCTGTGCCCTCTGCATTACTCTCTCCGTCCGACACTCTCGGGGAAAATAAACAGGTAGGCCGCGTCTTCTTGGAGTACTAATCAACCTGAAAACATACTACTCTTAAAATTATTAATCAGTAAATCAAGTAAGTACTGTTATGGATACAAGCGCAGATATTTGTATTGGTGATTAAGAATAGCGTAAAAGTAAAATCAATATTTTACTTCATTTGCAGAACTATAATTTTAATTATTAAGAATAATAATTCCAGGTTATGTTAATAATGTTTCCAGGTTGTTAGCCACTCCAAGTAGCGTGGCATACCCAAGTCACGTGTGTTTATTTTTCCTGAGACCGAAGTCCGGAAGGCGCAACCTTAAGTGGACAGGCCTCGCAATAACAAATCTAACGGAACTGAGTTTGAGTGCTTTCGGCAGGATCAATGACCACACACTGTCTAGGCCAGAAGATCACTTGGCCACGTGAGGTGTGAAAACGTAGAAGCAAACCGGATAGCCTCTACTGACACTCTTCTTTCATTTTCATTTCACGGCGCAGTTAAGACATCAGGAAGTAAATTATGCGATTGGTTTATGGGAAAATATTACTGAAAAAAGAGAGAACAACTAGCACACCTAAATGGATACATATTCAGACACTGTTTATCAGAATATCTACATATATATATATATATATATGTATGTATAAAGCGAAGTTGATTCAATCTTCATCAACAAAGACACCTAACAGCGTATTCCTCTCCTAGAGACAAATCGTGGTTCCACCTATGATTTCAGTTGACTGAACCTACATTAATCCACGTGAGGCATGCGGCAGCGCAGAAGCTGTGGAATGTTCTTGAGGATTCCTCACTCGTGAATAAGGCATCCCCTAGCATTCCATCTACCAGGTGAACATCTCATGATAATATGTCGTTAATCTTCGTCATGACATTAATGACCTGTTTAAGATCTGACGAAGATCGTCCAGTAGTGTAGTTATATACATGTGTAACTGTGTGTGGTGAAACTAATTAAACGAATGTTGTAATTGTTTAAGCGTATCTATACAGTGCAGATAAAATACATAACAACAGTATCTCTCATTAGAAACGAAATGTATACCTTTAGATATGAGGCGCTGTTTGTAGTGTAGAGAAACATCACTTTAATGAATATTTTAATTCGACGAAAAAATGTCTGATTGTTACAATCACGTGACGTTCTAAAGCTATTATATAAACAAACTTGTTAAAAAAGATTATTTTTCTTTCTGCACCATGTTAATCGCGATAAGCATTAGTAGAATGGTATTATTATTATTATTATTATTATTATTATTATTATTATTTATTTATTTATTTCCTTATAAGTAAACTAAAGGAATATGCCAAAGCGATAGTCAAATACTTTTAAAGCTGTCATTATGCAATTATCATTGAAATTCGCCTCTTTGTTTGGTCAAGGAATATTTCGGAAACGGTCAACTCCAAAATACAAAAACAAAACAAACAAAAATTTAGGAGATATCTATTCATATACGGTAAGCTTTTGTTTATCTCTTACGGTTTGTCAGGTATACAAAATTAAGCAAAATTCAGCTAAATCTTCGGAGGCTATCCCCAGAAAATTTGAGACATACATGTAAATATATTTAATATACGGTATTTGAATCAAAATCGTTAGAGCCATTTTCGAGAGAAAAAAAAACTTCTAAAATTGTTGCATTTAAAGTTTAGTTTGAGAGAGGGGAATTTTCTTGAAAATCCTCATGTCGCATTCTTGGGAGGTACTGAATTGAATACTAAGTTTGGTATTTAACTGACTTTCCGTTATTGAGTTAAACTGTCCACAGACACATATAGACACAGACACACACACACACACACACATACACACACAATCTTTTCTAAAAAAGATTCTTTTTGGATTCAGGGGGTCTTAAAACATATATTTCCGTGATATCTCGATATTGAATCTCTGGGTGAAATACAATACCTTCTTTACGTAATACTAGCAGTACTAGCGGTAAATAAATAAGTGCGTACTGTAGGTGTTCGTTGCGAGGAAAGTTTCTTTGCTTCTTTATTTTAAACGACAGGAGTAAGGAAAGGACAGTTAATATATAAAAATGTATTTGAATTTCACTGCTGCGTTGCGTCATTGTCTCCATAAACAGATGCGTTACCTTAACATTGAATGGGGAAGAAAAATAGGCAATACTACTGACATTTAGCAACAAATAACCGTGGTACTACTGCCACCTGGCGACTATTTACTGATTGCGTTCCCTTGGCAACGTATGCTGATTCATATCATGAGACTTTAAAAACTTTCCAGAAACTTTGTCGTAACAATAACGAACAAAAAAATGGTTTAATTTGGTGCAGTCGTGTGGAAGTGATACGTGGACATATGCGCTATTGAAAGTAAACAGTTATGTGTTAATACAGTTAATTAATACAAAATACATTACATAGATCTACAAAATAACACAATTATTTGTATAATTACACATATTTTCGTTAATAATGCTTTGTAAATTAAATATGTGCTTGTTTCAACATTCTTTGTGTTGCTTTAAAAATTAATGTCGGATAATTTATGTTCCGCTGACATCTTGTAAACGCAAAGCTGCGTTCACATGTCTTTAAACTAACTTCTATTTTTTTGCATATTGTTTTTTCTTTCAACCTTATAAATTCAAGTATGATTTGACACGTGGATAATTAATGATTTACAACACACAACAATTGCACGATACTATAGTTTAGTGCATATGCAACCCTGAAGTGGCCAAATGGCACCCGTGACATTATATCTCAACAAAGTTTTAACTTTTCGGGCTGTTAGATTTTTAATTTAATTTAATAACGCTTCAAAGATTGCAACGTCTCCTCGGAGAGAATAGTGGACCAAAGAAGAGGCCACGTCATTACGATATTAGTGTGAACTAAGTGAAGTCACATTGAGCTAGATATCAAGAGTGACGTGTTAATGAGAACTTAGTGACAGTGAAATAGTATATATAGTACACGGTCGTAGGCTTTCACGGCCGGTGTTATTAATAAAATATAACATGTCTGGGGTTGTAGGCCGTAGTTAAATAGTAAAATTAATTTTATTTTTATTATTATTTTTATTATTCGACCATAGCCCACAAGCTCGGACATGTTACATTTTACTAACGTTGTAGTATTTTACTACTGCCTCTTCCATATAACTTAGTCCCATATCTTTTAACTGCAACGGGTCTAGTCACTTCTCATTGGCTGCCTTGCGAAATAGGTGGTTGTGCGGTTCAAAACATTTTCTTATTTAACGTGAATATATTCGTTAATATCTCCGAAGAGAGTTGTCAAATTTACTTTTTACAGCCGCATGAATTAATATATTATGTAATAGGAGTTAACAGGTACATCTAAATTTCTCGAAAAAATTTACCAACAAATATATATAAAGACTGCCTCTCAAAATAACGATTTCATATCTATCATGAGGGAGCATTTATATTGCTTTTATATTCGACCTTGCAATGGATAGAGTTTGCATATCAACATTAAAGATACATTTAGCCAATCAGGGAAAAGGAGTATACGGAAGATTATATATCATCGGGCAAGCTTATACAAACAAGGATAAGTTAGCTTCAAATGAAATAAATGTATTTAAATGCAAATAAGGTTCTTTTAACAATTATCCTACGATTCAACGTATCGGCAATAGTGCTAATGTGAAAACGGGCATTTACATTTTGAGTTGTATCTTTCTACTTTTCTGGCAATTAGTCTACACCTTTTATAAACAAACTTGCTGAATTTTAAACGATTTATAGCTTTTGCTAAGAGTTGGAAGTAATGGCCAAAGCTTTTGCCTGCGTTTTTAGCTTACAAGATCAACCTTCCTACGCATCTGATCAAGAAAACGTGTTAGTTTTAAACAACATCATAAACAGCGGTGTATGAAAGTCGGGTATTTATGAACTCGGCGGTAGTTTCAGCTTCCCATGCTAGTTAATGTTCTTTTCACACATTATTGCTGAAAGTTGGGAAACAGATTTTGGTCTTATGTAGGAGTCAGAAGGAGCTATAGGTTACATTGCAAGACATACTGCTAAAATGTTGAATGATATCATTTGCTCTCCTCGTATTACAATATTCTTGAGCACTAGGTAATTTATAAACTGGTTTAGTTTTGTTGAGGAGAAGATGTCATGAGGTAAAACTCTTAACTCTGAGACATATTTTAAAGATTGAAACGTCATGTGTATTTTATTGTACGTTAGAAGGAATAAACATTCGCTCTGCATGTTGTTCAAGGCAAAAATAATGTTTTTATACATTTTTCACACTGTTTTTGTAGATCCTATATGCAGATATATAAATTAAATACCACAGAACGGGTATTGTGGGGTTGATTTTTATGTAGAATAATACTAATATTACTTAAACAAAACAAAAAATTACTGATGCTAAATCGTTGCCAAACATAAACGCCGAGAAAAGCTAGAAAGAAGAAATCCTCCTGAAAAATAAGATTCAATTTTCATAGAGTATATTCAGATTAATAACATAAAGGAAAATACGAGAATACTTGTGCATTTTTCGTACGTAACTAAAATTCACATGTTTTTGTCTCTGGCGTTTAGAATATTTGGGGAGTCATTCACTGCCATACTGAGTCTTGAAATGAAGAAATAGAAAGCGTTTGTATATTTGAAGGATTTCATATTGCCAATCTCCTTAAACATTTAATAATAAAAATAATAATGATTATTTTTAATACAGAATTTTTAATCGAACAAATTAACCGATTCAATATGCTTTAGTTCATTAATCGAACGATTAAAATTGCAGTATGGTGAAGGAGAAATAACTGGTCTGTGTGATACAAAAACCTGCGTGTATTATTATTATTATTGTTATTATTTTCCATTAGGTTTACTCGTTTATTACTCTATATGTTCATTAAATTAATGCAGATACAGCAACCTTTCCTTCAGAAAGTATATATATATATGCTCCGCTAATTTCATTAACATACTCGCATTGAATTACTATCATTGTACTCTCATTGCGTAATATAACATTTATGTTCATAGAAAGAAATACGAAATATACAATAATAAAATTTCACTAATAAACATTTAATGGATTAAAGCCATTTGGTTATAAATTCACAATTTTAATCTATACACAGCTATAATAATAATAATAATAATAATAATAATGCAGACATTAACTTATGTACAATAGACAAGTATAATAGAATCATATACCCAAATACATACTGAACTACAAAAGCTTGAGTGGGTAGTAAAATGGATTAAAGGCAGGGATTGTTCGTGATTACCCAATCCATACCTTCGGGCTCAAGCACATGTATATATAAAGAAGGGGTTTCGGAACAAAGTATATCCTCCCTGAGAGTTACTCGCAAGATACACTTAATTGCGGAGAGCAAAAATGTTGTAGCGTAATACATAATCATTTCAAAAATACTAGTCGTACTCTACTAAAAACCTAAAGAGCACTTTGGCCAGAGGAGATAATACATTTCGAAAACGATGTTGAGAAGTAATAAGGACAGATAGAGTCAGCTTGTTTACAAGCACCACAATGGATAAAAGCTGTTGCGTTGCATTCATATGGCTTTCTCTACCTGTTCTGTAGGCAAACTATTCTTACAAAAGAGTATTCTTCTCACTAATTCATGGTAATTGAGATAAATATTAACTTACATAGTTTTATTACATAGTCCCTTCTAAGCAGAAGGGATATAGAGCAAAACGATGACCAAATGTTTTAAAACCAGGTCGCTCTGTGATGAAACTGGAAAATTTATCCTCTATTTACATGGCTAGGATAAAAATAATGACTTCCCATTTGGGAAAATTCTAAACATTCGAAATTTTAAAACCGATAACAAGGAATATAGCAGAAATGGTTAGCTCTACAGAAGAGCTGTACTGGATATAAATTGCGTATTTTAACAAATCTTTATTCCTTGTACAGGAAGTTTTTTCTATATCTTACGGTTTAATAGTTATGCAAAAGAATTCAGAATGAAAAGAACTAAAGAGACTATTCCCAAGAAATTCAGAATATTATTTTTTTTCATGTTTATATCTTTAATATAAGGTATTTTAATTAAAATCCTTAGAGCCACATTTGAGCAAATTGAACTTTTCGAAAAATGAATGAAATCGGAGACCGGGTCTATAGACCTTATGGTTACTCATTCGTCTTTTCAGGACAAGACAAAACCCCCCAAAAAATATTTATCCCAGTAGCTCACCCTAACCAAGATTCGAACTCAGGCTTCCTAAATATGAGACAGACAGCTACCCTACTGTAGAAGGGGTTAGACAATCCTTTTATGTTTTTTTTTTCAGTTTATGTCCTTCTTTGAATATTTTATGTATTTTAAAGACCCTTTTAGGTATTTATAGCTCTTCAACTTCCTAGTCCTGGCTATTAGCAATAGTCAGGTGTGAACAAAATTACAATTAATAAGGATAAAAGAAAAGATTTGCATAACATGTTATAGATCTACAATGATTTCGTAAATATCGAGGAGACGTAAATTAATTTAATTCGTTCTTAGTGTTTCAAAAGCTAACTGTACGAGCCGGGTATTATTTAAAAATATATATATTTTTTTTAATGACGCTTTTAATATTCAGGATCATATCAGTGACACTGGTGTGCCGGAATTTTGCCCCGCAGGTTTTTTTTAACATGCCAGAGTTCTTAAACATGCAGTGTAGCTTTTAAGCACACTTAAAAACCATCGATCTGGGCCCGATTTGAACCAGTGACCCTGAGTTCAGAATTCCATCTGCGAATAGTTGTCTCGATTAACTTGAAGATAGAAGAATAAGATTTTATAAGAATAATTAGCAGAAGAGTGAGCAGAGAAAGTCACGTAAATGCTACACATCATATTTTCTGTCATTAGTAGCAATTTACTGAATGCATGGGTCTTTCTGACATAAATCTTTGAACTGGGACATGTCTGTAAACAGTTCGACCAAAATCCAAGACTGATATTTTAACCACATTTTGCCTAAAACGTATACGAAATTCGCTTATTCGTGTTTTGGCCAGCGGGAGAGTTGTGAATCTGGTTTTAGCAGCAGAACAAACCAGTCCATACGGCAAAACTGAAATAGAGAAAGGTTGCGGGCCACAGCTGTGGAACCGCAGTCGTTTCTCATTCCCGCCTCAGGCTAATTGAATGCCATGACGATTTGTGTATTGCACAAGCGTCCCACACACAAAAAGCATCACCAACAGGAGCGTGCACACACACAGACACACAAAAAAAGAAATTCCACCGAGATTGCATACGGGCGGTGGCACGTATGATATTTTGTTAAACAGGAGACTAGTTATAAAATATCCCCAAGAAGATAAACCCGGTGGCGGAGGCGGCCTCAGAGAGAGAACCTGTTGCGTATGTTGTACAGGAAAACGTACGTAAATCAGACCAATTAGAGTCGAGCTTCCCCTCCCAAACTACCCTCCCTACAGCACCGTCATACACACAAACTGCGAGAAAGGTGTTGAAACTTATGGCTCTTTCACCTTATCACTAGCGATCCATCACCACGCACGTGGTCGTTGCTAGCCACATACTCCTGCAATGGAAAGTGTATGCAAAATGCATGGCTAAGATCAATCTAGCACATTGCACAGTAGGTAAATAGTGTTTGGTAGGCTTGCGGAATTTCGTAACATTTATTTAGGCTTTACTCGACATTAAAAATCTAACAAAAGACATAACGACAAAAATCGATTATAATATGATCACGAGATGTACCAATCTTCCTTGTTTATTGCACTATTCATACAAATTGTGATTTCCTTAATCATGATAAATGAATACATTTTCCTCAGTTCAGAATGTAACTGAAAAGGTGTGTGCACAACTATGATCGCCCCACTCTTAAGCTACTCCTATACGATCAATTTCTTTGTCAAATTCAATGTTTTACGATACTTTCCAAGAGTTGTCAAAGCTTCACAGGTTTTCTTGCCAAATTACTGTCAATCCTTTAAAGTATTTCGAAGTCTTGAAAGGAAATAGTGCATTTTCTAATCGGTCAAAGATTGGATGACTTTGGCCAATGAAACGTGAGAATTTAAAAGTGCGTCATGAAATCTGCAACATAGTTGAGACTAACTCTTCAATATCCATGTGAAACATCGAAATTATGTAACTAACAATAACATGTAAAAATAATCTCTATTGCGCAATGATCTGCATTACTGATATTATTCATTATACTTAGTCTTTGTTTATAGTAATGTATTGTTAATAAGCTTTGATTTAACGATTATACTCTTGTGAATATTTGTATTTTGTTAATATTTTTAAACGCTAGGGCGACAAGATTTGAAACGTGGTTTTAACTGTAAATGCTCAGTTTTCTGTTAGCAAGAGACCTTGATGTGAGTTGAGCTTTCAAAAGGAAACATTCTAAAATTGTATTGTCCTATCTTCCGTATAACGTTGAGTGACTTTATGAAATAGAGGCATAAGTACATGCAACCAATAGCAAGAACGGACGCTATGTATACAGAAGGGTGTTTAAGTTCAAAATAAGAACCGTTTTGGACAGTTCTACGCCAGATTCCGTGGTTGACACTATGTCGATCGCTGAAGCAAAATCGCGCCAAATTGCTCACTGCGGTTGAAACAAAGAATTCATTGTTTTGCTTTCCTCAGATTTGTAATCAGCACCCACAAGTCTGCAGTAGTCACTTGGTTGCCAACGGTTAGGGTTTTATACCATGTAACCTCATACTATGTATAATTTCTTCAATAATGCTTACGAACCAGTGATTAGTGTTATTGTTCTTCACGACCTTTTTGTATTTCCTTCTGTACCACGCCCTGTACCGAGTAACTCACGTTTGCCGATGAAGAGGAACAACCTGAGCTAAAACCGGAGCAGCGAAGATATCAATAGGTTCCACCCTAACCGGACCAACTGACCCCTACGATAACGCCGACGCAACTTTGTCCTTTATTATTTAAGATAATATTTAGGACATAGTCGAATATCAGTTGCGTAGTTCAAAGCGAAAAGTAAACAAAAATTACTACACAAGTAAGGAGCTGCATAGTGAGCTAATTAGGTTATTATTAGTTCAGTTAGTTGAACGAAGGTGGCTGCACCTTGTGTCTCCATTTATCACCACAACAAGATGTGGACACGACACATGAAGCTCTCAGGCAGATTTCCAGAGTATACAATAATTTAATGTAGCTCTGTTAACCTATCAATTCGTGTTATTTCCACTGCATTCGTAATGTTATATTATCTGTCAAAGTGGTAAGTAATTATGTAAAGAGAAATATTTCACTACAAATGTTTATGCTAATAGTAAATTAATTTGCATGTGATAAACTAATATCAATGTGTTCTGCAGAAATTCGGTTTGGCAAAAAGACGTGTACCAAATTTATGATATTGTCAAGTTTTGCTAGATATTTCAAACTTTGTCCAATGTTTTTTCAATATTTAACAAATAAAACTCTTAAATTGGAAAAGGAAGGAAAAAAAGGGTTAATCCTGTACAAAGGGATACACAATCTAACCTGATGTAAACATATGGCGTCATTAGCATACTCACGAAACGCGGGAAACCGAAGCACGCCGTAAGTATAGTACCATATAGGAATGTTCATCTAATTTGAAACTTTTGATTAATATAAAGCAGTAAATAATATGGACAGTAAAATTAAAGAGGAATATAGCTTTCGTTTAATTCTGTATGCTGCGGTTCATTTGTACAATAAGCATCATAGTGATATTAACACGAGAACTCGCGGAGGCGTACAAAAGGTTTTGTTTGCATCTAGATCAGTCCCAGTCAGATTTTAAGGCTGGTCGAATATAGCGCAGGTATGAGCATACTTGACCCCGCATGTCACGGCGTGCCAAGAGACTTCCGCCCCACCCCTTCGGATTTGCTGTTTCCGCACTCAACAAAGCGTTGCACTTAGTGGCGGAACCTGTTGTTCGCAATTATGAGATATCACATAAATAAGTACACAAATTTGATATTTATTTTACTAGAGAACAATTCGCAAAACACATAAGTGCATCTCATTTTGTCCACTTACTAATAGCATCGTCATAAATGAGGCACACGTTTCAGAGTCTAATGTATTTTGAACGGTCCTGAGCTACGTCTCTGCTGTGTTTACATACATCACTCCAGCTATAGAAGGACAAAGGGAAGAAGCCAGAGGAGGATCAACCGCGTGACCTGAAAGAACCGAAAGTCTGAGATAGGGAATAATAGCCATCCTAATAACATTTAGAACTTTTCTCATGAACATAGCTTTAGAAAATAATGGATAATAATCACATCGTCATCAACGCTAATATTTCATATAAAAGCTTTGAGGATTGAGTATTATTTGTTCATGTTTCTTTCAAGTTTATAGGCAATATTAAATGCATTTGTTCAATTTGATAAGAAATATGGAAAGTTTCAAAACTTTATTATATGAATAGTAATGAATAAAGCATTTTTGTTTGTTATTTAATGCATACCTATATTGTTTTCAAAAAAAGAATTTCTAACTTACAAAACTAAGGGTCTCATTACACTACTGCTCCGTAGGTAACTACTTTACGTCACACTGCCCTCGCTCTTACGAATGTGACACCCATTCGCCCATAGCTGCTATAGGGAATGGAAAGGATAGGGATAAACAGCAGTTAATGTTCTCATTATATGCTACGAAACTAACAGCACATGAGAGATTGAGTAGCATTTTCGTTAGAACGCTTAGAATGCTTTTCCCCCTCCATTTGCAGGTGCGCCAATTTGCTCCCAAAATAATGAGTCACTTGATTATGTAACACGGAGATAGTTATTGCATATGAGAAAAATGGGTCGTTTATGTTAAAAGGCGATTTATGTAGGTGAGAGAGAAGTGGAGTCGCTAATTTTCAAGATATTATGAATAGAAACTATAGTGAATTTTATGGGTAAAAGTATGACAATGTATATTTCGAAAAGGACTAATAAATAGAAAAGCTAAGTTGAGTTATGTTTTGTATTTAATAAGCTAGTGTAGTTAAACAGTGTAGTTTCTCGATTGTGTAAAATTTAATAGCAATAAACAGTTTTACAGATAATACATTTTATTTTTTGTGGAAATAAAAATTCACATTATATTACGATTATCATTTTGGCCGTTTTGGGGGCATTAAAAATTAAGGAATTTTCCCTTGCGAGAGATTTTTTGATATGAAAAACGTTATCAAATTCCTCTCCTTGTAGGCCTGAAAGGGGTATTTATTTACGAATTTTGGTATTTGTCCGCCTTATATTTGTTGCAGGTAGAGGAAGAGGAAATATGAGGTAGAGCAAGCAAGAGTAAAGAGCAAAACTAGCAATAAGTAATATATATGGGATAATCAAGCGATGCTGCCAATGATGTCCTCTTACTCCAGGTATTTTAAATACTCACTGATAAAGACGCAGCAACTTACAATTAGAAAATGTTGGTTTTCTGTAAAATCCTATGAACTGTATTTAACTAATCCTACAAATGCTTACTCTTCTGTCTAATTCATATTAATCCAGTTACATATTTGTTAGCAGCTGTTAGCTATGTGACAGTTTGAAATTCCATTATGTTTTCTTTACTATAAGAAGAAATAGGCAGAGACAGAAAGAAAGAAAAAATTAAAAGTCAGAAGGAAAAGGGAGGTAGGAAGGAACGAACGCAGAAAGGAAGCAAGGAGGGAAGGAAAGAAGGAAGGAGTTCGCAATTGAGAAAAGTATAACCATGCATTTTAAAATTGAAACCCAGAGCAAGAAGTATCTTGGAACTGCTTAACTTCACAAAAAATGAAATTTGGCATTAACTGCGGTAAGATTCTTGTCTATGTCTTACAGTTTAATAGTTATGCAAAAGTCGTTCAGAATAAAGAATATTCCATCAGTTTTCATGTAAAAGAGTTTGCGATGGGGAAATTTTCTTGACAATCTTTGTATCGTATACTTGGAAGTGAGTTTTAATCTATCTTTTCGTATTTCAGTTTTCTGTTCACAAATACACACATACTTTTAAAAAACACTACCCCATAAATCGTAAACATATAGTAAATATGGATAACAATTATACATCAATGGTATTTTAAATACTTGTGTAAGTACTAATTTGTTTTAAATATTTAGTTCAATTTTTAGAAAATTTCCGCGTCATACAGGGACGCTACCACGGAATTATTTTAAAAAAAAACTTTAATTCCGAATACTTACTATTTCTTCTCTCTCAAATTTCTGTCCTATGAAAAATGCACCAAGGTAAAGTGTTTCGTACTCATCGATCTGGAACTCATGGATATTGGTGGACACCAAATCCTTCAGGGCAAACAAAATTACTAAGCACATTATATTATAATAAAATGAATTATTAAGCCTTGTTCACTGTAAAAGTCTGCTAACCTCAACAACGTCATCAGCGAAACCGACCAAACAGTATTATTTGGTGGCATACAATCCGCAGGTAAAATGAATTACTAACCCAGCTGTTCTAGTTATAGTACAGCAGTAAGAGTACTGCAAAGCAGCATTCGTAGAATCAACAGGGCAAAACTGGTATCAACATTGAGCGCAAGTTCCAAACCGCACATCCAAACAAAAGGCAACTACGGGCAGCGAACCCGCTACACATCACAAAAGAAATAAAAAGAACAGACTTGGGTTTCAATAATATAACAAAGCTTGTAATGTTTTATACATTACTTTGAGTTTAGCTAAGAATAATTATCAATTATCTCGTTTACAACATTTTGAATCTGGCAATATCGAAGTAATAAACTTCTATACAAGTAAATGATATGTTCGATATGCTTGCAAGCAAATATTTTCATCAATATGTAGTGAGATTGCTGATTCGCTATTTTAAGGCGAGATAAAGAGTTTTCTCCCACCATTATTAAATTTTCTAAATTCATGACGCATTATATCAAATACAACATTTTACGGAATGTAGATACATGGCTTCGAAACATAGTGTTATACTCGTACACCGTGCTATACAGGGGCTCCCCGAATCGCGGACACTCCTTTAAGTTATGCTTCGTAAACGCGAATGGCTCGCCCGTAAAGGTTGCTTGTCGCAAGAGTTTAAGGGGCAAATACAGTTTATTGTACTCAGTTACGAGTTGAGGCTCTGTAAGTGTAAGCTTGCTAAAAGAGGTTTGTTGATTCCTAAAGGGATTAATCAAAATACTTTCATCGGATTCTACCAAAGTGATACTAAATACAATGCAAATGACAAAACAAAGTTATTCTACAGTTGATATATGAGTGTTAATATATTCTTGTGCATTTTCGGTGAACGCTCCAAGTCTCACTCTGTTTACATTTGAAACTGAAGTTATTAAATGAGAGAATACCACAGTGTGTAACATAAGCTTTCATGCCGTTGTTCTTTATACTTCGAATTTAGTTAGCATTTCCTCCATGAGAATTCAGTGGTACAGATGTCCCTGTGTACCATAGCGTACACCTAACATCTCTGGAACCTCTTCGTCAGCAAACGCCCTCCTTATCACTCGTACAAAAACGCAGCTGGGCATATGTAGGTTAAAGCATCTACCTAACAGATACTCTTCAGATTTGTAATTTGTAATGGACGTGACGTAATAATAATAATATTAATAATTAATAATATAATCTGAAGTATTATGAACAAATAAACCAGTTTTGTGCACGTTATATGCACTTTACCATAAAAACAATTAATAATCAATACAGCGTGGCGGTTAGCAATTACTGGAAATAGCTATCAAAGCTAAATATCCTTGCCTAGTAGTCAGTAACCGTGTTAGTCATACGAGAAGGTTTATAAATGAAGGAAATTAAATAGAAATTAAATTACTTAATATAAATATAATACGGTAGAGGTCTTAGGTGCCGTGGGTGAGTGGTTAGACCGCTTGCCTCCCATCTATGAGGCCCGGGTGCGACCCCAAGCGCCCGCATGTGGGATTCGTGTTGGACGAAGGGGCGGATTTTCTCTGGGTCCTCCGGTTTCCCCCACCACTCCACTAAGTACTCCATCATCACCTTTCAAATCATCAATTTCATCAAATCATTACATTTCCTATCATCCACTTCCTCATGCTCTTTCCTGTTTACGGGCCGACCCCTCGTAACAGGTTCTCCATGCTGTGGCTTGTAAGTTCTAGGGGGTGTCAGTCCTACAAATATGGGAAGGGTAGGCCGATTACGAAACGAAACAAGTCTTTTACCATTCCTATATTGCCCATTCGAAGAAAGTGGACGGCGGTAAATAAGGAAACCCTATTAATATTTTTGTGTAATAAGTTTTTCATTTTATTAAGGAAGAAGGAATTATTTTATTCTGTGACATGTTATCGAAAATTGTGAACAATGAAAACATTATTTTGTTTGATAAAAAAATAATATGAATTCTAAACTTAGAGAAAATATATTGCTTTTCCCACTTGGCACTGAAACTATAAAGGGTAAGTCCATTCTTATTAATAACACTCCCAACTTTAAACCTTATTTTCCCGTATAGTTTTTTTTCTGAAACTTTTCCATAGTACCTACTTAAAATAGGACACTATGCAATTTTTCACTAATATGCTTCAAACTTTGTATACTGGCTCTCAAAAACACATTAAAGAAAATGGTCATATTACTTTTTGAAATAATGCTCCAAGTTTTATAAATGAATTATTTAATTTTGAAAAACAAGCATTCCTTTTTCTGCATAAATTAGGGTTAATGTTAAAACATACATTTGATACGGCAGATCCATTTTTACTCATTTTCTGTACAACTGTATGTTGGTACGTGTATATTTTTAAAAATACATCATATATTATAACAATGAATTTAGAGATAAACATTATAATTTAATTAAACATTTAAGCTATAATTTTGATACATATTATTGTGTATAATAATGGGTATAAATTTCAATAAGGCAGCTTGTATACTATAGATTTTCAAATTTCACGGATGCATCACCTTAAGTATACCATCTTTTGATTAAAATTTTCTAAGCAATTATGTGTTTAAAAATATTCAAATATATTATTAACGACAAAGTATACCCATCACAACACTTACAGACTGTTGTTATCATGCTAAAATTGTATTTAGATTCTCCAATCCTTTTTGAGAAACTGGGTCAATTATATTGAATGAATGAATAAGTGTATTTATTAACATAGCAATATCATACATAGAATTTCAACAGTCGCACGGGTCCACAGACCGTACGTGCTTTTGTAATACACATTACAAGCAATATTAAAACAACAACTACAAAAAAGAATTAGAAGAGTAAACACTAAAATAAAAAGACAAAGGAAATACACAGTCAAAAGCAATATTAAACAACAATAAAATTAAGAGTGAATCCGAAAATAAAGATACAAAGATATTAAAATATAGCAATTTAAATTTACAGCACAGAGTACACCTTCATAAATGCGCCCTCTTATAATAGATAATTACACTTAAAAGACATATATACACATAATATATACAACCCTAGCACAACAGTGACCTAAGTATGACATAATATATATGTATGTAGAACATTGTAGTCACTTTTGTTTAGTTGATCTTATTCCCCCCCCCCCCTTCTCTATTGGCAGCCTCCTCAGATCTCAGCTGTCTTGCCTTAAGTATAAATTTACCTAGCCCGTCCATGTTTTCCGTGCCTGCCAGTAGTGTCCAACATGCTTCTATCCCTACATTCGCAGTGGTAAAAAATCGCGGCAAATATTTTTCCCGCCATTCCTCCGTACCCATACATCTTGCCAAGATGTGAGTCCACGACTCTTCCTCCTCGCAAATGGGACAGATTCCTCGTCAGAAATTTTCGTGCTCCTCCATGCTCCTAGTCTAATCCACGCGAGCCCCTCTCTAATGAGTTTGGTACCTGTTTTGATGTATTGCTCCATACCCCACTCCGATTTCAGTCCAGACTGTACTTCTAATGACACCTTCTCTGTGCATTGCGCAATCATTTGCTGTCTGTCAATATCACAGAGACGTTTCTTAATTTTTCTCCAAATACTTCGCCTGTTTTCCTGCCCCGCCATCCAAATGTCTCCCATCCCAATGGTTTCCAACCCTTTCTTTAATTTTGATGCCCACGTCAAATTACCTTCCATTCGCAACTGTTCACGGTAGCAGACTGCCCTAATTAGAGATTGGTTTCCGTGAACGATTCTCATCCAATATTTAACTGCTCTGATTTTGCACTCTATCGTTTCACTATGTGCCCCGAATTCCCTCATTATTCCGCAGTTTGCCGTACCCCTCCCTACATCCAGAATTCCTTTCAAAAATTGGGTCCTCACTTGATCCAGATTTCCTGTTTGTTCCCACCCCCATATTTCTCCTCCGTATGTCATCGTGGATCTAACTGTCGCTCCGTATACAGTTTCCATTAAGGTTATGGAGATATTCGGAATTCTGCAGCGTATCCGGAGAGCTTCCGCCGCTTTCACCCTTGCCTTGTGTTTCGCAATGTCAATGTGTTTTGTCCATTTTCCGTTCATTGTAAATGTGAGTCCTAAGTACACAAAAGATTTAACATTGTCCAGTATCTGTCCTGCATATGTCCAAGTCTCCTCCCTGCTATAAACACAACCCTTCTCTATTGGCAGCCTCCTCAGATCTCAGCTGTCTTGCCTTAAGTATAAATTTACCTAGCCCGTCCATGTTTTCCGTGCCTGCCAGTAGTGTCCAACATGCTTCTATCCCTACATTCGCAGTGGTAAAAAATCGCGGCATTGAAAGTCATTGCCTTAGTCTTATTCACATGAACTGTAAGTAGCCATTCATCGCAATAGTTCTTAAGTTTGTCCAGTCCTCGTTGCAATCCGTTTACTGTCGTAGAGCACAATACTAAATCGTCTGCGTATAAAAGTGTTGGGATCTGCAAATCCGCTACTACTGGCGCTTGAATATTCTCTGCTATCATTGTATCAGTAATATCATCCACAAAGAGATTAAATAGCAAGGGAGATAAAATACAACCCTGCCTCACTCCCCTATAGTTTCGGCAGCTCTCGGACACTCTGTTTCTGTCGTACTTCACACAGAAAATGTGATTTATACAAAACGCTGGTTTGAGCACACAGAATCTGTTCTAATCGAAAGTCATACCAATATGTTGGCTCTGGCAGTAATGTTTACCGCCCGCATTCGGGAGGTCATGGGTTTTATCCCCGGCGACCGTACACCTATGGGTATTTTTGTGGTCTTCCCGGCTTTGCAGGCGAATGCTGGGGTGCTTTATTTTATTCCATGACTATCGTATCCCTTGTCATATTTCAGCGTGCAGGACCAGGCAGGGTTTTGTGGCTGGGCGGTGGTGTTGTGATCTGTAAAGATTTCTCCCTTGGCATCTGTGCATGGATTCTTGGGGAACGAACTGGCAGCTAAGACGGTAACATGGCAACCCAATGTTGTAATTTCTTGTGTAACAACGGAAGATTTTAGGGTTGTTTTGCGAAGAGCGGTGTTTTCGTGCTGACAGGAGTAGGCAGTTCTATGTGGAAACAAGTTTTTTTTTTTTTTTTTTTTTTTTCCTATAAATACAGCTCCGGAGGCTTGTCAGGACTCCGGCGTTGTATTCCTTTTTCCTCTTTTTTCCGGTTTCCTACATTTTCTTAGTTGATCTATTAATTTCTCTGCATACTCAAACACATACGCATTTATAAACACATAAACACCCATTCCCAAGGCGGGACTCGAGCCCACGATCCCCTGCGCCACGAAGCACCAAAGCGAGACGCTTTAGCGAGCGCGGCCATTAGAGACGTGAAGGACCTCTCTATAAACTGGGCAACTTCCTCTCGTGTATGTTGTCGATATGTATAGGCCACTGCTATTTTCCTCTCAGCTACCTTTTATTTAGAGCACCCGCTTCTATCTGTCCTCTGTGTAGAACAGAATTGTCTGTCGGTCATGTGTTGCTGGAATGTGTCCCTCTGGCGCATCTCCAGGCAAATCTGCCTTTGCCGGCCAACATTTCGGAGGTCCTGTTGGATGTTACTGGAGCGGCAGCTAAGGTTTTAAACTTTTACCCCAATTTCCTTTTTCAATAAGGATCTAGTTTATTTTGATTGCTTCATTTATCCTAGTAGATCGCAAGTGACTTCTGCTATGCGGATTTAGATTTAGTTCTCCTTACACCATTTTCGTTCTATAGTTTGCTCTAGTTTTTATGTTGTTATCCTAAATTCTCACATGGAAGTTATTTCACACTGGATTTTATCTCCAGTTTTAGCTATTCTTTTATTCATAGTTAAATTTAGATTGTCATTACCTCTTGGCTTTTTAAGGGCGCTAATACCTAGCAGTTGAGCCCCCTTGAACCCAATAATTAACATTCCCGGTGTCGTTGTGGCGCCTTCCGGTGTTTGTTTTCGGGCAGCTGTTCCTATGCGGGCTCCCAGAGGCACGGCGCTTATCGGGCTCGGGTGGCTCGATCTCGAAACGTTAGGGATTCCATCCAAGCTTGCTCCCGTTGGCATCCAGATCTGGATGCCTTTCGAGTCTCTCCCTTAATCCCTTCCTTCCAGGTCTCATGTAAGTCGCAAAGGGCCACAACAACGTGTGGTGGCCTGCCCCAGTAGACCCCATCCGCGATAATCTTTATTCAAATACCAATACTTATCCTAAAAGGTGGGAAAAAGTTTCCCTTTCTACTCCAAAATGTGTAAAAACTATGATTTGTTTCTATAAAGCGATGCAGAATTCACAGTATAAAATGGAAGATTTTTATCATAGAAAAATAGGTATTTAAACACAAGTATTGCGCCTGCAGCTATAAAATGTACTTATATCAAATCAAAAAGGATATTCCAAAGACATAGAATACATAGAAAACAAGAAGACCACAGATTTTGGCAATTATATCCTTTATCTCCTCTCGATATGCAAGAACAGTTGTGCCGTGGATTTGGTGGACACAGAAATTTCTCACGAAGGATCTAAAGGTTCTTCAGACCAATGTTAATTTCATTAATTTGCAAGTAAAACAGCTTTATTTCCCAATAAAATATACATGGTATATTGTGACTGTTTATTCTCCTAAATATTCCTTACTTGAAGAATGGTAAAAAATAAGGACGTATTGTGTTCCAGTTTATGATTAATAATAAATTATTAAGTATAGATAGTTTTTCTGGATATAAGTTTAATGTTATATTTTGCAAAGAAAAGGCCAAGGCTGCTGTTTAAAATGTTTTCCCAACACTACCATTATATTTTGTAAAAATATGTTGTGTTCCATTCACATGAACTTATGTGAATTTATGTTATGCAAACAAACTGTTCTTACAAACTCTACTCTTTTGCATACATCATGATAATGAGATAAAGTTTAGCTTATTACTCGCTAGTAGGGAAGTAAAAGAATACACTGACCAGCAGCGATGGTCAAATATTTTAAAAGCTGTCGCTATGTGAATGACATGATTCTCTTTCCATGACCAGCAAAGAGATGTGAAAAGTATGAAGACCCCTGTGTGAGTTTGAGCAATTTAAGATTTAAGCCAATAACAGGGAATATCTCTGAAATCGTTAAATCTACATAATTGCCTGTTTTAACGAGATAAACTTTTTTTGTGCAATATCTTTTTGTATATCCCTTATAGGTAACCAGTTATATAACTATCATTTAGAATGAAGAGGAATTCAGAGGCTAATCCATAAAAATTTCAGGTATAAATATTATTTGTAATGTAATATCTTTAATATAAGACATTTTAATCGCGTTTAGTGTCATTTTTGAGAAAATTTAAATTTTCGAAAATTTTCCCATGTAAAGAATAGCTAAGGATGCGTGGGTTTCCTTGCAAATGTTCGTGTCGCATTCTGGGAAGATGCTATACTTAACTATCAGTTTTGGTTTTTAACCAATTTTTCGTTTTTGAGTTATCGTGTTCACAGACACACGGACATAAAAACACATACATACCACATACACATAGGACTTTTTTTCACATTTTTACTCAGGGGACCTCAAAACATATATTTCTTGTGGAATCTTCTCATCAAGGTTTTTGGATGGAATAAAATACCTTCTGTGCCTACTATGTGAACACTGCGCGAAGAGAAAGTAAAATTATTCATACATTTTCACTTTGAAGACAGTAAGAGATAAATTCTGTAAGTATGTAATTATGTTAATATTAAATTGCTTGTAGTAATTTGATGTTTGTAGTTCTTATCAAACTGTTGCTGAAGGTCATACTTCGCAAATCACTGAAAGATCAGAAAAAGTAATTAAACTAGATATTGTTAACCTGTTTCTTCTGACCTTGTTGTTAGACTACTCATTTAGATTTTTTTAAAGCATAGCCCGGTAAGAAAAGGAAATAATAAATAACTTTATGTCTTTAAATTATAGACTCAGCCCGCCTGTCATTTGTTTTACTGTCGTGTAATTAGTTGATAAACTGAAAATTAAAACTTTGGTATTATGTGTTGAGAATATACTATTTTCTTACATGTCTGAAACTCCTATGAGATTGTAAATCAGACGGTTGATAAGTAATTAATTCACCAGAAAATATATATAAACTAAGCAATTTCTTAAGAAAATTGGAGTCAAAGCCTCTCTCGGTAGCATTTTTAATTAGTTTAAATAGAGGATGGCATGATTTATTTACTTTAAAAACGGCTTTAAAACAAAACCGAGAGAGGTTTGAGAGAGCTCAGTTTTTTTTTTAGAAAATGTTCCATTTAGAACCCGCCTTTAACTCCTCAACGATTTTATCCGTAGCCTTTTACCTTCGAGATCAACCGGTAATGGTATTCACTTGTACGGGTTGTAATTGGGTGTCTGTTTTTCTGCGGGTTTTGGTATTATATCACGCATACATACATACTCTGTCATTCATAATTACAGAAACTGGGAAGGATATGGAATAATCTTGGCTAGATAAAAATTCCCACTCCACACCTGGGAGTCGAACTTGAGACCCCTCTTTTATATCATTTGTTTTCATTTTTAAGGTTCTAAATTACCAGTGGACTATCTACAAATTTTCAGTTTTGGGTAGATGTGAAAATGATGGGTTGTTATAATAAAGTCCCATATAGTCTGCATACTTATTTTCTATTGGTACTTTCTGCTTAATTAATAATTTTGGCATTGGTTGACCGAATTACTATACGTTGCTTAAGACTGATTTATTCATTGACTCATCTTTTAAATGTTGGCAATGAAATGGCAATGAAATAAAAAAATCTGATATGTTCCATTCATATTATTTTCTCTACATCTCTGTAGCAAATTATTGTTAAAAATCTTATTCTTCTATCTAATTCATGCTGAGTTAAACATTATTTGAATTGCATTTATAACATGCTACCTTATAAGCAGAAGGGAAAGAATAGACTAAAGTGACAGTCAAGTATTTTAAAAGTTGGTTGCTATGTGATAAAAATTCATTGGTAGTAAGTTTTTTTGTAGTTCTTGCGGTTTATCAGTTATAAAAACTTAATCCAGAATGAAGATCTTCACAGACTATTCTCAGAAAATTAAAGATATACACTTTATTTGTTATCTTTATTGTGCGGCATTTTAATCAAAGTAGTTAGAGCTATTTTCGAAGGAATCAAAATTTCCGAAAATTTTCCCAAGTTAAGGGTAGTTTGGGTGGGGGATTTTCCTGAAAACATTCGTGTCGCATCCTTGGGAATACTTAAATTAAATACAATTTTGGTATTTTACTGACTACTCATTTTTGAGTTATGTGTGCCTTTGCAGTGAAATGTCGATATCGAATTGTTATAAAGAATGTAATATGTTTTCTGCCCATGTGCTGTGTACTAGGTAAGTAGAGAAAGTATTCCTAAAATAGCCGAGGGTAATTAAGAGTCGACAGTTTAAAAATTAGTGAAATGGATTATTACAATTAACTTGAAGGAGATACAAAGTACAAGAGAGAAAATATATATAAAACGGGTGGCGCAAAAGTCGCTGGACAGTTGGTTAAAAGAAAACAAAAGTACCAGCAAGACGTAATGCACTAGGAAGTTTTAACCCGATTTTTTATTATTATTATTATTATTATTATTATTATCACTTCAATGATGTATTAATGCAGACAGAAAACAATTTTAACATAAAAATAATTGTATAGTTTGTATTTGTGATGAAACATAATTTCAATTTTTGCCGAGTGTCCAGTGACTTTTGCGCGTTCCTGTATATAGGTGTGCCCAAAATTTCCGCAGAATATTTATGTATAAATACAATAAACAGAAAAATAAAATAAGAAGCACTTCTTCCTGAGATGACGTAATCACCCAGGATGTTTGAAATCAGAAAAGGAATCATGATTTCTGTCGTTTTATCTAGAAAAACTGCTAGTTATCTCGTTTTTGCTGTGCAACCAAATTTACCTTACATCTTCCTTTGGTTTAGATCTCTGAAATTTGATAAAAAGAAAATAAAATAATATTTATTTTGTGGTATTTCAAAATGTATCCACGTTAAATTGTACCGTGCATAGGATTAATGTTATTACTGCCATCAAAGAACAAACTGTAAAAGTACTCGTATTTTACTACCTGTAACAGAAAATACGTTAAGTACAACGGAAAGTATCTTACAAGAACCCTAAGTTCATATTAACATAGGTTCTTTAACAGAAAGAGAAAAAGAAAGAAGTTTTACTAAAATATATTTACAGTCTATGGGAGTATTTTAATAACACTATAAGGTATTAAAAACTCTATGTTATATGTACATGACCTTCTCCAACCTCACGTCATCGAACTATACTTAAAAGGCTATTTACTTCACAATTAACATTAGTAGAAAGGATTTTATTAAATAGTTTTATACCTAATATATGTTATATAGACCTACACGACAGTCAAAATTTTAACAGCTGGTTGCTTTTTGACAGCTTTCAGATTTTTTTCTATTTCATTTATCAGGAGACAAAAGAAAGAAAGGAGAAGAGATAATGACTCCCCATTTGAGAAAAGTATACTATCTTAAAATTTAAACCAATAATACTTCAAGAATGCCTCGGAAACCCTTACGGTTTAACAGTTACGCAAAACTCATTCAGAATGAAAAGGACTTCCCTGCCATGAAAAGTCTTAAATATATTGCATTTTAATCAAATCATTGCAGCCATTTTTGAAAAAATAAAAACTTTCGTTGCATGTGCCATGTATAGCATAGTCGGAGTGGGGCTATTCTCTTTAAAATCTTCATGTTGCATCCTTGGAAGATGCTGTACTTAAATACCATTACTTTTATTTAATTCACTTTTACTGCATTTTAGTTACTATTAATACTCATCGTTTAAAAACAATTTGCAGTGCATGTGTGTTAGGTTTATTGCAGAAACTGTATA
Organism: Hymenopus coronatus; assembly: GCA_030762935.1. Lineage (NCBI taxonomy): Eukaryota > Metazoa > Arthropoda > Insecta > Mantodea > Hymenopodidae > Hymenopus > Hymenopus coronatus. The sequence goes on along the minus strand of CM060894.1, from coordinate 102,368,425 downwards.
CTGAAAAAATCAACTTTGTTTCGTCTTTTCAAACTTATCCTCAATTCTGCAACAGTACTCGTACACTTCTCATATTAAATATATATCGCAATGTACTATTGGCTTACTTTAACATTTCTGGATCCGTCAACTTAAGAGCAGTTTCGCGTTTTCAAGTGATAGATTATCACTTTACAAACTAGTTTTATCGTCTATTTGCAATATAAGTAGTGCGTACATTGTTATGTTTTCAGTGTCGGTAGTATAGAAGACCGTTCAGTGGCAAGTTTACGACTGCGCGGTGGGCTAACACACGAGTTGGACAAGGTCGTAAACTTAGACTGTTCAGCTTAGGTTAAACCTCTTAACTTCAGTGGTGTACAAAGTATGTTCATTTTACCGCTTCGGCTAATGGAGAACGATAAATGTGCTTGGCTTACAACTTCATCAGCGCTAATTGCTTGCTTCTTTACTACGTCTCTGTCACCTGAATGAATTTTATGTCGTAGTGGAAACATACGTGCAGGTTTCAAACGAGAAGATTGAAATCTCATTACAAACACAACCTTGTATGCGAACGTTCGTATGTTTAAAAGATTGCATGTGAAACGCTCAAATGACTTTCTCTGTTCAATTTTATGATAACTATTCTTATAATAGCTTATGTTTTTATTGAAACCGTATTCCTTCTTAAGTTGATCCGCGCCACAACAAACCTACTTGGCAGCAAACCCTGGTACAACTATGTAGCAATGCGCATAAGAAAGTGATTCCATCTAATTTAAGTTTCAGAATGAATTTTATATTAAATATAATATTTCATGCAAATGCATAAGAGGTTATGTAATGCTGATCTACGCTGTTAAATATAGCTACAATTCCCAACGTGCAATTCGTGTACACCCAGAGTATAGTTGCTGTTTGTTGCTGTTTCGAATCATGGAGAACAGTCGCCGAGAATTTTCTTTTGTGTCTTTGTCTAGTTATGCAAAGCAAGGTTGATAAACCATTGGTTAAAGGTAAAAAAATAAGTGTTGAATATTTATTATAAACTGTATGAGAAATAACGAACATAGCCGTAAAAGAAGTGCTGAAATTACGTATTAGTTCATCTATATTTCGGCTACAAGCAAAGAAAAAGTGCTCGTAAAGAAAAATCTGACGTGCCCAATTCACATAACTTTCTCTATCTGTTCTGCAAACAAACTATTCTTATAACAGATTATTTTTCTATTTACTTCATGCTAATGAATATAAATATCGGCAGGAATGGTCTTATTGCTTAGTTCCTTCTATGAAGAAAGAGACGATCGTGCACTTGTTTAGAATCCCCTGTATATAAAAAAGGCAGTTCTAGAGAAAGGTCAACCTGTGTGTGTCAGATTAGTCAGTTAATAAAACTGGATATTTTACCTCAGTATCTTCCAATAATGCGACACAAAGTTTTTCTGAACCTAAACCACCGTTTACATGGAAAAAAATTCGAAAATGTTGATTTTCTCAAAAATTACTCTTAACAGTTTTGATTAAACTATCGAACATGAGAGATATTTACATGGCTAATAAAATGTATAGGTATCTTAAACATTCTCGGAATATTCTCTGAAGACCACTTTATTGTGCATGACCTTTGCATAACTGGTAATTCGTAAGGGAAACTTATTCACAAAAATATGATGTACTCCATTCACATGAATTTCTCTATACCTCTGTAACAAATTATTGTTATAAAATTATTCTTCCATCTACTTCATGCTATTCGAGATAAACACTAGCAGAAACGGTCTTATTACTTAGTTCCTTGTAAGTAGACTAAAAATAAGGGAATACACTAGCTAAATCCACAATCACATAAAATATTGTTGCTATGGGATTGAAATCCGTTTCTTTGCGTGGCCAGGAGTTGACGAACTCCCGTGTAAGCATTTTAAAACTGAAACCAACAATAAGGAATTCTTTAAAATGGTCAGTATGGTATGTATGACATATATTGTGTGTTTTAACAGATATTTTTTTAGATCATCTTATGTGTAGTAAGCTCTGGTCTAACTCTTACGGTTTACCAGTAAGACAATTTCAGAAAAATGCATCCTGAATTAAGAGGTCTTTAGAGGCTATTCTCAGAAAATTCAAGATATATATTTTATTTGCCACGTAAATAGCTTAAATATAAAAGATTTTAATCAAAATCGTTATAGCCATTTTTGAGAATATAAGGATTTCAGATATTTTGTCCATGTAAAGGGTAGTTAGGAGTGGGGGGATTTTCTTGAAAATGTTCGGCCACATTTGGGATGATAATGAACTTAAATATCAAATTTGGCGTTTAGCGGATTTTTCATTTTTGAGCTATGTTACCTATAGACACACTCATAGGCATTTTAATTTTTTTTCCAAAACATATTTCCGGTGAAATTTCGGTATCGAAGTTTTGAGTGTGGTACAATACCTTCTCTATACACTATGTGCATAGTGCATGTAGAAAAAGTAAACATGTATATTCCTTTAAAAACACAATATTTCATATAGTTATTTTTTTGTTTTTTATTTATTTTATTTTTATTTGTTTATTTTACGTATTTATTTTTTATGGAATTAACCATTTCTGAGATATTCCTTCTAATTGGCTTCAACTGTAAACTACTTAAAAACTTCTTCAAACGAGAATTTTTCATTCCTATTTCTATTATTTTGCTCGTGACCATGAAAGCATATAGTAACCAGCTTTTAAAAGATTTGACTATCCCCTTAGGTAATGTATTCCTTCATTTCCCTTCTATTATAAGGAACTAAATAATAAGATAATTCTGCTAATTTTTTTCTTCATTAGTATTAATCATATAGAAGAATGTGCCTTTGCAAGAATAGTTTGTTATATCTACCTATTCTATAATAAACTATATAAATGGAACACGTCAATTTTTACATACCTGCCTAAAAAGATCATACTCTTTTCAATCGTGAAAAACAAATGAAAATGGAAAGGACTTGAACGAACAAAGTGCTGGGGTAGCGTAGGTATCTGCCTCACATGCAAGAGGTCCCGAGTTTGTATCTCGATTAGGGTGAGTTTACCCCTTAGTGCTTTTTCGGCTTTTCCCTTTCCCTGAGAAGAAGGATATCGAGGAAGTTTAAGTCCGGAGCACGGGTTCATATGAGTATAAGTTCATCGGTTTCATTCGTCACCCGATATGACCTATCAAGGTAAAGGGCCTTAAACTGAAAAAGTAATACAAATCGAACCATTAATCAGGATATCTCATAAATGGCTTACGGCGCAATCAAAGTATTTAATATAAATTAAATATATTTATATTTTAATAAAAATCTGCAGACATTTTGAGAACAGAAAAATTTCGAAAAATATTTTATATAAAGGGTAGTTGTTAGTAAACTGATTTTGTTTGAACATCTTCGTGTTCGGAAGATACTGAATTTAAATATAAGGATATTCTACAAAATAGTTTTTCTGGATTTAGAGAGTTCAAAACGTGTATATTTGGTGAAATCTTGGTATTGAATTTTTGGATGCAATGCAATACTTCCTCTTCTTATTATGCATAATAGAGAAAGTAAAAACCCAGTCGCTTTATGATATTCTTTCAAATTCCTGATATTTACACGAATATGAGAATAAACGGCTAGAGGATTGCCAATTACAAACAGATTGTGTATTTGAAAATTCGAAACAATAACAAAAGAATATTTAGGAAATGATTAATGCCACATAAAGTTATATATTTTGCATACACAAAAACATAGGTCGTCTCCTTAGCGCGGTGGTAGCGCAGCTGCCTTCCAAGCGGGAGACCTGGGTTCGATCCCCAGTACCGGCGTGGGGATTTTTCCCCCGCTGGGAGACCTGGACCGGGGTGCACTCAGCCTCGTGAGGTCCCTGGGGGGCCAATTGAGGAGCTACTTGATGGAGAAGTAGCGGCTCCAGGTCGTGAGGACCGCATTAACCGGCCGGGAGGGGCTCGAGGCGCTGACCACGTCTCACCCTCCAATACTGCACCCCATCCATGACGTCTGTAGTGGACCGAGATGGGGGACGCAGCGGCCGGGCGGTAGGCCAAGGCTCCCCGTGAGCTGTCGTGCCATGGAGCTACACAAAAACATTTGTAAACATTACTACACAAAAATTGTATATCTCTTTAAAAGCACAATTTATGTCACACACATTATTTTTGTACAGCTAATCATTTCAGAGATATTAGCTGTTTTTATTTCAATTTTAAAATACTTAAAATTTGTCCAACCGGAGTCCTCATCAGTTTTATATCCCTTTGTTTTGTTCCTGGCCATGGAAAGAGACCGAATTTCAATGTCTATCGTATATCGAAATGTCTATCACTTTAGTCTGGTGTAGTTAATTATTTTCCTTCTAAAGTAATAAGAGCATTTCTGCTATCATTTACATCGATTAGCACGGTGTAAAAAAAAAAAAAAAAATCTTTTGTAACAATACTTTTTTTGCCGAACAAATTGAAAATGTCACATAAATGGAACACACCATATTATATGATCAGGAATGAACAAAGTACGAAACGACATTTTAATTGAATAGCCGCCAGAAGCAGGTTGTAACCCTTAATTTTTCAAAGTTAAATTTTACATGAAACAAGGTTATTAATGGTCTTTGTGACAAGTCAGGAAATAACTAAACGCATTGGTAGAACATATCCAATAGTCTTCTCAAGCACATCCCAACCTTCCTTTATGTAAACTTCAGCTTTCAATTAGAATTACCCTTTTTACCGATCGCGGGCGCCGTGTTAACAACTTGCATTACTAGATATCGGGTTCGATTGGGTTCACAAGTTTATTTTCGGGGTTTTCCTGATTTACAAAGCGAATGCTGGAGTGGTTTCTTTAGTCCCTCCATTTCGTTCGAATGTCCTTTCATTCATCCTTTGCCTCGTTGGTCGAAGTCTCCGTCTACCTGTTGACTGTTGGGGAAGAACTATCTGGTAACCTTAAGTACTCTGTTATTGCTGTGCCATCCTAGCTCCATCTTTCTGTCTCTTTTCACTTCACCTCTCCCTCCCGAGGGCCTGCCCCGTGAGCAATAGTTACAATAACCTCACCGATTCAGTACCTAGTCCTTTCTGACTTTCTTATCTACCTACTACACTTATTGGGGTAAGATTTTATCTATCCCTTACAAAAGTAATTTAGACTGATGGGGACTTTATAGGCTAATCTCTGAAAATTATAGATTATAGATATATTACCACACAATATATTAATATGTGGTATTTTTATTAAAACCGATATTGCCTGTTTCAGAACACTAATAATAAGGAATATTTGTCCACCTAAACGCTAAGGAGTCGTGGATTTCTCGAAAATCATCGTTTCTCATTTTTGGAAACGAAGTTAAATACCAAGTATGGTGTTAAATAATTTTTCATTTTTAGGTATCCTATTCACACAAACACACAACACATGTTTGTGGACCATTTTGCTTTCCCTTTATAGTATACGGTGCTTGGGTATGGAAGGAATTACACTCCAGACAAAAATTCGACACCAAGATTTCACCCTAAATGGTCTTATTACTTTGTCCCTTATAAATAGAAGGAAAATAAGGGAATAAATTAGTCTAAAAGGACAGTAAAATCTTTTAATAACTATCGTTATGCATGTACAATTGAAATGCGGTTCTCTTTCCATGCCTAGGAGAAAAGGTAAATAGCGATGAAATAGATCAGGCCTTACCGTTTGAGAAAAGGTTAAGTATTTTAAAGTTGAAATCAATAACAGAGAACATCTCTGAAAGTGTTAGCTTTACAAAGAAAACAAAGAAAAAAAAACTGCATTTAACATAAATGTTGTATTTTAACTAGATCTAATTTCTTGCGCAGCAAGTTTTTACCTATCTCTTACTGTTGACCAGTTATACATAGTCGTTCAGGATGAAGAGAACTTCAGGGGCTTATCCCAAGAAATTTAGGATATACATATTATTTGCCATGTAAGTATTCTTATTATATGGCATTTTAATCAAAACGTTAGTGTCTTTTTTAGTTTTGCATGGGAGGACTTTTCTGAAAATCTTCGTGTCGCATCCTAGAAACTGAGTACCAGGTTTGGTATTTAAGGAACTTTTCGTTTTTGAGTAATATTGGGCACACACACATACAAGGCCCTTTTTATAAAAAGTATCTTTTTTATTCATGGTTTCTAAAAACATTTATTTCCAATAAAATCTTGGTATTGAATAATTGGGTGCAATACAATATCTTCTCTATATACTTATTATGTATAGTACTATATAAACGAGCTAGAGAAAGTAAAAAAAAATCTGACTATCGCTTTATAGTATTGTTGCTATACATAGAACCAAATGTTAGATTGTAATTTAAGTTTGTACTATTAATAAGCAGTTAATAAAAGAATAAGCTTTCGTTAGAATAGTTTTTAGAACAGTGAATGGAGAAAATCAAGAATGCATAAACCTGATTCTATTTCTCTTTCTATTTTTTCCATTATTCTGCAATCTACAAAAAGGATTCTTTTCAAATTGCATGTTTCAAACTTTTGTATATTTAATCGCTGAATTTTCAATACTGCGTAAGATCTATTCCAACTTGGCTGCCCGCCAAAAATCAGCCTGTTACTCGTATTTATTCACTTATAGGGGATGCCTGCAGTGTGAAATACGACTCATCATTAAATGCAATCTATTGGCACGACCGAAACAAGTGTGGGAACGCAAGTGCATGCTAGTGTTCGCCCAATACATATTGACTATCACCTTCCCTTCTAACCAGGTTCCGAAGTTTTTGTGCTCCAAGTACTCTTAAGACTATACGGCAACGCTTTAACACCCGCAAAGAAGTGGGTCCAATGTGAACTTGTTTTAAAGAGTCTCTTGCACATTTTTTTCGAAACGGCTCTTATTCAAACGCGCTTTGCTGCCCTTCAGTAGCATAAAGGAGCATATATTTTGAAAAATCTCATGTGTTCCATTCACATGACTTTTTCTATATCTCTGCAACAAATTCTTGTTAAAAAGCTTATGCTTCTATTTACCTCATACTAATCGAGAAAAGATAAGCAGAAATAGCCCTATTACTTGCTTTCTTGTAAGTAGAAGTGAAATAAGGGAGTACCATAGGTTAAAGTGATGATCAAAAGTTGGTTGCTATGTGACTGAAGTTCCTTTGTTTGTATGGACAGGAATTTTAAATTCCTGAATGAGAAAAGTTGTTTTTTAAAGCTGAAATCAAGAACAAGGAGTATCTCGAAAACGATCAGCTCCACGAAAAGAATGTATACAAGGTAAATTGCGTGTTTTAAAGTGCTCTACGTTTTTTCTGTAGTAAGTTTTTGTCCATCTTTTACGGTTTAACAGTTATGCAAAATTCCGTAAAATTCATCCAGAATAAAGTAGTCCTCAGAGGCTATTACCAGAAAATTCTAGATATACGTTTTATTTGTCAGTTATATATCTTTAATATACGAAATGGAGAAAATTTTCTAAAAAAGTTCCATGTAAAGGGTAGTTTGAGGTGGGGGGATTTTTCTCAAAATCTTCGTGTTGCATCCCTGGAAGATACTAAATTTAAATACCAACTTTGGTATTTTAACGACTTTTCGTTTTTGAGCTAGTTGAGTGTGTTCACAGACACACGGATACATGAACCTTTTTCTGAAAATGCCTTTTTTGGATACAGGGGACCCTAAAACATATATTTCCGGTGAAATCTCAGTATCGAATTTTATGGTTGAGGCAATACCTTCTCTATACACGATGTACATAGTACGTATAGAGAAAGTAAACATTGATTAAGAAGCAAGACTTGTATGTTGACTGAAAAATACTTTTTACAATATGTCAATGTAAATGAAGCTGTTAACACAGAGAGAGATTTCAATTTACACATAACTACTGACATATCAATACTTAATTGAATTCCATGTGAGCCTAACGCTTCTCTACAGCGATTTAGATGTGACAATTCCTAACAAATACAACACTTCTTATATTGGACAATTAAACACAGCTAAATTAGCGACATCCATTTGGTACGGTGTTAGGATTTGATGTGGACGGATCTTCCAGGACACTAGGACAGAGCACCGAACATAAGCCCTTGTTGCCCTTATCCTCCTACGTAACCCCTGGAAGGAATATGGGGAATGATCCGAAGAGCGACCAGTTTCGGATGAGGATAGGCGAAAGCATGGACGGGATTCCTAACGGCTACGTGAAACGCCTCCGACAATGGTCTCTCCAAGCCAAAGGCGAGATCCCGATCGAGCGGTTTCGATCACATTTTACAATGCAAAAGCCAGCTTCAGCAGGAAGCCGCCGAAAACTGTTGCCTGGTCCTTCAATCCTTAAAGAGAGATGATTATATAATGATGGAAACAGGAAATGATGTAAAATGCAAGTTATATAATGAAATTAAATAGCTTTGTCCTGCCGACCGGGGAAACCCACAAAAACCCCATACAGTATTAAGGAACTAGGCGTTAATATAATGTGCATTTATTTTAGGTATTTATTTTAGTACAATTTATTGTGTTTTCCTTTAACTTCCTCAACACAAGATTTAATGCCTTCTCCTGTTTATTGAAATCAAACGTACTGCTCGTATTGAACTTTAATCCGTATACCTATCTACTGACATCTCTCTAAGCCTAAGCAGGTTTATATTTCACAGCCGCCGTCCGTGCTTTGTCAAGATACATGGGTATATAAGTGAGCTTTGAACAATATTACCCTCATTAATTTTCTCCTAATGTTTCGTCCCCTTCATGCGTCAATTTTCAGAACGGAGTGTTGAGCCTGTTTAATCACTTCTCATTATGTATAGCGGGTTGCGTTTCTTCTGACATCTTTTGTCGATGCTAGTATAAAGAGTTAGTAAATAATATTTAAAATAGACTATTACTTAAATCCAAGGTTAATGCATAAAAACCTTTCTTGGAATTGATAACAGCTCTGAATGAAGAAACTGTTTGACTTTTCTACTGTTTGATCTTTTAGAATTCCTTTTTCTAGAGAACAAATCTTCCCAAAATGTTTGTTGTCATTTCTGTGTGTCTCTCACTTCGCTGAATGTCATCACCTGCGGTGCCACAAGTAGTAAAAGGGGGAGATACACAATATAAAAAAAAACTTCGCTGAGCGATATGGCTTTCTAAATTATCCCGTTGTAAGCGGGTTGAGATGGAGCACCGTATTGCTTACTTTAATCCTTAGTAAATAAATAAGTGATGTCTAGGTTTGTAATCTTGGTAACCGATAACAAATTGATTGCAGTGCGTGCACAAATAAGTTCATTCTTGTCTATTGAGATAAAGGCCTTGCGTCAAGTGCAAAGAAGATCATGAGCTGTTAAACACTTGGTTTTATTGGACGATATTTGAAATAAGTGAGGAAATAAATCAGTTTGCATACATGTTTTACCCATTTTTCGTTAATAACGATTATTATAACATAAACATTGTTTTATTTTCCTGAAAGCTGACTGAAAATGCTTCATATACCTGGCAGTGAAGGTTTAGCTTTTAACGGAAGCCATTCATTTTAGAAACTTAAGTTAACATTTACTAGCATTTAGTAACATAGAATAACATTTTTGAAGCATTGCATTTTTACCACCCTTGTTTCTTGTGATAGAACTATATTATTAACACACCAAGCAGGACGCTTGTACCAATAAATGTTAAGGCTGATTATTTGAATGACTTGGAAATTGATTCGGGAGAACCAGATTAAATTTTGCAAGCACATTGGCATTATTACCAAAGAAGGAGACAGGGGATTATATATAAAACAGATATATAAATAGGGTATAGTATAATTTTTTTTTATCTTATATTAATAAAATGGCAGAAATGGAGCAAATCCAGAACTTCACTTCGTCACAGCCTTCTGTACATTCTAAGGTGTGTTTGTTGTCAACACTGGTGCTATGAAGGTCAAACAACAACGGACTAGGACTCACCATTGCGAATATTCAATGTATTCTTCTGTTTCCACAAAAATTTCAACTAGAACTTTATAATGTAATATCCAAATTAGTATCCACATTACGACACACATTAAAAGTGATATTATTTTTCTCGTAGGATAGCTACATTGGGCTTTCAATATCTTTCCGTAAGCATGCCTATTCTAAAAAAAACCCTTATATGTTCCATCCACATGACTTTTTGTACATCTCGGTAACAAATTATTATTAAAACTGCTAACCGAGATAAACGTTAGCATAACTGGTATTATTAATTGATTTCTTGTAAGTAGAAAGGAAATAAAGTAATACAATAGGCTGCAGCGTAGATTTCGATGCTTGTTAGTGGTGCACGTTATGTGCCATATGCGGGAGTATTTTAGTTTGTTGATTTTACGCCTCCCTTTGGGTGCTTATGTGCAGCGTAACTAAGTGTCACTTCCAATCAACTCCACTACACTCACGTACCTGGTACTGAAGCTCTTCTGGGATGAGTTGCCACGGCGTTGCTCAGTCTTGCATAAACACTGACTGTTCCAGGCGTGGATTTGGCTAGTGGGAGGAGTTGTAGGAATGCTCTTGTAATTGTTAAGAAAACACTTGTAACCTTTTACTGCTGTTTATTCTAAAGGAGTTTTGAAGACAAGCACTTGGTTATACATTTTATACTTCTGACTGATGTTCTTTAACACTTACTCACAAGTACTTTCAATTACACTGTTTTAGTTGAGTACATGGCAAAATTCACTTTCACCTAATCACGAGCCGACTGTTAAATAGTTGAGCGACGTTACTTTACTTCACATACAGTTTCTTATAATAAACTTACTTCTTAACAAACGACCTTGCCTCTCTCACGGGTGAATTCTTAGCAAAACGACCTCGATGTGCCAAATCTTACTTCTTATATACAAAAAACGGTGTCATGGTGGCTTCTTTCTGATTGGTTGGAAGGTCCCCCAAAATGACACCATCGTTACCCAAAAACCATTGCAAATCTCCCAGAATGCGTCATAATAATCATGTGATACCACGAACATAAAGAAGAAGTCCCCTTGTGTGCTTTAAACTGTGGTTTCCCCTTATACTAAACTCGAACGTGACTTTCACAAAAGAAGTAACTGGCTTCTTGGTTCCTATGCATACAACTTATTAAATATTAACTTTCTTTACATACATTTAGATAATTAATAAAAATGATTATTATTACGAGGCTAATTAACGGTCTCAAGGCTAAAGCGATAGTCGAACCTTTTAAAAGCTGGTTGCCATGTGGTGGAAATCCTTTCTTTGCATTACCAGGAGTTGACAAATTCCCATATGTGAAAGTTTTAAGTATTTTAAAACTGAAGCCAGTGTAAGGAATATCTCAAAAATGGTCAACTGCATGAAAAAATTCATAGGATATAAATTGTGCGTTTTAACGAGATATAAATGGTTTTATATAGTAAGCTTTAGCCTATCTATTACGGTTTATCAGTTGTGCAAAATTCAGCAAAATTCATTCAGAATAAGATGCTATTCCCAGAAAACTCAAGATATATATTTTATTTGTCATGTGAATATCTTTAATGTATTGTATTTTTAACCAAAACCGTCAGTCATTTTTGAGGAGATCAAAATTTTCGATTTTTTCCCATGTAAAGGATATTTGGTGTGAGGTGATTTTCCTCAAAACCTTCGGTCGCACCCTTGAAAGATACTAGACTTAAACACCCTGTGTCGGTATTTTATCGATTTTGCCTTTCGGAGGTGTCATGCTCACAGACACGTGATGGACACGCATACACACACGGAAGCTTTACTGAAAATAATTTTTGTATGCAGGGGACCCTAAAACGTGTACTTCCGGTGCAATCTCAGTATTGCATTTTTGAGTGAGGTACAACACCTTCTCTACATATGTGTCATGTACTATGTAGAGAAAACTTTAATTTTAACAATTTGTATCATAAATAACTATAACTGTTTTGTACTGTATTTCATATTGTGACTCACTTAATCAAAGTAAAATGACGACCAGAAATAGGGCGAAAATAGTTGTGCTAACAGTGAAAGATTAAACATTCTAAAGGACTTTTCTAGGTACATTTTCTCAGGATTGTAAATTTTATTTCTTTTTAAAGAGGCACGAGAAGCATGAGGGCTGGACAAGGAATTCCACATTGTAACTCAGCAAGTGGAAGCAGAAACAGCAGACAATCGCAGTTGATCTCGTTAAACAACCTGTAATTACGATAAACATCGTTTGCCTTTCATCCGTATGCATTTTATGGGAGCGGCGGAAAGAGGAGGGGTGTTGGGCGGAGTAGCACTTCAACCCTCACACTTTATAGACTTGCAAGGTGTTTTACAGCCTGCAAGGTGCGTGGTGGCTCTTTCATGTTCAATGGATTCTTCTCAATGACGGAAGCGACACATCGTCTTAACCTACTGCCGCGCGGTTCTCCCCTTCAGCATCCAGCCTGCTCGGGCAGTCAGCAGTTCACCAGCGTAAATATAGAGGATACATGCTCCAGTTCGAAAGTTTTCGGCAATCATATATATTACAATAGTGAAAAATTTTATGTGTTCCATTTACATGACTTTCTCTACATATCTGCAACAAATTATTGTTAAAAAACTTCTAATTACTTCATGTTAATGGAGAAAACATTAGCAGAAATAGTCTTATTACCTGTTTCCTTGTAAGTAGAAGCAAAATAAGGGAGTACCACTGGTTAAAGTGCTAGTCAAAATCTGGTCCTATGTGATTGAGGTTCCTTTTTTTGTATGGGCAGGAGTTGACAAATTCCTATATGAGAAAAATAAAGCTGAAGCCAATAACAAGGAATATCTAAAAAACTATCAACTCCACGAAAAAAATAGTATAACATACTACCCATACTACCCTATACATGGAAAGATGTTCTAAAATTTTGTTTTTATTCAAAATTCTTCCAACGATTTTGATTAAAATACCACATATTAAAGCAATTTCCATCACAAATAAAATGTATACCTTGAATTTTCCGGTAACAGCTTCTGAGAACTGTTGTTCATTTTGAATGAAGTTTACTGAATTTTACATACATGGTAAACCGTAAAATTTTACTGTACAAAAAATGTAGAGCTCATTAAAATACACAATCTATGCCATACACATTTTTTCATGGAGTTTACCGTTTTTAAGATATTCCTTTTAGTAGTTTCATTTTAAAGTACTTAAAACATTACTCATGCAGGAACATGTAAATTTATGGTCACGCAAAGAAACGGCTTTTAATCCCATTGCAACTACATTTTAAAACATTTTACTGTCGGTTTAATCTAGTGTATTGCTTTATTTCCCTTCTACTTACAAGGAACTAAGTAATTCAATCGTTTCTGCTAATGTTTATCTCGATTAGCATGAAGTAGATAGAAGAATAAGCTTATAGATAATCTGTTACAAAGGTTCGTGTATGTATGTGTGTGTGTCTGTAGATAGCATAGATCATAAACGAAAAGTCGGAAAAATACCAAACTTGGTATTGATTTAGTATCTTCCAAACATGCGACACAGCATTTTCAAGAAAATCCCCCACCCCAACTGCTCTTTACATGGAACATTTTTCGAAAATTTTGATTTTTTTAAAAACGTCTATAACGACGTTAAATATATTTACACCACAAATAAAATATATGTTGAACTTTCTGGAAATAGCTTCTGAAGAACTCTTTATACTGGTTGAATTTTGCATAATTGTGCATAACAGTTAAACTTTAGGGATAGACAAAAACTTAATACACAAAAAATATAGATTTGGTTAAAATAAATCATTTATGTCATATGTGTTTTGTTTTTGTTTGTATATTTGGCTGTTTTTCGAGATATTCATTATTATTGGTTTGAGTTTTAAAATAATTAAGCTTTCTCAAACGGGACCACGCAAAGCGAACAGAACCCTAATTGTTTCACATAGTGACTAGTTTTTAAAAAGTTTGACTATCCGTTTTGCCTACTCTATTTCCTTATTTCCCTAACACTTACTAGGAGTCCAAAAATAACACCAATTCTGCTAACAAATTAGTATGACGTAGATAAGAATATCCTTTTCTAAGAAAAGTTTATTTGTGGAGCAGCTAGAGAAAGTTATGTGAATGGAATATGTCAGATTTGTATTACTTTCAATGGTACTATGTACAACGTACATTATAGAAGAAAATGCACTGCACCCAAAAACTCGATACCAGAAGTACATGTTTTAGACCCCCTGAATAACAAAATAAGCAAGTAAACAAAAATTTCCGTGCGCGCGATGTGTGGGGTCCTGTGTGAATGTGGGCAGTATAGCTCAAAAACGATAAGTTCGTTAAATACAACACTTGGTATTTAAGTTTAGTATCTCCCAAGGATGCCACTCGAAGATTTGTCAAGAAACTCCCCTATCCCAAACTAACTTTATCATCGAAAAAAGTGCCACAATTTGCAGTGTTTCAAAAATAGCTCTTAACGATTTTGCTTAACATACTGTGTATTTAAGATATTTACATGAAAACTAAAATATAAATCTTGCATTTCCTGGGAATAGCCTCTAAAGTCCTCTTCATTCCGAATGTGTTTTGCATAACTGGTAAACCGTAAGAGATAGACAAAAATTTATTGTACATAAAATGCAGATCTCAATAAAACACACAATTTTGTCATATACGTTTTTTGTAGAGTTAACTGTTTCTGAAATGTTCCTTTTTATTGATTTCAGTTTTAAGTAGCTTAAACTTTTCTCAAATGAGAGGTACTCTTTCTTTTCATCTCTCTTTTCATTTAGCCCTAGCCATACAAACCGAATTTCAATTGTTTCAATAACGACCGGTTTTTAAAAAGATTTGACTATGGAGTTAGCCTAGTGTATTGCCTTATTTCCCTCCTACTTAGAAGGAACTAATACAACCATTTGTGATTTTTTTTTCAGTACAATTTTCTTTCGTCTTTTGTAAAATCGGTATAAATGTTAATAGTGACGGAATTTATATTCAATCCGCAACAATCTCTCTAAAACACACAATATATTTCAAATAAAGTTTCACGTGGCATCACCCAGGTTTGCTTTCTCTATTGCAGAAAAACTTAATGGGTTTGTTAAGATTCGGTGGATTCCGAATATTATAAATTAGCGCCGACGGTTTGCCGGAATTTCACAGCTCTTCTACGTGTCAGTAATTAATTCTACTTGCATGGGTCTGTCGATTTTAAGCACACTTAAAACCATCAGTCTGAGTCGGGGTTGAGCCCAAGAAGTTGAGATCAGAACGCCAATGCCTAACCATCTGAGTCATCGAGACTTCCTAAGTATAATAAATAGAGGGAGAACGTGTTGTTTTCCATTAAAAAAACTCGATATTCATGCTTTGAGCCTCTCTTAATATTAATATGAGTACATGTTTAACAAATGTCCCTGTATGTGTGTGTGTGAGAGAGAGAGAGAGAGAGAAGAGAGAGAGAGAGAACAGCATAACTTGAAAGCGAAAGATCGGTTAAATGCCAAATTTGGCATTGATGTTCAGTATTTTTGAAAGATACGATAGTCCTTTCAAATAGAAATTTTCTTCATTGTATCCAAAGAGCATGGAATTTTAAGTCCAGTCATAAACTTTTATAATAATAGTTTGTAAGGTATGTATCAATAATAAACGATAGGAGGCAGAAAAAGACATGTGAATGTAATGCTTTTGATTTTTGAGTTAACCAGTATTTTTCGTTGCAATTTTTAAAAACGTTTTATCTTTTTAAAATGCTTTGCACTGTTACATTCCCTACCACTTACTTGGTAGGTAGGGAAGATATTATACCCTACACAACAATCTGATATCGAGTTTTCATCTGAACTACAAGTTTTGAGCCACCTGAATCAAAATATGTTTATGAAAAATCCTTTCGCGTGTGCGAGTGTGTGAACAGCATAATTAAAAGATGAAAAATTCAATTATCTAAGTTGAGTCATTTCTAAAGATATGAAAGAATGATTTTGAAGAAATTTTTCCATTTAGATATATAAAAGTATTCGAAATTCTTTATTCACGTGTTTCTCGTGACAATATTAAATTTTAAGTTCAGCATATAGCGACTCTATTTTTTTAACACCTGCCTAATAATTTCCTTCATTCTATGTTCCTTGTATGTTACTACAACGAATTGTGTAATAAAACTAATTCTGCAAAGGTTTATCAAGATGATCACTAAATAAATAGAAAACTAAACTTTCGCAAGAATATAGTTTATAACAGATATTTAAAAAGCACGTAGAGAAAATCAAGTAAATATAACAGATTTGTTTGTGGTGTACATAATACACATCGATGTATATATATACATATATACGTATGTATCTTTATTTAAATTTGTAAACTTTATTGAGCACAGCGGTACTGTACAGTTTTGCTAAACATAATTTACAAAATCACATGTGATTATTGGGTGTAATCCAGCGCTAGTCCCAAAATTGTACATTTTGATAAATTCAAAGGAGATCACCGTGCCAGAGCGTCTTTTGAGTCTTCGGCGGTAAGGAGTAGGAGAGAGCAGTACGTTTCACTATTTCAGATTCAGACTTCGGTTCCACCTTTTTTGTAGGAACAGGATTTCATAGCTTTCATATTATTATTGGAACTACATTGCTCATTTCATATTTATTTTATTATTGTTTTAATGTTTAATTCCCATTTTACTACTCTGGCACCGCAGACGATGACACCGCAGAAACGGGAGAACCCGGAGAAAACCCGGGTTGTCCACCACAAATTCCACATGCCGTCGCTTGGGATCGAACCTTTACATCAAATAACCACTTTGGTCTTGGAGCAGCTGCCTGATATTGGCGTTGATGTGGTTTGATTACATAAGTATGACATAGAAGTGGCTTGTGGTGTTGTTTGAAGGACTTGGGCAACTTCTTGTAGCTGTAAGGAAGACAGGAAAAAACTCCGGAAGCTAGGTCACATGCTGGGTGGTGTTGCGAACGTACTAGGAGTTCTTATAGCCAGGCATAAATATCTGTTGTTTCTGTTTTGTTTTTATTGTTTCATTTATATAACCTCCTTTAAAATCTAAGGTCATATCGGGGGCTTTGCATTGGAAACGACCCGTCTGTAGGTTCTTTTACGTTGGGTTTAAATTGCTTTATTTTCCTCAAACACACACACACACACACATATACATTGCTCCAGACTCAATGGGGGTTAGGGAATAATTCTGGTTAAAGAAAAATTCCCCGTCCCAGCCGGGAATCAAACTAGGGACTTTCGGATGAGAAGTCACCTCCCGAACCACTCGACCACGGGGGCAGTCTAAATATCGGTTTTGGATTCTCTAAATTCGGTTGATATGGGAAGGTGAGGCCGACGACAGATAAAGTAGATATAACTGTACTGCCATGTGGGTAGAATGAAGGATGCTTGATAAAAAGTAGTAGAGATTGTGAAGAGACTAGGTGTCCTGCTTGATGATGCTTTGGCGGAGGTTCTATACTAAGCATATGCATGAAGGTTCCGAATGAGCTTGCTGTCAAAAAGGCTCAGTTATCTTGTAAATTCTGATGGGTACTTCTAGCCCTGCCATAAAAACAGGCTGGTGAATGACTTTTTGTTTCTTTTGAACCTGACTATTATGGATTTTTAGATTTACATCAAGATGCAAAATTTTTACACCACAGATGATCATTGTCACAGAAGCTTTGGATCATCAGATATGGAAGCCCAAGTACCCGTATTACAGCAGCGACATTAGCAAATCGGGTACTAGTGAGAAGAGGATCAGAGAGAAACTCAGAAATATTTATGAGATAAAGAAAAGGTCACAGAACAATCTCTTTTGAACACCGGAGTAACTTACTAAGGACTCTAAATACGCAGTTTCATATTTTACTGGAAAATTGTGGCTGAAGTAAGATTGTAACATTCTATATAGTGTATCAAGAATATAGGGTTTGTTTGAGGAAATAGTCCAAGACAAACAGAGTTTTCTTCATATGTCACCAGTATTCTAACAACAATTCGATACATTTGGCAATCAGGAATGATGAGATCGGAAACCAAACTGTGTAGCCGGTATAATTACTCGAACTTGAGTAATGTGTAAGTAACGAAGATAGTAGTAGTCAATTAAATAATTTAGAGGATAACGATAAAAGACTTACAGGACGATAGTTATGTTTCTTTTCATGCGTTTGAAGATTTAGGTATCGGAACAATTTGTATGCTTCCACTGCTGAGGAAAGTATGTGATTTAAAAATGGTGTTGAATATCTGCGTTAGAGAAACAAGAGTCCTTTTAGGGAAGGCAAACAGTAAAGGTTGAACGATTAAATCACGACCGGGTTATCTTCCTTGATGTTCATTGTGTAGCATTGTTCACTTGAGTAAGAATGAAGAATTGGTAGAAAGGGGACAGTTGTAAAGGCTGTGAAACACTGGATGGGCAGAGTCAGATTGATAGATTCCTTGCCATAGGCTGAATTTGAACCACATACGAGTCAGTTTTGGAATTTAATGTCATGTCGGTATGATTTCATGGTAGCTCTGTAGTAAGAGAACGAATTATACCATTAACAGCTTAAGAGTAAATGAAAATCTTAACTTTAAGTTTAACCTGTAGCAGCAACAAGAATTGTAATTGCAATAATCGCATTTATTAAATTCTCCCATGAATTTAACGAAAAACTTATATTTACAGGTAACCCGACGGAAACCGGAATATCTGTTGTTCAAATCCCGTCTACAGTATCGAAATTTTCATTCTGACTCTGTCCACCTCCTGTCCTACACATAACTTGCGTGAAAAAAAACACTTCATTAACACCAGTTGTGAAATATTATTCTGAATTTCATTATAAATGTAAAATATAACTTAAAGGAACTGATCAACAAGTAATTCAGCAAATGTATGCACTTCTTCTTCTGTAATTGGAAACCATTTGTTTACAAATTTTAGTGAAAGTACTCTGCCAATTGTTGGTTACTTGTTGAGTTTTCGTCCATAAGCTTTGTGTATATCGCTCGGACTTCAAAGATTTCTGCAATTTTTTGGTGGCTCGATTTTAATTAGTCTTTTATGGAGGATAATTGGTCATTTCCCATAATTTTCTGCATTGCTCTATACTTTCTCAATTTACTACTCAATGTACATAAAGGGTATTATATTCCATCACAAATTCGACACCAATATTTCACGGATATACAAGTTTTTAGGAATCCTGAATCCAAAAAAGAATTTTTAGAAAAAGGTCAGTGTGTGTCTGTGTACAGCATAATTCAAAAACGAATAATTGATTAAAAATCAAACTTGGTATTTAAGTTAAGTATCTTCCAAGGATGTGACACAAAGACTTTCAGAAAAAGGCCCCCCATCTCAAACTAACCTTTAAATGAAAAAAATTAGAAAATGTTACTTTTTAACAAAAATGCTGTAATGATTCTAAGATATTTTCATGCCAAATAAAATGTAAACCTGTATGTTCTGAAAATAGCTTCTGAAGACTGCTTCATTCTGGAAGACTTTTGCACAACTTGTAAACAAGAAAAGAACAAAAACTTATTTTATAGAAAATGTTCTTCACGTTAAAACGCACAACTCTTATACTCATCTTTTGAAGTTAAATATTTTAAATTGAAATCTTGTTATTGATTCCAATTTTGATTTTTTTTTCAAGCAGGAAGTCGCCAGTCATTTCATATATTTTTTTCTTTACTCCTGCAAATAGAACCGAATTTCATTTTTTTTTCACATGACGACTAGCTTTTAAAGGATCTTACTATGACATTATCCTAGTGTATTCCCTTATTCCCCTTCTATTTATAAGAACTAAGTATTAAGACCATTTCTAGTAATGTTATATTGATCAGTGTGAAGTAGGTAAAAGATAAGCTTTTGTAAGAATAGTTTGTTTGTTGAGCAGGGAATGGGATACATCGCATTTTCTGAGAGTTGTGCACTAAGAGGATAGGTTAACATTTTGAACTTGTTGTAAATGATAGGTTTGTTATGAATTTTCTAAGCTTGCAGTATATTGGATGCCCGCCTTAAGTTCTGTTAAAGCTCCAAGGATATCGCGTATGTCAAGGAGAGATATATAAAGATTCCACTTGAAATTAGGTACCTATATTAAAAAAGAGTACGCACATTGTGATTTGGGCTACTTACGTTAAGAATAACTAAAGCAGAATAGTGGTCAAAACTTAATTCACGTAAAACTGTTGGATTTGAACAAAGACATTTTTCCTATAAGGAAGTCTAGGATATCTCCATCGTCCGGATAGTGACAATATCTATCTTGACGGGTTATAGCAGTTCTAATCTGAATTTAACTACGTCATGCAAAATGTTTCCTCTTGCATTAGTATTGTCAAGCCCCAGCGAGGATGCGTACCGTTGAAGTCTCTTTCCGAGTAAAAAATGTGAATTTATTACCTGTGCTACGACTCAGAATAAAATGAGCGTATTGGAAATTGCCTGCTGTAATTTATTTGTATGTGACATGTATGTTGTACTGTAATGAATTGTAATGTTTCATGAGTTAGAGATCGCTTTATGAAGATTGCAGAACCGTCTGTTTCTTTACTAAGATATTCAACTCTACCGTCACTGTATCCAGCGAGCAAAATAAGTGTGATACGGTGCTACTTTCCTTTCAATTTTTAATAAGGTGTGAATATTGTAGATTTTAGAAAATACTCCAATTTTGACATTTATAGTTGATACTGCGACAGTTCCAATTTTTAGGGATTTTGAAGATGTATTATTTTTAGGAACTACGGCAGAACTTGAGACAAAGTTTGCATTATTGGGTGTATAGCAATAAAAGATAATCAATTTGCTGAAGAAGTGTATCTATTTTAAGCTCATTGTTCTGTGTTAGATTAGAGGACTTCAGCATAGACGATACATATGATTTTCTTTGGAATTTTGAGACGGTAACTGGGATAATATAAGGCGCTTCGTTGTAGCTTAACATGGACAGGGCCACCTTCATAACTTTGTGCATGTTGGTATTTTCAATTTACACAAATTGCTGGAGCATTGTTTGGTTTTGAGCATTTACTCGACGCATGCTGTTCACTGCACTTAATACATCGTGGCAACTTGTGGCAGTAGTTTCTATTGTGACAAAATGCATGCCTTTGAATAACAGTATCTCTAGGTTTAGGGTGTTTTACTTTGATTATAGCACATTTCGGCGTGGTTAACTCATAGATGTTTCCACTATTTGAGTTCGGCTTGAGGTCCAAAAACAATAAAGACACGACTACTTTAGTCACGGAATGATGTACAAGAGGCATTTCTACAGGATCAAAACCATGAGTGGAAGTTCTTCCATAATAGCAATCCTAACATACACTCTTTACAAGTGAACACTTGTATTTGTTCTTCGCTTGAAACTTGAATTCGCCTGTTTTTCATCCAATTAAGCAATAGCTTTACGGTAGCCTTTAACTGTGCCCATCTAGAATTTTAGTTTTTGGTTTTCAGTGGCAGCACGTTTAAAATGACCAGTTACATTGCAGTAAATTTATGTATAACACTCTTTATATTGGTTATATTCCTCACGTGAATTGGAGATTTTGTTTGCTCCTCTTTGGAACATTGCTACTCACGATTTATCGAAGATCAGTGGATGTATTTGTTAGAGCAGTAGTAGAATTTGCAGAAGCAAACGGAGAAGGAGTTTGCAGAGATCTTTATTTAGCTTTATTTGTTCCTTTACGTTAGTAACAACGTTAGCTACTTTGATGGATGATGAGATAACCTATATGAAAGCGGAGCACAAGCTCACACTAATATCGCCCACTACTAATATGGTGCAGAGTTTTATTGTTGCAGCAAGAAAACAATAAAAGGTGATTTAAATACTGTGCATCTCTAATTCACCGTACCAATTCGCTTAAATAAATCCACTAAGAAAGACATGCAAGGCTCCATAACACAAATCATGACCTACCTGTTGTTTTACTCTTATTTATATGTACAAGATATACAGTAAGAAATTCCATAAAGTGTTTGTCTCCATCTTTAAACATTCTAGCACCCAAATTAATGAAAATAAAATTATGATTTTTAATGCACACAAAAAACAAATTATATTACAGTTCAGATATGTTGATCCTTTTCTTCTCCATAGTTTCCATTTTATATATTTTATAAATTTTGGAAACTGACCCAATGTTGCAATTTCTTTTATATTGTAACGTTCCTGTCGATGGCTTGGGCCTGTTTTTATTCTAGCCTAAGGGCTTATCGGTATCTCAACTTATTACATATCTGCCTGGTGTGAATTTTTTTATGCACAATACACTAATTCTCGTTGCGAATTTGACCAGCGTAGAGACATCCCGTATCAGATCTTGAGATATTCAATTCTGTCAGCTTAAATATCTGTGAGGTGTCGGCGTTCTGTTAATCTAGAAGTTTCATGAGTTGCTAAGTTCTGATATCTGGGATTCGTTTCTAGCCCAGGTATGCTAGGAATCCTATTGGCTTTAACCTTATCTTATCGCTTTCAACAAGATTCCACATATGTAATTTAATTCGGCCATGATAAGAGAGTGTTTGGGTGTGGGCGCCACTGTTATGTTGACAGTGCGTAACACACAAAAATTTACATCCAAAGGGAGAAGGGGAAGATAGTGGGTCCGTACAATTGCACAATGAAAACAGTATCAACCTGCTGATGTCTTCACACTATTGGTACTCGGAATTAGCAGCTCTGATTGCACTTTCGATGCCCCGCTGGCTTGTTTCGAAACAGTGTAGTTACTTTTCCAACTAAACACTTCATAACTGGGCTCAATTTTCATCTTCATTCTAGTCTCAAAGATAATCTCTATACTTAACTCGTAATGCACACCGAATTTTTGCTCATATTTGGGAAATTTTAAGTTTCTCTTACAAATTACAAAATTAAAGCAGAAGTGTGCTAAAACAAAAGCAGATCTTCTTGAGGGCATCTCGCACCCAGTCTCTGTCTGCTTAAAAAGTATTATGTTCCAAAGAAAGTGCGTGAGGGGGCATAAAAATCATTGCAACAATCTTCTATCCCAAATTTCAACTTTCGTGACTACAGTTAATTGCCTGGCAAGAACTCATTTTGACATCACACAACCACTAACCTGTAATTATTATGGATGTGGTGCAGGGAATGGAACCTGGATCATGCTAGCTTCCAAATCAATTAGAGGTATCAGGGGGTGGGAGGTGCAATGAAATAAATGTAAATATTTTGTTCCTTGTGTTATTGGCAAGTATTTTTGTTTTGTTTTATTTTTCACGTTTGTATCCATTTTTTTCTTTATTGATTTTTTTTCTTAAATATCATAGCAATGATTTATGTAGACTGAAATATTTAATCTATTTTTAAAGACCAGAATATGGTATTTCTGGACCCACTCTCTTATTCTCATCCTTAATATGAAAATAACATTTTGGATTTTTCAATGTATTTGTTGTCAAATTTTCCAGACAAAAAATTCTTTTGTATATTGTTTGTAAACTTTATATTTATGAGACATATTCTCATTATAAATAACTGTCTTGACCAATTACCCCAGTGCAGTAAAACTGAATTCATGAGGTTTATAGATAAAACGCTTCGGACTCGTTAACGTTCCAGTCAAATAATTCGCTCAATAGGAAAGTATAATTAAATTCGGAAAAATTAATGGTGTAGCTTAGCATCTTCAAATATGTTTTTTTTTAAATCTAGGTATATAGTTTTTCAAATATAAATATAGCTAGGTTTATCAAAGTAGTATGTTCTCACAGACGGTGTCTACAATAGAAGTAGGTGCTACATCACTTTGAAACGTCTATAATTATAGAGACAGCCTACAGTCATACCATCGCTTGACTTTGACTGGACAAAATTGGTTATTTAATTTTCGTTAAGTGAATATTCAATAATTCACCGGAACAAAACTGTAACCGGAAAAAATACATATTCAGGAGAAAATAAAAACTTGTATGTACAATTTCAGTGATTTTTTCTGTTATCTATTCAATGAAGTCTTTTTCTTTTACAGGTAATTTGATTTCTACTCATTAATGAAATGCTACCGAAGTTAGCCATATTCCCTTTTATTACATCTTTGTTACATTATACATTAAACTATCTATATCGTGGAGTTTTACTTGTTCTAGCACACGCATAGTAGATAGAGACGGTATTGCATTCTATTAAATTATTCTATACCAAAATTTAACTAAAATACACATTTTGGTGTCCCATGAATTCAAAAACAAACATTTTTTAGAAAAAGAACCGCGCGCGTGTGTGTGTCCGTGAGTCAGTGGACACCATAACCCAAAAGCGAAAAGTCCGTTAAAACACCAAAATTGGTATTCAAATTCAGCATCTTACAAGGATGTGACAGGAACATTTTCAAGAAAATCCCCACACCACAAAGGATGCTTTAATGTAGAATATTTTGAAATTTGTTTTTTCAAAAATAGCTGTAACGATTTTGCTTAAAATCGCATTAAGATACTTTTTTTGTTACGAAATGTTTATTCTAAATAGTCTCTGAATTGTCTTGATCTGCAATAAACCTTAAGACGTTGATAAAGACTTACTTTACAAAAAATGTAAATCTCATCAAAACACGTCGGAATTTATGTCAAATACATTTTTGTGCAGTTAACCATTTCATAGATACCCTTTTTATTGGTTTAAATGTTTCAATACTTCCCTACCTATAATTTTCTCAAATTGGAGGTCGTCGTTCGTTTTTCTTTTGTTTTAATTCCTGGCCATATACATTTATTGAATTTTACATAGCGACCAGCTTTTAAACGATGTGACTCATTTTAGTCTAGTGCATTCTCTTATTTCCGTTATACGTACAAAAAAATAAATAACATTATTTCCAATTATATTTATCTGGGTTAACACAAAGCTGATAGAAGAAGAAGAAGAAGCAGCAGCTTTAGTAAGAATATTTTTACAGAATAGTTGAGAAATTCTTATGAATGGAACAAATCAGCTTTTCATTAGTGACAATGTCACAAGAAATTCTGAACTTTCGCATGCATGAGGTCATAGCTACAATTAATTAAAATTTAATCAAAGTTATTGTTACGCGGTTTCTCGGGTGAACTACTCAAATCAATTTTATCAATATCGATTTTTGTCACTAGAAATAATCAGTTCAACACCAATATAATCAAAGTTAGGGAGAAATTCAAAGTAACCAAGAATACATTGGGAGGGGCGTGGACAACTTCCTATTCGCTCACTGTTTAATTCAGTTAAAACTAATGTGTAAATAGATAGTTTAACAATGTAATTTCTCAAGTGTGATTTTAGGCAACACCAATTAATACAACTTTTAATAAAAATTTACATAAATTTAGCAATAGTACTTGATTTTTTTTTAAAGAAATGCTGCAATTGAAATAAAATTGGTAGAAATGTATCCCCCTTTTTTATGCATAATTTTAAAATGTTTTAAACTGAAAAGCATTTTACATTTTCATTCTTTATTTTGGGTTAATTTTATATTTTTTCTCCTCTACTTTACTGTATGAAATTACAAAATTTTGTTGCGCTTAAACATTTGTGTTTAAATTCAGAAAAAAGCGAAAGTTTAATTTTGAGTTTTGACTTGGCGGGAAGGTAACGTGATTGGGAGGTTGGTTTTGGTCACGTGCTCGGTTGCGTCACAACGGCTCTCCCCCGTGCTGCGCCGCGAGAGAGTAAGAGAGAGTCTAGCTGGGGTTGTGAGAAGCGACTAGAGAATGATGGCGATTGTTGAGCACGTGTTGGTGTGTGTGTGTGTTCCCTTCCTCCCGCTACCCGCGATCCAATGTGTGTCCCCTTCCCTCCATGCTGTGTACCCCTCCTTCTCTTTACCCCCCTCTTCATCATTCATTCCCTGATCTCTCTCTTTCCCACTGCTGTACCGTCGCATTATCATTATCTCTGTCGCACTTCCCTTCCCCTTTAGTTGCTGGGGTTAAAATCTCCCCCTCCGTTTGTGCTACCCCGGAGCACCCCTTGCCCCCCAACCCGTGGTTTGAACGTGGACCTAGAGACTACGGTTCTGGAGGGGAGCGGAGGGAAGGACTTCCCAACTACAGCAGCCGTAAAGCATCGCCAAACACTTAACTCACGTATCGCCATCAAGACAGCTCTAGCTCTGTGAAAACAGAGTCGAGGTGTCTTCCGAGAGTTAGGACTATATTGGCATTAAACAACGGGTTTTTTCCCTCCAAGAGTCGGCAGCAATCACACTCTTCGGCATACCGACACATCCACGTACGCCCCCTCCAGTGGCACTTATGTTTTTTTGTGTTGTCAGTCGCTATTGAAATCCCCACTCAGCCTACTCATTGAATAGTTGCACGTTCTGCCTATAATGCTTATGACGGACAAGATATAGAAACGACATTGACAACGGATTTCTTACGTTTACGTTATATTTTGGTTTTATTTTACTTCTGGTTTTTCGCCTCGACAACGATCATCTTCTAGATTCTTGACTACAATTTGATTTCTTTTACGTCCCATCGACGTCATCCTCCTCTGGCCAAGTCTACGATGAGGACTCACGAAGACCATCAGCGCTCATCATCTGTCAACATCAGCTGGATGTCTTGAAGAATTCTTCGAAGATGTTGCCCTGTGAAACTGCTTCTTAAAACGGTGAGTTGTGGGGCAACCTGCGAAAATAGAGATATCATCCTTTAAAGAATATCTAAGGGCAGGGGTTTGAAGTGTAACCTTCTTAATTTTTTATTATTCTTATTTAAAACAATTGTAGACACACCAGAATTCATCTGTTCAAATAATGGTTAATGGCACTGTCATAATTTACAAAATGTTTATAGAGTTAAATTTCAAGGGTTTTATGACAATATATGAAGCATACATATTGTGTGCGTTAATGTCACCCGCGTTAACAGAATATATACACAGCTTTGCAGTTGTATTGTTTCTACCAGAAGAAAAACCGAAAACATTTATGCGTCCGAAGTAAAACCACGTGGTGACTACTCGAAGCTTTCAAGTTGCTTTGACGTTTGCGCGGGATGGATCCATATGTGATTGACGTCACCATTTTTTCCACCTCCCCTAAGTTTTCTGTGTTGTAGTCTTTCTTGCAAACAATGACCTATAATTTTTGCCAGTTTCTGAAACATTTCATGAATATAGGTCCATAGTTCGATTCTAGGTTTTAAACATTTTTCCAGTAAACATAGTCAGCCTAGCTCTGAACTATAACTTTTAATTAAATAGCCAATTATCTTTATAGCTCTGATCAAAATATTATGAATTCAGTCACATTTATTTGCAGCAAACAAATTAAAGAAAACGTTAAATATATGATTTGTCTTACATCTAGTACAGTTAAAAACAAACTAAAAATTACTATATGTTTCTAAGTTTGTGGATTGGTCCTGAATTAGCAGATAAGATATGGTTATGTAATGTTAAGAAAAGAAGAAAAATATCGAGTAGATTGGATAAAACCTATTATAATATCCTGTTTTTGGAAAGAAATTGTATAGTTAACTTGCAAGTATTCTGTTTCGCAAAACATTTTAAACAAACCGATATTTTTAATCTTACAGCTATTCTTTTAATAAATTTGTGAATTTAGGATAAATATTTGTGTTGTGAACATTGCCGTAAAATGAATCAAAATGCCTCAGAATAGTAAATCTGAAAAAAAGAAGAAAAAGAAAGAAAGAAAGCCTGTTTTGTGTACTGAACAAAATAAGATAAATGCGCACACACGTATTTATGATTTATGCATTATAAACCTAAAATTATAATTCCATATTCAGTAAACAAGCAATGCAACACATAAAATAATATGAACGCTTTAATTGCCTATGATGACTACTCTCGGGTTCGAAGAAAAACGTACTGGTCATATTTCTCACTGCGTGTAATTTTCGTGATTATAAAACCATTTCTATCAGCACTTGGAGTAAACATTGCCTACTTGCGTATTTTTGTATAAATTCAAAGTAATCGTTAATCTTAATGCCGTATATTATATAATGGACGGATTTTCTTGTATACTTATCCGCTTTGGTGGTCTCGAAATCTAGCATAGAGACTTTATGTATTAGAATGGCATTACTTGTAAATAAAAATACACGAAGACTGGCGAAATAGTTGTAGGTAACTAAAGATGAAATGCCTTTACAGATAATAATTCTAATTTATTTGTTCTTGTGCCTTTTCATGAAATATCTCAGGTGTAAAGAATAATTGATTAGACTAAGTACAGTTCAGTCAACCTCTAAAACGTATAATTACACTCCATCTTCCACCAATTCTCAACCAGCTGTCCTTAGCAGGTGCAAAAGACTCAAATGTAAGGACTGGTTCCCCCAAAACCAACTTGCTCACACGTATCAGTAGAGCTCGGAAAAGGACTATGAATTTCCTAAAATATCTATAAAAGCCCTAAAGTATTCTAAAAAGATCTAATAATAAAAAGATAAGCATGTATGTCATTTAATTAATATTTAATTCACTTTTATTTTAATTACATAATTCATATAATAAATGTAATGCTTGACATTAAGCCTCGACGTCATTACCTCAGCCATTGTTAAAACAGAATGTGTGATGTTCTCCAAAATTAAGTTATTTGTGGGCTATGGCTACATACTGACACGTACATAGTGTGTCCGTGAGGGATTATGGACCTAATTTATCATGTAACACTCAAATGGTATACTTTGAAATGGAGTTAAACATTCTTGCTTAAAATATAAAATTCTGGTGATATAAAACATAATTGGCAAACCCTTTGTTAGTCATATTAATCTGTATAAATCACTTTTGTCTGTTCGAATTTGGAAAGATCACTAAAAGTTAGTCGAAATAAGATGAAGTATCATAAAAAATAGTGTTTAAAAAGGTTTAAAAAGGACAATAAGCACAAAACAAAAGAAAAAGGCAACAAAGAACAAATAAAACCCAGAATTTTCTGGACTACAATGGGCAAATGAATATATAGCCAAAATGAACTGATTTTATGTTGGGCCTCGTCTTCACAGGCTTATTTGTCAACTACAATAGGCATTATGTAACACAATCTCACTGTTATTTTTAACGAAATGTACTGCCAATGTGTTAACGTTTTTGTTTTAACTTTGATGGATGAAAATAGCTTCTAATAGAGTAACTTCACCTCAAAATTAACTTAGAAGCACAATAGGACAGACTTACTTAGAGAAAAGAAGGAATGTTACCGAAAAATGAAATTTAATACTATTGGTGCAGCTTATGTCATAATCTAAAATAATTAGCAAAACGGGTGGTGAAAATCATAGCTATGTTGATACTCTTCTGTTAATTTTCAACATGTATCGATTAATATTACCATACAACAATGTATACAATATTTATAGCTATTTCTGTACGCCATATTCAGTTTAAAACTTGGAAAACCTTGTTTTTAACTCCAGTGATTTTCAGCCCATTTCACATCATGGAAATTTTCTTGTATGAATCATAAACGTCCATATATTTCCATCAAATATGAAAGCAAGATATGCTTTGTTTTTCCTATAATAATATACTCAATCTTCTACATTGCTAAATATAATTCCTACGTTTAAACCCATGGGTGAATGTAAGTGCCAGAAAATTCAATGAAAATAATTAACGTTACTTCTAAAGTAGTTTTTATTTATAAAATTAAAGTAGAATAAAAAATGCAAGTATTTTAAACGATTAGATATGAAGCAGATCAATTAGTCTTTCTGTTAATTGGAAGAGTCTACAAATAACCACACAAATCCTTATCAGAATGTACAACATAGTAATACATATATTGCATCTTTTTCATGAACCAAAAATGTTTATTTCCTGCTCAAATATCGACTACAAAAATTAACACTCTGCATAAGAGTATGACATCCTATAACTGCAAGTTAAAATGGTTGTCATGCATTTAAGATATGTAATAATTATGTGGGTGAGCAGTTTTGCAATTTTCTAATTGTTTTAGCAACGTAATGCAATGTAGTTTTTTTTTTCAATAACTAATGTTCCATTTCTAATTTAATCTTTAGGTAAAAAAAACAACTAATTAGTATTTGGAGAATTAGTAACATTAAATATTTGAGGATTTTATATAACTTTTGTTTTAATAATTGATCATGGTTTATATTCTTAATGTGTACTTTTTTTAGCCAATATTATATATGAGCGTTTAGGTAGACGAATATTACTGATTAATAAATGTTTATTAAATTTTATGCCTAGAATAGCATTATGATAAGCTCCTTTCTGCCTTTTACCTATTTTCTTGCCAATACTTTTTTAAAAAGGAAGTATGCATATAACTACGGCTAATACCTATAGTAATATTGCTTTTAAACTAACTTAATGCAAAGAAATTGTACATTTATAATTACTAAAGAAAACCTTATTAGAATAAAATAGTTTGTTTCTGCTTTTGTCTAAGTAAAGTATCTGAGCCTATTAGGTTCCCTTTAGAGACTCATTTACTCGTTTTCGTCGTACTGATTTCTGATTTCTAAATGATTATTCGGAGTGAACCAATGTAGACTATCGCTTGGAATTCCCAAATTTCCCTTCTAAGAACCCTTAGGGCCTAAAGAAACTATACATAACTGTGCTCGATGAATGAGGCAAGTATGCTAGTTGATCACTAACACAAAGTTGCCTTAAATAATGTTGCAGATATAACAATTTCGGTAAACGTTCTAGTTTTATAATTTATGCTCTTATACGTAAATCTGCTATAGCATTTACTTCTGAAGATTCAGGTGGTTGCTTAATATATTTTTAAGAATGTATTCCAAAAAGTAACGCAGTAATATTAAACTTATTTAAGCAGTATAAACATATTTTAGCTTATCTAAATCCAAAATTATTCAAAGGCCATTCTTGTACGGGACATCTAATTACATGCTTTCTGTCTTTGAAGCAGTACTAAAATGAACAATGTGTAATGTGTAAGATAAGATCAGTAAAGTAACATATAAATTCTTTTGGGCATTCAAAATAGTCATTAACTAAACGATATGAGTTTTGTGATGTGCATAAGAACCATTGACAATGTTATTTTTGTACATATTAAGCTCTAAGAAACATTGTTTATGAAATGGACAACTGTCACGTGAAAATATGCACATCCCAACGTAACTTAAGATTATTCTTTTTTATACTTCAGCAAAAATATTAACTAATTCTGAAGATTGTTCAACAAAGAAATATTTTCGAACCTAGCTGCCCTTTTCTGTTCGAACCAAAGATCGGATGTCTTCATCAGTATTTGTGCTGATCTAAGTGTTTCTCTTTTACTTGGAATAAGGAAAACTGTGAGTAAACAATCATGAAAGGAATAAAGAGATTTCTTTTATTGAGTAATAAGTATTAACTATAATTGAAATTTTATCAATCCTGTTGAACCTACATTGGCAACGAAAAGATTAAGTACAATCGCAAAATATTTGTTGGCAAACTAGTAGTGCAGTGGGAAAAATTGATATTGAGTTAATACAGAATATTTTGCAAATCTTAAGAAAATAAAAGTTAGGCTTACTCCAAGAATAAATTTTACTTTTACCTTTACGATATTTCTGAATTGTTGCATTTAAGCGTAGTAAATGTTCTACTGTTTTATGAAAAATACAGTTAAGTAGACCAACCTGAGAAATTTCAAATTCAATGTTTCTTAAGGAAATACATTAATCTTTTACCATTAGCTATGCGTAACTAATCATGAAATTTTGAAACAAACGCATCAAGTAGTTTTTAGAAAGAATATAGTTTTATTATTTTAACTACTCTACCGAAAAAGCTTCTAGAGCTTCAGTTTTCAAAATGTTGTAACAAAACTTCATATTCGCATTCCAGGAATATTACTTTAAAACTATTAGATAGGATTCAAAGTAATTAAATATTACTGCAGAAATACGTATGATAAATTGTCACTTCATATTTGTTTCATTATTTTTGGATTAATTAATGTTACTAACATAAAAACATAATTAATTTTACTTGCGTAGAAAATTAATTTGATAATTTTATTCATTATGATATTAAGATTCTCTGGTAGAAAAATCAAATTGATTGGTTGAAATCTGCACTGCAAGGAGCATTTTGAACATTTACATGTATTGGAAAATGCATTTAGAGAAACACGCCTTTGAATATTTGAAGTGTCATTCTCATTTGTTAACATTAAAACTTCCATTTCAAAGGTCACGCGACAAGTGCAAGTGACTGAAAATAACCTCGGCATACTAGTCTGCAAGGACTACGTATATTTGTGTCATAAAATCCAGTTAACGTTTTGAAGAATTTTGATCAATTTACACAAGTTGGTCTTCTTAAATCGCGTAACACGCTGAAGACTGCTGAATGATCTTATCTTCTAAACAATGACCAAAGTGTATCAGCAAAAGACTTTCACTAGATGTCTTCTTTATAGAGTGTCTTCATATGTGTTTGTTTTATTTATACTAAGACATTTAGAAGAACTGGAAAGCTTCAAATACTCAGGTTACGTTTTTAAAATTACAACACTTAATGTGCCTTCTTTTTTGCTGATCCATCTTCCGGGATGCTCGCAAGAGTTCTTGAACCATAAAGCATGTTGATGGTCTGTATAATTTAGTCGTGTGACCGCGGTCGTTAAAGATGATTCAGTAAGAGAAAAGCAGCATAATACGTCGTTAATCTATCTTTCAGCAACACTCGTACCTGCAGAACGGAATTACCGACTTGGACGGCATTGTCTACTCATCTTGATTCGGGGTAGCACCGAACGGTGAATGTTTGTTTTTCTTGCCAAGGCGTCACGAGGGCGCTACTAATTTATAGTTCACTCCGAATAACCACAACCACCACCCTCCGAGAGCAGAAATAAAAAGAGAAGGTGGAAAAGCGTGTCAGACACGCATACCAACCGCGTGATATATTTTCTACTTCGAACTGGGGACAAAGGACGTCTGTCCGTTTGACTTTTATCTCACTTGATCGAGCAGTCCCTTCCTTGAGCATTCAGTTTTCATGAAATCTGCTAAACAGGTTCAGCATGTGTTTATTTATCATGAAATATATTAAAAGTTCTCTGCGGCACTTTGAACATTTTCTACTTTACTTCAAATGTTTTTTTTTTAAATATATTTGAGCGTCAGCAGTAACAGACATCTTTGGAAAATGACATGATTTCTAAAAAAAATCTGATAAGATAATGAACTTGCAGATTGATGTTGTTTGAAAAATATTATGAACAAATGAAATTAAATACTTTTGCTCAGTTTGCAAATCAGATGTCTAGGATAACTGTTCAGGCTGAAGAACGCTGATTTGCTAAAGCTAGAAGCAAATATAGCTTTGAAATATTATAATAATAATAAAATAATAATAATAATAATAATAATAATAATAATAATAATAATAATAATGACATGAAATCTCAGTTTTTAAAAGAAAGTCGGTTACTAAAATTTGCATCTTATTTGATGTTTTGCCTAACGTGTTAGTCTTAAATTGCAAAGTTCTCTAGATATGTCGAGTTGTTTGTATTTCAACAGCAGATACTGCTTACATATATAAGGAACGTATAACCGTTTAATACTAAGTAAACTATCATTTATTGATTTCTATTAGGTATATGATTTACTGGAAAATTTACATAACCTTTTAAAAGATAAAGGAACTGTTGATGTTATTAAAGTCTCAGCCAAATAATAATATTAAAAGAAACATATCCAAATCACTATTAACCCAAATTTTACTGTTGATAATAAATACTATTTGTTTGGTAAGTGAAAAAATCTTAGCTAAAACGTATTTAAAATTAACCTAAAGCTTATAAAAACTTAGTACCGAAAACAAATAAATAGTATAAAGTAAGTGGTAGAAATTCACTTAGATACAATGCCAAGGAATAATAAAATTAGACATACTTATGTGTTTAAATTTAGAGGTTAGTTTGTCTCTTTCACAAACAAGCAAAATAAACTCAGTATTTTGATTTGAAGTTTAATATTTACTCTTTTATAATTATGTTGTCTAATTTTTAAATATTAATTAATTTAGCACCATGTCTGAAATTTCAAAATAATAACAGTTATAACTAACGGTTCTCCTTTAGTCTTCCATAAAATATTTGACAAAACAGACAAGCTCCTAATGACAAAGAAAGAAAAAAAAATGAAAATTAATACTGAACAAATTTAATGGGATGTGAAAACCGTTTCTGCCTGTTTATATATATATATATATATATATATATATATATATAACTTTTTTGTTTGCCTGTTCACAAGATCAAAAACTTGGCGAGTCATTCATTTGATTGATGGCATGTGTTATACATGATCAGTGTTACATTCGTATGGGGCTATTTACTAACCACTATACGAACTATTCCTACAAAAAGCGTACTATACTGTTTCTTTTTAGTCGAAATATATTTTCAAATACTTTTCTTGTTTTATTTTTGTAATGTAATGGGTGGTTATGTAATGGATTTGACATTTCATGTGCTTTACAGGATCACAAAAAAAGTAATTAAAGAGGGAAAGAAAGAAAGAAAAATCAATGGCAACTTCCGAGAAAAGTATGTAAAAATGCAAACCACAATAGTAACAAATATCACGGAAAATGCTTAATTAAAAAAAAATCATTTGGTATAATTTATTTTTTAATGATACTTGATTTGTTGTGTACTAATATCTTTCCCATTTCTCATGCTTTACTATTCAAATAAACATTATTCAGAATGATGAGTACTTTAGAGTCTTGTGTTACAAAAGTTAAAAATATAAAATCTATTTACAATTAAATATTTTAATAAAACTGGACCTAATTTTAGAACCAGCACTTCTAAAAATGACCATGTACAGGTAGTTTGGGTTTTTTCTAGAACATATTACTGTCGTAACTTTGAAATATACTTAACTTCAATACTAAGTTTAATAAAAAGTCAATTTTCATTTTCGAACTATGCTGTGAACAGAGACATACTCACATGGGTTTTTTTTTTATTATTTGTTTATTTTCTTTTTTTGCGAGAGATTTCAGGGATCCTCAAAATGTCATGTTTTTATCGCACTTACTATACACAGGTTAGTGGTAGAGGAAGTAAAAATGGTATTCCATTACCAATCTGAAAACTTTTATCCCTACTCGAAATTCCTTATTGCAAGAAATGAAAAGCTTGCATCATCGAGGAAACTCTGAATGCTCTTTCGATTTGTTGTGCTATGAGCTAAAGTGCTGTAAAAACAATAAAAAACAAACAAAACCAATAACACTGCGGATTATGCTGATTATTTCTTTACTGCTGTCTTTTTATTTGTAAGCCCGTAATTACAGAATGTTTCTTTCATTCTAATAAAACATTAGAAAAATACACATTGTCAAATTTGCACAACTTCCATAGATCTTAATTAATTTTGATTTTCGCTTCACTAGAAATATAATTTTTAATATAGATACATTTATACTTTGAAAATTTACACAATATGCACATAAATACGCCCACATAAGACAACGTATTGAAGGATGTATTTATAAACGTTTTTAATTTGTGAAAATTAGCAGGTTACCTTTTGTATTTAAAAATATACGACACAATAACATTTAAACTAAATTGAAAATTATAGGTGCAAATCATCACCACACTTGAGCTCAATTACCAACATCTTTAATATCATGTGGGAACATGTGGGACCATATAAGATGTAGATTCACCGATGTAATGTGACCTGTTGATTGTGTTGTGTGTAAGCTACCAACAGTGTTACCTAGTTTCAAAACTGACTGAATTGCACTCTTTATACGAAAATGTCTAATGGTAAGTATATGAATCTAAAATCCATGAAATCAATAATAATAATAATAATAACAATAATAATAACAACATGAAGACCATGAAATCCTGTGGCTGCAAAGAAAGTTGAAGCGAAAACTGAATCTGCAATAGTGCATGGTACGTCAACATATCAAATACTTGTAAGATATAAAGAAAATACCTAATAAAATAGTAAACATTAGCCCTTAAGCAGACAAATATACAGGATAATTTGCAAACTGCTGCAATATTAAACTGAATAATAGAGCATACAAAATATGAATTATATTCAAATCAAAATTGTTCATACTATTGTAAATTTAGTAATTAACTCACATATACAAGCCTGTCCCTAGTAATAGAATTAATAAAAATTCTAATATGATGTAATATGGCTAGTCATGCTAAGGATGACATTTCTAATTAAGAATAAATATATAAAAGAATCTGAGCGGTGACCCCTCAGCGCCTTGCATACAATGAGTTAATTTCCATTTCTCTGTGTATATTTTCTTATGAGAAAATCTATTTTTTGTTATTCTTTAACCCTCTTCAATCTTGTCAATGTTATCTTTTATATGAAAGTTACAACATTTTCTTTCTCTCAGCAAGAAGTGAAGTTAATGCTTCTCTTTCACTGTTTCCAAGTGTAACTAAATATTCGGTTAGTTATCATTATTATGCCCTTCATATTTACAATCAAGTAAATAATATCTGTAATAACAAAAGACAAACGAATCTTAGTAATTTTTTGTTTGGAATGAACGAGAATTTTAAAATTTTATAGTACTTATTGACTTCTATAAGTATGAAATACACATTGGTGTGAAACGTCTCCAGAAACTGGATCGTTATCTTACATTGGATGAAGTGTAATATTTTTTTCTAGTTACATTGAACAAGAGCTCTTTCAAACACAGTTTCTCCTTTTTCGTTCTATTTGGCTGCTCCATCTAAAATCTATGTGTTCTATCTATATACAGAGAACTATTCTTCAGGTATTTCTAGGTCTGTCTTATTGGCATTCAAAATTTGTTCAGTTATCTGGTCATTATTCGTTCTTTTATGTACAATGGTGGGAAAACGTTACTCAAGCACGTTTTAGTAAAAATTATTCTTAGTTCTGCCTTAGAAAATAATTTACAAATAAATAAAATAAAATATACAGCCTGTCAGCTATTTTTTTTTCTATTTCTATTGTTTATGCATCTTCCTTTTCTTCAAATAGAATCATTGCAGCCTAAAAAATCCTCACAGAATAACTGGTACCATCACGGAACTAATATCCAGTATTTAATTTCCAGAATGTTTTGAATTTTAACAAACAATAGTGATATTAATAATATTGTTATATTTGTGATATTGTTTGTAGTGAGGCGAAAAATGTCTGAAAGCAGCTGTCTCATTTTCCATTTGTTTTTTACATACTTAAACTGAATTTCATTGAAGAAAAATATCTTCTTCTATTCAGTAGTAAAAGATAAAAGGTTGACTATATAGTTTTATTCTACTTCTTCATAGCTACATACAGTCATCTAAATCATTCTATAATACTAAAGCCTCAATATTTTAGAGACACAACTTCGGACAGTGAATTAAACTTTAGTTACGATGAATTTAATACATGTGTATTCTTGTTTCTGCTTTTACATTCTTTCAGTAAGGAAAAGCTCCTTATTTGTGTACGTATATCTTTATCGTTTACAGTATAATAGCTAAAAACCAGCAACAGTTTTAATGAACTTCACCTTGTAACTTTGTATTGTCTTTTAGCTGATGGATCAGTGACTAATTACCAGAGCCATAAATGAACACTGAGAGAGCTTAAGTTTTACAGCATTTTAGTTGTGTTTATTCTTATTATTCCACATATCTGTTTGAGTTACTTGTTTTAATATTGATAATTTGTTCTTTAAGTGTGATATCCTAAAGTCAAAATAACTAAAGTATATGACCCTTCAATAACATCCTGTAAAAACTTTGTTGCACCACCAATGTTCTAATCCTTTAAATCATAATTTTTGGATGAAATTTTAATTGTGTCTATCCATTACTGATTGAAGTTTCGTAGGTGCTATTTGTAGATCGTTTTCTGATTTTGCGGTCAATACTTTATCGTCAGCAAATGCTTTCGAATTATGATATTACAAATAATATAATAAACCACATGCGTGTATTTGCAAACAATTTTAGTGATTAAAATGTTTAATTAGGAAAATCTAGAAATGAAATATTGCTCTACAAGAGAACTATAATTTTGATATCCAGACAAACAAGTGGGTTAGTTGTAGATCAGCAACAAAGTATAAACACATTTTGGCTACTACCCATGTAATTAGCTCATTTCCGACCTCAGTGTCTGCTAAGTTGTTAATGACAAGAGAAAATGTCCTTACATTTTGATGAGAATGGGTGCATTTAGATATCCAGCAAGATGAGATTGTATCTCAGGAGCAGCCCCAATGAAATTCATCATCTCCAACCCCACCCCTTTCCCACTGTAACTTATGATCCTTCGTCGGAATACCGGCACACAAATCAAACTTAACGGCAAAATCTTTTAACCTTAAACACCATATCAGTTCTGAACAGAATATTAAACCTAAATTCATTACTCTTTTTTCCAGTTGAGAATTTTTTAGCCCTTCCCATGATGACGTGAACGAGTTTATTACAGCAGCTCTGCCCCACCTTAATGATACACTTTATCACGGACTCTGTTATCTATTTTCAGCGCCTAAGCAAAGTCAACCCATGAAATTTATTTAGAATGGCAGGAGACTTGGCGCGTGCAACTATCGGACCATAATTTCACGTTCAGGGAGCAGGGTCATCCAATGTCCATCCTTCATTCCACTTTGGTAGCCACAGATACACACAAACATTTTTTTTTGCTTTATTGTTATTTTGAAAATGTGCTTGTCATCATTCATCTTTTATTACGGCGATTTTTATCGCATTAGAAACTTATGGGTGGAGGGGGAAAGTTTCGAGAGGCTCTTATTACCTTTATGGGGCGCACAAGTGAGTGAGTTTTAGACAGAAATTGGAAGGGGAGGGTGAGAAGATAATGGACCAAAAGACAGATGAAAAATAAGAGGGGAATGAGAGGGTGGTTGTAAAAAGGCAAACGGTCGTAAATTTTAGACTTCGTTACTTCGAATTAGCTTCAGTAAGCTCAAGATTTGTCAATATTTATAATTGTCATGTTGATCTGCTCACATTATCTAGGTACTTATGTTATTTTTTCTTCCGCATAAATGAGGTAGAAGATGTTTTGAATGTCTCGTAAAATAGTTCAACGAAACTTATGTTTTGAAGAAGTTTGCATGTGCGCGCACAATATAATTCCAAATCAAAACTCTAATAAACACAAATCTAAAAACAAGGTAACGCAATGCGCCCCTCGCCCCAAGTTACACTTCAAACACTCTCATGTATTTTTTATTTATTTTTTTCCTTGTGCTTTTTTATTTGTAACTTTAGCGTCCTTTAATGGGGCTGGTCATATCAGATGCTGAGTGGATGAAATGGCTGAACTGAAGCTCAAATGAGGCCGAGGATCATAAGCTTAGAGTTGCCCGAGATTCTTCTCGGGATATGGGAAAACCCCGAAAGAAACCTTATCTGGGTCACACACTCTAACCGAGATTCGAACCTGCGACATTTTGAATGTGTGGCTGACACATTACATTTATTTTTTTTTCCTTCCAATAAAAATGTTCCAAGATTTTTTATGCTAATTGCTGGTGGTGGTTTCTTTATAATTATTGAATTTTAAGTGAATATTAATCATTAAAATAAAACAGGAAAACCTGACTTAACATTATTAGAATATTTAACCTCATATTAATCATTTCTAAAATATTTGGCTCTAATCTATAGATTTTGCTAAACTCAATACTAACCATATATACCCACAAAGACATTTCAAAAGTAAAAATACGTGTGACACAAAAATCGCGAGTAATTAACTGAATAAATATTTACACAACGCTCTGCAATACAATAAGTCCATATTATTAAATTTGAAAGTGACACATTAACATATCTTTCATGATTCACGTTAAGTGGACTAAACAATCTCTGAATTCCTAAAGGGTAAAAAAATGTGGCTGTTAAATGTCAGATTAATTTTAGCAACATTTAACAAACCTTTCTTTTACAATAGTTTAACGAACGAATTACAAGCAACTGTGTAAGATACTGTTTGATTAACCATATTAAATAAAGAAGGAATTACTTTCCTGCATAGTTCTATGCCATAAAAAATCCTCTTAGAAAGCTGGGAATATACTTATTTGTTTGATTGCGTAAACAAGCTGATATACTCTTTCTAAAAATTCACATTGAGATAGACGATTAGAACACGACTGTAAGAAGAGATGATAGGTAACGTTGTCAGTATGCATAATTATTCTTGCATAATAAAATGTTTTATCAAAAATTAGATAACTTAGGCACTGCATCAGGCTGGAGTTCCTCATTAATGCATAATGATTCAGTGGAGGTTTCTGATCTTAATTTTGAAATAGCTGCTCGTATAGAAAAGATATTTGACTTCCAACATTGCGCTGAAAGTTTTATTGTTTAATGTTTGGAGAAATGAATGTAATTCATTTTATTGCATAACTATTGTAGTATGAGTATAAACATTTGGATCTCCAATTATGTTTTTATTAATAATAAACAAAAACATAAGAAAAGACATTTAATATACTTTGGGTACTAAAATATTTACAGAGGTGTGAAAGCAAGCATTTTTCTGTAGCAAGCATAAGGATATAAAGAGAAATAAACTCGAAACGAAAAACATGCAAAATGCAAATTAGCTGCAAATTTTGTATAACTCACGTTGAAATTTTTTTAAAAAATGCGATAACTTTGCATATAAGAAGTCCATTTTCTCTTTTTAAATAATTATAATTAACAAATGCCTGCATTATAATTTTTCACGCCTGTAAACTGAGCTCAAATTGAAAATTTGGGGGTGATATGATAAATCGTAAGGTCCATAGTATTACACA
Source organism: Hymenopus coronatus (assembly GCA_030762935.1). Taxonomy (NCBI): domain Eukaryota; kingdom Metazoa; phylum Arthropoda; class Insecta; order Mantodea; family Hymenopodidae; genus Hymenopus; species Hymenopus coronatus. Next base: position 102,327,639 of record CM060894.1, on the reverse strand, counting down.
TTTCTGCATCAAATTTTATGCAAATTATAAATAAAAAAAGAATATACTCACAACGTCTTAACATACCATGTTCATATTTGTGTGCACTTTGTACTTTATCTTTTGAGTAGAGGGTAAAACATCTGAAAAGAATCAGAAAAAAAAACACTGATTAAAAATGCATTTCATATCAAAGAGACCTTTATGAGAAGATATCCATTGATGTAGGGAAGGCAACAGTACATCTTGGGCACCATAGCCTGTCATATCTATCAATGTCCCTCAGGAGGAGAATATGAAGTGAGGGAACCATAGGAAGCTACAAGTCGCAGGTAGAAGGTCACAGTGATGCGCAGAAGTAACTAATATCATCATACCCGATGATATGAACCACTGGTGGAGCCGTCAGAGAGAGCTACCAAGCGACCAATCGATCAGCAGCCCTCGTGCCCATGAAAATTAATATTTACATTGAACCTGCATCTGCACCATCTGCGCACTTTGCCTACGATACGAAGCTAGAAACACACTTGAAAGACGAGAAGAAAACAAATTAAGTAAAAATGAAGGAAAGGAAATCGTGGTAGATGAGAAACGACCCCAGCATTCGCCCGTAGACCATGTGGAAAAGCACGAAAAACTCATGGGTCAGAGTGGGCGGACGACAGGGATTGAACCTAGGACTTGGCGAATGCGAGTCGCACACGTTTCCGCGGTGACATCTCGCTTGGTCATGACTAGCATACAGATATTGATCGGCTTTTTAAACAGCTGCATATCGTCTCAATATCCTTATGCAACAAAATGTATTGAAAGTACCTATTGACTTATTTTTTTTTTATCGCTTCATTTGTATAGCCCCCTTTAACATCAATGGTCATATCGGGGGCTTTCACTTGTGAAACTGTAGGTTCAGAACATTAGGTTAAACTTTACATTACTAAACACACGCACATTCATTCTCACATTCATACTTCCAGACTCTATGGGGGATAGGGAATAATTCCGGTTAAAGAAAAATTCCCCGCCCCAGCCGGGAATCGAACCCGGGACCTCCGGGTGTATTGACTTATTGTTTATCATGCTTAACAGGAATTAGAAAGTATAAGATTTTTGCGAGTAATTTACAAAATACGAGAGGCGTTCACTAAGTCTTTGGAAAAGTCAAGAAATTACACTCGTAGCATCGAAAAAAGTTTATATTTATTAACAATTATCTCTTACTAGATGACAGTTAAAGTTTCACTATATCTAATCGCGTACTTTTGTTGCCATAGGCAATTGAATTAACAATCTTCTGCTTATTTAGAATGAGTTTCGTGCTGTGATTAAACACTTCTATTTAAAAGACTAGTTACCAAAAGAGATAAAAGCTGAGTTGGATGAAGTTCCCAGGGTTTCGAATAATTTATAATTGAATAAATGAATTTAAACGTGGCTGTACATTCACAACTGATGAACATCGTTCAGGACCTTCAGAAGAAGTGACTTCCTCCGAAATGATTGACAGAATCCAGGATATGGTTTTGAGTGATTGACGAATCAAAGTTCGCGAGATAGTAGAGACCACAGGCATATCACAAGCTGCAGTGTTCTCCATTTTGCACAAAATATTGGGTCTAACAAAGGTATCGACAAGATGAATGCCGCGTTTGCTCTCAATGGAGAATAAACGCAATCGTGTGATCGATTCGGAAGCTGGTTTGGCACCTTTCCGTCGTAATCCGGACGAGTTGCTGAATCGATTCATAGCTGTGGATGAAACAGGATATACTATTACACTCCAGAGACGAAATTACTGTCGAAACGGTAGGGTTTTAAAGGTAAAGAAGAAGGCAAAGGTGGTGAAATCTGCAGACAAGTTGATAGCATCGGATTTTTGGGATGCATGCGGAATCATCTACATTGATTACTTGCTGAAAGTATAACGATAAATGAAAAGTACCCTCATCTGGCAAAAAAAAAAAAAAAAAAAAAAAAAAAAAAAAAAAAAATGATTCCCTTCAGTCAAGAATTTCTCCAAACTTGAAAAGTGGCTCGGTGGAAAAGATTCACGGCTGACGAAGAGGCCATTTCCCAAAAATATGCCTATTTCAAGGACCTTTCGAAATCCTACTTTTTAGAAGCCTTAAAATAGTTGGAAACACTGGGAAAAGTTTATTAAGGTAAAGGAAGATTATGTTGAAAAATAATAAAAAAAAATCAACCAAAAATAATTGTTTTTTAACTTTTTCTAACAATTTATTGACATAATGTAAGGAGAAATTCATTGTAGTAAAAGCTGATGCTACTCCAGGTTGATTAAACCAAGCAACTATTTGATTTAATCATCCTGGACAATTTTATGGACAATGTTCAGAAATTTGTGGTGCCAACCACTGATTTATACCTATTGTAATTGAATCTCAGATCGAGAAGACCGCATTAACCGCCGGAAGGGAATCGAGGCGCTGATCACGTCTCACCCTCCAGCATTGCTCCCCATTTATGAGGTCTTCCGATGCAGCGGCCTGGCGGTAGGCCAAGGTCCTTCGTGAACTGTCGTGCCATGGAGGAGAGTAATTAATCTACCACAGCTTCAGATTTTATTATTTGAAACAACGCTGCCTGTAGGTATAAAATTACTACGTATTCAGATAGTAGAAATTAGCGGGTTTACTTTTCTTTCCTTGTTTTTGTTTCTATTGATTTTGTTTCTACACAACTGGGATATTAAAATATTTTTGAGCTACATGTCCTGTCCGTTATTACGCCAAAACGCTTGTTTATAGTCTTAGTCTTAAATAGAACTTAACACTACAAACAAAGATTATTAAAACGAGAATTGAGAATGCGTAACTTTGTTGTAGGAATCAGAAGTTTATAAATAAAACACAATTATTCAGTTTACCAACCTCGTATGTAGTAGGACTTATACCTGAAGAACTTACACTTGAGTGTCTAGGTTCAGAGTTTTGCCGAGGAGCGAACAAATATTGAAAACAGAACCGGGAATCGGCCCATAGCCAGGAATGGAAGTTAAGAAGAAGATATGAAATGGTAGCGAAATGGAAGCAGGGAAAGATGATGATGATGATGATGATGATGATGAAATAATTGGTGGAATGAATGGAGAAGGAATCCGAAAAAAGCCCGTCCAGAAGCCGCTTTGTCCACCACAACAAATCCCATATGTCCTGGGATCCAATATGTCCCTATATGTCTAGGTGTGAGGCGAGCGGTTTTAACCATTCGGCCACGGCGGCACTTGTTAAATAAAATTATATACCCCAAAAAACTTCATTGCTGTCAATGAATCAATTGACATCTCTGTGTCAAGCTATTCTTTCGCGCGTGTAGAAAGAAAACTATCGTTAAAAAAGCTAATCGCTAAGTGTTGGCTTAGAAGTCTCATATCCTTTTCACGATATTGCAGAAACAACTGATAGGCGATAGCACTTAAAATTACAAGTGTTGAAATATTCAAGTCCATGCTTAACAACATATATCTCGGTTACACTAATGCCACGAAAAAGTTATTTGAAAAAAATTTATATTTTAAAGATATCTTCATCTGCATGCTTTTCTCGATCTCTTATGGTTCAACAATGATAGAAAGTTATACAAAATTATTTCGAACGTGGAGGAGTTCAGACGTTATTGCCAAAAAACTCAAGATATACATATTTTTCAAGTAAATATGTTAATTATATAGCATTTTTATAAAAAGCGTAAAGCCATTTTTGGGAAAATCGAAAGCTTCAAAAATTCTCCATATAAAGGTTAGTTTGCGTCACTTCTTCGGAAGAAACCAAAAAAGTTTGGCATATAGCATTCCTTTCTGGAATATACTGTTCAGGGGGGGGAGAGATGGGGCACCAATGAAGACTTTTTTTTTTCTTCTAAAAATAGGTACAAGGATCTCAAAACATGTATTTACAATGGAATCTCAACCTCTAATTTTGGGCTGGAATGCAATTACCAATTAACTCCATTTCCAACCTTTCCTATATGATCTGATCGTATGTTACCGTTTCCATCTGAATCCATTTCTGTGGAAACAGCCAGCGGGCTGTATCCGTTATCTGCAGTGGTAGGGTGACGATGAGGATAGCGGAGGAATGAGGAGACCTACAGCTTTACTGTGACTCCAAACCGCGCTGGGCCGTGGGGATACTCCACATAGAGATGGACGCTTGATTAGGGCCGACTTAAAAATTGCCACTCCCAAGCCAGGATCGAACCTTATACCGTCAGAATGAGAATCGTAAACGAAACCACTACGCAACCTCAGCGTCCTGAGTAGGGAAATTAAAAAGTGGTATCTACATAAAGCAGTTAATATCAGTTAAAAAAAGTATTTCCTTATAATCGGTTAGCAAAAATATTTTGTATCGATACCAGATTGATGAGTTTAAGGAGTGTTTGCACCTCTGACTAGAGCATCATAACCGGGAACAATAAACCAAAAACGTAAATGCAATTGTCTTTGCACGCCAGGGTTTCTTGAACTTGCGCGGGGAGGAGGGTGGTGACATAATGGATCACTTCCCCTGGGCGCCGAATGCTCTAAATCTGGGCCTGCAGTAAAACCAATTCAATCTTGGTTTTAATGGGATTGCCTTAAAGGGGCTTTATCCTTCGCAGGCACTGGCAGATGTAGAGATTCTGAATACTTTCCTCGGCACAGAGTGACAACTATATTTTCAGAGATCTGTGTGAGCTACCGTTCTATTTCAAGAACGTTTAGCAGATAAACATTGTTTATTCGACAGTTACTAATATCGTGATCAATTACTAAAATGATGTTAATGTGACACTGGTACCAAAATGAAAAATAAACGATCTTGGGAGAAATATATATTTTTTGTTGGAAATTGAACCAATCTTTAAAATAAATTTATTGATATATTGCTTTTATTTAAATTCCTACTAGAAGTTGTTTTTTTTTTCACTACTCAAACGTACACTGCAAAAGTTATACCTTTTATTACCTTTTCTTTTACCTTTTATTGCATTGCACCGTGCTAAAACACGTTTCTTTATTAAAAACTCAATATAAAATTATATGTCCATTACAATTGTTATTAGATTTGTGCAAACTTAGAATCACATTACTATACTCAATTTCACTAACCTTTCATGATAGCCAGCAATTTTGGTCATTTATATCAAACCATCAGTAATTGATAGCAACTTTAACGCGCTTTCGTTGCCTGTTAGCCTGCGGAGTGTAGCCTCCTGTGGTTCCCTTACTTCATCCCTACCTCTGGTGGAATCTATAATAGAGCCAAGTGGCGATATGTCTGATTAAATTAATATATAGTTGAACTCGCTGATAAGTTTTGTTACATTAATTTCTTCTGTGGGTGATTGAATATTAAATATTTTTTTAGCGAAAATCAAATGTTATAATTAACTACAGCGTCTCCGTTGTAATAACCTTAACCCTTACTGTGAAGCAAGGTCTTAATGAGCAATACAAATCTCTTTAAAAAATTTTCCATTTATGTAATACGAAAACCATTTTTATTTTCGTTGCCAAAAGATTTTATTTTCCATACTAATTTATGAATTATTTACTTGCTAATTCACTGTATAAAGTCGAAAGAACGTAGCCTGACTCCTTTCTATAAAGCAAACTTCGATAGTGGGTCATGTTTGTCGAGCGAGGCTACTATCGAAGTCTGCTTTATAGAAAGGAGTCAAGCTTTCGACTTTACCCATGTTTACTGTATGGACTCTCTCGCTCGGAGAAATAGTAATCAAGCTCATAGCTGTCATTCAAATTTTGAAGCCCAACGCACTTTACTGTTTCTATTTACGGAACATGATTACAATTACTGGTGTTGTTCTCATATATGTATAAATTATACATTTCACTACTGCCCTCACCAAGTATGCATTTTATATAAACACACGTATAAATTAATGAAACATATTTATGAAAAATAACCGCCAGTTATATACCATGAAGTAATGGCAGCACATATTATCAAGTTATCCATAAACAAATAAACACACCAAAATTAATAAATAAAAAGGTTCTGCTTGCTAATATCATATTCAAAGGGAAATAACTAGAATAGATATGCTAACTCCAAATGGGAAAGAACTACAAATTAATTAGTAATTATCATGAATTATGAATTAATAAAATGTCGTTGACTTGGTCTGAGTTAATCATAGACATTATTCTCAAACACCAAGAAGTTCCGGACCTTTGCTATATTCTGTAAACAAGGTTTATTCAGTTCTGAATTAACTACATACATCGCTTGGAACGTCAGTAAATCAAGCAAGGGCATCCATTCCAGTCAGCAAACATCGCCTCGAGCGCCCTTGGAGTTTTTGATGCTGGAGGCGATGTTTGCTGACTGGAATAGATGTCCTTGTTTGGTTTACTGACGTTCCAACGAAAGTATGTAGTTAATTCAGAAACTATTCAAGAAAAGAGTTTTATTACATCTTTGTTGTTGCATTATGCTTATACCATTATATTATAATTATACTCATTTCCTGTAAATGTATATTTTAAGGAACTTGTTTGTATAATTCAGTAATTCATTGAGTGCGGCATAATTTTCGTTATTTTTTATTTTATAAAATGGTTCTTACGATTTTGATTAGAATATAAGCAACTGAGTAAAAATTGTTTACAGAATTTAGCAAAAGTCTGGGGATCTTCTTGGTGTTTGAGAATAATGTCTATGATTAACTCAGACCAAGTCAACGACATTTTATTAATTCATAATTCATGATAATTAGTAATTAATTTGTAGCACAAAAATTAAGTTTTTTTATATTATATGAACATTTTTGTGAGGTTAACCATTCCTGAAACATTCTTTGTTTTTAGTTAGAATTTTCGAGTGTTAAATAAACTTAAGACGAATGAAACAATAAGAAGAATATTAAAGAACTAGACTTCAAAAGAAATAAATATTACATTTTATAAAGTAATGCCAGCTCCAATGGCACCATATGGAAACGAAAACTGGATGTATGTTCTCCGAAATGGTGAGTGGCTATTCATTATTTTCTGTGGTCAGACGAAGAGAATGGAATTTTAGAGCCACCCGTTTTTTTTTTAAAAAAAATTGATTATGAATGAGACCAACTGGAGAAGAATTAGATACCTATAGCAAAGATGAGATTCCTAGGACGAGTAGCTGGATGTACCCTCCTGGACAAACAAAGAAATGAAGAAGAAATCTGATGTAGTCCATCCACATAGCTTCTCGTATTTGAGTTATCGTATTCACGGATACACGAACACACAACACACGAACCTATTCCTAAAAACGTTTCTTTTACAGGGAACCCTAAAAGGTGTGTTTGCGGTGAAATCTCGGTGGTGAATTTTTGAGGGGAGAGCAATAACTTCTCTACCTATGTACCATTTACTACGTAGAGAGAGAGAGAGAGTACCTAAATAAAATAGTTACAATGAAAATAAACATATCTAAATGATACCAGCATTTACCAAGAATGAAAGAGATACGGATAACAAAAATGTTGCTAAATTGTAAACCTAAAGAATATCGCTAAATAGGAAGACCAAGAACAAGATGTTTAACTGAGGATGGAGGGCTATATGTAATTCTTGTGGAAGAATAAGGAAAGCAACAAATATATTACTTCCTATCATTATATATACAACAGATGCATACTCAATTACAGAATTGATTGTGTTCCCACTACACAAGATGTACAAAAGAGACAATTCCAAATCTATGTTGAAGGTTCACGAAAACATGAGCTCTTTGCAGCGAAACCTTCACATTCCTGCTGGATGGCTGCCTTCCACTGCAGTAACCACTGCATTCTTTGGACAATACAATAAAAACAAACCAGAAGGCATTCTAAAGCGTCCATTAAACGCTAGCTCCCAAATGTTATTCTACTCATGTTTCATTTCCTATTGACTATAATGACTATGTTACAAGAAACGTTAGTAATGATCCTCAGAGAAGCCTACCCAATGAAATAAGACAGGAGTGTTATTTTTTGTTTTAATGTATGCACTTGTGGGCCTCTTGGTGTCTGCCATACTTGGAGTGCCAACTGATGAGAACAAACAGACCAAGCACACGTGGTTCATCGCCTTCCCTCTCAACTGTGATACAAAATAGAGGGAACTTTCTTTAGCCATGTATCTGGGTCGGGCGGACTTCGAACCTTCACAGGCACGAAAAGAAATCTAGAAACAGCAATAAAATTGCTTATTGTGACATGCCACGTTTTAGAAAGTTGGTTCGCTCACATAATATAAATTTTTCCTTCAATAACATCCGTGTAAGCATTTAGCATTTATTTTCCTGCTGTTTACAATAGTACCTAGATTAGAGAGAATTTTCGACAGGGATGTCTCCTATCACCCACCCTGTTTGAGATCTGCTTGAAGAATTTAGTCAACGTTTGTTTCCAGGACAAGAGAAACGGTTAGTAGGAGCAACAAAGAAAAATATCTTAAGATTTGCGAATATGATCCTGAGGCCCACGTCAGCAGAATTAAATAACATTTTTGGACAGCAAGGGATGAGGATAGATGCAAAAAGAGCCAACTCATAGTCTGCAGGGGACAACTTATAAATTTGAAATGAGGTAGTGGCCCATGTGGGCAGCTTTCAATATTTGGGATCCAGCATAAGTTGTAATAAAGACAGCTATTAAAAAGTTAAAAGAGAATAATATTGCCAGAGGAAGCTTTGATACCAAAATAAAACAATTTTGCACAAACCTAAAGAAACAGTAAGAAAGAGTACGTAAAGGTGTTTGTTTGCAGTGTGGCAGTGCGAAAACTTTGAATCTGCGAAGAAGTGAAGGAATATTTCACCACTGCATTTAGTAGTATTTCAAATGGAAAGACACTAAATAAGCGGGTGAAAAAGGGACAACAATGTTTAGATTAACAGAAAAGAAATCGTTTGGCACAGCGGCTGGGAAAACAAACTTGATAGATGCAGTGAAAGAAATGATGAATGGGAAAAATATTCTGAGCAGAGGAAGTTAGTACAAAATACACAGTATATACATATCTACCCAATTTGTAAAGATCGCTTCAGCCACTGCAACACCGTGGTATCCAGAATGAAATGTATAGTGAAATTGTTTCTCCAACGTGATCTCACATCAAAATCTAAGAAGATTAACCCTATTTTTATGGTTTTAACAGTGGAGGTTGTTCATCCTATCTTGGTGATTTTAAGTGTGGGAGTTATTGGCCTTACCTTTATGGTTATAACTGTGAGTGTAATTAACCTTACCTCAATGGTTTACTAAGGGAGTTATTAACCTTAATTTTATGGTTTTAACTGTGGGATTTATTGGCCATGACTTTATGGTTATAACTGAGGTGTTATTGGCCTTACCTTTATGGTTTTAACTGAAAGCTATTGGTTTTAACTTTATTATTTAACTGTGGAAGTTATTAGTCTTAACTCTATCGTTAACTGTGGGAGTTATTGGCCTTACCTTTATGGTTTTAATTGTGAGAGATATTTGCCTTATCTTTATTGTTTTAACTGTGGGAGTTTCGGCCTTAATTTTATGACTAACTGTGTGTTACTGGCCTTAAATTTATGGTTTTAACTGAGGGAGTTATTGGCCCTACCTATATGGTTTTTACTGTGAGAGTATTTGGCCTTATCTTTGTGGTTTTAATTGTTGAGTGTTATTTGCATTAAAAAGCAATGCACAGCCGCTGTTTAAGAGTTAAAATATGTACATTTATGTTTTAAATAGATTGATCAAAGAAAGCGATGAATAAATGACAAAAATTAGATTCTATGTGTATAAGGACAGTACAACAACATTAATTTATGAATTTCATATTTTATTAGGACCTATAGACAGGATTTTATAATTAATAATTTGAATTAAGCTACCTCAAATTTGTCAGGGCGATGGCTTAATTTATTATTTATATTCTTTATATTATTATCATTATTATTATTTTACTGTATATTGGAGTATAGACACGTATATTTATACAGCTTTTTCTGTAAGGAGCAAATTTCTAGAGCACGGGTTAAAAATTACATAGGTTACTCCGCAACGTATACCTAATAAAATACAATTGCACAAACGTTTTTGGCACTTAAAAAATTAACATTTTTTTGTATTTGTGGTCATACCTTGTTTTCTTCTGGGGAAAAATATTCTCAGAGTCTGAATTCCCAAAGGAACGATACCCACTTGATCAAAAATCAACCACATAGGTATTTTTGTTTGATAGTCACAGTAGGATGATAACTGTTTTATTCATATGATAAATGACCCTTTCAATACTGAATTTAGCTATTAGTACATGACATTACAACTCAGTCCTCCACATAGACACCCGCTATCACGAATAGAACTCTTTTCTCTATATAAATATTCTATTGCAAATCCAGAGTTTCGGTATCGTAAGTTCAGTTATCTACTAATATTGAACACGTCTAGGAAGCACATTCCTAAAACAAGAGGAATTTCTCATAAAAGTTTCTTAACAAATGTATGTACAAGACATCAAACACTAATTAATCGTGCTGTTAATCGTGCAATTCAATGTAATCTGAAATTAATAGAATTGTTTAATTATTAAGTTTGTTTTATATATTTAAATTGAATAAATTTAAATATAGCTCTGCATGTAAATAATAAGTGGCGTTTTTTAATATTTTGAAATTTTTTGAATATATGAAATGTGATTAACTGTTCACGTGCCACTAAAGTGAAAATAAATCTCCCAAATACTCGCTCTTATTAATTGTCTACATGCAGATCACTGTCAGAGCATTTCTTAAGATTAGATCTTTATCTTTCACTCATATTCATAAACACTTATTGTTTTCATTGTTCTATAAGGTTCATGGGGATAGGTTATCATTAAGTGCCATAGCATCACTTGAAATGATTTAAAGCAGTTTGGAAGCGTATGTGGTTGTGGTACAAAGTGTTAAGGAATGGATTTATTTGCAGTCGATATAACACAGTGCTTCAAAGTATTCAAATACATAATTTTTACTTATGACTTCACATTCACAGTAGTCCAGTAGAATATAGAGTGATTCCCTCATACACCAAAACACAATTAAAACTGTTGGAAAATATTAAGATTGGTGTTATATTTTATTGCGAGAACTTAGATAATTCTTGAATATGGAGTATGTTCAGTTCCCAAAATTGTAGGAATATATTACTGCGTTGAGGAACAAGCACGACTTATGAACTACTTTTATTTTTTCTAGCACATATGTATATACAGTATACATTTTATTAGCTAGAGAAGGTATTGTAATCCACCCAAAAATTCGATATGAGATTTCACCGGAAATATAGGATTTGAAATAGCCAGAGTCAAAAAATTAGCAAAAGGTCCATGTGTCTGTGTAGCTGTGTGTGTGTGTGTCTATGGAAAATAATAATTCTGTTAAATAACAGAATAGTATTTGAATTTAGTATCTTCTAAGGATGCGACACAAAGATTTTCAAGAAAATCGCCCCAACCGCCAATACTCTTTTGATTTTCTCCAAAATGGCTCTTGAGGATTTTGTTTAAGATATTCTCACGATAAACGAAATGTATATCTTGAATTTTCTGTAAATATATGATTTGAGATAGCCAGAGTAAAAAAATTAGCAAAAGGTCCGTGTATCTGTGTAGGTGTGTGTGTGTCTATGGAAAATAATAATTCTGTTAAATAACAAACTTAGTATTTGAATTTAGTATCTTCTACGGTTGCGACACAAAGATTTTCAAGAAAATCGCCCCAACCGCAAATACTCTTTTGATTTTCTCCAAAATGGCTCTTGAGGATTTTGTTTAAGATATTCTCACGATAAACGAAATGTATATCTTGAATTTTCTGTAAATAGCCTCAGAAGACCTCTTCATTCTGGGGGACTTTTGTATAATTTTGTGTAACTGGTAGATAAATTGTATGAGACAGACAAAGACCTATTACACAAAAAATGTAGATCTTTAAAACACAAAATTATGCAACATAAAGTTTTTGTTGGGTTAACCGTTTCCGAGATATTGCGTTTTACTTTTTTAACTTAAACTACTTTCACTCAGACCGTAATTTCTTCTGGCTCTCTCTGGCAAGCAAAGAGGACGGAATTCCAATTGTTTCACATAGCGACCGGTTTTTAAAAGTTTTGACTACAGCTTTAGCCTAGTGTATTCCTTTATTTCCCTTCTTTTTAAAATTAAACAAGTAATAAGACAAATTCTACTAATATGTATCTCAATTAGCATGATGTAGTTAAAGAATTTGTGTAAAGAAGTTATTTGGGAACAGCTAGAGGAAGTCATGTGAATGAAACACATTAGATTTTTTATTCAGTTCCTTGTTTATTTTATTTATTTTTTATTTTACTCCTGATGCGTTGCGTATGTGCTTCCTATCAAGTGCTTAATTCAACATTTTGTTGGCCGCGTCGTGGAAGAGTGGTTAGACCACTTACCTCTCACCAAGAGGGCCGGGGTTAATCCCAGGCTACTACATGTGGGATTTGTGGTGGACAAAACGATGCAGGGGCGAGTTTTCTCCAGGTTGTCTGGCTTCCCCTGCCGTCACATAGCACCAGTTGTCTATCTTCATTCCATTTACCATCAGTGTCATCATTTGCGGTACCATATATAGCAAAAGCAGGCGTTAAACTGTATAAAAAATCAACATTTTGCTCTCAAATATTTTATCATATTTTCAGATCCTAATTTATGCTTAATGACAATTCATTCTCCTCTTTCTGCCTTGAATTACGAGTTTTTTTCGAAGAAAACTATATAAAAGAGGTCTAAACAAGTTAAGTTCATTGTCAGCTGGTTTAATATAATTGGCATAATAATGGTTGAAGTGATGCAATAGTTCAAGTTAGTGGACGCAATGGACTATTTTAAGTCTCACCTATGGGATTCGGTCAATAATTTCTGTCGTCATTCAATATCCAAAGTAAAGCAGCCACGTAACTTCCTTAATTCCTTAATAAATAACTGCACTTTTACAATTTCTAAACATATAGGATAATCGAAATTTACTTGTATGGGACGTCCATGAAAATCAAATGGTTTTCGGCCGAACCGGGGAAGTTTTCTGATGTAAATACTTTTAACACTTTCATAAACATTGGTTTTTATGACGCCAACGCTGCAAAAAAAAAAAAAAAAAAAAAAAAAGCATAGCACAAAATCTTTGACCTCAAATAAGGAAACTGTTAAGAAACTGAAATCATGTTCTAATGAAGCAAGCCGACGAGATTGCCAGTAATATCAGATAAATATGAATGACTGATTGGAGTGTTGGTAGATTCTTACAGGAGATACTCTGCTGACCACATGATGTTAATATCTATTCTGATGATGTGACGTAAGAGGAAGCACGTATCTCATAATTCCAAATGGGACGTAAGAAGTGAACTTGACCCTTGATAGCTCTCCTTTACGTCTCCTATGATTAATTTCTTCGTTACAGATCTTTGCTCATGTTGTATGTTTAGAACTCTACCCTCCAAAGATTTTCAGAAGTTAAAATAGTTTATACCTATTTATTCCCATTATCATTAATAGTCATATCAGATAATTTAACATAGTTATAAACAAATTCTATTTCTTTTTATTGCCTGTCTGTTTCTGGAGTATTAGAGTTACCTAAACCACAGATCGACAGGGAGCTCTGAGATGGTCTCTTTGCAACTTATACTCTAAAAGTTATTTCTTCTTCGCTTCTTCTGTCTTAGACTGCCTTAATACCAATCAATGGCAAAACTGACTATGAATATTAAATAATTAGCCCGAACATTCTTTGTATCTTATTTAAACGAAATCACTTGCCAGTCGTTTACTTTTGGGCAGGGATTCAGCAATGGAGAATACATGAATCTAAGCCCGAAATTCCTGTCATGACTACAATAACACCAATGATGCTGCGTGTTTTACATCATTTTGTAATACGAGTATAACACTACCTTTTGAATTACAATGTTGCTGGTTTTACTTATATTCTAAAATGTTTTACCTTGTTTATTTAAACTCAGGCAACACAGGACACTGTTTTATGAAAAGTCTGGTTTTATATTAAATGGTTAATATAAATTAGGTATAGGTGTAACTATCGACATTCACTCCAAGAAAGTTTTCCACAAAGTTTAAAATTATATTTAAACTAAAGCAATTAAATAAAATATTAAATTAAAGTATAATAAACGGTGTAAATTAAGAGTCGTTTGAAAAACTTACTGACTTCATATCTTATTAGAACTTAAGTTTTAGTTGAAAAATATTTATTCTGACCCCTTAAGAATATTCGAAAATCTAGTTTGGCCTATTGACCTCTAAGTCGAAGGATTTCTCCGCGCTTTAGGTGACACGTTAAAATATAACTGACGTTTAATAAAGTTAGAGTAAATATAATAAAATATACACAAATGGTAACGCAATATTAATTCTTTACTTCACACATGATCCTCTTAAAATGTTAAAATTCCACAAATCCATCAGTATGCATGTGCATTAGTTTAGTTATTACTCCAAACGATATTGAGGATGGTGAGTAGCAGTCTATCAAGGAGCTGAGATTTAAAATCTTGATTTGCAAAAATGTATTTTTTTTAGCTGTTCTCCCCTTATTCGTGCTGTTTCATCTTCTTGATTATCTTTAAAATATATTAACTGCATTTGTTTGAAATCAGTAACATTTGGTGCACAAAACTGGCTTGAACCTTTAGCAGTTATCCCGTTTTCCACAAAATATTTTAATAATCACCAGAAAAAAATATTGTCAGTAAATGTTTCTGTTTATGATTCGTTTAATCAAGGAATGCGCCACTCCTGAAAGTGCAAGTTGAAAATCTTTTATTCCAATTTAGAAAATTAAAAGTTCCAAATAGTAATCCAAGAGCAGTCCTGGTCCTACAAGGGCTATCCAAGAAGTACACGACCTAACAAAGAAAGCATAAAAATGTTGGGGAAACCCATTTTTATTTCTCTAAATAGTCTCCTTTCACCTCGATACACTTTTCCCAGCGAATGTTCAATACCCTGTTTATAGTGAGAACTATCGAGATCTGCAAAATAACCATCAACTGTAGACTCCACCTCTTCGTTGTTGGCAAACTTTCTACCACCAAATCATTTCTTCAAGTTTGGAAATATAAAATAATCAGAGGGGACTAAATCTGGTGAATAGGGTGCATGAGGAAGCAATTCATTGATTTTGGCCATGGGATAATGTAGGTGTGAGCTGGAGCATTGTCTTGATGAAGCAAATTTTTCTTTTTTGCTAAATGCGGCCGTTTTTGCTCGATTTCATCACTCAAACGTGTGTTAAGTTCGCATAGTATTCGCCATTGATTATTGACATAATCAATGAAAATTTTTTTGCGTGCGTCCCAGAAAATTGACGCAATGACTTGCCTGCAGATGCAACTGCCTTCGCCTTCTTTGGAGCCAATTCTCCCCTTCCAATGCACTGTTTTGATTGTTCCTTCGTCTCAGGTGTGAAGTGATGGACCCAGGTTTCATCCATCATTATGAATCGACGCAAAAACTCAGCTTTATTCCAGCGAAACATTGCCAAGCACTGTACTGAAACATCCTCACGACGTTGTTCTTGTTCTATTGTGAGCAAACGCGGCACCCGTCTTGCACACAACTTTCTCATATCCAAATTTTCAGTCAGTATGCGATGTACAGAACATTTTGAAATGCCTGCAGTGTCTGCTAGCTCACTACTTTCAATTAACGGTCATCCAATACCATTTTTTGGATTGTTTTTTTACACTTTCTGGACTGATAGCCTCATTTGGTCGACCACTGCGATGTTCGTCTTGGCAGCTGTACGGCTGCAGCACTTAAACTCTGCCACCCAATATTTCACTGTTGTAAACGAAGGAGCTGACATCCCCAAGAATCTAACTCAGCTTTAATATTAGTTGGAATAAGCCCTTTCAATGAAATTATTGTAGCACATAATGATAACCAGTTTTATCCCTGTTTATGAATTCGCTGAGAGCATTCACTATATTGGCTGCCAAACAAATGCTAAACAATGTAAAATCGTCAAACTTCAAACTTAGCTTTCTAAGGTTGGTACTTTTTATCATTGCAACAAAACCGCTATCTACACGTCAGTTCGGGTACTTCTGGGACAGTCCAGGTATCTCTGTTATAACATAGTCTCTCCACAGGAACTTCTCTTCCTATGGTTCAACCCTCACGAAATTATGTAGCATTACAACAAGATTAAATCCATTATTTTTTCTTTTTATTGAAAGCTATGAAATTATCGAATGCCTGTCATTAAATCGAACTCCATCTGCTCTTTTGATAGACGATGGAATGGGAAGAAAAAGTGTCTGAAACTTTGATGAAGGGCCCAATTTATATGTATCCTAAAATACCCATTATTCGGGATTTAATTAGGATTCGTCTTGTCTCCTGCTTAATGTTAACACTGCTTCCTATTGGCTAAGAGCTTGGTTTTGGGAGGGGAGATATATTATATTAGTGGTGGAGTCTTTCCAATCGATTCTAGACAAATGTAAGGAAGCGTAATGACGATAATTCTTGAGAGGTCGTTCATCTTTTCCAAGGTGCTAGAGTAAAAGATTAAGAGACCGACACAAAAGAGTGGCTCTTGCAGAGTTTTAGGAGTCTTGAGGGCCACTATGAACACCTGTTTTGACACTCTTTTACAATTAAAGCCTTAGATAGACAGCATCACTGGATAGCTCAAATGGAAAAGTTAAGGACAAAATTGCTTTTCTTTGTTTTTCTTCAGATAAATTAGGAGATAGGTAATGTTCCAAAGTTCATTCATGGTCATAATTATATATTCTTTCTCGATCATGTTGCATGTGACCAACTAAAAGTTCGATGCTGAGATTTCACCGGAAATATATATTTTGAGATCCCTGAATCCATAAAAAAACTCTCTCTCGGGTGTTGTGTATGTGAACAGCATGATTCAAAAACGAAAGATTTCTTAAGTATCAAACTAGTTAAGTATGAGGATTTATGTTGAGTATTTCACAAAAATGTGTCACGAAGATTTCCAGGAGGATTCCCTTACCTCAACTACCAATTTTAACTAAAAATACCTACCTACGTGTAAAATATTTTAATCACAAATAAAACGTACATCTTGAATTTTCTGGGAACAGCCTCGAAAATCTCTTCATTCTGGTGGACCTTTGTATAACTGGTAAGCGTAAAAATATACACAAACTTAGTGCTCAAAAATTTTTATCTCATTAAAATACACATTTTATATCATATGCTTCTTATATAGAATAACTATTTCCAAGATATTCTTTGTTGCTGGTTTTAGTTTTAAAACACTTAAGCTTTTCTAAAACGGGAGGGAGTCTTTTGTTTCACTCCTGGCACTAAGAGAACCAAAGTTAAATTGTACCATACCTATATTGATCAGCTTACTATCCCTTTACACTACTATATTCCCTATCTATAAGCCCATGTTTATCTCAATTAGCATGAAGTAGATACAATTATAATAGGTATTTTGTAAGAAAAACCTTTGGTAATGTTTAACGCCCGGCCACTTGTGATACATGAAATGAAATTGGAGCACTGGAGGAATGCGATGGCGGGGGAAACCATAGAACCCGGGGAAAACCCATTCCAGCGCCGCTTTGTCCACCACAAATCTCACATGCGGTCGTCTGGGATCGAACCCGGGCCGTCTAGGTGAGTGGCGAGTGGCCTAACCACTCGACCCGGCATGATCTTTGTAAGACTAATTTTTTTGCAGAACAGGTAGAGAAAGCTATGTGAATGGAATATATAAGATTTTTTCTTCTATTTACCTCATGGTTTATAAAGGAGTTATACAAATATAACAGTATAACCTGATTCGTTTCATTCATACAATTTTTGTTAACCAAACGATCCAATTTCCAGAGCTGTGATATCCGAAAATGTTAAAGATGTTTGTGTAATCTAACAGTTATTTATGATAGAAGTGTAAATGTGGAGTTTTATTGTGCGAGTACGAATATTCCAGGAACGAGTAAAGCAATCTTACGAGCAAAATAAAATCACTTTTAACATGTGTTGTCATTACTAGGTTCACACAGACTTGAATGTTAGATTATGTAGCATTCAGCTGAAATTTGTGTGGAAGTAGCAATGTACATTCGGACATGCACAATGGCAAGCTCTTATTTGTTGCTGTTTGGCATTCGTTGTTGTTTGACCTTCAGATATCCATGCAAGACATGATCATTAAATTCTCTAAGACACAGAGGGTTTTAAAAATAGAGGATATAATTTCAGGTATGCAATCCCCATATATATTAGTTTTGCTATGTATATAGCAAAACTAAATCAACAAAGTCAGTGTAGACATAATTGTATTAATAAGCATGTTTGCATCTATTACTATTGGTGCTCGCTTGAGATAATTGTAGTTTTAATTTGTAATACTAATTTATTGTTCAAAAAATCTAGCATTGGTATTTATAATATCATTGATTACATTGTTTGAATTAGAAACACTTGAACTCATTTGAATCCTATAAGCATAAGCTATGCTAAAGCGATAATTAAATGTTTTCAAAGTTGTTGCTATGTATTGTCATTGAAATTTGTTACTTTGCATGGCCTGGAGTAAACCAAAAGAAACACAGACAACTTCCTTTTGAGAAAAGTATTAAGCATTTTAAAATTGAAATTAATAACAATGGTTAGCTATACGCAAAAATGTAAAATACATAAATTGTGTGTTTTGAAAAATCTACATTTATTTTATTCATTTATTTTTTTAGTAACATTTTGTCTATCTCTTACGGTTTAACAGTAATGCAAAAGTCATCCAAGGTGAAGAGGTTTTCAGAGCGTATTCCCAGAAAATTCAAGATATACGTTTTATTTGGTTTCCAGAGAATTTGGTGCTCAAAATTTGCTGTTCAAATTTTGTATCATATTTTAATGAAGTTAAGAGGATTCAATCAGTGATTTCAGACTGATACTTTAAAATCTTATTTAATTAATATTTTAATTGTGTTGATTTTAGTAGTGTTTAAAATTTAATCAAATATCAAATTGGGGCTATTTAAAGATAAAGATAAAGTTTAATATTAAAGTTTTAATATTATAATTAGTTTTGTGATCCATAAATAATGATTAAAATATTATATTACCTAAATGATAACGGCATAAATTCTTTGAGATTTCATATCGAAAAAGAAAATTTTGACCTTGATGTTGGATTAAGATTAGATTGGGAGTAGATGTTCATGAACAAATCTGTTCGACTTTAAAAGTCTTAAATGATGTGAGAATGTAAATATCTTTAATATAGGGCATTTTAATCAAAATTCTTAGAGCAATTTTTCAGAAAAACAAGATATTCAAACATTTTTTCATGCAAAGGATAGTTTGGAGAGGGGTATTTTCTTGAAAAACTTCGTGCCGTATCCTAGGAGAAACTAAACTTAAATACCAATTTTAGTATTTAACACTTTTTTCGTTTTTGAGCTATGCCTCCACACACACCTTTGTCTAAATTTTTTTTTTGGACTCAAGGGACTCTAAACATATTTTTGGCGAAATCTAAACATCGAATTTTTGGTTGGAATACATCTTCTCTAGCTATTGTATCTGTAGAGACATACACAGTAAAGAAATTAAAAATTGATTTTGTATGAATAGTTTATGGGTGTTATATCAAAACGATAGCAGGTAGAAAAAGGCATTTGAATGCAACACGTGGAATTATTTATTTAAAGCGATCACATTCCCTCTATATCTCTTTGACAGAAAAACTCCATTCACATCCTAAGGTACGAATTGCTTGTGATTTGACTACGGCCAGTTCTACCAAATTGCAGCTTTCACATTGCATGAATAATGTTGCAGCTTCACACGAACATGTGATACTGCTTAACAAAGTTTCTCAACATGCTTGCACAAAAAGATTGGGCACGATTCAGCACCTCTCACTTTGGAGTTCGAAAGTTGCTGCAGGTGATTTTGTGAGAACATAGGCAACTGTTTCAACGAAAATGTGTCCTTTCACTCGACGGAGTAAAATGTGTATCTACGCATATGCAGTTGATCATTTTACAAATATATTAATAAGTTAGATTTGGCCGTAATTTTAATACGTTCCGTTTCCAAATAGCATCAACAACTAAATCTGCATTTCAGAAGTGCTTATCAAAGCTATGCCAATATAGAAAGCGCTTATTAACATAAACAATTATTATATAATATTTAATTTTATCCATCCTTTGCGCCGAAAAAGTAGAACGTCCTACACTTAACAATACCTCGTGACAGGGTATATAATTTGCAAACACAAATTTCAATACAGGTGTATGATTTTTTACCATTCAAATATTTGTATTTCTTTCTCAAAAACTGAGTTACTCAAAATTCGACATGGGTATTTCACCGCTAAGCCTGGTTTTGAGAGTTGAAAAGTAACAAAACAATTGGAAAATTTAAATCAATAACAATGAGCTTTTAGGAAATGGCTGATGTCATGAAAAAAATATTTGAACTATATTTTAAAGAGATCTAGATTTCTTGTATCATACGTGTTGGCCTATATCTTATGGTTTGAATACCAAGGCCTTCACAGGTCTTACAAATTCAGGATATACACTTTATTTTTATATAAATATCTTAAGCATATGACAGTTTAATCAATATTGTTAAATGTCCCTTTTTGTTTAGAAAATCCAAAATTTCAACAACAACAACAACAACATTCTGTAAAGGGTAGTTTGAATGGGAGGATTTTCTTTAAACTCTTGATGCTGTATCTTTGGAAGATGCTGAACGTAAATACCAAGTTTGATATTTATTTGCATTTCATGTTTGGGTTGTGGCAATCCAAGACACGCACGCACACACACGCACATACACACACACAAATTCTCCAAAAGTGCATATTTGTTTAGGGGGCACCAAAACAGTATTTAAGATGAAATCTCGATATTGATTTGTTGGGTGCAGTGCAGTACTACTAGTGATCATAGGGAAAGTGAACACCAACGGTACTTATGATAGATGTTTATATACAAATCAATTGTTTGCATTGAATTAATTATGATATATTACTTTCTCTAGCACTTATGTACATTCAGTATACATAACAGCTAGAGAAGGTATTGTAATTCCACCCAAAATTTCGATATCGAGATGTCCGAAAAATATTTTTAGAAACAGGTCCTATGTGTGTGTGTGTATGTGTGTGTGTATGTGTGTGCCTGTCGAAAACATCGCTCAAAAGACCGCTTAGTATCTTCCAAGATACCCGCCTAAACAAACTGCCTTTTATATGGACATTTTTTTGAAATTTTTGTTTTTTACAAAAATGGGTATAACTATTTTGATTATTTGATTAATATACCGTATATTAAAGATATTTATATGGCAAATAAAACGTATATTTTAATTTTCTGGAAATATCCCCCGAAGATCTCTTTATTCTGGATGATTTATGCACAATTTTGCATAACGCTTAAAGCGTATGAGATAAACAAAACTTAATACACAAAAAAGTAGATCTCGTTAAAACATACAATTATGTCAGATGCGTTTTTCTTGTAGAGTTGACCGTTTTTTAGGTATTCCTTGTGATTGGTTTCAGTTTTTAACTAACGTTTCTCAAATGCGGTCATGCAAAATGAGCGAATCCCAATTGTTTCATATAGAGACTAGCTTTTAAAAGATTTTACTACGGTTTAGCATAATGTATCCCCTTATTTCCCCTCTTCTTACAAGGAAGCAAGTAAGATAACCAATTCGTTAATATTTATCTCGATTAGCTAGATGTAAACAGAAGAATAATCCTTTTTAATAATAGTTTGTATTTTATTGCACTTTTACATTTATTATCCCTACCAGTTCTAACAGCAGCTATTACTATACTTTTAACTGATCGAAATTTAAATACATTCTTCTTTGATCCAGCTAGAGAATGTTATGTGACTGGAACACATCGGATTTTTTTTCTCTCTCTGGAAGTATTATTAAATTAATTAACGTGTACTTTGTTATCTTCACATAGCTGGAAAGCAAACCAAGCTATTTTAATATCTTAAGCAGGTCTTTTGTTCCTCATGAACCAAAGGTGGATGAAGGAATCTCGTGAGAAAGCTTACAGATGCCGTAAATAGGTTGAACCTGGGAACACTTGTAACAGCGTATTTTTAAAACGACTGATGCAAAAAAAAAAAAAAAAAAAAAAAAAAAAAAAAAAGCATTCTTGTGGAATAAAATATTCCCTTGCAGCCGTATACGTAATCAAAGTGCATAGATAATTAAGTCAACTACATGACATTTCACTGAACAAAAAGCTTGAATAAGGCTTTGAGTTTTCCATTGTTCTATATAAAAGGAAAACTGGTAACTCTCGGTTGATTGGATATCATGTTCATTTTATTCGTCATTTCTGTATATATGATTAGCGCAGATACACGCCCGCGCGCAAAAGTAGTTACTTCTTCAATATTTTCTTCGGCCATAACACAGATGCAATCATTTTAGAACCACATCACTGATAGCAAAAATGACGCCGTGGCCGAGTGGTTAGTGTGCTCGCCTTCACCAAGGCGGCCCGAGTTCGATGCCATAGGGCCAGGTGTGGAATTTGTGGACAAATCAGCACCTCGGCGGATTTTTTCCTGGTTCTACGGCTTCCACCGCCATTCTTGCCACCACCTGCTCCGTAAACACCTTTCCTTTAGCCAGTTCACCGCTCACTTATCAGGCATCGGACGGATTACCATCCTGACTGTTCTCTCTTATCTAGCGTCTTTTGTTCCCTCCGGGGCATCCGACCCCAGTTGCTGATTGTAAATCCTCCATACGGGGAGGGTAAATATGAAAAAAGATAATGGATAATATAACCTAAATTATCTATATCATATCAAACATTAGTTTTTTAGTTTAACGTCCTTTAACCTGGTTGGTCATATCGGACGATGAATGAAATTGGTGAAACGGTGCTCAAGTGATCTCGGGGTCCAATGGAGCTTAAAATTACTCGACATTCGTCTTCTCAGGATAAGGGAATACCCCGAAAAAAACCTTCTCCGGGAAACTCACCCTAAGCGAGATTCGAACTCACACCCTTTTGTCTGCGTGAGGCAGACACGCTACCACCACACTACCCAGGAGGACTGTAAGAGAGTTAGCATCAATTTCTAGGGTTTATAGAAATTAAAAATACGACAAATTCAGATTTAACAAAGGAGGATATAATAAATGTTAACCATTTTCAAACACTTAGTTATTAAATACGTGAGACTAAAAATGAAGAAGAGCTCCAATAGCCATTTCAATTCAGTGAAACTGTTATAAAACAACCAAACTGATAACCATAACGATACATCGATAGCGATAAAGCCAACATTCCATTTACTAGTCCAAAGCAAAATGGTCTTTAAAATTGTAATCAGACTGAAAAATTCAATGCCCTATCTGGGGTTTGAAACACGAATCTCAGGTTGACTAGAGATCGGTGGTTCAAATCCCGGCTATGACATTGAATTTTTCAGTCTGACTCAATGTATTCAACTCCTGTCCTACATACAGTTTGTGTGAAAAAAATTAAATTAACATATATAAAATTGTTGTTAATAGTTGGAACAGATTTAAAAAATACGACACTACAGCTCATATTTACACCAGATTCTTGGTTTGTCACTTAACTCCGATATGCGCATAAATTGAAGTTCTGGTTACAGAGTCCCAGATCTTTGGATTTTTTTAAACACGGTACATCTATTGAATTTAACCTTGCCTATTAAAAATATCAAAAAGTAATACATTAATGCATTTTAATCTGCCTATGTAATTTTATATCGTTTTAACTTTTACGTCATACAGCGACGAGTCTGTTACGTGAGATACCTGGTAAGTGATGGACAGTGGCCTTTCAGAGCTATCCCCGTATTATAAGACTTTCGCTTCCTGCCAAGCAAATGATGTCTAGATGTTTTCAAATGGCGCGTACAACCAGACAATTAGCCTTTGCTATCCATAGTCAGGTGATGGAGTTCAGCCAGCCCTTCGAGGTAACATCCCCCTCGCAATAATCAGTAATTGTTTAACTACCTGTGCATAAATGGCAGCATAGAAGGTATTACCATCTACTTTCAGTTTTACTGTTGTTTTAGACTGAAGATGGAACTTTGGGTTATGGTATTAAAGTCCAATCTGGTATTTGCCTTAGCAATTAAGGAGAAGCCCGCCAAATTGGTCGGCCCTCGGGATTTGAACCCGGAACCTCCCGAATGCGAGTCACAGACGTAATCGCTCAGTATAATTAATGTGTTTTGCTCGATCCTGTCCAAATTCTTCCAGATGGAATTTTAGTAATGCTATTTATTCCTGAAATTGGTTCACGAGAAAATGCAGTATTAAATATCAGTTTTAAAACACTTTCATTTAGTTTCTGAAACATACGAACACTAATACAGTGCAAAGGTTGTAAAAATAAATACGTGCTGCGTCCAAATGCTTAGACAGTGGCGCTGCGACTCTGCTCATTTGTTTTAGCTCTCTTGTCTACACGTTGTGCCTAAATAACAGAACCTTTTCTCAGGGGTGACATATTAATGACGTTAGGTGACGGATGATGGCTATATACCAGCGGTGCAGCCTTCTAGACTGATTTACCGCGTATAGAGAGCAACTGCCTGTGTCTCCACTGAAAGTATATGGAGCACCGCAAGAACCTGCCCTATAAGTGCTCTTGGTAACGGTGCAGCATATCATTTTAGAAAAAAAACATTTTAAGAGCAACTATTTTATTTTTATCGGCTTATTAGTTTCTAAATTACAGCGCCAAATTACGTTTTTAAGTGGGCATTAAAAGCTATTAGCTCCTCAATGTTAAATCTGCTAACCGGAGTTAAAAATTAGGCAGTAAAAACAAACTTCTTAACTGTTGTATTTAGACTATAAAATTAAAAGTTTGATGCGTTCCATTCACATGATTTTCTCTACTATTCTTACACAAACTTCTTCTTCTATAGGTATGTTTCATATTAAGATAAAATAAGCAGACCTGATACCATTACATAGTTCTTTTATAAGTAGAAGGGAAATAGAGAATAAACTAGTATAAAACGTTAGCTATGCGGTTGACTTTGGAATACGTTCTCTTTGCATGACCAGGAGTAAAACAAAAGTAAAACGGATGTTACTCCCTGTTTGAGAAAAATTTAAATGTTGAAAGAATAACAAGGTATACCTCGGAAATGGTGTTTATCTCTTACGGTTTACTAGCTATGCAAACCAAAACCAGAATGCCGAGGACTTCAGAGATTGTTTCCAGAAAATGATGTAAGGATTTAATGATATTAACATGATTTAATATGTAATGTTGACTTTAAAACAAGCCAAATACACTTCGCAATTGACACACATTAATATTATATATCATTTTCATAACTGGCTCAACAGCAAATAATTATCTATGGTAAAGGCATGGCTCTTATCACAAAGTATTAATTCTGCGCTGAGATGGCTCACTAAAACGGCTGCTGTCTGTCTCGTAGTAGAAGGTTGGTCTTTACAGCTTCTTGTCTTGTTATTTAATGGTACAGGCTTTTGAGAATCATAGTAGATCTTTATTTCTTAATTATAATTCCATTGTGTAAAATAGTACAAATAAAACAGAATTGCGAATATAACACAGGAAAAATTAATGCAAGAAAAAATTGAATGTAACACAGAAAAAAAAAAAGCTGATGTGTTCCATTCATATGATTTTCTCTATTGTTTTCAAAAAAATTATTGTTACACAACGTGTATTCTTACAAGTATGTTGTTTTAGTTATAACATGCTAATCAAAATAAGCAGATACACTAGGCTAAAGCGATAGTCAAATCTTTTAAAAGTAGGTCAAAAAGTGAAAAATTGTTTTACTTGTACTGGTAGTATTAAAATACTGATGTGTTAAATTCACATGACTTTCTCTACATTTCTGTAACAAATTATAGTTAAAAGGCTTATTCTTCTGTCTACTTGATACTGATCGAGATAAACATTAGCACAAATGCTTTCTTGCAAGGAGAAGGGGAATAATGGAATACACTAGGCTAAAACGATTGTCAAATCTTTTAAAATTTGATAAAATCCGTTCTTTGCCTTGCCAGGAGTTGACAAATTCCCGTACGTGAAAAGTTAAACGTATATTAAAATAAGGACAAGGAATATCTAAATATAACAAGGAATACCTAAAAAATGGTCAACTCCATGAAAAAAATGTATAAGACATAATGTGTGTGTTTCAACGAGATCTACATATTTTGTGTAGTAGGCCTTTCTTTATTTCATACGGTTTACTATTAATGCAAATTCCAGAAAAATTCATCCAGAATAAAGAGGTCTTCAGAGACTATTCCCAGAAAATTGCAGATAAACACTTTATTTGTCGTGTAAATATCTTTATTATACAGTATTTTGATCAAAATCGTTAGAGCCATTTTTGAGAAAATCAAAATTTTCGAAAATGTTTCCATGCAAAGGGTAGTTTGGAATGGGAGATTTTCCCCAAAATCTTCGTGGCACATCCTTGGAACATATTAGACTTCTATACCAAGTTTGGTATTTTTCCGACTGGCGTTTTTGAGTTATCGTGTTCACAGAGACACAAACACACACTCGAACCTTTTTCTAATTTTTTTTTTTGATACAGGGGATCCTATATTTCCGGTGAAATCTCGGTATCGAATTTTTTGGTGGAATGCAACACCTTTTCTATACACTATGTACATATACTGTAGAGAAAGTAAAAAAAAATATACCCCGTTTGAGAAAAGATTTGAAAGCGAAAACAAGGAATATGTCGTTAATGGTCAACTCTACAACAAAAATGTATATAACATAAATTGTGTGTTTTAGCGAGATCTATTACATTCACATAGTTTTCTCTACTCACTGTCTACAAACCGTTCTTAAGTAAGCACATTTGACTGCATGATTCTTTTTAATTGACATAAACTTTTGTTACACATTTCGTTGTAGCTGTAAGGAGGATGCAGTAGTCTAAAGCAATATTCAGTTTTTTAAGAAGCGGATCACTAAATGAAAGCTTTAAAATTGCATGTTTTTTGTAAGAACGAGAAGTGAGCAGCGGCTTCCCACTGAAAAATTATAAGTGTTTGAAAATTAAAACAACATAAAAGAGCATTTTCCAAATGATTAATGTCTCAAAAAGTTGTATACAAATTTTGATATTTAACAAATTCTACAAATATTGCCTATTTCTCACATATTACCAATTACAGAGAAGACGTTCAGAATGAGGAGTACTCAGGCTGTTCACAGAAAAACCAAGATAGGTATACTATGTATCTATTGGAAAGATAGAGTTAGATGGAAAAATTCGTTGATATAGCGAATTTTAAGAACAGATCTCCTGTTTTTCGTTCAAGAAGATCCGTGGTTCAAATCACAAATATAGCATTGAATTTTTCAGTTTGACTGAATCTTTGCAACTGCTGTCTTACTCACGGCTATTGTGAAAGAAACAATTATTTCACAATTTATTTATTGTACAAATATCATAAACTCACAATATTTTAACCAAAATCGTTGTTGAGAAAGTAAATATATCGAAAAAAAATGCTGTTCTAAAAATGATCTTACATATACATGTGTATATGTGTATACGGAATGGAAGGTGAATAGGTGCAAATATTTGAATCAGCGTTTGAAGACGATATGATGATTCAGGATTTCTATGTAGTTTTTCCCCGCTGCTTCCTTAAGTTATGTTTATGAGGAAATATTTTTAGGATATCTATTATTACCTATCTCAGACGTTCGGTTTTGGTTTACGTAACAGGTCACATGGTTGATCCTCATCTGCCCATTGTCCGGCCCGACAACAGGTGGCGTGATATGAGGAAGAATATCGATCACTCTGAGACTTCAACCTACGTAACCATTCATTATCTGATTTGGATCCACAGTACATTTAGAGTTCAACTTAATCTATATTGAACGCAATGCAATGTTTGCATTTACGGGATCCAGAAGAGATACTTCGGTGAAATCTCGACATGAATACTTTTGTAGAATACAATACTCCCTTTAGTTTCTATACGGAGTAGAGAACGCAAAAGATTGATATTTTAAACGTTTTTGGTCAGTTTTATGGCAGGAACCCCTGAAATATATGTACAGGTATAATAAGCAGCGCGTTGTTTAAAACGGGAAGGAAAGCTGAACTGCACCGTTGAGAGAAACTATGTACTGGACAATTGCAGTAAGAATAAATAATTCAAAAAACTCATATTTCATACAATAATCCCTTGTTGAGTTTATGCTAATTTAAACAAAAGCCTGGTAAATGAGATTATGCTGTTCTTTTGTTACCCCATTTGTTTAAAAGCATCGCATATAGGTTCATGAAGGTGGGTTTACCGTTGGTTTTTTCCCCCCGGGCAGCAGAATGAGAGAGTGGGACAGAATCAGTACGCGATTTTTGGAATTATAAACTGCGAAAATAAAACACAACCCGTAAACAAAGCATTATTCCAGACAAATTCTGTGATTACTCCAAAAGAGAGGAAATGCAGGGAAATGCTTGCCTGTAAATCATAATGAACTAGGACCATAAGTCCTGCATACGATACTTTTTTTTTATCAATACCGTTCCCCAGCTCTATGTACATGAACTACAATGCGATGGTTTTTACACAAAAATAGCTTTGAATGATTAAAGCAAAAATTGCTACCAGCAAACTTTATGGCTGCTTCCTGTAACGGCAAATACACATCACAATGGATTTATTATGCACTCATTTTCCATTATTTGCGACAAGATTTATTGCCGTGCATTAACATGTCTTCCCGTTTGTCCGAATACGCGAAATTTTTTAACAAATTTTGGGACCGACCTTCACTAAAAAGTCATTTTTTTCTGTGATGGTTAATATGGACGGGTACTGAATTTTAAACACAATGCCCCGGAAGAGGCCCTTAGTGTGGCGAGTGCTTCACAAGTAATGTTGAACACCCAATTACAGTATTTGACAAGTAAGCAATACTCGCAGTGTCTGAATTTGACTAAGCGTGGTTGCTAGAGACTTCTTTCTAATTTCAGCTCATAAATTACCAAAAAATTCAAAAGTGTGAAGTAGAAAACACAGAGAATAGACAAATTGATGTATTCTATTCACTTGAGTTTCTCTACCTATTCTATAGAATTTATTCTTACAAAAGAATATTTTTCTCTCTACTTCGTGCTAACAGAGATAAAAATCAGAATTTATTCTTACAGAAACATATTTTTTATCTGCTTCACGTTAATAGAAATAAACATCAGCAAAGTTTCTTCTAGTAGGAGGAAAATAAGGATATACATTAGGCTAAAACTAGATAATAAAATCTTTTAAAGCCGATTGCTTGATCCATTTGAAATTCCCTTCTCTTCGCATGATCATGATGAAAAAAACGAGAAAAATATTTGCAATGCTTAAAACAATCACAGGGAATATCATGCAAATGGTTATCCCTACTACAATGTAGGTATATGATTTAAAAATTTGAAAACCATTAGCAGGAAAACATCAATAAGAGAAACTAATAGCACCAAAAATGAAATGCAGTAAAATAATACCACTGTAAACGATTCGAAAAACCAAATTTCATATGCAACAACAATAATAATAATAATGTATATATCGAAACTAGTCTAATACAACACGATAAATGAGTAATGCATCACTTTGCAATTATGGTTTAACTTATTTGCTCATTGACCTTCATAAATATATTCTAATTTGAAAATGTAATGTGCTGTATTCTAGTAGACCCTTTTCTCTTTATACTATCAGTTAACATGTCCTGCCAGGGAGCTTGATTACATTAAGAAAATAAAGGAACACTTTTTTAAAACATTAAAAGGATTTTTTGTATACTTTCAACTACAATTTTTGTTTAAGACACTCCTTGTACAAAAGATAATTTTCCAAAAGACGTGCATTACTAAAAGTGTTTGCTACTTTATGATTACAATTATATATTTTATTTTAGAGATTTTTCTATCACATCAATTATTTTCAATATTACCTATGTAGGTATGTTGCTGCGCGAGCGTAGCTATAATTCAAAATGAACATCAAGATAAAATGATTTGAAAGAACATTAAATCGCTGGCATTTGAACAATCAAACCGAACATTTGTAGTTCACAATTGTAAAAATAAATTTTATTTTACAATCAAGACGAATATCTATATGTGCAAGACGAACTGTCTTGATTGGGATGCTTCTATACATGCAAAGCAACATTGTACTACTAATTTTGTAATATTACCTACTACGTCAAAATTTCAAAACACAAACACACTCCGTTTCCTCATAAAAATGTTTTAATTGACAAAGTGATCGTCTTCCTGGTTTAATCTCTGGCTCCCAAGATCGCGTGCCCAAACCTGGCGGAAGACGATGGATTTTTTTCGGCAAGCAAAGGCAGTGGTCCTGTGTCGTAGATTCACAACACATAAAGGAACCTCAAGCTTGATAAAGAGGCCTATATGCAAAATTAAGCGGTCTTTCATGCTCAATATAGAATGGGAAGCTAAAAAACAAAGAAGTTAAAGCAACCATGAATAAAATCGAATTTCATTAATATAATAACTCGCCTAGACAGCTCGGGTTCGATCCCAAGCGGCCGCATGTAAGATTTGTGATGGATAAAGCCGGCGCAGGGGCGGATTTTCTCCGGGTTCTCCCCCGCCATCGCATTCCACCGGTGCTCCATCTTCGTTCCGTGATCACCAGTGTCATCGTCTGCGTTGCCACAAAAAAAGCGGACGTTAAGCACTGGCAAAAAAAATTAGCAATAAAGTGGTCAGTTTTTCTTACTCAATAATTGTAGAAGTGTTTGAAGTTTTGTTGAACCTTATTAAATTTACCGTCTCATCCCAAAATAACGATCTCACAGCATTTTAAATTATGGAAAGGAATAATAAATGAAAAATCAATTATGCGTAATTGATAATTTTCCCTAAGTTTATGAACTCCACTATGGTTATTTTGTCATTAATTATACAAAACCATATATGTAGATATTGAAGCTGAAATTAATTAAGCTAGCAAGAGTTTTACACAGCTCTATAATAATATTTCCAGCTCCGCTTTTTACAGCATAAACGTTTCGGTGAGTTACTGCCGGGCGGCGACAGATCTCGCTCTTGCTGCCTCATTAATCAACGTGCTTTTGTTCATTTGTTATATTAAATATATCTTTATTAATATATTAGATGTTTACTGTGGTATTCATTGCGTTATTTGCATAATACATTGAAACGTTTGAAGATTTATATACATTTGGTGATTGTGTTTATTTTAAACACGGTGTTTTAATACATTTGAAAGCAAATGGAAAGGCAACTCTATAATAGGCTATTGATTTCCACTGCACATCGTCAATATATGAGTCTCGCGGCAGCAGGGTTCGTGATTTGCAAATAACGCATCCGCAATTGTTTCGCACTAAAGTCCTTGTAGGCATAAAAAAGGGCAAGCCTTTTTGGTCCTGCAACCCATGAACGGCCTTCAAAGTTGTTGCAAATACCACTCTCAGCGAGTTAGATGGTTCAGCCAAGGCTTCATATCCGGGAGGTTGCAGGTTCACATCCCACGTATTGGCCAATTCTCATGTTTTTTGTTTTATTTTCTCTACTCTATTCATCTGTTACTATGGTACAACAGCCCAATGTTGAGCCTTGGTATCCTCTCATCGTTCCTTGATCAATGGAATATTTAGTTCGCGAGTTGGTAACCATAAGCCCACGGTAGCGAAGGATCAACTCATCGCCCACAGGACAAAATCACAACTTGCGGACGTGAAACCGACAGAATTTATCACATGGATATTTTCTTTCAAGGTATGGGGTTCTTCTACGCAAAAATAAACATTACTGCGACTACTGTCTACTTTCCTTCCGAAGGAAGCCATACTAAGAATTTTTACATCTGAAAACTCCATCACGCTTGCCTGTTTGGACCCACAACCCTAAGCACTAGAGGCTAGCATGATAACCACTACACCACGGGGAGCGACATTTTCTTATAGCGGCAAGAGATGGCTACCCAGTAACTTGTGAGGCTCGCATTCGACGGTCCTAAATTCGATTCCCGTCAACCGCCCATTCTGATCTTGAGTGGTTTTCCCCATCGGTATATGAATGCTAGAGTGTTTTTTCCATTCACCTTGATTTACCTTCCACTTTCTTTCATTCCGTTTCAATCTCATCTTTCAGATGTACTTCTAGGTTTTTGGTGTATGGCGGTGCCAGATAGACGGTAAGGATCCAAAGGAAGGAAGGAATACACCCTGTGGACATTAGTGGTCATCACGTTCTCCAGCAGTGGGACAGGTATTCGAACCTGGATCTGTTAGGGACCTCCGCGCGTCTCTAAGGCCTATCTGACTGCGCCTGTAAGTCTTATGATTCCTCCACTCCAGCCCTTCCTCCTAGGGATATTTGCTACATTGGATATATGTAGATCGTACTGCGCGAGGTATCCCCCTCCTTGTGTAATTTACATCTATTGTAAGTAGATATATTTCATTCCACCCAAAATTTCAGTCTAAAATTACACACGTGAATTACATTTTGAGTATTCCTGAATCCAAGAAGTACCTATTTGGAAAAAGTTGTATGTGTGCAGGCAGATAACCCAAACAACAAAAGTTGGTTAAATACCAAACTAATTAGCTTCTCTTCATTCTGGACGATTTTGAATAACTCAATATGAAAAAGAGGTTAGCTTCACCGTAGGAAAAATGTGAAACTCTACAAAAAACAAAAATTTCGTCCTATCTATAAAATTTGTACCGTTCACCATTTTTTCTAAACATTGTGATCTACATGAACCCATTGACAATTATTGAAAATGTAAAACTTTTCAATTTTTACTTTCTGTGCACGTACCTAATGTGTACATGTTTAACACCGAGATTTCGCCGAAGATGGACGTTTTAGGGTCCTCTGTATAAAGAAAACATTTATAGAGAAAGGTTCGTGTGTGTATGTGTGTCAGTGTGCCTGTGAACACGATAACTCAAAAACGAAAAGTCGGTAGAACACTAAGCTTACTATGTAAGTCTAGTATCTTCCAAGGATACGACACGAAGATTTTGAGGATCTACCATTTACATGGAAACATTTTCAAAAAGTTTGATTTTCTTAAAAATTGGTCTATCGATTTTGATTAAAATACGGTATATTAAAGATATTTCACGACAAATAAACTGTATACCTGCAAACTGGGAATAGCCTCTGAAGAGCTCTTTATTCTGGATGATTTTTATTGAATTTTTCATAACTGTTAAACCGTAAGAGTCAGAGGAAAAGTTATTACACAAAAGACGTAGATCTCCTCAAATACACAATTTATGTCATATACATTTTTATCGCAGAATTTGCCATTTTTGAAATATTATTTGTTATTGTTTTCAGTTTTAAAATACCGTTTCATATTCGGGCATTTGTCAACCCCTGGCAATGCAAAGGAATGGATTTTAATCACATGGCAACCAACTTTTAAAACATCTGACAATCGCTTTAGCCAAATATATTCCCTTGTTTCTCTTCTAGTCGCAAGAAAACAAGTAATAAAGACAAATTCTGATAATGTTCATTTTGATTACTACGCAGTAGATAGAAGAATAAGATTTATAACAATGATTTGTTACAGAGATGTAGAGAAAGTCATGAGTATGCAACACATCAGAATTTTTACTTCTTTATCAACATTTTGTTTTTCTGTGATTTACAGTTTAGTACTGTTCACGCAGCTTTTCTTTTGCGCCTAAGCTTATGACTATGCTAGTTTTTTAAGAATTTATTTGCGAATTTTGTGTTTAGAAGATTGCGTGTTTACTCATTGAGACTCCTAACCGCTTTGTGCTTTCTATTAACTCAAATCGAGCTCCGTCGGGCCATGTCGGCGTTTTCGAATATCCAACGGTGATTTCTTGAGGGAGTGTAATTAATAATTACGAATTTGCGATTTTGCCACACCACATTATACAGGTCCAACGGCTTTGCTTCCCTTCCAAAGGAAGCCTTGCTAAGGTAATAGTACATCAATTTCAGCAAGAATTGAACCCGCGACCTTGGATATTAGACGCTACCACAGTAACCAGTACCCCAAAGTAGGCACAGTGCTTTTGTTTTTGTTTTGTTTTTTTGTTTTTACTGCTTAATTTAATTAAATACTTTAACACCTCGGGAGCTTCTTAATGCAAGTCTTCTTCAAATTTTTCATCGTTTATTACAAATACGCTCTGTCTGTGGAAGCTTCATAAAGTTCTCAATTAGCAAACGACAGTATACTTTCTTTCCTTGGAAGGTTAATTAGACGGTTAGTTTGCCTTCGCAGCGCGATTGTCTTTTCCTCTCGCCATTAGCACATCCTCGTCGGCCGAGAATGATCGGTGCTGCGCTCTGTTAACAAGAAGATAAAACTTGGTAAAATTTATGGCCGTTACGATAAATGTTAGCACAAATTTGCGCTGATTATAGGTGTCGCTTTTAACAGTCTGTTGTGTTGATTTAAACGTTACCTTTTGCCAGGGAGAATGCGACGGAAAAGATGGGGCTCCTATACCTGTAATTTTCGTCTGAACTTTAAGCAACCCGCTAGCAAAATACCAGATGGTTCTCGCAAAGCCAGAGCAAAGTGTCACAGCTGGTACGATGGGGGAAGGTGCGAGAGAAAGAAAGGAAAAAAAAGAAAACGATCGTCTGGTGCGAATCACAAACTAAGAATGGAAGGAGGCAAAATCATGCATTTTGCTTTCTTTAGCACGTATGCATATACAATGTGCATAATAACTAAACAGGCTATTACACTCCATCCAAAAATTCGATGGATGTCGAGATTTCCCCGCAAATATAGGTTTTGAAGTCCCCCAAGTCCGAAAAATGTTTAGAAAAAGGACTGCGAGTATCTGTGGACAACATAGCTCAAAAACTAAAAAACGTTGAATACCAACTATGTTTGGTGACTTCTAAGGATGCTACACGAAGATTTTCAAGAAAGTCTCCCCCCTCCAGAAACCACTCTTTATATGCAAAAATGTTTGAACATTGTGTTTTCTCAAAACTAGTTCTATAGATTTTGATTAAAATAGATTTTTGTATTAAGTATATTCATATAAAAAATAAAACGTATATTTTGAATTCTGTGGGAATATCCTCTGAAGACCTCTTTATATTGGATAAATTTTGCAGAATTTTGCATAATGGTGAGAACGAGAGAGACCGAAACGTAGCTACTACCAAAAATGTAGATCTCGTTAAAACACATAATTTATATGTGTTACGTGTATTACACGTTTTACTTATACAGTTGACCGTTTTTGAGAATTCCTTGTTATTGGTTTCAATTTTGAAGTACTAAAGCTTTCTCAAACAGGATCATGCAAAGAGAACCGAACCTCAATTGTTTTACATAGCGACCAGCTTTTATAGCAGTTGGCTATGCTTTAGCCTAATTATTCCATTATTTCCCTCCTACGTACAAGCAGGGTAGTAATAGCCTAATCCAGCCCTCCTGGGCATTGAGGTAGTGATATGCCTGTCTCATATTCAACAGGTCCCAAGTTCGAATCTCGCCTAGGATGAAATACCCAGATAAGACTTTGTTCGGGGGTTTTCCTTATTCTGAGAAGACGAATGTCCGATATGACCAACCAAGTTAAAGGACGTTAAGCTAAAAAAAATAAATAAATAATTTTCTCGATTAACATGATGTAGTAAAAAGAATAATCTTTAGTAAGAATACTTTGTATGTGGAGCAGCTAGAGAAAGTTCGTGAATGGAACACAGATTCAACTTAACTGGATATCCCTTTTCGAAATATGGAGACTGTTATTGACGTGTTTGTACATGTTACTCCTTTTGCACCGTAAAGTACTGAAAGTATTGTGTGTTCTAGTTGTGAGGAAGGATAACCAGGGCAATACATCCATTTTCAACTAAAACGATAAATATAAGGAATTTCATAAGAACAACATAGAGCAAATAAAACTAAAATGACCTCATTTTTCTAAACAAATGCTCGTATTCGTCAAATACAATATTTTGGAAGAAAAATTTACATTAGAAGATAAAAGTTCTCAGAAATTATTGTACATGGTTCTACGTCATTGATAACAAATTTATATGGTTATATATATCCACTCTTTTCTGATAGGCATTTATTTAGTGCATGAATAATTTCATCTGTCCCTTACAAACGTTTCGTTGCTATTATTTAATTGTATTAAGGGGGCACCTTAATCACTAATTATAATAGGTATAATTTGTTATAACAGATAAATTGTGGATAAAATTGTTAAAAACGCTAAGCCAACTTTTCAGGGGAAAAATTATACGTTGACATTTAATATATATATATATTTTATTTTATTTTATTTTATTTTTTTTTTTTTTTTTTTTTTGGTGTCACCTATACAAAAATGCTTGAAAATTTTCATTTTTGTTAGATTTCCTTTCAAAATATTAAATTTTATGTGTCAAGGTATTTTTACTTCCTCTACCATGTGCTATGTACATAGTTGGTAGAGAAGATATTGTACTCCACCTAAAAATTCGATACCTAGATTACACCGGAAATAAATTTTTGAAGTCCCCTGAATAAAACAAAATATTTTTTTGAAGAAAGGTCTGTGTATGTTTGTGAATTGCATAACTGCATAACTCAAAACGAAAAGTATGTTAAGTAGCACCCTTGATATTTAAGTTCACCATCTTCCAAGGAAGTGATACAAAGGTTGTCAAGAAAATACCATACCGATATTCAAGTTCACCATCTTCCAGGGATGTGATACAAAGATTGTCAAGAAAATACCATACCCCAACCTTTCTTTATATGAAGCGTATTTTGTAACTTTAATTTGGATAATAATGGTTCTAATATTTTAAATACAATAACAAATATTTAAGATGTTATCAAATTAAATGTATCTATTGCATTTTCTAGAAATAGCCTCTTAAATCTTATCTATAACTGATAAACCCTAAGTACACAAAAAATGTACATTCCATCAATACATACCATTTGTTGTTTTTACTAGATAGTAATATTTAGTTAAATCATTATTGAGATATGTGTTCTTTGTTATTTATTTTCTAATACTTATATTTTTCTCAAATGAGAAGTCATCATTTGTTTCTATTTGTTTGTTTATTTGCTCCTGGCCATGCTTCATCGTGTGTTAGTCACAATAGAACGGTGTAGGTCGCAGTACGCTAAGTGTTCATCTTCTGTTTATCTCTTCCTAAATAGGCTACTCCTCAAACTGCAGGCATTACTGCATTGTGGTTGTAAATCCTCCTACTTTCACCCACTTTCTGAAACAAAAATCAATAGTTCTTTGAAGCACAAAGGCGATATTCTTTTGTTTCTCGTGATGTAACACAAAGACTATAGCTTGAAATCTCATTCATCTTTATTAGGCTCTTTCTGCATACACTTTTTTCGATGTATTTAATATGAAAGCGCTTTGACCTTTATATGAAGTTTTTTCTACAATTCTGCAATTATTTATCTCGGTTAATATGATTCGAGGTCACTTTGCCTTCAGTATGAAACTCTTACTGTAAACACTTATCTCGGTTAATAGGATTTAAAATCGCTCTGGTTTCCAATATGAAACTCTTTCTGCAATCACTTATCTCGGTTAATATGATTTGAGATCACTTTGCCTTCAGTATGAAACTCTTATTGTAAACACGTATCTCGGTTGATAGAATTTAAAATCGCTCTGGTATCCAATATGAAACTCTTTCTGCAATATCTTATCTCGGTGAATATGATTTGACATCGCTTTGCCTTTAGTACAGAAACGTTTATCTCGGTTAATATGATTTGAAAACCCTTTGACCTTGAGTATGAAACTCATTCTGCAAACACGTATCTCAGTTAATGTGATTTAAAAGCCCTTTGGTCTTTAGTAAAAAATTCTTTCTGCAAACACTAATTCGGTTAATATAATTTGAAATCAAGCAAATACTTATCTGATAAATATAATTTTAAAATGGCTTGACCTTCAGTATGAAACTCTTTCTGCATACTCCTGCTAGTAGGATTGGAAATCGCTTTGGCCTTCTGTAAGAAAACACTTAGCTGTATTAAAATGATTTGAAATCGCTTTTGCCTTCTGTATAAGACTCTTTTTGTAGATAGTTATCTCAGATAATATGGATATATAGAAAAATAAGATTTTTAAGAGCAAATTGTGGAAGATATTAAAATGAAGCGAAGTGTAGAGAAGTCATGTGAATAACAAAAATTATGATTAAAACAACCTTATTAATTTCAGATTACATCGAGTCGCACGATAAATAATTTCAGTGAAAACGAAAACCTTAACTTCAAGTTTATCCCGATTTCATTCTAGAAATATCTTCAGATACATCCACTGTACAATTTATCTCACCTTGTTAACCAGAGTGACTAGTGAGTTTTAATCAATTTTTCTTATCATGATTCTCGTATTCCCCCATTTATACAGGCAGGTAGTTGTCATTAAAATTATACACATTTCTGAAAGCCAGCATAAGAACTATCAACATATAAGTTATCTGCTACCCCAGCTCACACTAAATGTTGAGATTCTTTTCTCTCTGTCTCTCTCTCTCTCTGTCTCTCTGTCACTCTCTCTCTCTCACACACACACTCACACACACACTTTTTCTCCCTCCATTCTTGTAAAGTTGTGAAGCAATATATTCAATGACAAGAATTCTAATATATCTAAGAAACATTTTAATCCATTGTGATAAATTCAAAAGTTGACCTTAAATTTGAATATTTCAAGACTGCCCTATGCATTAATGCATGTAATTTTACGAAGTAAAATGGACAGAATGCCTAGATAAATGCTCAAATTCAATTCAATTGATTTTGTTTTCTGTAAATGGGGATAATTATTTCTTTAAATAGAACTCACACAAATTTAACTTACAACTAAGCTATATCAGTATACTACGAGAAGTAAACAAAAGACACTTGGTCGAGTCTAATTTGGTTAGAAAGAAGCTGACTCGAATGACATTATTATTATTATTATTATTATTATTATTATTATTATTATTATTATTATTATTGTCGTATTCAAACTTTCACGAAATTAAATTTCAGCTACTACATTCCTGTGTAATTTTGTTTTTTATGAAGACTGATTTTTCCTATCTTAACTTCACATCTATGCATGTTTATCATTGTGCTCACGTCTACCGTATTGAAAAGTAATAAGGCATTCTAAACAACGTATTTATTTACAACTAAGTTTTCAGAATAAGTTAAACATTTTGCACTAAATAAGGGGAATGAAATACTTGCTTTCAGCGAAGTTATAGGTAACTACTAAGCTATTAATTATATTAATTATGTGACATATTCTGAATATTATTACGATTTCTCTTAACGTATTTCTTTCTACCAGTAGGATGAGTCTTCATCTATTTTTACTCTCTTGCATCAGACTCTCCAAATACCCAGATGAAAATGCAACCACATCACCGCAAATACATAAATGATGTTACTGACTTTTGACCGAGTTTAAACAGAAACATTTCGGACAAGGCCTTGCACAGAGCAGGTCAGTAGCCACTTGGTGTTCCCTAGTTAACCTCTGCTAATCTAGCTGCCGTGTTGGCTGTATGGAGGATGATCTTGCGGAATGTGAACTTTGGGACAGAACTTTCTCGACGTAACTACCTTTCACCCAAAACATTCCATTTACGTCGGCCTTGTTAGAACTAGACCGCTAGTAAGGCAGGCCGCTAACGGGCTTTGTGAAAGTTGGCGACTTGTGCCTTGTGGACCTCGGGGATTTGTCGGTATATGCACCATTTTATCTCCCATCCATTATTCTCCTCATATTTTGTCAACAGAGTTCCCTGAGAATTTACCTAAAGAGATTGCGATTAAGTTCTTTTGTATTTTTGTGCTAACTAAAAACCACTGATAAAACCTTTCCATCCAATTTCCTCGTACATTCCTCATTACCCTAATTAAATTAAATTATATTTAACAGTGTACTCATCCGGGAGCTTGAATTATGCACTAAAGTATATTACCCTGTAATTTTCTTTATAGACTATTTTTGAATAAATGATTAGATAAATGCATTTATTTAAAGAAAAGTTAAACAATGAGGATAGTGCTTTATGTGTGCTTTTCTCGTCTTTTTCGGCCATTGTTAGGTTTAGTATTTACCATAACAGGGCACAACAATGCATCAGAATACGGTTTACTGTACCGTTTTCTCAGCCATAGTTTCCCTAATCATTGGAAAAAGATACAAATTAATGATAAATAATAAATTCTGAATTATATATCAATGTCCATTATAAAACATATAAGAATTATAAAAATTATAGAAATGTTTAGTACTTCACAATTCAAACCATTAACAGGGAATATCTCCAACTCAGGGAATATCTATCGACTCTACTAAAAATATATTTAGATATATGACACAAATTGTGTGTTTTAACAAGACCTAGGTACATTTTATGTGCAGAAACTTTTTGTCTATCTCTTACAGTTTACCAGAATTCAGAGGCTATTCCTAGAAAATTCAAGATATACATATGTTTTAATGTAATTATCTTTAATGTCTAGGTATAGGATATTTTAATCAAAATAGAGCCATTTTTTAAACAATCGAAAAGTTTTCCATGCAAAGGGTAGCTTTGGATGTAGCATATTTAGAAGATGTTGAACTTAAATATCAAAATTGGTATTTAACCGGCTTTTTGCTTTTGAGTCATCCTGTTCACAAGAACAGGAACACACACCCACACTTTCCTAAAATACATTTCTGGACTCAGGGGACCTCAAAACATATATTTGTTAGGGGAATACAACATCCTCTCGATCTACTATGTTCGAGCACATAGTACGTGTAGAGAAAGTATTTATTTTTATTTAGGGGGTCACAAAATTTAAATTCCCGATGAAATCTCGTAACAAAATGTTCGGTGGAATACAACAGTACCTCCTCTACCTATGTACCTACATTATACCTTCGTGGTCGAGAAAGCAACAATTGAAATAACATTCTTCTTTCAAGGATTATTCACTTGTTTCGGTAGCTTTCACTCATCTACCCAAATTGTATTTCCAGTCGACCAAAAATAACTTCTTTTGATAATCTATTTTCTATCATTCTGTCAATATAATCCTTGCATTTCATTCTATTTTCTTCTATTTTATCATTAACTGAAAGGATTTTTAATTCTAAACTTATTGTCTCATATACGTATTTATTGTCCAAGATTCGAAATCATATACAGGAATAGGCACCCTATAACTTTATAGAATTTAATTTGTGTTGCCCTTCTTGTTTTATTCCCCCCCCCCATAACGTTCTTTCAATTGTTCCACAGATAGCTTGAAATCTATACCAACGTTCTTCTCAATATCTATATCATATTTAAAACTAATCCTAGATAATTGAATTAGGATACTTGTTCCAAATTCATCTAATTTACTATCTGTTATTTTCGATTTTACCAGAGTTTTCCTTTTAAAAGCTGTTAAAACCACACTTTGAAAGAATGTGAGTGTGATACAAGAACCACGAAACAACTACTGAAATGCTATCCTAAAGGAAAGATAGCTGTAGGTCTTTGAAGGCGGATCTGGCAACTAATTGCTTATACCAGCATGAAGTAGAGGAAGAGAAGATGCCAAGGAGAAAATTGTGAAAAATCTGATGTGTTCCATTCGCATGACTTTCTCTACATCTATGCAACAAAATATTGTTAAGAAGCTTATGCCTCTATTTACTTCATAATAAAGCAGAAATAGTATTATTTCTTGTTTCCTTCTAAGTAGAAGCGAAATAAGGGAATACCATAGGTTAAAGTGATAATCAAAAGCCGGTTGCTATGGGATTGAAGCTCCTTAGTTTGTATGAGAAAATTATGTTTTTTAAAGCTGAAACCAAAACAAGGAATATCTCAAAATATAAATATGCCTCTATTTACTTCATAATAAAGCAGAAATAGTATTATTTCTTGTTTCCTTCTAAGTAGAAGCGAAATAAGGGAATACCATAGGTTAAAGTGATAGTCAAAAGCCGGTTGCTATGTGATTGAAGCTCCTTAGTTTGTATGAGAAAATTATGTTTTTTAAAGATGAAACCAAAACAAGGAATATCTCAAAAGTGATCAACTCCTCAAAAAAAATGTATATTACAAAAGTTGTGTTTAACGTGCTCTATATTTTTTGTGTGGTAAAATTGTGTCCATCTCTTACCGTTTAGCAGTTATGCAAAATTATGCAAATTCAGTAAAATTCATCCAGATTAAGGTAGCTATTCCCAGAAAATTCAAGATATACGTTCGTCAGGTTCGTCTTTAATATACGATATTTTAATCAAAATCGTTAGAGCCTTTTTTGAAAAAGTCAAAATTTTCGGAAAAAGTTCCATGTAAAGGGTAGTTTGCGGTGGGGCTTTTTTCTTGAAAATCTTCGTGTCGCATTCCTGGAAGATATTAAACTTAAATACCTAGTTTGGTATTTTATAGACTTTTCGTTTTTTAAGTTATCGTGCTCACAGACACACGACATACGGACTCACACACTGACCTTTTTCTGAAAATGCTTTTTTTGGGTACAGGGGACCCTAAAGTATATATTTTCGGTGAAATCTTGGTGTCGAATTTTTAGGTGGTGTGCAATACCTTCTCTATACACTACGTAATAGTACTGTAGAGAAAATAAAAATACGTTTTATTTCGAAATACTTTTATCCTATGTCTATCTATAAAGCTTGTCAAAGGCACAATTATTGTTAAGAGTTTAGGCAAGCCTAATAGCAAATGATGCGTGCAAACTTGAGAGAGGTTACAAGCGAAATGACGGGTAAAGAAGATTCACCATAACTACGTTCAAGGTCTGGAGGTCAAAGAGGTTATACACCTCTAGCCTCGTGTTTTTCTTTTGTTCCATCAAGTACCCACAAAATTGGACACTATTACTGCATTCTCTCGGAACCTTCCTTTTATGTTAGATCGATTTCTGCTACCCGCATGCTTACATTAAAATTCAGAGACGCTCTTGCTTTTATAAATGGAAGAAATTATAACTATGGAGCGTAATAAATCTTGTTAAAATGCATGTGTTTAACCACAGAAAATTGTAATACATTATCCTTTAACATCCGGCGGCCGTAGCTATAGAAGACTAATAGCAGAGGCCTCTGCGTTTAATTTTTGGAACTTTTTTCGTTCTTTCTCTCAATATGTGCCACAAGCTTGGCCTCTGGTAATTCTAAGTAGTTGTACCCTTTGTTGATCATTTTAAACTCGATAACACTCGGCTGTTATCATGAGATCATTGGCTTTCTCCACGCCTGCTCGTGTCTGGCTTCGATCCACGGCGAATTATAGACTCGGCGACTACCAGAACTCTTGTTACCTCGCTAGTGTAGTCTGCAGGTGCAACAACTAAAAGTTGCTTTTGGAAAGAAACCCGAACACGTTTTCTGTGAGATAGTTCTAAGAATGCATATATTACATACATTAAGCCTCCTGCATATTATTCTCATTTCCTGGGGAACAAAGAGGTTTATAGCAATCTGATGCGTTACATTTATACTGCGTTCTCTGACCATTCTTCCACAAACTATTTTCAACAAGGTACTATACTAGGCACCAGAGCCGGTCGCTCTGGTAAGTTTTTGAACTTTCTCATGGTTTACCATTTATAATAATACACCAAATTAACTTCAAATGAAGGGAGTTTCACAGTCTTTTATATCAATTTAAAGGTACACACATTAGTAGGCAAATAAAGATCTTAAATGTGTGGTATATTATTGAAAATCGTTACGTGTTTTTCTAAAAATAAAATGTTTTCAATGAAATGGGATATTTTCTTGAAGATCACACACACATATCACACACATAAGGACCTATTTTAAACATATGACATATTATTTTAATATAAGGGATTTCAAAGCATAAGTTCCAGGATATCAGGGTTCGATATTTGCTCTACCTGACGTAGGTAAATTCCAGAGAAAGTAAACATAGAACATAAATATATTTCTTACACTATTTAACATGAAAAATTCAACATCAAAGTTTTGGGTGGAACATCCTACTTACTATGCGTAGTTGAGAAAGCGAAACAGTGTGTATACTGTGTTTACTTTTGAATAAGCGTCATTACTAGTAAACAGGTACATATGTA
This sequence comes from Hymenopus coronatus, assembly GCA_030762935.1. Classification (NCBI taxonomy): domain Eukaryota; kingdom Metazoa; phylum Arthropoda; class Insecta; order Mantodea; family Hymenopodidae; genus Hymenopus; species Hymenopus coronatus. The sequence goes on along the minus strand of CM060894.1, from coordinate 102,283,460 downwards.
AAATTGGTATTTTCTGCTGGTGATATCCCTTTGTGCCCCCTCCCCCTATTATATCAAAAATTACTAATACAGATCACTCACATTTATTTTGCCCACCAAACTTTTGGTTCTTTCTAAAAGGAAGAAATGACAAAGAAAGAAGCACTACAAAACCTTCCAGGAAGAAGGGACAATAATGCACCCAGAAATTGCAACAACCATAACACAATTTTCGTGCCATGTGCCGTTATCTTATTGGGTAACGCAATGTGACTTTGGAACAACGGATTCCCGTGGTTTATGGGGGTTGGAAGGTCACGAGTTGACAATACTTCATCTAAGTTTCTTCCCCTTTGTCTATTGTTTGGGCACTCAAAGAAGGGAGAAAAAAAAAAGGATCTCCAACAAAAGGAGGGGATGTTTGGAGGAAGAGGCTTTTGGCTTGACACGCCTAAAAAGAGCAAAAACCCAAGTCGAACGAAATGCCAGACGGTATTTTAAAGCAAATGGAGAAGCACTGTCTTGTATTGTCAACTTTTCAGCTGTTATTCCTATAGCTCGGTTTAAAAGAGAATGACCTCCAAACTGGTACAAGTCACTTGGAAACAATTGTGGTGTGGCGTTATTCTATAAGGCAGGAACATTAAATCTAAAAATCTTATGTGTTCCATTCATATGACTTTCTCTACATCTCTGCAACAAATTATTGTTAAAAAGTTTATGCCTCTATTTTCTTCATGTTAATCGAGAGAAAAATAGCAGAAATAGTCTTATTACTTGCTTCCTTGTAAGTAGCAGCGAAATAAGGGAGTGTCATATTTTAAAGTGATAGTCACTTTGTTTGTATGGACACGAGTTGACAAATTCCTGTATGAGAAAAGTACGAGTTTTTCAAATCTGAAGCCAAAAACAATGAATATCTAAAAAAACGATCAACTCCACAAAAAAAATGTAGGTATATAATATAAATTGTGTGTTTTAATGTGCTCTACATTTCTTGTTCGGTACGTTTTTGTCTATCTCTTACGGTTTACCAGTTACACAAAATTCCGTGAAATTCATCCAGAATAAAGTAGTCTTCAGAGCCTATTCCCAGAAAATTCAAGATATACATATTATTTGTCAGGTATATATCTTTAATATACGATATTTTGATCAAAATCGTTACAGTCATTTTTTAAAAAAATCAAAATTTTCGAAAATTTTTCCATGTAAAGGGTAGTTGGGCGTGGGTAGATTTTCTTGAAATTCTTCGTGTCGCATTCTTGGAAGATACCAAACCTAAATACCAAGTTTGGTTTTTAATGGACTTTTCGTTTCTGAGCTATGCTGACAACAGACACACACAAACGGACCTTTTTGTAAAAACGTTTTTTTTTTTGTCTTTTTTTTATTCAGGGGGTCCTAAAACATATATTTCCGGTGAAATCTCGGTATCGAATTTTTGGGTGGAATACAATACTTTCTCTATACACTATGTACCTAGTATCTACGTGTAGAGAAAGTAAAAAACTGGTGCTTCTTTAGAACTGAAAATCTGATACGTCACACCCGCTTAACTTTCTCTGCTTATCGCAACTTCATTTGATCTCTTACATATAAAACAAAGTCATTCATATATTTTCGATAAACTTCTACAACAAATAATCTCAAATTCAGTTATGTGCACTTGATTACTTGTATGATACAAAGCACACCTTCTCATACACCCTAATTGCGGTGTTCCCCCCTACTCATTATCTCTGAAATATTACTTTCTCTACACGTACTATGTACATAGTGTATACAGAAGATATTGCACACAAAAATTCGATACCTAGATTTCACCGGAAACTCATGTTTTGAGTCGCCATGAATCCAAAAAACATTTTTAGAAAAATGTCCGTGTGGTATGTTTGTGTGTCTGTGGTGTTTGTGTGTCTGTCTGCCTGTGGATAGCATAGCTCAAAAACGAAAAGATCTAAGATCTTAGTATTTTTTAAGTTTGTTGTCTTCAAGGATGCAACACGAAAATATTCAAGAAAATCCCTCCACACCAAACTACCCTTTACATGGAAAAAATTTCGTAGAGTTTTATTTTCTCAAAAAATGGCTCTAACGATTTTGATTAAAATGACATACATTACAGATGTATGACAAAGATGACAAATAAAATGTATAGGTATCTTGTATTCTCTAACAAGAGCCTCTGAATTCCTCTTCATTCAGACTGAGTTTTCCATAGCTGATAAATCGTAAGAAATAAACAATAAGTTACTCCACAAAAAAGTATAACCCATTAAAACACGTAATTTATGTCACACTATTTTTGTGTGGAGTTATAAAGTTTGGTATTTAACCGACTTTTCTATTTTCAGTTATCGTATTCAAGGTCATATACAAGCGGACCATTTTCTAAAAATGCACTTTTAGATACAAAGTACTATAAAACATGCATTTCCAGTGAAATCTCGGTATCAGATTTTTTGGGGGAATGCAATACCATCTCTCTTCTAGAGTATAAAATTACCATCTCAAAATTGTTTCAGGTAACTCATAACTTTTTAATGTTTCATTTGTTTTATGCTATGTATGAAAGCATTAATTAATCCTAAAGAAAACTGTGCCATTTTATTTTTCATAGCATTGCTTCACTTAATTGAATTATTTCATTTTCAAAGTACTGCATATACGTTTTAAATATAAATATTTGCAGTGTATTCGTTTATATTATAAAATATTAATTTGAACTTTTAATATTAAAAGCAATATTTTATGTTTTTACACATTTTCAAACACTTTATATATCTGAAAAGTATTATATACTTGGTATCTGAAAAATTTAGAAAAATTTTTAAAAAAAAAAATTGTAGCGTGAATATAGTAATGAAAGTTGTCCTTTCCTGATCAGACGAATTTATGAGGGCTATTTTAACAGTAGACCCCATTCCGGTGCAGCAAAGGCACATCCTTTTTTTAAAGCCTCTAACAAAAAACCAGGCCCGCCTCGGTAGTGTGGGGGTAGCGCGTCTGCCTCACATTCAAGAGGTCGCGAGTTTGTATCTCAAATATAAAATATTTTAATAAATTATAAACATAATCAAAATTTATATAATTAAATAATTAAACAAGACTTTAATTTATTAACTTGAAACCATTGATTTAATCCCAAAAAATATATCTTAAACCTCTTCAAAAAACCAATATTTATTAAAAAAATAACAAATTCTGAATTAAATATCAACCTTAGGATGAGATATCCAGATAAGGTTTTCTGTGGGTTTTCCCTTGTCCTGCGAAGACAAATGTCGAGTAACTTTAAGTCCCAAGGACCCCGAGATCAACAAAATTTTTCTGATTTCATTCAACGTCCGATATGACCAACCAGGTTTAAGGACGTTAACCTACCAAAAACAGAAACACAAACAAAAACAAAACATAACAAAAAACAATGACACGTGGTTTGTTGAAAGTTTGCATTTACAGCCTCTTACAGCAAAGGGGAATATATTTTGTACATACTTAACTCTGAAAGGTAGATCGGTAGATTGACTCAAACGTTTCGAAGATGTGCATCAATTTCGTCTTCAGCGTAAACTCATCAACTGATTGTACTTTTTTATAAATTGAGCGAGAAGTATAGGTAAAAACTATTTGTAAATTGCGTATAGTGCTGCAAGATTTAGAAAAGGTTCTAAAGTCAAGCGCTTAAAGTAAGTGATAAAAGTGGTTCTTCCTGACCATAAAATTTATGAGGATTATTTTGACTGCAGATGTCATCCCAGTGCAAAAAAGACACGCCTCTAGCAAAGAAGCGGCATGACACGTGGTTTTTTGAAAGTTTGCACTTATAGCCTTTACAGAGAAGTTGCATATTGCTTGTAGCTTTTCTAAATGTTGCGAGAAATATAATAAGATTTTTTTAGGCGTTTTAGGGCATCAAGATTGATTAAAGCTCTTCTCCCATTTCTAAACATTAGATTATTTTACATCTTTCAGGACTTATTTAATGTGCCTACTCTTTGCAAAATAATTAATCAAAGTACAGCGTAAATAAAAGCTAGTGAAAGTGGCAGTCTAATTACAGTGCAAGATTTGCGGTGACCAAAGGCCCTCCCCTGTATTTTTGAAGGCTATTATTTTCGCGGAAGGCTCACTTAGTGGCTGGGCACACTTAAGGCCGTAAGTGTATTATTGTTACGGTTCCGGAAGACGTTTATTACCGCCGTGTGACTCCGGGATACCGCTCATAAACTAGTTAGCACTGTATCACCTCCGTCGCCCGAGAGACCATTACGCGTTTTACAGTGCCGGCCGATCTAGGGACGAAGAATCGCTACGTAAACGATTTGTGCGATAAAATGCTATTGGTCCAGCTTTGGATGGAAGAGAGAAACACGATTATCGCTAGAGGTATTTCATTTGTACCTCATATAACTGTTTTATGGCTAATAAAAATAAAGTAGTTACAAAATTTACATCGATCGAACGTCATATGTTCCAGTTATGCACAGACCGCGCTTCATTTAGGTGAATAGCAAAAATGTAAATCATAAGATCCATTCACAATAAAAATTAAACGTAATTACAACGTAAACTTAAAAAAATCTGATGTGCTCAATTAACATGAGTTTCTCTACATCTCTGTAAAAACTTATTATTAAAAAGCTCATTCTTCTATCCGCTTCATGCTAATCGAGATACATATTAGTAGAACTGGTCTTATTACTTGCTTCCTTGTAAGTAGAAGGGAAGTATAGGAAGACACTAAAGTGATACTCAAATCTTTTAAAAGTTGGTTGCTATGTGATTGAAATCCGTTTCTTTGCGTGGCAAGGAGCTGACAAATTCCCAATGAAAAAAGTTGAAATATTTTAAAACTACTTTGTGTAGTAAGTTTTTGTCTATCTCTTACGGTTTACCAGTTATGTAAAAGTTAAAATGAAACTCTCTTCAGAAGCGTATTCCCAGAAAATTAAGGTACAAATTTAATTTGTTATAAAAATATCTTTAATATACAAAATTTTAATCAAAATCGTTAAGAGCCTAATTAAAATATCCGAATTTTTTTTTCCATATGAAGGGATTTTCTTGAAAATCTTCGTGGTGCATCCTTGGGAGATACTCGTATACCAAGTTTGGTATTGAGCGGACTTTTCATTTTTGAGCTATGATGTCCACAGGCAAAGACAAACAAACACACAGACTAACCTTTTTCTAAAAATGATTTTCTTTTTGGATTCAGAGTATCTAAAAACGTGTATTTCCGATTAAATCTTCTATCGAATTTTTGTGAGGAATAAAATGTAGGTAGATATATCTTCTCTTTACACTCTACATAGCATGTATAAAGAAAATAAAATTGCATGTGCAATACCTACTGAAAGGTGAACAAGTTCCATTTCAAATCAGATATGTTATGCCTTTATTTATTATTTAAAGCTTATAACAACCGTGCCTTTATAAAAATAACATTAGTGGGAATAAGTGTTTCAGATAGGTGGAATTGTTCAATTTGGAACGCTTAGATTAAAGGGAAATGGTAATTTGTATAGAAAGAATGAAAACCCTTAACGGATCTTCAGCTGAAAAAGCTGGCACTACTATCAAATTTTGATTTTGGCATTACTGCCTACTTCTCTGTAAACAAAAACCTCTTTTCAAACACCCTGTGTTATTTACTTGGTATTTAAGGTTAGTACGAATATCTCCAAAGACACGAATATTTTCATGAAAATTCCCCATTCCAAACAAACTTTACACGGAAAAAACTTTGAAAAATGACTCTTACGATTTGGATTAAAATTGGTATATTAAAGATATTTACCTACATGACAAATAAGATGTATATATGAATTTTCTGGGAATATCTGTAAATACCTCTGATTCTGTTAAACCGTAAGAGATACACAAACAATTTAGATCTCGTTAAAATACAAGCTTTATGTTACACAATTTTTTTCGCGGAGTTGACGATTTTCGAGGTATCCCTTGTTATTGGCTTGCTTTAAAACACTTTTATTATACGGGAATTTTTCAACTCCTGGCCGTGCAAAGAAACAAATTTCAATTTCGGAGCAACCAGTGTTTAAAACATTTGATTATCGCTTTAGCATAATGTATTTACTTATTTCTCTTCTACTTACAAGGAGGCAACTAATAAGACTATTTCTCCTAATGTTTATCTCGATTAGCATGAAGTAGATAAAAGAATAAGCTTTTTAGTTAATAATTTGTTGCAGAGATGTGGAGAAAGTCATGTGAATAGAAAATATTAGATTTTTTTTTCTTTTTTTACGATTATAACATTTACATGCACAGAATAAATAATTAAAATGACTTAAACTAGTAGAATTGATCATAGCCATCTCGAAAGTAAATTTAACATCGAATAAACTATGCCCCAGTGTCATATGTCCTTTTAAATTGTAGACCAACCTATTACCATAAAAAAAAAGTTAAGATGAGTGAAATATGATATATAGACTGTAGGTTTTTGAATCTGATTCAAACATCGGAGAGAGGAATAACTTCAGCGGCAGGTTTTGATACCTATATGGGCAATGACCGCTGGAGAAGATCAGGAGAAACAGACAGTTATGAATTGTAAAGTTTTCCAGTTCCATGGCCAGTTCTCGGATATCTTTAGATACCGGTTTCTGCAAGTTCTCTGCTACTCAAATGTTGCACATTTGTAAACCGATCTACTTTAAATTTAATAAATTGCTTCCTTATGATGCAGTCGCTGTAAATTTAGTTGTAAAGAAAAGTTTAAAAACTCTTAAATGTGTTACATTCTTTATCTGTAGGTACCACATGCAAACCTTTCTTACAAAAGATTATTCTTTTAGCTACGTAATTCGAATCGATATAAATATTAGCAGAAATGGTCTAATTGCTTGTTTGCTTGTAAGCACGAGAAAGGAGATACACTGGGCTAAAGACATAGTCAAATCTTTTAAAAACGATTGCTATGTGCAGCAATTGAAATTCGGTTCCCTTTTGCATTCCCAAAGCAAAAAGATGAACTAAAATTGTCTTCCTGCTTGAGAATTAAAATTGAATAAAAAGGCATATCTCGGAAACCGTTTACTCTATATATATATATATATATATATATATATATATATATATATATATATATATATATGAGTAAAACGCCATCCAGAATGAAGAGGTCTTTAAAGGCTATTTCTAGAAAATTAAAGATATACATTTTCTTTAAAGAGTGTGTGTATGTGTGTGTGTGTGTGTGTGTGTGAGAGAGAGAGAGAGAGAGAGAGAGAGAGAGAGAGAGAGCGCGATAGAGATAAATACGGTCATGAAATGCCTTTCTTGGATTCAGGATGGCTCAAAACACATTTTAGGTGAAATCGGAAGTAGGTCGTAATGCCAAAATCGAAATTTGGTAGTAGGTAATGACAACTTTTTTCAGCTGGACATTCGATAAGAATTTTCATTCTTTGTATACAAATTATAATTTTCCTTTAATTTAAGCTTCCAAATTTAACCATTCCAGTTGTGTAAGCTGTTTATTCCCATTAATGTTATTTTTCTAAAGCCATTATTGTTATACACTTTAAATAATAAATAGCAATGTGATTTGAAAAGGAAGTGATTATACCTTTCAGCAGGTATTGTGCATACTATTTTCTAGTTTACTGGGCCACCTTACACAAATACCTATTTCTTCACTTCTTCACCTCAAGTCCTCTGGTCTCTATAAGAATAAACGGTTTTAGTAGGTATACGATTTATGTGCCGTAGCTGTCGGCCATTTTGTGAAACGTTAAAGCTCACTCATCATTTCGGTACTTTAATTATACTTTACCTTCTATAGTTAACTCTCTCTCGACTTCACCATTTTGTCAGGTACTTGTATATTCCCCTTCTTCTTTGCCTCAAAATTACTCGTGTAATTGGTTCGGGCCTTCGTATAACATTGGCTGAAAATTATATAAAAATAATAAAATAAAACCATTAACCTGTCAGACTTTCATTAGGAGTTCCTACCAATCCAGAAAAATTACATAAAGGCTTTAAATTAGGTATCGATATAATCGCGGCTTTTGTTTGGAGGCTTGAATTGCAGGTGCCGGCCAAGCTCCGCCCGCCGGCCGGCGTTTGTGGCAGGCATGGCTCCGGTAGAATGGGCCCGCCTCTCAGCGGGTGCAGTTGGCGGCAACCGAGGCTGATGCTGCCCAGCTAGAAACCGCGCCATCATGCGGCAGCGGCGGCCATTTCATTCTTTTCTCTTCTTTTTTCTATGTAAACTTTTTTTTACTAAGAGCAGGGGGAAGGAAACCTTTTTTAACGTTTAAAGGGGTGTGGTTTGGACAAAACTCTCCCCTTATACATAGCCCTCAGTTTGCGGGTGGGTTATTTGGTTTTAAAGTACGTGGTAACTGGCAAGTGCAGTTGTTTTGTTTTGGAAGCAGTGGACGAAGCGCTAATGGCTGACCCATACATGCGGTTTACGCTTAGTGCTGTTTGTTATACCACAGTAGGTCATGCCCGGTGCTAATTTCTATGGTCTTTATACGACAGTGTGGACAGAGAAGTGTGTAATGTGCAGTAGTGAAGTTACTTTCAAGAAAACGCTAAAAGAAACGAGTTATCTAGGTTGTAAATCATCTACCTAGGAACAATCCAAGGTTATTACAGGGCTTTCAGGCAATGCACAGGTAAAATTTGAACAAAATTGTTTTCTTTCATTATTTCTTATAGTTTAAAACACCTTATACAATTCATTTGATTATAAATTCTACACGTTAAGTCTAGTCGTACAATAATAATATTAGATAAATTAATCTATTATTAAATTACATTTGGTACACCATTAAAAATTACATAGTTTACATAGCTATTTTACAAATAGTGTGAATTGACGAATAATCAACTAACTTCTTTGTGGAATAAAAAAAAAATCAAAACCAAACGACTTTTCATATGTTTAAATATTTTACATGGACTTACCTTACCTTTATAATTTTTTGTAGAATATAAATCCCAGTGTGAATCTGATTACTACTACAAGTAATATAAAGCGTATGGGTTTCGTTGTATAATAGATGCATTACTGTGCATTTGACTGCTACTACAAGTAATATAATAATTCGGAGTTTCATTGTATTAGTAGATGCATTACTCTGCATATAAATAGACATATTTCTGATTTTGATGACATTTACATAGAATGTGCATAAATAAATAGTAAAAATGTTGCAAATTGTTTTCTTTTAGAGGTGAATAGCTTTCAATTTATTAAAGATTGCATCTTTTGAGATATATTTTAAAAATACATGTTTAAAGTAAGTAAAATTTATTATAAAACAACCGAAATGCTGCATTATAAACAAAATATTTTACATGTAATCACAATATTTTTATGTAGGTATGTATTGAATTAGTAAAAAAAAAAAAACAATAAAAAAAAATAGAATGCTTACTGGAATCAACCCTGGCAATTAAACATATTACTTCCTACTGTCCATTTTCAATTATCTCTTTTGATAAATATTGCTCGATTCTTCTAATGTGTGCTAAATTAAACTGTACTGTTCATTGAAACCCAAGTGAAATTTGGTTAAAGCCTATTGTTTCCTAATTTATATTTCTATGCATTCAAACGTTTAATACTCTCTCTCTCTCTCCCTCTTCTTTGCCACCTCATTACCGTTGCAAAAGTCTGTTTCTTTGCAATTAACCATCCAGTTTCTTCGGTTTCTTTTTTAATTGTATTATGTTACCTAATTCTTTTTCAAAGCTACATATGATGTTATTTCCTCTTTGCTAATTCACAATCTTCAAATTATTTTATCCCCTTCTAAAATCTGTATTTATTTATTTGTGTTTTTCTGTGTAGATATCTTAAGTATACAGACTACAATTAAATATTTTGAAAACAAACTTAAAAGTATGATTTTTGCAAGAATATATTTTCAATAAATCTGCGATGAAAATTTCAGAACGCCTGGCAAAGTGTTATAGGAATTAGACTAGAAATTTCGCCTGTGCACTATGATTTTCAGTAGCAGCAGAAGCAGGTTTAAGAAAATTAATTCCCGTATAGTTTATCTTCCGTAAAGTGATTCAGGTACAAACACTTTGTTGTCTTAACGTGGTGAAAATTTCTGCTATAAATACAACAGTTGACAAAGTCAGAGTTAAAGGTAACTCTTACATTCCTGGTTTTACTTATGAGATGTCACCGCATCCATATTTGGACACTAGGCAGACAAGTAAATGTCGTCCGTGTGACATGTCAATGCCGTGAGAAACAAACAAACGAAAGTAACGTATTGCATCGGGAGCTTGAATGCTCAAACTGAATTTTTTTCGACAATTAATGGTGAAGGAATGGCCAGTTCCAGTAGCTCGCGCAGAATCAACTTCGTCCGATGGGAAAGAATTTCTTGAGGATAAAACCCAGTTGCCTCTGAAGTAATAAGTAAGCAGTGATTAGTTACCAATAAATATGATAGCTATAACTTTATAACAGTTTACTGTAAGAGATACGTGATGCTGTGTTGGTTCATCTATGTCTACCGCATTGTAGACCTAACCTCAAAATCATACATCAGCTGTTTCAGCCAGCAAAGGTTATGTTAGCACCAAGCTCGTTTGAAGCTGAAATAAATTTATAAAATAATTTTCAGTTCTTATTGTCTTTAGCTTCTTTATATCTGTGAACCATTTTCCCCTTATTTTAGCTTTCTAAAACGTTATTAATTTCGGTCCTATTCTGCTATATTTACTATCCATACCGAAATGCCCATAAGTTTGAACGCTAACTTTGATCTTCACAAACGCATTGTAAGCTACTGCTTAATATTTATTTTCCCTAAATGCAAAAATGTATCAAGTATTTATTCACTTCTGATTACATACTGTAATAAAAATAGTCAAAATTTAAATACAAGTGTGGATGATCTGATCTTTAATATAGAGCATTGTGTCTACATATTTCAAATGCATTCGAGTGTTTCTGTAAAGTCTATGATTTCATACACATTGACCTTATTCTGTAAATATTTAACAGCCACAAAATAACTTTTTGTTGGCTAAGCTGCCAGCTATCACAAAATGTAGTTAAAACTAATTAAATATATACAAATCGTGATGTTTAATAAGTTTATGGAATATATTCATGAAATATTATACTGATCTAACTAAACACTCAAAATCGGCATTGGAATTTGTTTTTTCGCATAAATAAGGAAACAGTTTCTCATATTTCCGAAATTATCCCAATGACTTTAATATAAATAATAGAATTCGTCAATACAATATGGGATAAAACGAAAAATAATTGCTATTTGTCAAATTTAAAATTGTAATTTCAAAAAAGATTATTCGTTCTTCTGCATTTCAGCTCTTTGGTAAAGAAACTAACTATTCTTAAGAAGCAAAATTAACTAGTTCTAATCCAGTGCTGCTACATATTCTCACTTGAGCATCATAGTCTATAGTTGTAGAAATAATATATGGTATGTATGTGTGTGTGTATATATATTATTTTATTTTTTTATTATAATTAAGATTTCTAATGCACCTATAAAAATAAAATCTAATTTATAACACGAATCATGAATTTTAGTTCTCATCTCTTAATTTTTTTTTTATTAAATAAACGTTTTTGTTGCGCTAATGTTCTTAGTGTATTTAAATATCAACGTTCACCTTTATTACCTGATTATCCTCTGGTAATATCATATATTAGATAAGAAACGTGTTATATTATTGGCATTTTACACAAAAATTTTTGTACAGCTTTGAGCCATTCTTCATTAATTTTCATTTTTCAACCACAAACCTAGTAGGTTCATTCCCCGACAGGCATTCACTGTTAATTCCTAGGGGGCATCAGTAAATAGGAGGAGGGTAAACCGTATATGAAAAACAATGATCTAATGATCCCAAGCATGTAACTTGTTTTTATATGTGCATTAGCACCTCTAAACTGTTTACATTGTATTCATTTATTTTATTAGCAGAAGCTCTGATTTGCTTTTGGGACAGAGTATTAGTGTAATTATACCCAAATCGTATTTATTTTTTCATTTTTATTTTCTCCAGCACCTCCTCCTATGGTAGTCAGAGAAAGTATTGTATTTCACCCAAGACTTTATATCAGAATTCGCTGGAAACATATTTTAAAATCCGCTGATCGAAAATAAGCTTTTTTTTAACAAAATAAGTTTGTGTGAACATAACCTAACCTTAAAAATTTAAAATGAAATATTTGTGTATAGCGCCTTTCCACCACCTTCAAGAAAATCTCCGACCACAAACTACTTTTACTGGAAAATGTTACATGAGTTTTTATTTTTTTCAGAATTCCTCTTAACGGTTTTAATTTAAATATAAATTTTAATTTATATATTTACGTTATTTATATCACAAATAAAAGTGGGTAAAATTTTCTTTATTTTGGAATTCATTCTGTGTCTGGTATAAGAGATACCATAACGTCTTAAACATTCCTATAAAATGTATTTCAAATAACTTTTTATAGCATTAGCTATCTCCAAGAGTATTCTTCGTTCTTGTCTTGAATATTTAACTCTTTGATATTTGTTTCTTCTTAGGTGATAAAAAGAGATGGGAGTTTCAACAGATATAAGGACTCGCTTTTAAACAATTTACCTTATAACGCTTCGTTTGTAAATTAAAATTGCTACCCTTTCTATTTTAAAAGCTTATCCCTGACCTGCATTAATCTCTGTAGGTTGTAACTTGTCTGTAGATCTCTTTGTTTCGTAAGAGAAGTAGTTGCATGAAGAGGTTGTAAGCCTGCAGTTTGTGAAATGAAGGAACTGACCGCATTGTACTTTCTGCTATTTCCTCATAGCTCTTTCCAATTCATTGGTTAGAGACGGGTAGTTGAATCGATTACAGTCTTCACCATAAACAGCCTGCAAGCATCCGTGAATGACAATTGGAGCGTTGCCTGCAACCAGTTTCAAATCTTATCGATAATGGGCACTGAACTATAATGACATGAGTGCTACTCTATTATTTAATGCCAAGAAGCAAAAGAGTCCTACAACATTTGGAGATTTAGAAAATAATGTTGTACAAGTTTGATGTTCTACTAGAAGAAGTATCCAATAAATCTGTAATCGAAATGCTTTTGGTTATTTTCGGTTTTAAATGAATACTACTGAGTAAAATAGACCATAATATGCTCGAAAATCGAACTTGTAAAACTTTTGTTTGTACAAGTTACAACCGATTGTTATGAATCTTTATACAAAGCGCATCTTAGACCCCATTTACAAATATACTTTATCGAAGTGTCTCACCGATATTGAAATGCAATTCAATGGAAACGTCAGTGTAATCAATACTAACTGCACCAACTTTACCTGCCCATGGCGGTAATTATACATGTTGATGAACTTATATATAGTGAAGTAATAATGAATAGGACAGGGAACATAGGTATAACATAATGAGTATTCTATTTCATTTAGCTATACGTGTCTATGTTTGTGAGTCTTGGTGTAGAAATCTGTTAAACACAAATTTAAACAACATAAGTATTGTCATGTGGAATACTGAAGATCTAAGCTTTTCTACATCCAACTGCACAACTGCAGAATTTATTCAATGCACATATTCATTGTTATTGGTTCTAAAATGCCTAACTTTTCTCAAACGGGACCACGCAAAGCAAGCTGAACCTTAATTGTTTCACATAGGGACCAGCTATTAAAAGATTTGACTACCGCTTTAGCATAATGTATTACCTTATCCCTTCTACTTACAATGAAGCAAATAATAAGACAAATTCTGCCAATGTTTATCTCCATTAACATAATGTAGATGAAAGAATAGCTTGTGTTTGTATAGCTTTTGTAAGAATAAATTATATTTGGAACAACTAGAAAAAGTTATGTGAATGGAACACATGATTTTTATATTCAGGACTTGTTTCCTTTATAAAATAATTCGACAATATTTTATGAAAGGTATAGATTTTATTTCTGTAATTTTAAACAACTAACGAGACAAATTATGCACATAACAATCTCTCATGAGGTTAATTAAATATTTTGATAAGTACTGACATTACAACATAATTTTAGCAATAGTTTCTACTCAACAAATTTCATCAACAATTATTATCAACAAGTTCAAAATCAGTTTTCGGCCACTTCAAGATTTTCTGATTAAAGATTCTATATTGATATGGGATATATTGTAATATTTTTCTATCTGCTATTTTATATTGTTGATCGGGACAACCTCTGCCCCATATATTTTCCCAGTTGGCAGGTCTGAACTAGTGTTCCCTTTTATTAACTTGAAAGAGTGCTGAATAATGCCATCAGTATGTTCACGTGACGTGCCTCATGGTAACCAAAGTGTATCCCAATCGTAGGTTAGATGTTTTCACTTTGAAATAGTCAGCCCAGGCTCACATTACGAACTACCTGGACGGGCAATAGCTTGGTTGCTTGAAATACTTCTGGCGCAACATTTTGAAACCCATATTACTTTTATTATTGTTACAATGAAAGCATTTAAACATTTCCATACCTTTCCGTAACATTTTGCCTCCTAGGTAAACGAGTTCTTGGAGATTCATCTCCAGAACTATTCAATAGAAGTAGCTAATATATTGCAATAATCATAACTGTATTAGTTTAAACAAGCATCAGGTCAATAAATGACATTATTACCAATATAGACTCTAATATCTAGACCCTGAATACGGAATGAACCCAATAACTCTTTGAAATTAACCAACTCACAGTCTCCTGTGAACTTAATTTTCTTTAAAATCAATGGAATCTTTAATCGGCTATAGAAATCATACTTTATACAGGAAAACATCTCTTTCACAGTAATTTACAACTTGAAGACTCGGAAACAACAGGTATACTTCAACTTATTTTTGTAAGAATTGGATTTGTTTCCCTTTTCAAATCACTGATTCAATGACTCATTTACCTTTTTGCCCTTCCGTTTCTGTTAGGTGTTTCATTCCATTCTTTTCCATTCATATATTTCAAATATTACCAAAGTGTTCCTCTTATTGCGTCGAAACGTTGAAGTTTCCGGGCTATACATTATGATATTCCCTCAAAACTTTATTGAAATTATCATTATAGGTTTAAATGACCACCTGGTTGGAACTGTTTACACTGATATTTTTCCCAGTGCATTGAAATAAAACGTAAACGAAGTGCCATCTATCCTGTGTTAAAATAATAAAATCGTGTATTAATAAACAGAGTCAGCAAGAACACGCATTTGCACTTGCATGTAACAAATAATAGCCCAGCTCAGTGTTTGAGCAATTTGAACAAAAACTGTCACACATCATGAAACTGGGAGGCCGGACGAAAGTGGAAATGCTGCAATCGGTTTGATCAGTAAAAATTACGATTGTCCGGAATGAGGAGGATATTGGTTTATCGACAAAAGAGAAAGGGGTATGGGGGTGTGGCAATCCATCCATCGCTGGCCTGGCCAGGGTTAGTGGTTGTGTATTATGGAGTAGCCCAACATTTAAATTTACTCACAAACTCATGTTTCTTGTCTGAGGGAGGTTTCCAGGGGAATTTACATTGTCACATCGCATCAGCAGCTTCGATATTTAGCCTTGGCCCCTGTGTGTCCTACCGTATAACGTATACTATGCTCCCGTAATTTGAAACAAGCAACCGCCTCCCCTAACGTCCCCTGTTCCAGAAGCAGGTTGCTAGCATGCGATTCAGGGGTGGAAATGACAGCCTGCGTTGCTATTCCTCAATTCATGGCGTATCTTAGCGACTTTATGTGCGTTTTTGCTTTGTCTGCATAGTAGGTAGAGAAGAAATTGCATTTCACCCAAAAATCTGATATTGAGGTTTCACTGGAAATACACGTTTCGAATACCTTAGATCCAAAAAACAAAAGAAAAAAAACCACACGCACGTTTTTAGGAAAGGTTTCGCGTATGTTTGTGTGTGTCGGAAAAGTATGTTAAACACCATAAAGATTTAAGTTCAGCATCTTCCAAAGATGCCACACAAATATTTCCAATAAAATCCCCCCATCGAAACCTACCGTTTACATAGAAACATTCCTGAAAATTAACTCTGAATTCATCTTTATTCTGAATGGCTTTTGCATAAATGGTGAACCATAAGAGATAGACAAAACGTAGATCATGTAGATCATCGAAACAGACAATTTATGTCAAATATACATTTTTTTCTGGAGTAAACCGTTACCAAGTTATTCCTTGTTATTGGTTTAAATGTTACAATGAATTTGAATGTTGTCACATAGCGACCAACTTTTAAAACATATGACAGTTGCTTTAGCCTATTGAATTTCCTTATTACCGTTGTACCTATAAATAAATAAGAAATAAGACTATTTCTGAAAAGGTTTACTCGATTGTCACGAAGGAGATACTTGATTAATTTGTTGCGGAATAGTAGAGAAGGCCATATTTTTATGATAAAAATTCTTCGAGTAGGATATAAAAATAGAAAACTACCTAGAACTCAAGAAATACATAGTGCTAATAAATCGTAGCATTAGCCAACTTTAGTTTTCGTTGCTGTATGTCCAAGTAGAAATCTTGTTGGCTGCAATGTCTGAAGAAGTGATCTTTCACGTCCCGTAACTTCTTATATATAGTATTCAATATATAGTATATTATATATCTATAGGTATGTGTTTAAAGTTGCTTTCGTATGCAGCATGCAACAAAAGTTTACTAATTGAAACACATTTTACGGCAGTAATAATTATTAAGAGAAACATTGAATTTGTAATATGCAGAGAAATTTACATGAATATTAAATAATACACAGGCTGTTAGGGGTATAAGTGCAGATATTTGTATGGAAATTAAGATTAGTGAAATGAGCAATATCATTTCAATACTTGCTTCATTTGCGTACTTTTAATTTTACTTATTAAGAGTAGTATGTCTTTAGTTTTGTTAGTACCTCCAAGTAAGCGTAACACATCCACGCATATGAGCTTATTTACCCTGAGACCGCGGGTCGGAAGGCGTAACCTTGAGTGGGTAGGCCTCGCTATAATGAATATTGTATCGGAACTGAGTTTGAATACTTTCTATGAGGCTAATGAGCCTACATTACCTAGGCCAGCATGTCAGTATTGAGGTGCGAAACAGTGAAAGCAAAATGGTCATTCTACTGACAGGCGTTGTTTATTTCGCTGCGCAGCTAAGCTCATGCAATACATATTAGACAGGAGATTATGTGCTTGATTTGCGTAGAGAAAAAACAACTAACACACTGAAGTAATTATACATTAAACTACCATTTATCAAAATATCCTATATTTTATCCTACCACTTGCCGATAGTACATAAGTAGCGGGGGTGGGATATTACACAAAAAGTTGATGTTTGCATTTCACCGGAAATGCATACTTTGATGTCCGTTGAACGCCCAAAAAATATCTTCATAAAAACGGCTTGTATGTAGGGGTAGCATAATTGCGTTTGGTTGTACTCTGTATCCCCCATTCGGGAAGTCGCACGTTCGATCTTCAGCCTCCCCTATCCCCCTTATAACTACAAGCAAATGTGTAATGAAACCTTATCTACAAATTCACTTGTAAACGAGAGAGGAATTGACAGCAAAATGGAAAATTATCTGAAGAAATCTGATTCTCAAGACTCTCTTCTGAAATACTGTAAAATTACATTTACTACTTTCTCTACACGTACTATGCATATAAAAATTAATATCAAAATTTCACCGGAAATACAGATTTTGGGACCCCAAATGTAAAAAAAATTTTTTTTTTTAGAAAAATGTCCATGAGTGTCAGTGGACAACATATCTCAAAAACGAAAAGACCGTTAAATACCAAAATTGATATTTAAGTTTGGTATCTTCCCAGTTTGCGAAAGTCATATGTGTAATATTTCAGATTTCTTATTTATGGATTTTTTATACAAATTTCCTCTGTGTATTTTCCAATAGCAAATTATGTTCAATATGCATATAAACGACTGATTATTTACTTCGCAATAATATCAAAACTACCGCGGTATTGTTACGTATATTTAATGATTCAGACTTAAATTTCTAAAATACGCGTAGATACTATATATTTTTAAAAGCTTAAATAGTTTATATGCAATTTTTCTCAATAACGTCTGCGATTTCTTCGTGTATCTATAGGTTTCTCAGAGATGATTTCTCTTCTGAATGAAATTTAAAAGTGTTATTCTAAAAGATCAGATTAATATTTATTGTGCAACACATTTATTTAATTTTCTTAGTTCACGATTCCTTTGACGATGCCATCGGAATCTTGAGTTAAAAAAAGCAATTAGTTGCAACAAGCATATTAAATACTTAGGCAAGTAATGAATTAGAAATACATTAAGTTTATGACCAAAGTAATTAAATAGAAATGTAAGATTAATGACGAACTACTAATAGACTAAAGTCGTGCTTATTTCTACGTCTTTAATTAACATATCATTTTTTGTCAAAGCTATCTTTCGAACACGTGATTAAGCCAGAAGTAAAATGCCAGAGTTATTATTTCCTGTGACGATGCATCTTGCTCAATACTTCTTCCACCTTGGGCAGCACGAACCTGTTAGCCTTCCAGGAGCAATGCATGTGGAATGGAATGACAGAAATGCTGTGCGTCTGTAAACGGTATTCTTCCTACATAACCGCTCTATTTGCGATGTTTCAAGAGGATTCCAGAAGCAAGAATTGCAATATATATTGCGCAAGTTCCACCAAGAAAAAGAAGATATACATCACTGTTATGTTACCTTATTTATGAGAAAGGCTCTACATTTGTACTGTTTATGACAAATTTAATGACGTCTTCAGCTCAGTTGACATTTTATTTCGATTACCTTTCAACAGCAATTTTTTAAAGTTTATAAGTCTTCCTGTACCAGCTATAGTTTGCCATTTAGATAAAGAGTACCAAAAACATAGCAGTTATATAAAATAATAATAATTATAATAATAATAATAATAATAATAATAATAATAATAATAATAATAATAATAATAACAATAATAGAGGATAGCAAACCGGAAGATAGTAATGTACAAGAACAGTAATCATAAAGATAGGTAATACAATGACAGAAATGGTTCAAAGTTTAAAGTTGTACATATGATTTCTAAAAATTGTATGGAATGTTTAATAAACAGAATACTCAAGTGAATTTTTAATTTCAAAGGATTGTAAAACTGAAGTAAGCTAAGACTGAATGGACATACTGGACAATGCTAAGATATAAAAAGTTTTAACCTAATAGGAAAATAGCCGACTCTACAAGATTTTCCCAGAAATATTATAGATAAGAAAAAAAATCCGATATGTTCCATTCACATTACTTTAACTACAGTTCTATAATAAAATATTGTTAATAAGCTTATTCTTCTATCTTATTCATGATAATAGAGATAAACATTAGCAGAAACTGACATTAATTGGATCCTTGTAAGCAGAAGGGTAAAAATCCAAAGTGTTCCATTCACATGATGTCCTCTAGCTGTTCGGCAAAACAAACCTTTTATTCAAAACTTTAATCTTGTTATCTACATGCTAATCAAGATAAACATCAAAATAGTCTTATTACTACCTTCCTTGTTAGTAGAAGAGAAATAAGAAAATGCAGAGGTTCAAGCGACAGTCTCATCCTTTAAAGCCGGTCGCTATGTGAAAAAATTGAAATTCCAATCTCTCTGCTTGCCAGGAGTAAAAAAAAAAAAAAAAAAACAGAAACGAGAAAAAAGATGCCTTCCCGTTTGAGAAAAGTCTAATTGGCTTAGGACTGAAACCAATAATCCGGAATATCTCGAAAACGGTTTACTCTAAAAAAAAATGTATATGACATAAAATTGTGTGTTTTAATGAGCTCTGCATGTTTTGTGTAGTAAGTTTTTGTATATCTCATGCGATTTTCCAGTTATATAAAAGTCATCTTAAAAGACCTTAAGAGGCTATTTCCAGAAAACTCAATTAACATAAGAATATATTAATCATAACGTATTTTAATCAAAATCGTTAGAGCCATTTTTGAGAAAGTAAACATTTTCGAAAAATGTTCCATGTGAAGGGTAGTTTGGGATGGGGGGTATTTTCTTGAAAATCTTCGTGTCGCATCCTTGGAAGATAAGTATCAAGTTTGGTATTTAACAGTCACGGACCTTTTCCGAAAAATACCTTTTTGGGGCTCAGGGGAGCTCAAAACATGCATATTTCAGTGAAATCTCGATTTTTTTTAAACAGTACGGCACTGTATTCCCTGTCTTCATTTCCCCCTAAATTTACTGTATGATTACTGGTTTTACTGTTCCTTTACACAAACATATACACATTGCACAAACATAAAATACACATGCCCAAGACGGTACTCGAACCCACGATCCCCTGCCCACGAAGCACCAAAGCGAAACGCCTTAGCGAGCGTGGCCATGGGGAACATTGAGCAATGGGTGGAATACAACATATTCTCTATCCACTATTTTACACAGGGGCTACAGAAAGTAAAACATCTGATGTGTTCCATTCACATGGCTTTCTCTACATATCTGCAACAAATTATAGTTAAATAGCTTTTTCTTCCTTTTACTTCATGCTAACCGAGAAAAAATTAGCAGAAATTGTCTTATTACTTGCTTCCTTGTAAGTAGAAGAGAAATAAGGGAGTGACATAGGCTAAAGCGATGGTCAAATATTTTAAAAAATCTTATGTGTACTATTCACATGACTTTTTCTATATCCCTGTAACAACTTATTCTTAAAAAGCTTATGCTTTCATTTACTTCATGCTAATCTAGAAGAATTAGCAGAAATAGTCTTATTACTTTCTTCCTTGTAAGTAGAAAGGAAATAAAGCAGTAGCATAGGTTAAAGCGATAGTCAAAAGCTGGTTGCTATGTCAATGAAGTTCCTTTGTTTATATGGATCGGAGTTGACAAGTTCCTGTATGAGAAAAGATTTTCATAGCAGAAACCAAAAATAAGATATGTCTCAAAAACGACGAACTCCATGAAGAAAATGTATATAACATAAATTGTGTTTTAACGTGCTCTACATTTTTTGTATAGTAAGTTTTATCCATCTCTTACGGTTTAGCAGTTATTCCAAATTCCGTAAAATTCATCCAGAGTAAACTACTCTTCAGAGGCTATTCCTATAAAATTCAATATATACATTTTATTTGTCAGGTAAATATGTTTCATATACGAAATTTTAATCAAAATCGTTAGAGCCATTTTTGAGAAAATCAAACTTTTCGAAAAAAGTTCCATGTAAAGGGTAGTTGGGGGTGGGCGATTTTTCTCAAAATCTTCGTGTCGCATCCCTGGAAGATACTAAACTTAAATATTAAGTTTGGTATTTAACAGTATTTTCGTTTTTGAGCTATGCTGTCCACTGGCACTCACGGACCTTTTTCTAAAAATACATTTTTTGGGACTCAGGGACCTCAAAACATACATATTTGGGTGAAATATTGACATTGAACTATGGGTGGAATACAACACCTTCTTCATTCACTATTTCACACAGGGGCTACAGAAAGTAAAACATCTGATGTGTTCCATTCACATGACTTTCTCTACATCTCTGCAACAAATTATAGTTAAATTGCTTTTTCTTCCTTGTACTTCATGCTAATCGAGAAAAAATTAGCAGAAATGATCTTATTACTTGCTTCCTTGTAAGTAGAAAAGAAATAAAGAAGTGGCATAGACTAAAGCGATGGTCAAATATTTAAAAAAAAAACAACTGGTTGCTACGTGATTGAAGTTCCTTTGTTTGTATGGCCAGGAGTTAACAAATTCCCATATGGGAAAAATATAAGTATTTTAAAACTAAAGTCAATAAAAAGGAATATCTCAAAACGGCAAACTCTAGGGAAAAAATGTATAAAGTATAAACTATTTGTTTTAATGAGCTCCATATTTTTTGTTAAATGAGCTATTATATATTATATGTCTATTTTTACGGTTTGCCAGTTATGCAAAATTCCGCAAAATTCATTTAGATATCTTCAAAAGGTATTCCCAAAAAATTCAAGATATACGTTTTATTTGTCATGTATATATCTTTAATACACGACATTTCAAATGAATTTTCTTGAAAATCTTAGTGTTGCATCTTTGGAAGATGTTAACTTGAATACAAAGTTTCGTTTTTGAGCTATACTGCCCTGACACACACACACACATTTTTCTAAAATGCTTTTTTTGGATTCATGGGGTCTCAAACCTATTTCTGGTGAAATCTCGGTATCGAATTTTTGGGTGCAATACAATACCTTCTCTATACACTATGCACATGATACGTGTAAAGTAAAAAGAAGTGGCATCGGCAACATGATCATCATTGCGCATGTCCGAATACATATTGTTATTTTTATACAATGTCATCTGGATGATTTCTAATTTAATATTCAAGATGTCCAAACATAGTAATGAAAGCACAGGTTAAAAGTGATATTAGTTGCTCGTACAGTTCAGCTTCGATCTGTAAACATTTCTGTTCGCGAATAAAAACTTCACTTTGACCACTTTCATCATAAATAACTATTACGTTCCGAAATCATTAAATATGTCCGGAAAACAAACACATTTCTTCCAAAGCGTGTGCTAGTACAGAAGCATTTTTTGCAACATTTACTATGTTAACAGTGTTATTTTTAGTTTTCGCTCACTATTAACGAAGTCTAGTCTTGTCGTCTTGTTATTTAAGCCGCATTCATTGAAGGTTTCAACTGTGCCAAGTGTAGGTGTTAGGAATGTGAAGCAAACAAAGGTGGCTCCTTATTTCGGATTCCGCGTTAGGCGCAGGTGTCTCTGCCCATGAACATCTCGCCGGCTGCAACAGAATTAGTTCTGCACGTGGCTGTCCTCACAGTCGTGTCGTCCAGATTAACAGAAACCTGCAACAAACATTACAACAAATTTGCAACGCCAGATAAGAAGCTATTTCTTAGTCATTTTCTAGTACTATTGTAACTCGTTACGCTGAAACAATGGCATTTGTATTTTCTCTAGCGCCCCTTTGTAGTAGACATGCATGTAAAAGAAACATTGTACTCAGAATTTCCTTCAGAGATCTCAGTAGAAATACATGTTTGATGCCCCTGCTTAAACAGAATTAGAAAAAGCCTGATAATGTGTTGCATTTACATGGCTTTCTCTATCCATTCTGTAACAAAATATTCTTTCAAACCTTATTACCTATTTTATCTAGCACGTATGCACATATAACGTTTTTTGTGCTTTTAGTACTTGACACACGATGGCACTGGTGATACATGAAATGAAGATGGAGCACCGGTGGAATATGATAGTGGGGGAAACCGGAGAACCCGGAGAAAATCCTCCCATGCGCCGTTTTGTCCACCACAAATCTCGCATGCCGGACCGTCTAGGTGAGAGGCGAGTGGTGCCAGTTCTTAATGAATGGCATTTTTAAATGAGAGTTTAGTTTGGAGTCACTCACCTTTACTGAGCATTGGTACTCAGAAGCAGGTACAGCAGTCAGATGTGTACGCTGCAGTAGCACAGTCAATCACTTCCATTGATGTCAATCACATGTATTCAGTCTCAACCTCGGTTACTGCTTACACTACACCTCTCAACTAATTTTCTTGTATTTCTTCTATTTTTGACATTTCTCTCTCGTCTTCTTATTTTTTTTCTTCTGAATTGCGGGCATTTTCATTAATAACTAAGCATCTCTCTTTAAAATACTGGCAGTGGCATAAACTAGTAACGCACACCACTTTGCAGCCTACACTGTACGCATGTATTCTCGAAACGTAATCATAAGGAAGCAGAGTTGTTTGTTTTGTTACATAAACTACTTGCTGAATTGTTTATCAAGGGTAGGCTAGCTCATTGTATCTTCGCTAAAGGCATCTCATCAGAAACATAAGTTTTGAGGTCCCTTGAGTCCGATAAAAAGCATTTTTAGAAATAGGTCGTATGTATGATTGTGTGTGTGAATGAATGTGTGCACAGTATAGCTCAAAAACGAAACTACCGTTAAATACCAAACTTGATATTTATGTTTAGTAACTTCTGAGGATGTGACACAAAGATTTTGAAGAAAATTCCCTCGCCAGAAACTACCCTTCACTTGGAAGGAGTTTTCTAAATGTTGTTTTTCTCAAAAATGGCTCCATCGATTTGGACAAAAATGCAGTACAATAAAGATACATTACAGAAAAATGTATATTTTGAATTTCTTGGGGATAGCCTCTGAAGCTCTCTTTATTCTGGATGAGTTTGGCCGAATTTTGCATAATGAATAGACAAAAGCTTACTACACAAAAAATGTAGATTTCGTTAAAACACATAATTTATGTCATATACGTTTTTCTTGCGTAACTGACCGTTTTCTAGATATTTTTATTGGTTTCAATTTTAAACTAACTTTTCTCAAACGGGACGGGCAAACCGAACCAAGCCTCAATTGTTTCACATAATGACCAGCTTTAAAAAATTGAGTGTCGTTTTATCCTAGCGCACTCCCTTATTTCCCTACTACTTACAAGGACGCGTGGCTAAGACCATTTCTGCTAATGTTTATCTCGATTAACATTGTGTAGATTAAAGAATAATCTTCTGCAAGAACAGTTTGTGGGCATATGGAACAGCTAGAGAAAGTTATGTGAATGGAAAATATTAGATTTTTTTCTATCTACCTCACGTATAGCAATAAAACTATTTGCAGAAATACTTTAATGTCATACTTCCTTGTAGGTAGGGGAACTACCTAGGTTAAGCGATTGTCAAATTCTTCAAGAGCTAAGTGATGCATTAACACCAAGTGGCCCAACTGCGTCGTATTTAACGTGTGCAGATATTCCTAGACGCATTAAAATAGTTGCAGAACTCAACGGCGTTATTTCAAGTTAAAACCTGCTTGGTAAGAACTGGGCAAGAACGATTTTCGTTTTACTCCTTGCAAAAAGCGTGACACGTTCACAATCTCCGCAGATGGCAAAACGTTTAAAGCGAAGATGATATTCACCAGTTTTCATTGGCAGGTTTTAACTTGAAAAAGCACCGTTGAGTTCTGCAACTCCTTAAACTCGTCGCTCTTTTTATGACCAAATAAGGAGAATATATATATATATATATATATATATATATATATATATATATTATTAACTAAAATTTAGATATATTTCATCAATGATTAGAAAATTGAAGATGTAGATATTAAAAGTTTCTTCTGAGAGGAGAGTAGGGACTGAGAAGTTATAAATAAATACTTTTCCCCAGAAAAATTGCCGTTTAATATAACATTATTTGTATTTTATTAAATAAGAGAAATTCAATGAGCCTTTTGTAGAACGTTAGCCTGGTAAAACGATCATTTTTGGTTTATGTCCTATAAATAATAGAGGTTCTCTAGTAAAAGAGGTATTGTATTCCACACAAGATTAGATGTCGAAATGTCAACGCAAATAGATATGCACTTGCTTTGCGGCCCCCTGAGCCAAGTAAAAACTTTTTGGAAAGGTGCGCACACGTTTCTGTTGACTTTGAACAGCATAACTCAACAACAAAGTGTCCCATAAACAAAAGATTTGATAGCAATTCCGTATCTTCGACAAGAACATTCACAAATGCACACTGTCGTTTACATGGAAAATGTTTGGTTATTTTTTATTTTTTCGAAAAGGGTTGTAATGCTTTTTATTAATATACCATAGGTATGCTTAAATTTGCATGACAAATAACATGTAGAATATATTGAATTTACTGGGGATATAAGGTATAATTCTCTTCACTTTTATAACTGGTAAATCGTAAGACTAAAAAAAAAAAAACAAAAAAAAAACACATATATTCCGGATAACAATTTCTGTGACAGTAATTTCCGAGATATTTGTCTTAATTAACAATAGCTTATATTCATTCCTCTTCTTTGTTCCTAGCCATGCAAAGAAAATGGAATTTTAGAGTCTGCATATATCAACCCGCTCTTAACAATTTGAGTATCACATAAACCTACAGCACTCCCTTGTACCCACAAGAAAAATAGGTACGTAATAAGGTCATTGCTGCAAATGTTTACATTAAGTATGTAAATAAGTAAGCTTTTATAACAACAGATAGTTGAAGAATGGGTAGAGGTCAGGTGAACGCAACACATCAAATTTTTAAATTAGTTTTTTTTTTTTTTTTTTTTTTTACCAATGTTACCTATCCTTTTCCTCCTTAACTCTGAAACTTGTACCACTATTTCTAAAATAAAGCAGCTGGTGCATTTTCGGCAGAAGTAGGAATTAGAGAACCACTCACCAGCTTAATTAAATTAATTCAACATTAAAACTTCTAGGTTTTAAATTAAGCAAGTTCTGGTGTGTGACATTTTCATTACTCTGGCTTTTACATACAAACAACAGTACTATCAGACACGTACAGATGCTGATGCCAGTAAAGTTCCTTCTAGGTGCCAGACATGGCACAGGTGCCAACTTTTTGTCATCCCGAACTAAAGCGCAGTGCTTCAGCAGCTCGTTTTCAGCATTATAAATCGTTCATCACTCGATATTTATAGTTTGGTTACATTCGCAACCTCAAAAACAAACCACCGACTCGTTGCAATTCGTCCGAATCCCTGGAGGGCAAGAGGTAGACATTTCTGCAACTTTTCATGCATGTTTTCGCCCACACCAACTTCATTGGCAAAGTTATGAAAATGCTATCCACAGTATGGACTGTCACGTTAGGAATATGAAAGTCATGAAAGAATTATTTTTGGTAAACAGCTCGCAATATACTTCTAGAGTAAGGGACACCAAACAGAAAACTATATGATCAAACTTCCACAAATGTACGTTTAATAAATATCTATTTAACTTCGGTGTTGCAATTATTCTGTTAAAAAGAATATTTTCTTACTTTTTGCTTTCTCTAAACTTAGTACCATATACAGAGCGAATAGAGAAGGTATTGTATTCCAACCAAAAATTCATTACCGAGATATCACCGGAAATATATGTTTTGAGACTTCCTGAATGCTAAAAGACATTTTTTAAAAAAAAAAAAAGTCCGCCTGTGAAAACGAGCAGTCCATGAAATACTTAGCACCTTCCAAGGATGCTACACGTAGATTTTCAAGAAAATCCCACAACCCTAAGTTACCCTTTACTTTCAAATTTTTCGAACATTTCATTTTCTCAAAAATGGCTGTGTGTTGATTAAAATGGCGAAATACATGACAAATAAAATGTTTATCTTGAATTTTCTGACAATAGTCTTTGAAGACCTTTTCATTCTGGACGAACTTTGCTGAATTTTGCACAACTGGTAAACCGTAAGAGATAGAGAAAAACTTACTACACAGCAAATGTAGATCTCGTTAAAACATATAATTATGTCATATAGGTACGTCATTTTATTTTATTCATTTATTTTTTTGTAGGATTGGCCGTTTCTGAGATGTTCTTTGTTATTGGTTTCAGCTTTAGGATACTCATACTTTCTCATAAGGGAATGCCCGTACAAAGGAACTTAATTATATAGCAACCAGCTTTTGAATAATTTATCCCTTTAGCCAAAGGTACTAACTTTTACATACAAGGAAGCACGAAATAAAACCACTTCTGCTAATGTTATCTTGATTAGCATGACGTAGATAGAAGAATAAGCTTTCTAACAATAATTTTTACAGAAAGGTAGAGGAAGTTAGGTGAATGGAACACGTAAGATTTTTAAATAAAATACTGACATCTTTCATTCTTAAGAATGTTTTTATTAATTCTTCAACAAACTATTGTTATTCCATCGACTTCATGTTAATCGAAACAAATGGTTGTATAAATGGTTTTATTAGGTACATATTTCTTTGTAGCTACATTGGGAACAAGAAATTCACAAGTTTAAAGCGATAAACAAATCTTCTATGAGCTGGTCGCTATGTGATGTTTCTAAAATTCCGTTCTCTTTGTATCAATAATGAATTTCACTTTTGATAAATATATTTGCAAAAACAAATAAGTAATACCCGAATATGGTTAGCTGTACAAAAAAAAAATCTGATATGTTCTCCAAAATTTCTTACAAAGTCCTAAAGTCCTGCTTTAAGACAACGGCCTACAAACCCGGAAAAAATTTTACTTCAAATTTCGTACAAAATATTATTCTTTTATCGATATCATACTAATGAGATAAGCATTTACAGAACTGGTCTTGTTCTTTGCTTCTTTGTAAGCAGAAGGGAAATAGGGGTATGTACTAAGTATACTAGTACACAGTAGAGAAAATAAAAATGGTCTGTGTCATAAATTGGATGCTTTAATTCAGAATGAAGACGAGTTAAGGGGATATTCCCAAAAAATTTAAGATATGTATTATATTTGTCATGAACATTTTTTAAACTCATGGTAATTAAATCAAAATCGCCAAAGACGGGCCTAAGAAAATCAAGCTTGTTAAAAAAATCTAATGGATAGTATGGAACGGGAAAATCTTCGTATCGTATTTTTGGAAGATGCTGTTTTAAACACCGATTGTTCATTCTTATGTATACTGTTCTCGGCCACATGCCACAACCTTTTAAAACATTCTCTTTTTTGCGTTCAGGGCTCGAAATACATATATTTCGGTGAAATGTAGACACCGAATACAATATATTCTCTTATTACTCACGCAGCAGAGGAAGTAATCATTTGTATCCCGCACTGAATGGGTAAGTAAATATCATGTTATAACGTTTATATGTAAACCTTGGTTTAAAAATAGATTAAACATTTTGACAAATAACCCTGCCGGATGAATTCTTCCAACAAATAGCAGAGTAATCTTAAATAAATAAGTTTTATAGACTTAATGAATTAAACAATTAAATCGGGCGAATGGTATTACTGACGCTTCTTCATGTATGATGAACAGCTTAACATAAGCTGTAAAGTGGCTGCCCGTGGCCGAGAGGTTAGACCACTCGCCTCTCTCCTAGACGGCCCGAGTTCGATCGCATGTGAGATTTGTGGTGGACAAAGCGGCGCTGGGGCGGTTTTTCTCAGGGTACTTCGGTTTCCCCCGCCATCGCATTCCACCGGTGTTCCATCTTCATCATGTATCATATGTCACCGCCTGCGGTGCCATAAGTAGTTAAAGCAGGCTTTAAATACTACCAAAAAGAAACTGTTAAATACATTACAATAAAATTGCTGTAACTATAAGCGAGTAGGTCGTTAGAAGTGAAGATAACGGTTTATTATTAAAATGCTTTCTTTTTTATTTAGCACTAAACTCGAAATGCTACATACAATGTAGGCTTAGGGCAGTAATATGATAGATGCAATAGGATAGGTATAGGATATAAAAGGGACAAACACCTAGCAAACGGTTATACTGTGGCTACCAACCCTCGAGGAAATGGTGAAGCCAAAGAACCACAGGAGGTTACAGGCTAGACTCACTCTAGCATTTCTAGCTCGAAGACAGCCCTTCGCCGGAGCAGCCCAGAAGGGACGATCCAAACTACCAAGTAGCCCTCTGATACTCTTATTTTGCAGAAACAACTGCGCCATCTGTCCGGACTGCTTTATGCTGACAAATCTTATAGCATACCAGAATTATAAAAAGGAAAGAGAATGAAAGAAATTTTGGTAGAATAGAAACCACCCCACATTCTACTGACCAGAAATACCGCCAATCCCATATCTCCCGAATGCGAGCGTCACACATTACTGCGAAGCCAACTCGCTCCATGTAACCCTTGACTTCACAGAAACTATAAGTTATGTGACGTCAGAGATTGTCTCACTCCCGGCAGAGAGAAAATGTGGAAGAAGTGAGGATAGGTGATGCAATATGAAATGCGAAACTGGTCGTGAGGACTTGGGGACAAGGGAAACGCATTCACAATAGAAAATAGGGATTAAATTATAATGGAAAATATAGCTCCACCCTCACGAACTTCTCTGTTCTTCGAGCGTAAATTCTAGCGACTGAATTGGCAGGGTATTTTTAGTTCTGTCTAGCGAAGTATTGTTAAGGCAATGCTTCGTTGAATGTAGACGCAAAAGTAATAGATATTTGAATATAAAAATAACTACAAAATAACAAAAAGAGCTTTTTGTCTTCGTCTCCATGGCAAGATGAAAACTCTCACATGAATGTCGTAGATGTCATTCAGTTAAACACGCATGCAAGTAATCATTCACTCGTTTTACTATTAGCGTTTCCTTGTGAATCAGTGGTATCTGAACCACCCCTTCATATCACTTCGATCATATTCATTGGTTCGATTTTGTGGCTCCACGTTGTTTTTCAGGTCAGCCATATGAAGAACTATGTCAAAAAGGGGAGTCAAAGTTTGCTTATCCGTAACTGCAAATCTACGGAAGGAAAAACCCGATTGCCACTTGGTTGCTTTAAATATCTGATTGTAAAATACGACACAACCAGCCTGTATTCTCTTTTCTGAGTTCCACTTAATGAAAAATGTTTGTTCTCGCTCCGTTGTAATCTTATGTCACACAGATTCTACAACGTCGCAAACAGTACTGTTGACCGAGTTTGATATTAGGATTGCTTAGGTAAAACATTCATATAAATTGCTCGCTTAAGCCCGTTTAAATGTAAGCAATTTCTATCTCATTAAACTGATGAAATTCTATTTCTTTAAAGGTATATATGCTAAAAAAAGATGTATACATTGCAAATTTAAGCTCTCTATAAATATTTAAATTCATAATTGGTTTAGGTTGTCGTTTCTAATATCCTAATTATAACTTTTGAAGCATATTTTTAAAGATTTAGGCATGATGATGAATTAATACATCGGCGCTCAGAGTTATAAACCACGGGTCTTCGTTAGTTGAAAAATCTGTAGTAACGAGTTAGCATAAATTATTGGAGAGAAGGTGAGGGCCGTGAGTGGAGTTCTCAATGTGTGGGAGGGGAATGGAAAATCCCTCCATCTCCCCCGGCGGGCGCTCTCTATCGCCATTCGTTTGTCATTTAGCCAAAAAGCTGTTTTAATTGGCATTGGATACAACGATGGAGAAAAATTGAGGAAAAGTAATAAAAATAACAAGTCTTTTTGTGAAAGACTTCTGAGAGGTTAATTAGTGTGACCGATGTAATGGCTCAGTCAATGGTTTTATTAAGGAAGATAACTAATTAATTAAAACGTCCCATCTTGGAAGTAAAGACGAGGGCTTAGGAAATTTTTCACTCATCGTTTAATCCGTATAAATGCGTTTTATAAGGGATCAAAGTAAGTTAATTTCTTCTACTTTATAATTTTAATTTACTTAGGCCCAAAGTTTCACAAAAAAGTACTCGTGGAGTTTTATAGATCAGTTTATTTTTTTAATGTGCTAAGTACATGAAAACTCTTTAACAGTCAAATGCCATTTAAATTTACAATAATCAAGGTAAATATCTGTTTAATATATTTTGAATATCTAAGGCAATTTAGAGTTTAGCGTTAGTCCGGATTCAATTCCAGAGGACCGCTTCTGGAATTTGTGGAGGATAAAGCGATGTTGGGCGAGGTATGTTTTCTCCGACTTTTCTCTGGTTTTCCTCTCCATTCACTCCATCAATTGCTTCATTATTTCATATATTCGCATGCCTGGCTCTGGGTCGATTTATTATACAGGGTTCTTCACTCTATGAATCAATGTCGATGCTTCTCGAAAGGCTTCTAGCTTAGGTGCTTATATGCAAGTACGGGTAGCGTAAACTAAGTTAAATGTATTCAGAAAAAGATTCATCTCTTTGGATTTGAAAGTATTATTATTATTTTTTATTTTTATTATTGTTGTTGTATTAGCTCAAACGGAGAGGAAAATGAACAATCTGATGTGTTCCATTCACATTATTTTCTCTAGCTTTTCCATAAACAAATTTTTCTTACAAAAGATTAATCCTATCGCGCTAATTGAGGTAGAATTAGTCTTATTACTTGTTTCCTTGCAAGTAGAAGGGTAATAAACGAATACACTTGGCTAAACCGATGGTAAAATCCTTTAAAAGCTGGTTGCTATGTGAAGCAGTTAAAATTCGGTTATATGCTTGCTAGAAGTAAACAAAAGAGAGACGATAAGAAATATATCTTCCCGTTTGAGAAAAGTGTAAGTAGCTTAAAACTGAAATCAATAACTCGGAATATCTGGAAAAAAAACTTGTGTTCCATTCACATAACTTTCTCTCTTTTTTTTTTCTTTTAAAAATACAGCTCCGGAGCCTTGTTAGGACTCCGGCGCTGTATTCCGTTTTACCTCTTTTTTCTAGTTTCTAAATTTCCTAAGTTGACCTATTCGTTTTTCCTTTTTACATATACATACACAAACACATACACCTTTACAAACACAGAAACGCCCATGCCCAAGGCGGGACTCGAACCCACGATCCCGTGCGCCGCGAAACACCAAAGCGAGACACTTTAGCGAGCGCGGCTACGGGGACCGGCAAACCTTTTCATCTCTGTGAAAAGTTATTGTTCATGCTAATCGAGATAAACATTAGCAGAAACGGTCTTATTACTTATTTCCTTATAAGTAGAAGGGAAAAAAGCGATTACCTAGGCTAAACTCACAGTCAAAATGGGACTGCTATGCGATTGAAATCCAAATATTTGGGTGGCCAGGAGTTGACAAGTTCCTGTACCAATGAGTAAAGTATAATATTTTAAAATCAATAACAAGGAATATCTAAACAAAAACAAACAAAAAAATACGGTTAATTCCACGAAAAAATATATAACATAAATTTGTGTTTAAACGAGACCTATATCTGTTGTGTAGTAAGCTTCAGTCTATCTCTTACGCTTTACCAGTAATGCAAAATCCCGCAAAATTCATCCAGAATAAATAACACATCTTCAGAGGCTATTGCCAGAAAATTCTAATGTACATTTTATATGTCATATAAATATCTTTAATATACGATATTTTAATCAAAATGTGAGAGTCATTTTTGAGAAAATCAAACTTTTCGTAAATTTGTCGGTGTAAAGGCTACCCCCATATTTTCTTGAAAGTCTTCGTGTCACATCTTTGGAAGATACTAAATTTAAATACCAAGTATGGTATTTAACGGATTTTTTGTTTTTGAGCTACTCTGTCCACAGATACACAGACGGATCTTTTTCTAAAAATGCTTTTCTTTCTGGATTCAAGGTGTTCTAAAACCTGTATTTCCGGTGAATTGTATTTACAACACCTTCTCCATACACTGTGTGCGTAGTACGTGTAGAGAAACTAAAAATATGACATATATGGTTTAATGAGATCTACATTAAAGTAAGTTTTTATCCATCTCTTACGGTTTACCAATTATACAAAATGAGCCAGAATGAAGGGGTTTTCAGAGACTATTTCCGGATAATTCAATATATACATTTCGTTCGTCATTATATCTTTAAAATTTTAATATAATTGTTTGATCTATTTTTGAGAAAATAAAAATTTTCGAAAAATGTTCCATGCAAAGTGTAGTTGGGGTAGGGGGATTTTCTTGAAAATCTTCATATCTTCCTTGGAAGATACTTAACTTAAATACTTTTCTTATCAAGCTACGCTGCCCAAAGACACACACATATTACACACACTTTTTTTTCTTTTTTTTTTTTTTCAGTGGGTTTCAAAATGTATTTCACATGAGATCTTGACATGTAATTTTTGGGTGCAATCTATCTATCCACTACGAGAATGTAATAATATTCAAATACGTTAGATACTGCATACAACAGCAAATATTGCAAATGTTATTGATGTTATGGAAATGTTTATAAAAGCTTTTGCGTTTTAACTGGCGCTTTAACCTCATGCATTAAAATAGCAAAGAATCATTTTGTAAGTCCTGAAACCAGGATCAAAGAAATCATCCGGAACTGGACCAGGAAAATAACATAATGAGTTCTCATAGTTCTTAATCGCAGGACTCTGTTCTTCAATCAGTAAATCATAAAGAGACTTGCGTGATTTCTAAAGGAGGCAAAGACCTTAGGAGATTAAATGAAGAGTTGTACAACAGGACATAGCTGGTCGCAATGCCTACGGCACTTACTGTCCTCACTTTCTTTGAAATAAAATAAAATGCCTTTGTATTATTTCCATATTACTTTGTACGAGCGAATATAAGCAAAAGAATATCGGTGGCTGTTTGCTCAAAATTGAAGGTGGACATTCTTCATGCTACTCCAATAAATTCTCGAGTACAATTGAATTGTAAAACCCTT
Source organism: Hymenopus coronatus (assembly GCA_030762935.1). Lineage (NCBI taxonomy): Eukaryota > Metazoa > Arthropoda > Insecta > Mantodea > Hymenopodidae > Hymenopus > Hymenopus coronatus. The sequence continues at coordinate 102,249,302 of CM060894.1, read as the reverse complement.
CCTTTGTGTTAGATAAGTGAAAGAGAAAGAAATTGTTTTTAGTGTCTGAAAACTACGTAATATTATTTGAGTTGTTTCTTTCTTACAGATAAATATAAAAATAGTTTATTATTACTTATGCTAGTTTTGTGATGCGGTATTGTAGCTATCAAAATAAACGTTAATCTTAATGATATCAGCTTAATTAACTACGTTTATTTAAATAGTTAAGGAGCGTTAATACCACAACATACATTATTAATTATTATTAATATTCAAATATTTTATGCCCATCCAATTTCATGTTTTACATTTGCAGTTTTGCCTTGTTTACCAATAACTTGTTCGTTTACTTACAAATATTTCTATATATTCATCAAAATATAGCATTGCATATTATTTACATCATAAATGCTTAATGTTTTAAAATTTAAACATATTGAAAGCGGATTGTTATAAACTACCTTTTTCGATTTTTTCAAAATTCCACTTTTTCAAGTCATCAGATTAACTGAATTTATTCTGTATAAAAATGTATTTTTTTTACAGCGAATAACAATTTAAAGTACACAAATGTAATACTTATATTTTATTGTCAAGGGAAAATACTCTTCGTATGTAATGGTTTAATTATTGTGAATGGTATTATATGGTAATAAAAATAATTAGTGACAGTTTTGTAATATCTCAAGTATTAACTACTCTGAATTTTATGCTTAAAAATAAAACATTTTAAAAGTACTTCTTTCTGTTTATTAGTGTGTGCGTACAAATTACTTGCTCAAATTATTTTATTTTTTATTTATGAATTTTACCTTTCGGCGACTCATCATAGCTCTTGTGTAGGTACGTTTGATGCTTTGAATCTTCGTAGATAATTATAAGGAAAAAAACTATCAATAGAGAGAGAGAGAGACTCGACTGACTTTGCTAAGTTTTGCAAAAGGTTCAATCTCAAGGCCCATTTTATGTACACCTTTACAGTTTTTGCCACTAATGATTAAATTAAGATCACGTAACATCATCTATACTAAAATAATTTCATTTTCAGTTTATGTTTAAAACAACGAAGAGTCTTTCCCTAATCTTCCCCTATAGAGGTATTTTCCTCTGAGCTTAGTAAATATTGGATATTACTTTATTGAAGTTATGTTTTGACTTTGCATGGGACTAAAGAATAAAATAGCAACCCAAAGTGATGTATAAAAAATTGTAAGATTTTTGTGTGGCACTATGAAGAAATAAAATGTTCAAATTACATGTTTTGGTTTCTTAAGTTATTCTTGTTTTTGTAATTTGCCTATCTGACAGTTACTACTTTTTAAAAAAACTGTAGGTATATATACTTTTTTTCATTTCCTTTTTAATTTGACCTAAAACAATATTAAATGAATCTTGTAAATGGAATTTATGAACTCGGCTAAGTGTGTAGCAAAAATATCTTATGCGTACCATTCACATACCTTTTCCATATCTCTGTTGCAAATTATTCTTAAAAGCTTCTTCTTCTTCTTCTTCTAGCTACTTCATGTTAAAGTAAAAATTAGCAGAAATGGTCGTATTACTTACTTCCTTGTAAGTAGAAGGAAAATAAGGAAGTACCATAGGCTAAAGTGGTAATCAAATATTTTAAAAACCGGTTGCCATATGTTTGAAGTTCGTTTCTTTGCATGACCAGGAGTTGGAAAACTACCGTACAAAATAAATATTTTAAATCTGAAACCAATACAAGGAATATCATGAAAATGGTCAACTCCGTGGAAAAAAATATATGGCATAGGTAATTGTGTGTTTTAACGAGAGCTACATTTTTGTGTAGTAAGATTTTGTCCGTCTCGATTTATGCAAAAGTCATCCAGAATGAAGAAGACTTCAAGCCATTCCCAGAAAATTCAAGATATACATTTTATTTGCTTTGTAAATAGTACCTATATTTAATATAGATACGTATTTTATTCAAAGTCGTTAGAGTCATTTTTGAAAAAATTAAAGTTTTCAGAACTTTTTCCATATAAAGGATAGTTTAGGGTAGGGAATTTTCCTCAAGATCTTCGTGTCGCATCCTTAAAATATACTACACAAAAATATACTACACAAAAATACCAAGTTAGTTATTTTATCAGCTTTTCGTTTGTTATTTACATATTTCCAGTGAAAACTCAGTATCGAATTTGGGTGGAGTGCAATGTCCTCTCTACCTTTGCACTATAATCCAAGTAAGCAAGTAATAAAAATAGATCTTAAAAATAAAGCATAAATGTTCAAATGTGGGGCAATCTCCTTATTATGTGTATCCTGTTAATTATGTTAAGAAAAGGAAGAAAGAATAATCGAGACCACACAAAAGATATTTATAGGTAGGTACTCTTAAACATTTTTTTTTTTTTTTGCCTAAAATCAGTAGGAGCATTATTTCATTGTTAAGAGGCGGTGTTTGTAGTAGCATTGGCGATGGTATGTTTCTGTGGTTTATTGATTTTGTTTGTGTAAATTGTGAATTTAAATACTGCAGTGACGTAACAATGGAGGGTTTTGATCACCCCTGAATTAGGGCATGAAAGCGAGAATGGAGCCCGCAGTTGGACGCAAATGCACCCTCTCGGCTAGCTTGGCTTGGCACTTTGTCCGTCCGATACAGTAGACTGGTCTTGCCCGACGGTTCGCTGATTTAGCACCGGGCCGCCGGTCCAGGCATGGCCCGGTAAACCATGCTCCGACCTCCCTCGAAAATAAAAATTCTCAACTCAAACTCCACTCACAGCTCACAACGGTATTAAAAAAAAGACGGACGATCCGATCGAGTTATTCATTCAATTTAGTTCGGTGGTCTGTCTCCCGTGCTTGGGATATACATTTTAAAAGCCATAGCTTACGGTTCGGATACGTGAGGGGGTTCGAAGGGGGTGAGTTTGGTGGGTACAACAGTTTATAGCCCGCATTCTCTCATACACCCGCACATACACATGCGTTTTTATTCCCCCGCTCTCAGCTCCCTCTCACTTTATGTGTATGTGTGCACACTTCAGATTTACATTGAAATACATGTTTCAACGAATTGGACTCTAACTCTATGTCCGCCGTTGCCGTATTGGATAAAATACTGCCTATCGCAACACTTTTATTTTCGTGGTTTTGATTTTTTTCCCCGCTGCGTTTCCACTCATCAAATAGGTCTTTTACTCCAGTTTTAAAACAAAAATAAAAAAGGCAACATGAATTTAATTTGTTCCATACATAGCATAAATTATGGCATTTTAAGCCCTGCACTGGAATACATTTACAAAATAAAAGAGATATTAACAAAATTGCTTACTTTTAAATCCGCGATCATGCCAGAAAGAACCGTTTTTATAAAAATAATGAAAATATATGTTCACAAAAGTAAGTGATACGAACAAAACTGCTGCAGGAAACAAATTCTAGTGAAATAAACAATTCGAAATGGAGTTGGCAATGACTATTCTGCCACATTGCACAAGATAAGCAATAAAATATTATGATTCTGTGTGGAGGCAAAATAGATGATTATTTCTTTATTACTAACGCTATTTTATGGACTTTAGTTGGTCTCTTTTCTTTAAATGTATGAATACCACCTTTCTTACTCATTTTTACTTTCTCAGCATATTAAAAGCTACAGAGGTGGAGAAGGTATTGCACCCCTTCTAAAAATTAGATACCATGATTTCACCGAAATACATGTTTTAGGGTCCCCCATATCCACAAAAAGCGTGTTTACTTTCTATAGCAGAATGTACAATATACAGTGGATAGAGATGGTAGACATTATGTTCCATCTAACAATACTCTATCGAGATTTCACTTGAAATACTTGGCCTGTAAATGTGGGTGTGTCTGTGTGTGTCTGTGGGCAGCATAGCTCAAAAACGAAAAGTCGGTTAAATACTGAACTTGGTATTTGAGTTCAGCATCTTCACAGGATGCGACAGGAAGATTTTCAAGAAAATTACCCCACGCCAACTACCCTTTACATGGTGTATTTTTCGAAAACTTTGATTTATTTAAAAATGGTTGTAACGATTTTTATTAAAATGCCATATGGTAATACGAGCATAATAAAATGCCATATATTTAAGATATTTTCATGACAAGCTAAATTTTGAATCTTTTGGGAATAACCTCTGAAGACCTATTCATTCTGGATGAGTTATAAATTTTGTTTAACTTGTAAACCGTAAGAGATACAAACTTAATACACAAAACATGAAGTTCACGTCAAAACACACTATTTAAGTCATACGTATCTTCTTCTTTTTTAAAGAATTAAACGTTTTCGAGATATTCCGAGTTATTGGTTTCAGTTTTAAGCTACTTAAAATTTCTAAACGGGAAGACCTCTTTCTTTCGTCTGTCTTTGTTCACACCAAGCAATTAAAGAGAACCGAATTTCAATTGTTTCGCATACTGACCGGAATTAACTATCCCTTTATTAACACTATCCCTTCTAATTATCTGTAAAGAAGCAAATAATAAGACCAATTCTGGTAATGTTTCTCTCGATTGGCCTTATACAGATAAAAGAATACCTACTGTTTTGTAAGAAAATCTTGTTTATGGAACAGCTAGAGAAAGTCATGTGAATGAAACATATCAGGGTTTTAGAAAGAGGTCCTATGTGAATCCGTGTGTCTGTGAACACGATAACTCAAAAACGAAAAGTCGTAAAATATCAAACTTGGTATTTAAGTTTAGTATCTTCCAAGGATACGACACGAAGATTTTGAAGAAATTCCCCCCATCCCACATTACCCATGTTTGAAAATTAAGATTTTCTCAAAATGGCTCTAACGATTTTGCTGAATTTCGTATAACTGATAGACAAAAACTTAACTTCACAAAAATGTAGATCTCGTTAAAACAAACAATTTATGACATACACATTATTTTGCAGAATTGACCACTTTTGAGATAAACCTTATTGGTTTCAGTTTTAAAACACTTATGCTTTTCATATGTGGTAATTTATTAACTCCTGACAACGTAAAGAAACGGATGTAAACCACATGGCAACCAGCTGTAGCCTAGTGTATTCCCGATTTCTAGAGATGTAGAGAAAGCATGTAAACAGAACACATCATCTTTATAAACAGAAAATACTCACTTTGCATCTAATAGAAAACATAATTGAGAATTATATCCATATAACTATCTGTATCCGCTCTTCTACAAACTACTCTTACAAAATCTTATTCTCATATGTACTCCTTGTAAATCGAGATAAACGTTTGTAGAACCGCTTTTGTTATACATTCGGTGTACTTACAGAAAGAATGGACGAGACCTAAGTGATGGTTAAATGGGTTAGCATGTGATGGTCTTTCATTACCATGAGAAAAAAGATCTGATGTGCTCTATTCACAAGACCTTCCCTACCAATTCTATAACAAATTATTCTTACAAAAGCTTAGATATTATTCTATGTACTCAATCATAATCAAGATAAATAGCAACAAAACTAGTCTTATTACTAGTTTTCTTGAGGTACAACAGAAATAAGAGAATACACTAGGCTAAAGTGATAGCCGAATCTTTCAACAGTTGGCTCCTAAGTGATGATTTTAAATTCCGTTCCCTCTTTGAATAATCAGGAGTAGAAAAGGAAAAAGAAAAACAAATTGCAACTTCTCGTTTTAGAAAAATATAAGTAAGGAACATTTTAAATAAATAATAAAGCTTGTCTCGGGCGTGATTATCTTCAAAAAATATGAGACATAAATTGTGTGTTTTAATGATATCTACATTTTTTGTGGAGTAACATTTTGGCTATCTCTTACGATTTACCACTAATGAAAAAAAAATCTTTCAGAGACTGTTCCTATTCCTGTAAAATTCAAATACACATTTCAATTGTGATGGATGGAAATATACTTGACGTAATGTGCATTTTAATATAAATCGTTAGAGCCGTTGGAAGATTTACACTTAAATACCATGTTGGTATTTAACCAAATGTTCGCTTTTGAGTTATGTTGCACATGGATACCCTGGCCTTTCTTTAAAAACGGTTTTCTTTTATTCGGGAAAACTTAAGGAATGTATTCCCTTTGAAATCTTGGTATCAAGTTTATAGGTCTCTTTATAGGTCTCTCTCTCAACCTTCTACGTACATTGTGCGTGGTAGAGAAGGTAAGAAAAGGGGAATAGCGACTTAGCATATGAAACAAATAGAAATTAATTTGGAGTTTGTCAAAAAAGTTAATACCAAACAATTATTAAAACTTCAATTGCATCTTTTATGGATAAATGCATTTTTGTCTGTCTTACGGTCTACAAGTTATATACCATTAAATTCCCACAGTTCATAGGTCTGAAAAACTTCATAGGCTGTTATTGTGATATAATCTTAAAATCATCTCAAATTAGTTTGGGATCACTTTGTGGTTTATTGAGAAACATGCGATTCAGTTGAGGAATTGAATGACCTGTCGGCATATTGCCATGATAGCTCAGTGGTTTGAACAACCGGCTAGAGGCCTGAAGATCCATGGTTCAAATCCCGATTATGACATTGAGTTTTTCTATCCAACTCCTGTCCTTCCTTCACCGGGCTTGTGTGCAAAATAATTAATTAAAATTATATATTAGTTCAAATATTTTGATTACACTTTTGGTATAATGTATATTAATTTTGCTACAAAAATACCAATATGAAAATTGTTGCAATTTCAATTATTAATCCAGAGGTATGACAGTCATAATCCGAAATCTTGAAAGTTTCTACCTCAGTCACTTAAGCTGGGTCGCGGCCCGTAGTTTGTGAAACGTGGTTCTGCAGGAAATGCTCAGATGATTGTAGGAGCCTCTCTCCAGGACAGTGACAATGTGGAGTCGTCTAGCCGGTTTCTGCAACTTGGGCAGGTGAATAGCAATTTCACGCAAGGACCTTAGGCCTTTTCATGTTTTGTTAGTGTCATTTAAATGCTTTCCCGTCCTTTTCTGCTGACTGTTGCTACGTTTGCAGATTAGCGCGGTTTTATTTGAATAAGTCAAATGATTGAAAACCGTTATACTTAGGTTGTTTTGTTCCCTGAGGATCTACAGTACAGTGAGCACACGAGCTTAAGCATTTTCGTCTGAGGCCCGCATTCGGTAGGTCGATATGTGGGCTGGGGCCCCAGTTTGCCTGTTGGGTGTTGGGACGCTTCAATCTGGAAACTGTAGGGACCCTGTCATTGCAGTGCGTCTCTCCTGGTTCCGGCCACCCTGTGTATCCATCCCTTCCTTTTGTGTGACACACGCACAATACCCTCAGGTTCGGTACCGAGTCCCCTCCGACCGTATCCTATTCTAAGGCGACAACATAAAGTTAGTTCACATTTTGCTTTCAGTGAACTTGTTACACTGGATGATACGTGTAAGACGGGTGAATGTGACGGTGATGAGGAAAAGATACGTAGTGAAAACCCAAACCAAAAGCCATTTCATCCGCAAAAATTCCAATTATTGCGATTAGGACCAAGCCCCGGTAGCTTTGGTGAGAAACAAACACTTTTGAAGCTCTTAGCTTATAGCAGCTACCCCGTATGCGCAAATGCACTATTGATAATAACATGGCCTTCACTGTCCCTTAGAAGTATCTATTCCTGATGAGCGGTCTAGGCTGCAGATATCGGTTGTAACCGGTTTTGCCCACACCTGGCTACCAAATACGCTCTAAAGCAGGGACTCCCAAACACGTTAAATTTCTCGCGTGCAAACCGAGATTCTGTGCACCATGCATTCATTGTACCTACTCGGCTCGGACATTTCGCAGCGTGAAAGAAATCACCGGTGAAGGTGAGGAAGAGGAAATCAATCAAAGCTGCGAGGCCAGCACAAGGAAAGATAGAGACAGAGCTATTGCTCAAAATCGAGGAGGGAGATTGAAGTGTGGTAATCCATCAAAGTCGTGTTAGCACCCTGCTCTGTGCTATGCGCCGGCGCACCCATCCTAAAAGGCCTGTTCTAAAGTCTGGAGGACTTTTGCATAACCGGTAAACCTCACTACTCAAAAACTGTAGATCTCGTTAAAACGCAATTTATGCCTGATACATATTTTTTGTGCAGTTAACTATTTTCGAGATATTCCTTGTTATTGGCTTCAATTTTAAAATACTTCAAAAAGTCTCATAGAGGAAGTATTCATTTCTTTTTCTTTTGTTTTATTCTGGAATGCAAAGAGAGTCGAGTACAAACCCATCATAACGACAGACAGATTTTAAAATATTTGAACTATCAATTTAGCCTATTGTATTTTTTATTACCCTTATGTTAACAAGAAGATAATAATACTACGTCTGCTAATGTTTATCTAGATTAGCCTGAAGGGTAGCTTCTTTGAAGAATTGGTAAAGTAAAACATTGGAATGGAATCCATCAGATTTGGTCTGCATTCGAGAGGTCCTGGGTACAAATCCCTTAGGCTGACCAATCTGACTGGGGTTTGTCATAGTTTCTCTCAAGGTAAATACAGGATTAGATATTTAATACCAAAACCCAACAGTAAAACTGAAAATATATGGCAATTGTGATTGCGCCGTTATCTAGCCGCAGATACCACAAGCATTAGGTTGGACGACTCCCGAACCTCATCTGTTTGTCGCGCAGCTATGTGGTCAGTATGATGTGAGATCAGACCTTAAAAGGCTAACTGCATTTTGCCCTCTGACTAGGTGGTAGAACAGCTAGACGGACGGCATTCTTAACACTCTCTGCTTAACCAGAGGAGAAGAAGCATGGTTCAGGGATGAGACCCTGAAAGGCTATTGTCCACCCATACCATGATATGACGAATTTGTTAAAGCGATATAAAATAAAATTTCATAAATAATAAGATTTTTTTCGTGTTCATGCAAACCATTACTTAGCGACAGGTTTTTAATCTGACTAGCGCTTTAGCTACGATATCCTACAAGGAAATGTGTGCTCGTGTAATGTAAGTTTTTCAGGATTAACAAAACGGAGATAGAATAAACTTTTGTAAGGTGAGTAAAGAAATTCATACGAATATATAAATATAACCCATCTATATCGTGTTTCTTATAAACAATCTTCCCGAACCATACACTGTTACGAACGCACAGAAAAGTCAGCGGTCCAAAGAGAGGGTACTGGGGAAGGGTTTGTAGCGTAAACATGCACACGCTGAGGTATAATCTGTTCCAAAAGTAGCTCAGTATGTGTATTGCCATTATATGCATCGTTCATAAAGTTACATATTAAAACAGTTATTTCATAATATCATTAGCAGATAAAAACCTTTGTAGTTTAGAAATAAAACTATAAACTTGATACAACAATTCAGAATATAATATTCAAAACTTTGAAAAGACAGTGAAAATAAGTCAACCGAATTCACTCAGAATTCATTGCAGTGGATTACAAGATACATCTTTACTGCATTGAAAGAAAAGGCTCTCCTTCTGTCACTCAAAATATGTTTGAATCATCCACAAGTTTATTTATTTATTATGTTTGTTTATTTTATGCTAGTGTAAACTATTTGGCCATCAGGGGAGAGAGAAGGAAAATTAATGCAGTGAGGAAGGCTATATGTTTAATTTGCTGGCTTTAAGGAACTTTATTATTGTATGGTAAACTGGTGTTTGGAAAGGCTGTGATGCTGGCGGGAAAAGGGACGGAAGGGTTATGAAGAATGCGAAATAGGCAAGAATGGAAAATAATATGATTCAGGTAATCAACAAGTTTGTTCAGTGTCGAACGCCTATTCTTTCATATTTTCGAGTTTTTCAATGTGCACTCTCCTTCAGCGTTCACTGATAGCAGGAATTGGACAAAGCCAGACAGTGAGTAATGCTTGGTGGTCTGTAGAGACTACGCCTGCTCCATCATGCTAAGTTATACTTCATGAACACCGATCGAGTCTTCTTATAAGGTTGCCCCGCTAATATGTCCTTCCGCGCAAGTTTTCCTTCGCTTTATACCTCAATGGCTAAGTACATTTTTGAATGCCGATGTACACAACCTATGTATGCAGTGCAAGTTCAGGTGGTAAAGTTGGTATAAACACTCTGAAATGACAGATGTATGTGCGTTTGTCATCCGATAGACGGGTTTAAAACGAAGGATCCTCAAATATGTATTTGTTGATAAAACTGTATACTATATTAGATGTGTTAACGCTTGTTACATACTGTGATAGAGTTACTTGGATATATTAGCGTAAAGTAGTCATATTAAATAAGGAAACACTTTGTACCGCACAATCTCCACTTCCACCACAGCAGCCTATGAGAAGTTACTAGTCACGTGACAAGAGATATGGGGAAAAACTTTGTTAACAGACCTTAAAATAGATTTATTTACTTATTGCCTACAGTTTCTAGAGACATAACCTTGATACTTGTCTTCAAGCCTTTGCAACCAACCAATTATGTGTCAATTAACTGTCCTTTGCTTTTTAATGTAATGAGAACACTTACTTGTAATTAGACTTGTCAACATTCATTGACAGGTTTTACTTGAACTGAATGGCAATCAATCTCGCCACATGGTCGCATTTCAATCGGAGACACTTCATGTCTACAACTCTGGAAGAGCGGGCTGGATGGCGAAACTCGTTATCACCAGCTCGTTTGTTATGACCACCACCAATTCTAATTAAATCCCAGTCACAGAATTTTCTCTCTCTCTTTACTTCTCCTGCGTTACAAACATAAATAACAGAGACCATCTCTCTGATGGTGTTAAGATAAACTCAACTCTCCACTTCCTCCAGTGACGTAGCATATCTGCACAACATGAACTCTGAATTTGGAAACGAAAAAAAAAACAAGAATTAGAAAAAAACTTTTGTTGGTAAATCACGTCCATTGCTCTTTTATCAATCCTCCCACCTTTCTGTCACATCCTCTGCAATCAATTCCGTCCAGAGAGAGGGAGACAGGGTCTCTCTCATTGACTACGGGACGTTTCTCGCGGCCCACAAATCTTCCGGAGTCCACACGAAAATTTAACTGCCATGAATCAGTGCAAGTTTTTGCTCATGATGTGTGGAGTTCACTGCCACCCCCGCCCGCCCCTCCACTCCTCCCCCTCCCTCGCCGACTCTGTGTATGGTTTTTGATAAGTATCTGATAGCATCAAACGCATTTCGTGTGAATTAATTTTTGCACTCCATTATGTAATACGCTTCCTTTGTGTAAACTCTGGCCAGCTATTGATTCTGTTAATTAGGGGTTGTGCATTAATCATTTTCGTATACTATATAACGTATTATTCGGCTATCTGCTGGATGATATTTTTCCACAAATTAAAAAAAAGGAGGAAAAATAATCATCGTGTCCAGTCTGCATCGTTCCTCCCTCTCACCGCCCCTTGACACCCCGCCCTTCATCGCCTCTTTGTCCAACTATATCACACACACATACACACAAACACACACACACGAGCTCCATTCCGCTCTGTTAACACATATATTATCAGGTGGGGGACTGGCTTTTTTGTTAAATAAAATGCTATGGTATTAATAATGAAGTGAAATGTAATAAATTTAGTCCGGTGCTTTGTGTATGAAAAGGGAACCCCCTCATCCCTCCCCCGTCTCGCCACCCTGCCCCCTGTAAATGAGTTTCCCTTTTAGTGGCACACCATGGCGATGGCTATTGTTTGGGGTTGCCTATTGAAATCAAGCCAGTAGACAATATAGACGGCGATCCGATGCAGGATCTACCTAGCTCCTGGGGTCCACATCCTATTACTGAAGGGGTTGGTGAGGGTGCTGTATTCTGCTGCAGATTCTCACCTAGTTTAGGAAGTGGCGGAATATGGCTCAAGGACCCCGAGGGGTGCTTTACTAATATGTTGCTGGAATATCACCTAAACATGTGGTATGATTAAAGACAGTGAACTTATCAAACATGCTCATAAATCTTGGTGTGATTTATGATGAAGAAGTGACGAAAAAATTTCATCGATTTTAATGTACAGGCAGGCTGTTAGGTGTATAAGTGAAATTATTTTTATTGGTAATTAAGGTGATACATCTGTGACATTTGAAAAATTTACAGTATACAAGATATTTAATTGAAATGTCTACCAATTGTTTATTATACATAATAATAGTGATATTTTTGCCATGTATTAAAACTCAAGTTTACCTACATGATTATTTAAATAATAATTTCAGTATTGTAAATTAAGTGTTATAATAAAAATAAACCACGTGATGCATTTTTAAAAAATATTAACATAGAAAATCCAGTTTTACAGCAAACGAGTTTACAAATAGCTCTATAATATTTTTTTCTTATTCCAGCTCTTAATTAGCAGACAAATTATTACTTTTCTACCCTCCAAACCTATTAATTTTTCAAAATTTAATAATTTATTCATCGATGCTGGAACATTACTTGGAAAGAATAAACTACAATTTTAATATGCTTTTTAAAGGTAATATAAACATTTTAGAACAAATTACTTAAAAGGTCTATCGTGTGTAATATTTTGAGTATAGAAAAATGTTATAAAAACGTTTGCAAATAAGGTTTAATGTTGGAGGTGCTTATTAATGAGCATCCGGCTACCCATTTATAGCTTCGGTAATTCGTACTTAACTTGTGACAAGTGGAAAAAAGCTATACTTTTTCTTGAAATATGGAGTTCATATAATTTTACGTGTTATGAAGAAAATTGTTTTTTCACAATTATTGGTTAAATTCACAGATATTCTTACCTTAAGAACAGTGAAATTAACAACTAATTAATATTTGTTTCATTTGCGGACTTATAATTTTACTTATTAAGAGTATTATATCGTAGGCTAGGCAAGATATGCGTGTTTACTTTCCTGAGATGGCTGGTCTGGAAAGTAACCTTGAATTGGCGGCCTCGTTATAACGAATGTTGTATCGGAGTTTGAACCTTTCTGCAAGGCAAATCACCCCATACTGCATAGGCCAGCAGGCCATGAATTGAGGTGTCAAAATGTGGAATTAAAACGGATAGTCTATACTAGTGGGCGTTGCTCATTTAGACAAAGAGAAAAAACAATCAACTCACCGAAGTGGATATACATATTTAGACACATTTTATCAAAATATCTGTATCTATACATCTAACCCCTATGTGTGGAATGATTTGGCAAACATCCAAGAATAAAGCGCAAGGACAGACTCAAATTAAATTTAGAAGACTGTGGCTGTGCCAACATTGATGTATAGAAGGTGAGACATGGATGAATAAAACACATTATTGAAACAAATGCAATTCTCTGAAGTGTGGTTCCCCAAATCAGAGGAAGGATATTCCATTGGAGACAGAGAGTACAATGAAGAGATAATGCAGCAATTAAAATATATTCTTGGTGAATGACAAAATTTCCCAAAACAAACGACATTGGAAAAAAACGTTTATGAGAAAATCAAGAATTCCGTTTTGTGCTGTAGATATCATCCCATTTGAAGAAGCGATGTTGGAAGTCCTGAGAAAAGATGACAGCAAAACTGAAGTCAGAACAGGTTAATCGCCCAATCCTTGAAGAGAAAGTACTTATAAACACTGTTTGGAAATGTTATTCAAAAAAAAGTGTAAGCGGAAAAACTCAATTCAAGTTTGAGATGAATGTCTAATTAAATATCTATCTGTCGTCTCTGATGATATAAATTCCGTTTTGCTGTTAGCTTGTAATTCCTCAAAAGCTCTCTAGCGATCAGCTGCTTGTCGTAATCAGTTATTCGGTTTCTGCTGCTGCTCTCAGTCTCAGTATCGCAACATTTGTCATCACAGGAAGTTGTACTTCTGAACTGTCATTTAACCCTGTGATTGGACTGCTCAGTCGGTCTTTAACAAAGAGTTTGATGGTCTGAACTCTTAACACCCCGGAATTTTTTTTGGTGTGTACCAGCATATTTTGGGATGCATTTCATAAAAGTCTTATCTGTTACACTCACATGCCTTTCTCTACTTATTTTGCTAAAACAGTTATTCTTACTAAAGCTTAATCTTCCATCTATTTCAAGCAAATCAAGCAGAAATGATTTTATAATATACTTCGTTGTTGATACGTAAGGCTAAATGTTTTAAAAGCTAGTGTCCATGTATTCATACTGAAACTAGGTTCTCTTTCTATAGCCAGGAGAGAAAAAAAACAAGAAAAACTAATAATTTCTTCCGAGTCAGAAAATTACACTATTGAAAAATATAAAGCAATAACAAGGAACTTCTCAGAAATGATGAACTCCACAAAAAAATCATAAACTGTGTATTTTTTGAGTAGTAGGTTTTTTACAACGGTTTACCAGTTGTACAAAGACATCCAAAAAGAAGATGTCTTCAGAGGCTATTCTCAGAATTTCTTGATATAAATGTCATTGTCGTGAAAATATTTTAAACACATGGTACTTTAATTAAGATTGTTAGATCCATTTTGGAGCAAATCAAATTTTCAAAACATTTTCTATATAAAGGATAGATGGGTGGGGGATTTTCTTGAAATCCTTGGAACTTGCTGGACTTAAAACATGAGCATTTAGCGAGGTTTTCGTTTTTGTGTTACCCTGTTCACATATACACAAGCACGTCCACTTTTTTAAAAACAATTTTTACTATGTCAGGGAATCTCAAAATATGTTTCCGGTGAAATCCTGTTACAGATCTTTTAGGTACTTGTACACTTTACGTACATGGTAGAGAAAGTAAAAATTACTTTTAATTTTGCACAGTCTTTAGCTGAATAAGAAACGCATGGACACGAGTTTTCTTGAAGCTCATAGCTCATATTTTAACTTTGAAACATGCAATTGTTAGTTATTTGTTGGTGTACGCAAAGTTCCGCATTAATAGTTTCCCTACAGTAGCGAACGCAGCTAAATTCTGAAAATCACCAGCAACAGCTAAAGGTCTCTGACTGGTTAAAACTCGAAAGCATTCGAGTTCATGGCTCATGGATCGAGATTTTTGCAGACAATACAAGTTTCCTGTACCACTTTTTCCGAGAGTCAGTCATTGGAACCTTTGTTTGTGATCTGCATCGATAATTTCTGAGATTCTCCGTCCTGTAAACTTTTTGTTTATCAAATTCGGACCTGCTCTGGAGTGTTTCGGCTTTTGTTTCTTTGCGTTCGTGTTTAGCCTTAATTATAATTTCGCTGAGAATTTATAACGTGACGAGAATGCTATTTCCCCTGCAGTCGTGCTGGTTACTGCCTGTCATGATATAGGAACTGCTAAGTTCTCCTTTATATGGGACTATATTTTATTCCTCTGTTAAGTCTTGATTTTCTTTCGCTCTTTTGTTGCTCTTGCTGCGGCTCCGGCGCTGTGTCGCAGGTTGTTGTTGCTGTTAGTCTTTTGTTTTGTTCTTTTGGACCCTTTGTCTCATGCTGTTCCCCTCTCAGCTCAGGTTTAAGCGTTTTTACTTTGTTCTCTTAGAGACAGTTGCGAAATTCATTGGGAAGCTGTGTGTTAGCTGTGCGGTGTTTCACAAGGCTCTCTTTTAGCTCCCATAACTTCGATGTACTTTAAAAGACTTAGTGTCACAGTCCTACTGCTTTCTACCAACACAACCTAACATAACCCCTTATGTATTATTGGGATATTACTTATAAACGTTATTTTTATATAGCTGACATTAAAAGTAAGCTTTTAGCACTAGCCTCATACTAGAAATTGGAATAACCTCGGTGGATTTAAGTGTTAGTAATATTTTATTGTTAGCACCTTTTTGCTCCTCTCCCCTTACAGTATTCATAGTAGGCAGAGAAGGCATTTCACCAAAAAATTAGTTACAGATATTTCACCGGAAATACATGTTTTGAGGTATCTAAAAGAAACACTCACGCCCCCCAAAAAGCATTGTTAGAAAAAGATGCGTGTTTCAATGTTTCTGTTAACAGCATTACCTACTGTTAAGTGGTTAACCAAAACCAAAAGTGATTCAACATCAACTGTTTAAGCTCAGTATCCTTAAAGAAGGATTTTCAAGAAGGTCCCCTAACTCTAAGTGCATTTTACTTGCAAAATTTTTCGAAAATTTCGACTTTCTGAAAACTTTTTCTTGTTTTTATTAAAATATGATATTTTAAAATAATTTCATGGCAAATGAGATGTACTTGTTGAATTTCCTGGGAATAGCCTCTAAAGTCCTCTTTATTCATTCTGGATGACTTTTACGTAACTAGTAAACCGTAAGAGATAGACAAAATCATTCTACATAGAACATGTATATTTCATTGAAACACATAGTTTATGTGAATTAATTTTATTTATGTGGGTAGTTAATCATTTCGGAGGTATTTTTCGTAATGGTTTCAATTTTACGATATTTATACCCTACTCAAATGGGAAGTGGTCATACGTTCTTCTTTTTTATTTCTTTTCTGGTGACCATGCAAAAAAAAAAAAAAAAAAAAAAAAACCGAAATTTCAATGACATAAAGACCAAATTTTACAAGGTTTGGCTATCGCAGACCTCAGAAGCTGGTGTTCCAAGGGGAAGTGTGACATCTTCCCATTACACCTGGCGTTATCAAGACTGTTGCTCACCATGCAAAGTACAACAGTGACGGAATCAACTTGTCGAGTGGCCGATTATAAAAATATATCTTGCCATGTTTCTTCCTCAAATGAGTCTTTACAAATCTTTTACCGGAGCATAGTAGAAAATTGTCACCTCTTGCTCGACGCTAATTTATCAATATTAGGCTTAATTGTAGACACAGAGAGATGCTGTGCTATAGAAGGATATCAACATCAAACGGTACGTGTATAGTATGGTTCAATTTAGAGAATTGCTCTCATATATATGTTGAAACAAACATCGTACCATATGGTCTCTAAAATCTTTAATTTTGGGTATGTATCCGCTGGTAGCATTTGGTAAGTGTGCAAGTCGTGTTCCCTGTTTTTTAAGAGAAGTACTATAGTGTAATGTAAAGCAATTGTAACTGGAATGGGGCATAGAAAAACTGAAAATATGTGTGGAACAAAGTAGTTGCATATGTGTTTCCATATTGAAAACTTCTGTCAATGAAAGTTGCTGGCTGTCCATTGTTTGCTGTTATTCGTCATGTACACAGCTAACCGTGAGGAAGGAGTGGCAATGTTTGCTAATCGATTCCTCAAGCTCCCCAGATTTATCCTAGTGCATTTTCTCATTTCTGGAAATACGTTGTAAGACGATTTTTGTTCCAGTTTATCTCGATTAGTATGAAGTGGATAAAAGAATAAGACGTGTTTAAGAATATTTTGTTGCAGAACAGATGGATAAGATCATGTGGTGTAACACATCAGATTTTTTCTTCAATTGGAAAAGATAAGAGAATCGGCTGATAAGTCCCGCGCCTCACACACATGGCGCCACTAGGCCAGTTAGACGGTAGCATCGTATAGCTCAACTCTAGACTAGCTTGTATCCATAGTTATAGGCCAATCGCTTGTTTAGTTTTCGAAATGCAGTATTTTAAACAAGACAACTTTAGAGTTTTCACGAAAATGGAAGATTTGGAAAAACGAGCAGTGAGTAAATACTTCCATTTGAAAGGCTTAACGCCTAAAGAAATCAAAGAGGAAATGGAAAATACATTGAAAGACTATGTTCCTTCACATTCAATGATTAAAAGTGGGTTTCAGAATTTCAAATGGGACGTACGAGCACTAGTGATGAGCCTCGCTCTGGACGCCCTGTAGAAGAGATCACTGAAAAATTGCATCGTTTAGTACTGGAAGACCGCAGATTATAGTTGTTTGAGACAAAATAGTGGATTGCGCCAGGTGAACCAACTCCAAAAAAGGCCAAGTCAATTTTGTCAGCTAACAAGGTTATGACGCGTTTTCTGGGCTGCACAGGGAATTATTTTTATTGATTACTTGGAAAAGGGTAAAAATATCACTGGTGTCTACTGCGAAAGCTTACTGCAACGTTTGAGTGATGAGGTGAAAAGAAAAATACCTCATTTGGCAAACAAAAGAGTCTTGTTTGATGACGACAATGGTCCGGTCCATCGTTCAGTCATTGCAATGGGAAAAATGTGTGAATTAAAGTTGGAATTGCTTGAACATCCAGCATATTTGCCAGATCTAGCACCCAGTAACTACCACCTGTTCCCAAACCTCAAAACATTTCTTGGAGGACACAGATTTCACAGCAACGAGGTCATTGATGCGGTAAACAGCTACTTTGAGAACTTTGATAAATCGCACTACAGAGATGGTTCAATTAAATTAGAACAACGATATGACCAATGTATTAGCCTTTCTGGAGAACATGCTGAGAAATAAGGCAATATTTTTTAAATACTGTTTTCATTGAGATGCCCGGGACATCTCAGCCGATCCTAGTATGCACTTTAAGTGAAGACATTGTATCGATTACTGTACTGGCGATTATTTGAATGACTTGAAAATGGTTCTACCCAGATGGAGGACAATATTTGAATCTAAACTCAAGGAAACCGTTCGAGGTTGCACACTAAGATTTCTATAATGGTACTAGTTAGAAAGGCATGTTCTTAATTTTGTATTAATAAAATGAAACAGAGTAAAATCCAGAATTGATTTGTTTCTTTTTCTTTTTTTATTACGCCACAGACTTCTATATATTGTAGAATGTTATGTGTGTGTTTGTATAGAATATATACAATGCTACATATAACATTATTATGTATATTAATGACAATGTTATTATATCGTTATGCTATTATTGTGTAAGTGACAGAAGCATAGAAGCAATGTTTATGGTTGCACTACTTACCTTGCTAAAAATGTAAGAAGTAATAGAAAAATCGAACTTTAATTCAAAATACTGCACTTAATCTATGAATAATGGATCAATTTTTCAATGGTTAACCCAATGTTAATTTAAATTTGTGATTTAATTTTTACAAATGGTTTTAAAAATACTTTTAAAAATTAATATTTTTCTAACTACATTGGTAAGTGATCAAGTTCAGCGCTGGCGCTATGAAGATCAAACATAGCTAGAGTTATGCGCTAGACCGATCGTATGTATACTTCTATTTTCACAAATTTCAGATACTTTATAATTGAATATTCAGGACTGTTTTATTTGCTATAAATTGTATTGCAATGAGCTCTTTTATTTTTCTTGCAGCCATCAATTGCTTATAGCTTGTCAGTTAAACAAAATTAAATGTAACTCTATCAGAACGAAGAGGACACTGGCTTTTTACAGAAATTTCAAGATATACATGCTATTAATAACCCAAAAGACTTTACTATAATAAAACTTTTTTCAAACACAGGATTGTGGAATAGTGGGATTATTGTTTTAAGTGTTGCAGCTAGTATTCAAATGGCTTCCATTTGAGGGTCAAACGTGTTTTGCACAATAACTAGCAGCACGGAACACTCAGACTTAAATGACGTTTTCTTATAGAACATGTGCACCTTTGCCATTAAAGTGAGCGTATGTTTTACTCCAAACGCTAGCGAAACAACATAACGTTACCGCTTTTACTTCATCTTGCTTCGGTACAAACGCAAACCTGTTTATTGCGGCCACTGGGCATATAAATATCAAGTTAACGTGGAAAATTGCCAAAGGTTATTACGTCGATAAATTTGTCATATGTTAAGCTTTGGAGTGTAGATAACCAGTACGTACCTTGTTTGGCACCTGACCTTGAACTTATTAGTTGCAGAAACGAGTTTCAGGTTTCTTTGCATTATTGAGAATTTCCATGGAAATTCACTGTGATAAAAAACAAACCAAATAACAGCCACAGCAAGTTACCTATAAATGTAATCAAAAGAGGAACATTTTGAAACATCGTATATAATTTCATTTACTATATGGGGTATGACAAAGAGAGAGAGAAAGAGTGAGGGAGGGGGAGGGATTCATGTTAGACCAGAAATTTGTATTTAAATACATGTATTCGAAAAAAAAAATTAGATATATTCTCCAGAATAATACTTTTTTTACTCCAGCCTTATAGTACTAAAAACTGTATTCGTTTACGTATATTATACTCGTATTATGCAACAAAGAGCGAGGGAAAGGCCACAACTGAAAATAAAAATTCGGATTGTTATTCACATTTAAAATTTAAATCCTCAGTGTCTTAAACGTGGAATACACGTCAAACATCTAATGAAATAATTTCACAAAGCAATTCTCACATGGAAATCATTTTTAGTATTTCTACTCTTTTAAAAATTAATATAGCATTTTAATTTCTTGAATGCAAAAATTAAGATTAAAATTTGCGAATATTCGCTAGATAAATAGAAACTGCAACTAGGTATTGTCCAAGAATATCGTAGCTGGAAAGCTAATGGAAGAAGCTTATGCAACCTCGATAAAATAGACATTGTATCATTAAGCATTTTTGAAATATTAGTTTATATTATTTTAAACAGAAGATACGATTAAAATGTTAAGTGATCATTATTTTGCTTCTCATTAGCTCAAGCAAAAGCACATATGCAATCCCTTGGCTAACATTTAAAAAATATTTTGTCTATATTGAAAAAATGTCTGTTGTTATTTATCACGGATAATATCTTAGGTAGGATTTTATTGAATAATTTATAGATTTGCTATGAGTGAAGAAAGCCGTACAGCTGTTATTTATAAATTTTTTCTCATTTATTCGGCACATATTCATTATTTAAAATATAATTGTAATAGAAGTGACTTTCGTCAACATTATTTTAAATTTCCCAACTATTTGTAAAGATAAAACTACTTAGCCGACCTCCGAACTTAGAAGAACTAACTTCTGCTCCATCCAAATAATTGTTACTAAACCATAAACTTCACAAAAGTATGCCACAGTTTTTGTCTCTTTACTCATCTCAGTTATCAGAACAAAACTCTATAAAGACCACGTGACAAGCCATACAGAGAGCCTGCAAGGAACTGTACAGTTTACTATTCCTTCCAAATAAGGAAGCTCGACCTCGAAGTGAAGCGTAACGTCATGCTGACAAGAACTTCCTGACCAATGGAAAATACAGGATGGCTTTCCGTTATAACTAACACGGTGCTAGTGCCTTCTACTGTACAGGAATCCGGCAGTGAAACAATGAAAGGCATTTCGTCTCTGCAGGTTGCCTTTCTCAGAAAAGTTAACCACAACAACAAAAAATCTTCCGTTGTAAAAAACATTCTTGGAACAGGATTCCATCCAAAGGATAGGTATCTACAGAGAGATAGCAAGTGAACCACGATTTGATGAAAATAAATATTTCGGTGCTTCTAGGTTTTTAAAAATAGATATAATTTTGAAAATACAGAAACCATCTGCGATAAAATTCACAGGCATATTAATTTGAATTCTCTTAATTTTTTCTTTGAATAATTCCTCATGAAACCAGATAACCATCACTCCAATAAAGTGTTAGGTCTGTACCCTATTAAGAAGCAAAGACCAAATGAAACGGTAGAAAAGGTCTAGTTTTGAAAGAACAGACTATCTGCGATTAAATTCACAGGCACATTTATTTCGAATTCTTTAAAGATCTAGACGAGTTTCATAAAATCTACCTGAAATGAACTTTATACGCACCGAAAAAATATGATGGTTGCATCCATATGAATTTTTCTCTCTCTTTTATAAACCAATTCTTCAAAAGTTTATTATTCTATCTACTCTTTCCTAAACCAGACAAACTTTCGCTTCACATTCCCATATTTCGTTGCAGAATAGATTAGACAAAGTGATAATCTTATTTTTAGAAAGCTGACGCTGTGTGAGCCTTTGAGACTCCATGCTCTTTACATGATGGCAACAAAAGGAACAGGAATAGTGACTTGCCACTTGATAAAAGTATAAATATTTGAAAAATCAAATAATTAATAATTCTGAAATAGTTAACTGCACAAAAATGTATCTGAGATAATTTGTGGTTTAACGTGATCTGCATATTGGAACATGATTTTTACTTCCTCAGCACGTATGTACATACACTGCATATAGTAGCTAGAGAAGGTATTGCATTCCTCCCAAAAATTCGATACCGAGATTTTACCGAAAATATGTTTTGAGCTGCGAAATAAAATTGTTAGGAAAAAGAAGCCCATGTGTGTTGTGTGTGCGTGCGTGTGTGTGTGTGCGCGCACCTGTACACAACGTAGTTCAAAAACGAAAAGACCGTTAAATACCAAATTTATTATTGTTTAGTATCTTGCAAGGATGTGACACGAAGATATTCAAGAAACCCCCTCTACCGAAAACTAACCTTTCTGAAAATTTTGTTCTTTTCAAAAATGGCTCTAACGAGTTAGATTAAAGTGCGTACCTATATTAAAGCTATTTAAATCTCAAATAAAATGTATACTTCAAATTTTCTGGAAGAAGCCTCTGAAGAGGCTATTCTGATGAGGTTTGCAGAACGGTTAAACCGTAAGAACAACAAAAACTTACCACACAAAAATGTAGATTCGTTAAATCATACGCATTTTTCTGTAGAGTTGACCTTTTTCGAGATATTCCTTATTATTGGTTTCAATTTTAAATTATGTATTCCCTTATTTTCCTTCTTCTTACAAGGAAGAAAGTAATAACACAACATCTGCTATGTTTAACTTGATTATCATGGGTGAAAGAATAACCTTTGGAAGAATAGTTTGTGTCTGGAACAACAGCTATTGGAAGTTGTGTGAATGGAACGCATTTTATGTTTTATGTGTACCTATGTAGTCTTCTAAATCCGTCTTTAGCAGAGCAAGTCATGCGATGGGACTGTCACCTTGAGGCCTCACTTCTGCTATCTAGGAGCAGATATGTGTTACAATAAAGACAGGGATAGACAACTTAAGACGTATGTGGTACTATAAACAGAGCGTTGTACGAGTCAAGAGGGGACAATAAAATCAAAATGTTTAAAGTAATTGCAACACTAATTTTAATGAATGGGAGTGAAACTTCGGTATCTACATAGGATATGATATAGGAGCCAAACAGCGGAATTGAGATTGAGAACAAAGATTAAAGAATGCTAAAGATAAATAATACCAAAGACATAAGAACATAATATATCTATGTTTATAATATTGGGGAAGTAGTGAACGATTACAGAAGAAAATCGAAAGAACATGTTAACAGAATGATGAAGATAGATTACCAAAAGAATAATACTTGAATTGAGATTTATAAGAAAGGTTAAAGAATGCTGAACATAAATAATACCAAAGACATAAGAACATAATATACCTATGTTTATAATATTGGGGAAGTAGTGAACGATTACAGAAGAAAATGGAAAGAACATGTTAACAGAATGATGAAGATAGACTGCCAAAAAGATAACACTTTATAAGTCACAAGGAAGAAAACATCCTGGAAAACCTTGGGAACTACTCTGAATATGAAGACGAAACAGACAATTTGCTATGAAGAAAGAATTTGCATATTCCTGAAGGCTTACCATTTATTCAAAATTCCACCAAAATAAAGAGAATTTAGTAAACAATCTCCAGAAAATAAAAATATACATTTCATTTATTACGCAATCATTTTAATTATTGCAAATACAAATATCTTTTTGGATTTGCAAAAGTTGGAGTTTTCTGGCATGAACAAATTTGTATTGTCCATATTCCTGGGTGAAGAAGGTATAGAACTCTATAGAACGAGACATCATATTATTATAGGCCATAGATACTATTTTTTCAACTTCTACACAAAACTTCGATGTCCTGATTTCACCGGAAATATACGTTTTGAGGTCTCAGTGTATGTCTGGCTGTGGACAGCATAGCTCAAAAACGAATTGATATTTAGTTTAATATCTTCCAAGGATACGACATTTCGATTTTCAACAAAATCTCGCATGCCAAACTACCCTTTACATGGAAAAACTGTTCAATTTTTTTAAATGACTAACGATTTTGATTAAATTGCCGTATATTAGAGATATTTACATCACAAATAAAAATAAATCTTCAATTTTCTGGGAATTGCCTCTGAAATCCTCTTTGTTCTGGATGACTTTTGCTGAAATTTACATAACTGGTAAACCACAACAGATAGACAAAAGTTACTATACTAAAAATGTAAATCTCGTTAAAACTCATAATTTAGATATGCCAAATACGTCTTCACGTAGAGTTAACCATTTCTGAGAGGGAGTCACCTTTCGTTTCATCTATCTTGTTTTACTGCTGGCTATGAAATTATTTCACATAGTGACCAATTCTTACAAGATTTTATTATGGTTTAAGCTTAGCGTGCTCCCTTATTTCCCTTCTATTTACAAAGAAGTGAGTGATAAGACCATTTCTGCTAATGTTTATCTCGATTTATATGATGTAGATAAAACAATAATTTTTTGTCATGATAGTTTTTAAGTAGAACAGATAGAGAAAGTTATGTGAATGGAACACATCAGATTTTTCTTGCTGCATCACTGGACAAATAAATTTCCTGTCTTCAAAGTCAGAATTGCATTTAATGATTCTTTGAAGAAGAGCATGCAACTCCCGCTAGTCTGTGAATTTCCTTGCTGCAAATGTTGCTAATGATATTCAAAGTCTCTTTGAGTGGTTTGCGTTTTCTAAGAATTGAATATGTTTGGTATACACTTAGGTCGGTATAGACGTTTGATATATAAGCAATAGCAAAATCTTCGGGTAAAGCGCATTTGTCATCTGAAGAACTGAAATCGGTGATAACGACATTCAGAAATTTATATTACCCATGAAAGTCACATACTATGCAGTTCCAGGAAGCGTGATACACATTAATATCCGATCCATTAAAAGTCAAGAGCAAAAAAGTAGGTTAAAACCGAATAATCTACTTATGACTCCTCACGTTTAAATTATTTCAGTTCAGAGTCGATTAAACCCGTTCTCAAAGCGTTTTTGCTGCAGATCAGTTTTTGTACCCAACAAGATCTCATTTTCTCTTTGGCTACAGATAACAACATTTCTGTTTTTCCTCTCTCATTTATATCTGCACATCTTTCATAACACTACAGAAATACTCAAAACATCCTCAAGAACGTAATAAAGAAAGGATGTTACATCAGATGTAAAGAGATTTCAGAATGTAATTATCGAAAGCGTTCTGCAAGGTAAAACATTGTCAATATAGCCTCTACTGATTGAATTTCCTTTGCAGTTGTTTTCCACAATAACTCCGCGCTGAAAAGAAACTACACTAAGCTTTCTATTGTTGCCTCTGTGGTGTGTGATTTCGTGTCTCATAAGCACAATAGATTCTTCTGTAAGCAGCATCATGTTGGCAGATATGTTGTTCCATTTGCTACTGGAAGCGTGGTAGCAGTTTATTGTGTTATGCTCCTTGTTTCCTTACTACATGTTTCATTTCACTGGACTCTACTGTTCATATTCAACTGACGTTCATATTTATAGTCTGAACATCTTACTATTTATGCTGACCAGAAAGCCAGGAATCTATATTACAGCGGTGATTTAAACGCAAGCAGTTTTAAAAATTTTCTCATATTCTTCTTAAGTTAAACAAAGCTGGCCTTTGTCTGTTTAATTATATTTAAGGTTTGCTGACAATGTATGTAGTATATAAAAATGTAAATCCTAACTTTTTTGGCGTTGCGGTATATACGAGACCATGCTCACATTTTTATATGAATGATTCCCTATTGTTTCTAGCACATTCTTGTGAAGAGTGCTAAACCGCTTTTAATATACTGAATATTTATTTGTACACTAATGCCACGTTCTTTTCGCATCAAAATGTATTATTTCTGTATCCTATTTTTATTTTGAACTTAAAAAAGCAGCTAGGAAAATCCAATGTGTTGCATTAACATACCTTTGTTTATCATTTGTGGGTATATAGCTTCTGCACTATGTATTTTTACTCGCCTTATTTTTTAGATCTACTTCGGCTTAAGCGAGATAAACTTTGAAGAGATAATCTACGATAGTAAGAGGTTTTAAAGATGGTTGCTGTATGCTGGAATTCAATACTGTTTCAAATTTGCATGTTGAATATATTAAAGAGACCCACAGACTTTGCATATTACGTGTTTGTCTATCTGTGATGATTTACCAGTTAGTGAGTGAGTGAGTAGGTGGTTTAAGTACAAACTAACTAAAAAAAAGAAGTTCGTCAATCATCAAACTTGGTATTTGATTGCAGCATCTTTCAAGGATGTGACAACATGATTTTCAAAACATAGCGTCATCTAACGATTTCTATTAAATCATTAAATAATATTTTGAAATGTCATTAAGGCATTTTCATTTCAAATCAAATGGATATCTTTTCTGCGAATATTCTTCATTAGAATGATTTTGTATAATTGGTGAACCGTAAACCTTAGACAAAATCTTACAAACAAAAAAATGTAGACCTCTTTAAAGTGCACAGTTTATTTCAAATATCATTGTGGGGTTAACCATTCCGGAATATTCTTTATTATTGGTTTGAATGTTCATATATTTGTACTTCAAGCGGTAAGTCTATATATTCTTTCTCGTGCTCATACAAGGAGCCTAGAATTTCATTCATAGGCTTTAAACATTTAAAAAAAAGGATATTCTTCCTATACCTTTAGTTAAATGTGTAAGTTTGTAATAAAACTTATCTATATTAACAAGTAAATGGAGGAAAGGTACAGATAATAGAGTATACAGCGCACGGTAATACCTCGCTCACATCGT
Source organism: Hymenopus coronatus (assembly GCA_030762935.1). Taxonomy (NCBI): domain Eukaryota; kingdom Metazoa; phylum Arthropoda; class Insecta; order Mantodea; family Hymenopodidae; genus Hymenopus; species Hymenopus coronatus. Next base: position 102,222,745 of record CM060894.1, on the reverse strand, counting down.
TCTACAGATACCTATTGTGGCAAATACCCCCTCCCCTAGAAGAAAGAGATGGAGTAAAGGAACCACAACCAGAAGCACTCAAGGACGCGCGGATTACCCTAATAGTTCCAGGCCCTAAGCCCCAACCCTGCTGGAACTGCCTAGAGAGTGTCTTGCATGACCCGTCGACAAATAGCCCTCTAGTATCTAAGGGGAGAACTCCTTCCTTTTAATAACCATCGTACCATCTGTCGGCACCGCCATACATCACGAAACCTATAAGCCACTTCGAAGATGAAAGGAAAACGAAGGATGATAGAGGAACTACCTCGTCATTCGCCTAACAACCAGGAAAAACTACGAAAAACACATGGTCAAAGCGTGTGGTTGACCAGAATCCAGCTCGTGATCTCCCGAATGCGAAATTCACGCAATATTGCTGAGCCATCTCGTTCAGTTATAGTTTGTCATAGTTTATAGAAGATTGAGTTGAGAAGGTGATGTGAAGCCAATAAATGCTTTTTCAGGAAATTAATAATCATGGTAATAATAATAATAATAATAATAATAATAATAATCATCATCATAGTAATAATAACTGAAAATTAATTTGAAATTGTTCTATATCTATTGTCTACATTATTGTCTGTCATTATTAATTCTCTTGGGTTTCAAATGATTCATCCTCTTGCGCTCTTGCAGCGTAAAGAATTTTCTACTTTATAACCTCAATGGAACTTAAAAGCCATTTAGAATGCAAGGGAGACAAAATACTTTTTATGAACGTCTTTTAACGTTTAATGCTTAAGATAGATAAAGGAATTTGGTGTGGAAATAATGCGTGATGAACATTTCTTATGACTGCTAGAAAGAATAAGCAAGAAAACATAAAATTATAAAAAGGCATCACGTATATAAAAGAGACAAGACATTCCGCCAAGGGATAAGAGCGAAAAAGAGGGAACAAGGGACAAATAATAAAAGGGAATGTAAAAAACTTTATAAACATGGTGCATTCGTAGAGATCCAACGAGGTACATGGTCCTCCTATCCATCAATCAATGTTCTGCTGTCAAGCTGTTTAAACAATGCCATGTATACGGTATAATTGACGAACATTTATCATGCTCATGCGCAGAGACAGACCGGGAGGGAGGGGGAGGATAAGGCTGTCGGCATCGCTTGGAAAAGGTCACAAACCAAATGCTTTTCAGCTCGTTTGGTCATCGGAATGTTGGGGAAAAATTAATCGATAGCTCGGGTGTCGCATCACTTTCCCTCCCTTTCTGTTCCAAAACAAAACAATAGTACGTTCTTTGATACAAAGATGTGATTTAGTACGCGTTTCTAATGCTAATTCTTGAGGATCTAATTTAATGAATGCTGACTCCAATTCCATTTCAGAACCTTTTTAAAACGTTTATTTTATAAGTGGTATTTCTGGTAGAATGTAAGATACTTCCTCTTTTTACTGTAGGTAACTAACATATGTATAAAGTAGAATTGGGTAAAAAGGGAAGCAGCCATTAGAAAGAACACTATGCACTCATAGGAAATAGCGGTAAAGATAGGAAGCAGTAATGGTAAAGATTAGCATAATCAAAGAAGTTAAGAGATACATAAATACAAGGTAAATAGTCTTCAATAAGAACTGGATAGAGACTTGCAAGGGTAGAGTCAGAATGCCATAGCCGGGATTGGACTACGTATATCCCGGTCTCCGTCCAGTAGTTTTAACTTCTGAGCTAATGTCGATATGACATTAAACTTCCCAACTCACTGGCATGTTTTCCGGTAAAACACAAAGGAATCTCCAACTATTTTGAGATAACAGAGGTACCTCAATTGTGATTTACCTACAGCCCCATACCGATCCAGTCATTCAGCACCCTGAAGAAAGGAGAGATATACACTCCCGAAACGTCGATGTCTCCACATCTCCTCACCTGGCTTGAAGCCCGGGAACGTCTAGAGCGATCCCCCCCCCTCCTAATTCATTTTGTAGCTCCTGCAACTTATACATCACACCAAGGACTTTTTAACTTTTGAAATAATTCTTATATTCACTGTCGACTATTGTCATTAGGTTAATTATCTATCACAAGCATACAACCAAACTCTGTGGGGGATAGGGAATAATTCTGGCTTAAGAAAAAGTCCCCGCCCTTAGCCGGGTGAGAAGTCAGCTCAACCACGGGGGCTGTTGATTCACAATGTTGTGAGTACTTAATTAATGGTAAAGGCATGTTGCCATATTAGCTCAGTGATTAAAGCAACTGTATGGATACTGGGAAATCCTGCTTCAAATCCCATGCTTCATTCTGATCCTACCCTTGCAATTCTTGCCCATGGATAGAGACTTGCCAATCATAAATTCATATATTTTCCATGAAACACAAATTTGCACTTAACCACATCGCCTCTCAGATAATTCTCACTTCCCCATGTCTGCACAGACTAAGCAAATACAAATCACACAATATAAATATTACATGAAGCAATGTCCGCTCCTGTCTTCTGAGGCCTTTTAGGTTAGAAAGACACGATGTTAGTATATTTTTGATTTTTCCTTTGCTTTATCTCTTTTTTTAAACAGAACTAAACTTCGGCTCATTATTCCAAAAACAATGAGGAAACTACGTGAGTTGTATTAGTGCAGCATGACTAAGTCGAATGTATCCCAAAATGCCATATAAACACAATTTAAATCTTTAAGTATAAATTGGACCGAAAAACCGTGTTTCAGGAGAAATATCTTCCAACTTGATAACTCAAAAACCTCTTTTCGATTCATTTTCTTATTCCTTTTAATGTTTAAACAACTTATGTGTTTCATTCACATTACTTTCTCTAGCTGTTATAGAACTTAAAGCTATTCTTATAAAGTATTCTTCTATCTACTTCTTGCTAATCGAGATAAACATTAGCAGAATTGGCCTTATTACTTGCTTCCTTATAAGCAGAAGGGGAATAAAGGAATACATTAGGCTAAAGCGATAGCCAAGTCTTTGAAAAGCTGGCCCCATGTGAAACAATTGAGTTCAGTTCGATTTGCATGGTCACGTTTGAGAAAAGTTAGGTAGTTTAAAATTGAAACCAATAATAAGGAATATCTCGGAAACGGCCAACTCTACAAAAAGAAAATGCATATGACATGAATTATGTGATTTAACAGGATCTACATTTTTGTATGGCAGATATTCGTCTAGGTATCTCTTAACGGTTCAGGCGTTATGCAAAATTCTGCAAAACTCATACAGAATAAAGAGGTATTCAGAGGCTATTCCCAGAAAATTCAATATATACATTTTATTTGTGATATATATTTGATATACGGTATTTTAATCAAAATCTTTAGAACCGTTTTTGATAAAAACATTTTCAAAAAATGTTCCATGTAAAGGGTAGTTTGTGGTGCGGGGGTTTTCTTGAAAATCTTCGTGCCCATCCTTGCAAGATACTAAACATAAATATTTAATGGTCTTTTCATGATTTTTTTTTGTTTTAGCTGTGCTGTCCAACGTCACACACATACACACACGGACCTTTTTCTAACCTTTTTTTCGCACACATATTTCCGAGCATATATTTCCACTGAAATCTTCACATCGAATTTTTGGGTGGAATACATTTTCTGTAGCTACTGTGTACGTTGTATGTACATCCATGCCAGAGGAAGTTTCACCACCCTCGTATTAAACAAATGCCAATTCCTATTTCTTAAAGCCTGAGACGAACACTCTCAAGGACATCTGTCGTCCTCTTGCTGGGTAATTGTTCGCTAGTAATCGAGAGAGGTGGCGCCGAATGGGAACCGCATTCGGAGGTCTTGGGTTCGATTCCTGGCAACCGTCCATCTGACGCATGTGCTTATTATCATTATTATTATTATTATTATTATTATTATTATTATTATTATTATCTTTTTTGGCGCTTCTATGAGTGGCTCATCGTCTACCATACATTTCCTGTTCGTATTTCCTGTACTCATATCTCTTTTCATTGTCAACAGCTGTTGAAGTGGGTTGCGGCTGTATGCGTGTGTGTGTATGTGTGTGTGTGTGTGTGTGTGTGTGAGTGAGTGCGCACCCGCGCGCGCTTTGCAGAGGTCTGTTCCCTGGGGTAGTTGCGGGATCACTCTGACAGGACTTGTTACAGGGTTCTTTGAGAGATCTCGATGACTCGAAAATGTAGTTGTACCCGAGTGGCGTCGGTTGCGAAAGCGCCTCGCTTTGGTGCTTCGTGGCATAGGGGATCGTGGGTTCGAGTCTCGTCTTGGGCATGGGTGTTTGTGAATGTGTATGTGTATTTGTCATAAAACTGAAAACGGTAAACACAGGGAATTTAAGGAAAAAGTTAAAAAAAAGGACGGAAATGTTGGGAACCCCGTTCATGCTTGCGCCCGTCCCAGAACTGATCGTCCATCGCTCTCTCCACTCATGCCTCCCTTCCTACTAAGTCACGTAGGAGCAAACGGCCGTGTGGCCCACTTCCTGTGCTCTTCCCCAGTTACAGGGGTCCTTCCATTCCTTTACCTTCCTCGCTAGTATTAGGTACTTCACGTCAGTCGTTCTATTACGGCCAATCCATTTTTGTCTACAGTTCGTTACTTTACAGAGGTACTACTTTTGATTTCGCTTTTATACTTAATTTTATATTGCATCCAGTTGAGTGCAACCCTTTACTTGTCTAATGAATTTCATCTCCGTGAATTCTATATTTTTGCTTTCTGCAATCCAGGTCCCACAGTTTAGAATATTACCTATAGGGTTTGACATAACTTTATAAAGTTTTACTTTTGTTTCCTTGCTTTGGATTAAATTCTTCATGCAGAAGGATGTATTTAAATGTCGATCAGTTAAAAGTGTAGTAATAGCTCCTCTATTTAGTTGTTAATAGTCCTCTATTTAGTGTCATATTCTCTCTGGAATTTAATTGCCTATTTTAGTAACAATATAGCTTCTTACATTAAACCTTACATCAATTTCCAAATAGTTACGTGTATATACTTGTTATAAGCTTTGACACTCTAAAACAATTTTAGAATGCACTGAACTTTTACCCTTAAAAACCACGATATTTGCTTTTCTTTTTGATATACAAATATTTAGCTTTAGAGGATCATGTTAAAGGTTCAAGTTCTGAAGAGATCCGCACTGTGATAGAGAAATGTAGCCCTCGATCAGACTGATCTAAATGTTAAACGTTACTGCTTTTGATCTGAATGTAAAATGCTTATCCCCCACCTCCAGATGTTTAGTATGTTTAGCAGCTTCTCTAGACTTGCGTGGTTTGAATTTTACATTAAAAGTTCTTCACACTTTGTCAGTTTCCCAGTAAACATTGCTATGTCATCTGGAACATTAGAGTTTATAATTAGAACTGCACAGTGCACCTCCATAATAATTAGTTTATAAATGAAGCGTGTACAGGATTAGCTTTAATCATTACCTGAAGCTAAAGCAATAAATGGTTTTCCTAAATGGCTTACTTTTTATCGTGTACATAGGCAAGACTTATTCTGATTTTTTCAAAAGTAAGACGTAAAGAAAAAGCCCAAATATCTTATTGATTGCTTATATATTTATGGAATGTTTATTGGTATAGCTCTTTGGCAGCTGTAGTTGTTTACATAACTTCGGTGTGGTGAAAATGTAATTAATTGCTTTAATTGCTCATTAATATTCCTCAATGTAACAAGGTTTAAAATAATAATTCTTAGCATTATCTTTTTTCATTTTTCAAATATAAGGAGCGAAAAAATAAAACTTAACGGTAAGTTGAAGGATTAAGGGAGCTAAAACTGCAAAATTAGGTATAACATTTCTGCTTTTATACATCAAATTACTATTTGTAATTTCTTGATTATCTCAGGCAAGTTATTTATGGTTGACTGGGAGTGTATTAATTAATTTGTTTATAATTTTAGGCTTGACAGTTTTATATTGAATTAAATAATCCTGAAGGTTTGATAATATTTTATATTTAAATAGAATTTTATTTGCCAAGAGCATGAAAACAAAATAAAATAAAAAACAAAATAAAAAAATAAAAAACTCGAATGAGAAATCGTATCAGTAAAAAGTTTTCGTTTATCTAGAACAGTTCCCAAGAAAATGAGTAATTAACCTAATAAGCTAAAGTTTTAAATATAAGATCATCCACAGGAAAAAAAACAACAAACAAATAATTTAATAACATAACCTAAGCAGTTAGGTTTTTAAAAGTTATTTGGTGAGATTAACAAAATGATAGCAATGGTGTTTGTAAAAAAAGCAAAGAGAGAGAGAGAACGTTTCTGAGAGATTTTAAGAGTATGCTTAGAATGCTTATATAATAAATAATATAAAACGATAAATTACAAACATACCCTATTTCCATGTATCTGACAGATTACTTCAATAGGCCTTACGAGCGACTCAGAAACCGCTAGTGAGCGCCCTTCCCAAAAATTCTATAAAATTGAACTATCTATCTTGAGCTGAGAGTCCGAGTCTATTAGTCGCCCTCCGTGGTTATCTCTTGTACCCAAGGTCACGGATTCAAACCCGGCGGAGGACGATGATATTTTGCGGGCGTAAAAATCCTTAGCATGGCTTCCTTCGGAAGGGAAATATAGCCCTTGGTCTCGTGTCGTAGATTTTCCGCGCGTAAAAGAACCTCAAACAAAATTAAGCGGTCTTTCACACCCAAGAATAGGACGCTAAGGACCACAGTAGTTAAGAGCGTCCATAAATAAAAGTCCATTTCATTTCGATTCTGTTAAGTAAATTCCCAAAATCAGCTGAGAAATATCCTGGAAAAGTTATTGTATTGTCCGACGAAACTTCATGCTCAACAGCAGTTCTGGCTCAGATAGGCATATAATATGTATATGTATGTATAATTCAGTCCGCCATCAACGGTTACCTTCTTTTGTTTGTAACAAATACTGTCAACCTCCATATTGTTTATGAGCGGATTAAAAGCGGTTCAGACAAAAGATGCTCGCGCATGTATCAACAAATCAACACCGTTAAAAAAAAAAGTATCCATATATTCATTAAGCTCATCGAAACTGAAGTTTCCTGATTAAACATACGTGTGCAAATAAGCAGTTTAGCCTGATGCGTTGTTTTCTAGCATCATTTTAAGGGAATTCGCAATAAGGGCCTATCCAAGTTTCTAATCTGTTTTATCAATTCTATCGTTCCCAAATAGGCTTAAACAATCACACTTGATGGTTAACATGACGGATTGTCAGCTGCATGCAGTGTTTATCAGGCAGGCGCTCTTGGGGTGACGACGTCACACTTCTCCCTTCCTCCGCTGTCCACAACCACCCCTAAATATCCAAAGGCATGACAGGTGAACATAATAGATAATTCATCGCTGGCGTTCTATAGCAATAATCACTTCTGCTTCTCCGTACAATTACCATAGATACAAAACAGACCAGAGAGCCGTGGGCACAATGCGCCGCGATGTCTTTAGATCAGAAGTCACCAATCTCTTGGTTTGGATTGCCATGAGTTCACAAATAATATTTCCCCCATCTTTGAGGAACCATTGCTCCACAATAAGGTAAAATCAATGCTCGAATTTATATCACACACAACAGAAGCAAACATTGCGGTCATATACCACTAACATTGCTGCAGTTCTCAAATGAGCAGAATGTTGTTCCAGGTGAGGGATTGCATAATAAGAAATATGTGTTTACGTCTACAGTTTTTAATTTCTGCGCAGCATTTTGCCAACCATAGCGTAATATTGCAGCGCAAAACGGAAGACATGCAATTTACTTAGCTCGCAGTGTTTAGTGCTGTGTAAATCCCGTTTCCTATAACCTTGCCCCATTGACTATGCTTTGGCGCTCCCTTTTCTTCCCCTTTCCCATGATTGACTAAAATACTTCTTTGAATTATGATATACAGCACCTCTGAAATCACAAGTTGAGTGATAAAATGATAAATGAATGCTTTCGCATCCTGAGAGGCAGATTTAACACCCCAAAATTCTCTATTTGTTGATAAGCAATGATGTGTCTTCCAGATGCAACCAATTCTGTTACGTAATGTATTTTATTCATGTGATTGCAAAACTGTAAATTTGGCAATTTTCTTTGAACATAAAGAGGTTAATGAAATACGGAACTGGTTTTTATGGCACAACAATTCTGCGACAGCAGCCAATGAGAGGAGACTAACACTCGGGTTAGTTAAGAGATACAGGACAAAGTTACATATTTGGAACAGGGTCTAAATGCAAACTCATCGCGGTACAATTGCTTATTGCTTTAGCAACTCTAAAAGTTGGTTGTGTTTGCATGAAATAAGACATTTTAATAGCGCATTCCTGTTGCTGGAATTTTCTTCTGCGGATTGTAGTTTATACGTAAAGAGGTCACACATTTTCCAAGAAACACATGGCGCTCCCCATTTTGTTTTCTTTTTTGTTTGTTTATCTATTTATTTAGCTGACTAAGCTGAAATTAGCATTCAAAGAGAAAAATAACGCGCACCATCTTCTGCCACAACTTTAATGTCTCATTTTCTTTGTTGCCCAATTATTTCAAGGTTGAGGTCCAAGCGATTGCAATGTGTGCAATGTAGAGGTTCCTTCTCTGGTGTCGGTCGAGACTACGCAGTCGAGAGCGCCTCCGGTGGGTCGGTTTTCGGAAGCGTTCGAACTGAAAACATTAGGAACCCCGCCTATGCTTATGGCCGCTGTCGTCCGGATCTGTTCACCCTTCGGGTATCTCCTTTCATCCCTCCTTTCCAGGGGTCACATTAAAAGCATAAAAGGCTACATGTACTACGTACGCTGTTTTGCCCCTTTTGCGGAACTCTCCGTAAATACGTATGTAGCTTTGCCTTTTAGCTACTTATAAAATGAACTAAATTTTGAGTAAGGTAGTTTACTGTTCAGCGTTCTACTACGCATCATTTACATACTGGCTCCCTTTTTATCAGATTTTTTGCAACATTTTTGGCCTTTGAAATAACAGGTCGTTACCGTCGCCTATCTTCATTCCCACTTCCCCCTGCCAAAGAGTTGACGATAATGGCCTGTAACATAAAACCATCCGCCCGCCTTCCATACACACAGAGCTCATAAACTACCACAAGTGACGTCATTGAATTCCAATGACGTCACTAGCACGTCATAATTTCTTCCCAACATAGCGCGAGGGAGGGGTAGGAAAAAATGGTCGTAGTAAACGTTGACCGCGGACAGCGAGGTAATAAAAAGGAATGGTAAAGAGGAGAGGAAGAAAAGACGGTTTTCATTCACCAAAACCCGTTTTCGCTGCCAATAATAAATCGTAATGAGAAGAGGAGAGAGTATGAATGGATAGAGGAATCTCTGTAAGCAGAGATTAATGTGGACTGATGCCATTAAGTGCAGGTAGAAATCAGAGACAGGTATTTACGCACGCACATTATCTTTCGCATATCCATTTAAGCTTACCACTTTACTTTTTACATATTTTTTGTTGTACCACCCACAGGAAATTATGTACTATTGACCGCATTTCTTCAAACACCACTATTAATGTTTGTGGCTGAATTTACAGAACGTGCTTTGTGTGGAAAGTCGTTCATTGAATGTTTAGTAGGTTCGCGTATTCAGCTGCAGTGTGGGCCACCGATGTAATTAATTTATTCGCCTATCATATACTCAGCAACAAACATGCAAAATTTGGGACAGGATCCTGTCGATGAACACACGCTTCATGTTATTCTCTTGTATAATCTGGCGATCAAGGTGGTGCAGTTGTTTCAGTGTTGCTTTCCATTCTCAAGGCTACGAGTATCGCGACTCTTATATGACCCTGGGAACTGGTAGCGTTATTATTAAAGAATTATTGAATACAAACATAATAAACTGTCTGCTTCTCCCTTCTTTGGTTTCTGTTACTTCATTGGTTTTAATATCTACATATACATTTAAAGACATTACAAATATGTTTGAAAATACTTATCGTAAGAGCGTATTGGAAAGAGCCACGAGAAGCGGATGAATGAAACGTAACTTGCAAAAAACGTAACTTCAACACGAAAGTGACTTCTGAATTGCAAACAGGTGATCCCCAAACTCTCTAGTTGGGGAATACTCGATCTCTCTCACCGGGTGATACAAAATTAGATTAATCTGTACTAACATACTGCTTATACAAGTCAACCTGTCCTGAGGGAGCGTTGAGCGGGGTTGAAGGATGAAGGGGTGGATTGCCCAATCGGTTTTACCTCTTTTTATTTGCGTGGTATGTGGTATCAGAATGACACCCATGAAAATCATGATAAAACTGGTCCCTGTCAAACGTTCACATTTTCAGCAAAATCACAGTGGCAGACGTAGTTTTATTGTCTTTGAATGTACAAGAAAACGCGTCACGCTTCAGACGAGAACATGGATGGGATGAGGTCGGCGGGATGAGAGGTAAACAGCGGCAATGGAGATGTGTAATTTCCCCGAATATTCTACTCGCAAACTTCCATAGGTCTATGGTGTGCAATCATTGTTTTATTTCACCAACATTTACAGTATTTACTCAAATTGCTGTTTGAGTTACTCAGTTCTTGCTAAGGAATCTGTGTTATACATTTTCTACTCAATTCCGGGCATGGATTTGTTCATTGTTGAAGAGTAAAATTTTCAACCGGCATCTCAGTTATAAATAATTTAATGCAACACACGAGCTTTAAAAGTAGGTAACTGTACTGACGACTTAGGCTGTCGTAGTGATGGAGTTGTGTTGTAATGGCCTTTAACAAGCTACTGAAACGTTATGGTTTGTTTAACTATCAATATATTTTTCCTTTTCTTTATTGGAGCAGTAGCTTGTTAACTAATTTTATTCAGGAAAACCAAATTCGGTTTTATTAGGCCCAAAAGTTCATCTTTCTTCCTACCTAGTGTTTTTTTTATTTGAAGATTATATAAACGGTAGTTTCTTCCTCTTTATTACATAACCTGTACTGGTTCCTCTGTATGTAGGTTTTAGCGTAATCTACAATGTCCCGTCCAGAGCCCGATTATCATTGAGGTTAGTACGTCATCAGTAAGTCAGGAGGATATATTTTTCAGCATTCTCTTACTGTGCTTGCATTCCTTTGTTTGACTCAATCACAGTTGCTGGCTATGATTAATCCATTCAGCAATGGATCATCGAACAGAGTTTTAGGGTAGGTATACAAGAACCTGATTAAGGTCCAGTAAATGTCTGAATAGATATCTTTCTTGCCAAGATATATGCTTTTCTCATGCATAAGGTTTTTTAATAAGCTCCAGACCAACTTGAGTTCATTTTTAACTTCAATTGCTATTAACGGAGACTGACTGTTTGCGTTGTAACCCTTTTCAGATTCTCCCTGACAGAGGTTTCTTTTGCATATACTCCGGCTTGAAATACAGTAATATTGCGAACAAGAGCAATAGAAATACTACACTTTGGCGCCTCCCTATGTCTTTTAATTCCAGATTCTTTGTCCATTTTGGAGCCATCTGTGTACCACCTAAACTACCTTCAAGACACTGCATCTTATTTCATTCTAACACTATACTAAATTCCTCGTCAAAACACAATTTAGTGGAAAGTAACACAAGAGTTTTCTAACACCTCAAACGACGTAATATAGTCCCATGCAAACACGACTTTCATTCTAACACTTACTTGCATTGAGCATCACCGGAGATATGGATACGCACAGCGTTGGAGGAAAATTACGGCAACTAGAACGCCTGATCGTCCAACTTTGTCGGTCACTGTGGACATAAGGTTGGTTTGGCACGTCAGTCTGCAACAGAGAACGTGATGATAATTATTATTTATTAATTGTGTGGTTGATTTGAGATCTAACTAATATCTTGCTTAAATACCAGGAACAAAGTTACCAATGAATGCACTTAAATTATTTCTAGACCTCATCTGATAAACACAACAAAGACAACATTACATTACATAAAAATAAATTTAAAAACTAAACAATAATAAAAATAATATAATCCTGACATGGGATCAGATATCAAACAGTATAATGCAGCTGATTGTTTAATACTGACAAATACATAGCAAGGGAAAATTAATTTTATTTGTTATATATTCATCATAAAAAATGTAGATAGGCTCAAAATATGTCTACAAAATAATGTGTTTAACCTCTCATATATAATGCATTCTGATGATTATCATCAATATAGGCATTTTAGAATGTATGTTTTTTATCACCATTACAATATTCTCTCTATAGATCTTGCGCACTTACTTTATACTACCGCAGAGCAATACTCCTATTACTGTATGTACTTACAAATACATTCAATATGTACATTTAAATATAAGTACCTAATACAGCAACTTAATTAAAATAGAGAAAAGAAACCACTAAGACGAAACAAACTATTAAGACAATGCTATTTGCATTATTATAAAGAGTATTTTTTCGTCGTGTTTAACGCCCGCTTTTACTACTTGTGGCACCGCAGACGATGGATGACACGGATCATATATGAAATAAAGATGGAGCACCGGTGGAATGCGAGGGCGGGGGAAACCGAGGAACCCGGAGAAAACCACAAATCTCACATGCGGTCGCTTGGGATTGAACCCGTGTCCTCTAGGTGAGAGGCGAGAGGTCTAACCATTCGGCCACGGTGCAGCTGATACAGAGTATAATGATAAATAATATATCTGAAAATTACGTGTAAAATTTAACTGTTTCTCAATGTTTACTTGTAGTACACATATAATATATCAGAAAATTAGTGTAAAATTTAGCTGTTTCTCAATGTTTACTTGTAGTACACAGGAAGAGAAGGTATGCATTCCACCTAAAAATTTGATACTAAAATTTCACTGGAAATAAACTCTTAGGGTCGACTGTATAAAGAGTAACCAGTTTTAGAAAAAAAAGTCCACGTGTGTAAGTGAATATGATAACTCAAAAAGGAAACGTCGGTTAAATACTAAACTTCATATTTAAAAGCATCTTTAGATAGTTCCCATACCACTTACATCGATCATTTTATTTTCTCAATAATGGCTTTTCGGGTCTCTATCAAATTTTAAACATATTTTCATGACAAATTAAATGTATATCTTTGAATTTTTTGGGAATAGCCTCCGAAGATCTCTTTATTCCGGATTACTTTTGTATACTGGTAAACCGTAAGAGATACGTTGACATAAACTTACTACAAAAAAAAAATATAGATCTCGTAAAAACGCACTATTTATTCATACACATTTTTCGTAAAGTTAGCGGTTTCCGAATTTCTGGTTGGTTTCACTCGACGGGGAGTCATTCTTTTATTTGATAGAATATATAGAACCGAATTTCAATCAATTAGTATCACATGTACCCAGCTTTTAAAAAGTTTAACTTTCGCTTTAACTTAGTGTATTCCTTTATTTCCCTTCTACTTACAAGGAAGCAAGTAATAATTTCTGCTGATGTTTATCTCAATTAGCAAGGTGTAGAAAATAGAATAATCTTTTGTTAAAATAGTTTGTTTACAGGACAGGTAGATGAAAGCCATGTGAATGGAACATATCAGGTGTTTAAATTCTATGATCCAGTTCCATTTTTGATGAGACAATTGTATTTAGAGCACAACTTCAAAACAGTTTCATTAGCCTAGATAAATACATTGTAAACAGACCTCGCATTACTTTAAGTCGGACTGGATTGGTGCAGTTCGCCTCTGTTTATTGCACGTTTCTATTCGTGCAGTGAAACAGCAGAGAGCTGTACTGGCCTTGAAAGAGCGAGCTGTTTAAGATGCAACAGCGAACAGAATCGTTGTTTTTAACGATCTCTTCTTTTCGTCGTTATATAAAGTTAGATAGAGCATGCGGGCCGGGGCTCGGCGTGCTGGCGGGAGCAAGGAGGAAGGACTGTTTATGGGTACAGTTATGGGTTCCAGTCATGTTTATGGCACTTGTTCCTAGCCTCGTGTGCTCGGCTTGGGGTAGGTCAGTGTTTTACAGCCACACCAGTAGTAAAGTGTAGTACTACGAGACACACACGTGCTTCATTTACTGTTACACAGCTTCTTCTGCCAACCACTCTCCTTGTCTCTTCACTAATCGTCCTTTATTTATTTTTGTCTTAGCCCTTGAGGTGCATGCGTTTAGTAGTGAAAATAACTTTACGGTGTGTTGAATCATAAATATGACAGAGCTTCTTCCAGCTGTTTTCTTTAAGGCTTTGCTCATAAGGTGCTGGATTTTAATAACAAGTAAAGAGTTTCATTTTTTCAAGGCCTTCTATTTTTTTTATTGCTTCATTTATATACCCCCCCCTCGCTTTAACATCTAAGGTCATATCGGAAGGCTTTACACTAAAAACAACTCGTCTGTAGGTTTTATACGTTGGGTTTAGATCGTTTTATGTTCCTCAAATACATACACGTTCACTCTCATACATACTTCTAGACTCTGTGGGGGATAGGGAATAATTCTTGTTAACGGAAAATTCCCCGCGCCAGCCGAGAATCGAAACCGGGATCTCCGGGAGAGAAGTCAGCTCGCCACCACTCGACCACGGAGGTAGTTGTTATATTAGATATTATTATTATTATTATTATTATTATTACTGTCGGAGTTAGCCGTTTTTCGAATATTCCATGCTGTGTGATTAGGCATTTTTAAGGGCTTGAACTCTGACTCCTAAGTGGATGGAGAGCGATCTAACAACTCTTCCACGACGCCGTCGTATTCGTGTTAAAAAAAGAATATTATGAAAAACAATGTCATTTAATTTTTTATTTGGCATTTCTCTTTCTCCATTAATCAAATCCGAATATTCTTCTCTCTCTGCTTCACAAATAAACAGTTCTAAAATACTGTTTTTTAATATATGTGACGCTTTTTTTCAAAAATGTTATTTCTCTATAACTTGCCGCTAATAAAAAAAAAACTTCTTCGACGTATTACCGACCTTGTTTGTAGGACTTCCAGCCTCAAGGACTTACAAGACATACCTTGAGTCAGTAGCCTGTCGAGGAGGAAGTAAATTTGGATCATCAAGATGGTTGCTCAACCCGATCCCTGGTAGGTAATTAATATACACACTTTGTGCCGCGTTGGTAATTATGGTTGACACACAAAGTATTCCAGGTATTCAAGTCAGACAGAACTTAATTTAAACTTAGGTTTTAGCTCGCATGGCGCTCTCTCTCTCTCTCTGTCTCTCTCTCTCTCTCTCTCTCTCTCTCTCTCTATATATATATATATATATACATATACATATATATATATATATATATATATATATATATATATGCACACACACACTTTGTGCCGCGTTGGTACTTTAGCTCGCGTGGCTTTCTCTGCCTATTCTGCAACAAGCTATTCTTACAGTTTCTTCTTCTACCGATAGCGCTATAAACATTTGCAAAATATTTTTAAAATACTTTAAAATGCTACCTGGGAAATAAGGGAATGGACTAGGCTAAAGCAAAAATCAAATATTTCAAGACCAGTTAGCTATGTGTTGGTACTATGTGTTGTTGTTTTCTTTGCTTCACCAGGAGAAACGTCGAAATATTTGAAGGTGTAGGTAAGTCAACTAAAGTATTATTAGAAATTTTAATTAGGGGGTGAATTTTACGTAAGGGTTTATACATTAAAATATCATGTGTGTTCGCGTGTCTATGAATACGATAACTCAAAACCGAAAGGTCGGTAAAATACCAAACTTGGTTCCTTCTAGGGAAGCGACACGAGGATTTTGAGAAAACTTCCCCACCCCAAACTACTCTTTACTTGGAAAAAATTTGAACATTTAGATTTTCACAAAAATGGCTCTAACGATTTTGATTAAAATACTGTATATTAAAGACATCTATAGAAAATAAAATGTATATCTTGAATTTTCAGGGAATAGCCTCTAAAGACTTCTTTATTCTGAAAGAATTTTGCGTAACTGGTAAACCGTAAGAGATAGACAAAAAGTAACACATAAAAAATGTAGGTCCCGTTAAAACACACAATTTATTTCATATATGCTTTTTTCGTGGAATTGGCCATTTCTGAGATATTCCTTGTTATTTGTTTCGGATTTAAAATACTTAAACTTTTCTCACGCGGTAAGTTGTAAACTCCTGGCCCTGCATATAAACGGATTTCAACCACATGGCAAGCAGCTTTTAGAGGATTTGACTATCATTTTAGCCTTCTACTTACAAGAGAGCATTTCTGCTAATGTTTATCTAACTTTTTAACAATAATCTGTTACAGATATGTAGAAAGTCATGTGAATGGAACACATCAGAACTTTTCCTGAGAAAATACATCGAAAACAAAAATATTCATGTCTCTTATAAAGCTTTAAATTGTAACATCTACCTGGTAGTATGCCAGGCACTGATGGTAATGAACTCTGCTCGCACCGGGCTACAAATATCTTCGTGCAAGACCGCGCTACTGGTAGCTTATTACCAATAGTTGTTTTAGCGAAGAAACTATAAATGCAGTTATATTTCATTTTTCTTCTGTAATGGTTGCCTCCAAGAAAACGATTGAACAGGTAAAATTTGCACACTTTCCCAAGTTCTCTCGTTCAATACACTTTAAACGCGCGATATATTCAAGGAATTAAATATTAGTGGCAAATAACTCTAATTTGTAAATATTTTTTATTGTTAAAATTTGGAGCTATGGGAGATCTTTTTATACCGTTTGACGCCCGCAGGCGATGACACTGATGATACATGGAGTGAAGATGGAGCACCGATGAATGTGATTGCGGGGGAAATCGGAGAACCTGAACCTATGCTGAGAATGCAGAGATACGGTTATTTTCGATCTACTTGCACTGAAGAAATCCCAGCTCGATTTATAACACAATTTGTTAAAGCTCCTTGTGAGCGAGACATAACCTCACGCACGTATGGGTACAGGCCACAGAACACAGTTGCGCGCGGAAGTATCAGAATTTCTTGGTTCCCTAGTCGTTCCTTGTAGTGAGCATCCGCGCCATGTGTCCAGCCCTGCCTCTGGTCTCGAAACCTGGAATCTGAGATAATTATTTGGCAAATGAACTCCAAACACGCAGAACGCATGTGCCAAGATGGACGTCCGAAGACAATTCTTGAATAGTACCTATTGGAAAAAGAAGTAATGGCCCACCAGCAGAAAAATGGTTACAACAAATAAAGGAGCGCAACGGGCTTAAGCTGAATACTTGAAGTAGAAGAAGAACTCGAAATTTGTTTTGACCCTTGAGCTACTACTTACACGATAAAGCGCTACAACAAATAATACAACGCGCATAAAAACCAAGTAATACCATAATCTTATGTTACTTCGAAAATAACTTAAATAGAAAAGAATATTATAATTAAATATTTATAATAATTGTGAAAAAGTGACATAAAATGTAAACTGCTTTGATGAGAAATCATTGTGATGTTCAAGCGTTTAATAAATAATACGTTGCTATGATTGCAATGTAAAGAGATCGGTGACAACTCTACCACTTAGTTAATCTTGCGCAGCGCCCGTAACGCGGCCAGGGAACGTACCTTTACTGCAGTTGTCTAGAGAGAAGCTTGCCAGATCATACTAAGACACATGAGAAGAAAACGGAAGGAGGAGAAAGAAAGGGAAGGAAATAGAGGTAAAAGGAAAGTCACTCCCAAAAGCACAAAAAACTGAAGATCAGATTGGACGGTGTCGGGAATCGTACGTACGACCTTCTGAATGTGAACCACACACATAGCCGCAGAGCCGGTCTACAGCACAGTATGTGTTTGAATTGCTTTAATTAATTAGATTGAGTATAGCTTTAAAGTACGACGTTAACAGTTAATAGCCACGAATGAGTTAATGTAACAAATTGATGTTTAGAATACCAAACTGAAGCCACCATTTAGTGGCTGTTTATGTCTGGGAAAGCAACCGTAGCTCAGTAACACAGTAGTTTTCTTCTTGTTTTTAATGTCGTCACCAATTTATTCACTTAGAGAGTGCCGAAGTTTCTTTCAGAGAAGCTGTGTTGCTCTTCATTCACTTGATTAAGTGGGTAAAACTCCCCGAAAAAGATCAAAACCATTAAAATAGCACCGCAGAGGTTTTATTGTCGCTGTAGGTAATAAAATGTGGTGCTTGTTGCTGTTGTTACAAGTGCAATGTTCACTGGAGAGCTGTTTGTATACGTTTCCATGGCAACTCTCGTAATAGCGGCTATAATATGACGTTTCTATGGGCCATCAGCAGCGACAAAGAGTGAAGGGTGGGGAACTGGGAGTTGGCAAAATGTCTGCTTTGGAAATGACCCATTTCACAGCAGCAGCCATCAGCAAGGTCGTAGACAGTTAATAACCTATCAAATGGAAACACTTAGCGGTCTCTCACCGAGAGGGCCCTTTACCCTCCCTAGGTTCAACTGACCGCCAGAATAACTCCAAAATGATAACGCGGTGTTTTGCTTTGAATGACAAAGCAGTGCTTCAAATGCTCACTTATGAATCAAAGCTCCCCAAATGAGAGTTTTGGCTTCTTTTCACGGGCCATCGACGTGTTGTTTAAAGTAAATGCTTATTAGCTTTTAAATTAAACAATAAAATATTGTCAGGGTACATAAGCTTTGTTTTTCATTTCAGCATTCCATTTCTAGTGATAATTGATAAATAATTATTGTTCAAGGCCACCGGAGTAACTTTGTGGCCATCCGCGGCGCTAGTGCTAAGTTGCGTGGTTCGATTCCTATGAATTGTCGATTTGAAGTTGCATCAGTTCAAGTATTCACCTCTTACTGGCTTTTGTAAAGTTCCACAACGCCCAACGAAATTCGAGGTCATAGTAAAAGCTGTAGGTCCTTTCGTTCCAACATCACCAACCTACCATCAGTGCCAATGGACACCGTCCGTTTAATCCTCCAGCTAACGCTTAGTGCAACAAGGTTTCTCTGAAGGCCATTGGCCATATGGGGAACTTTGACAAATGAGTTTCATTCATCCAATTATTCTGCCTCATCCTCTCGTATTAAACGTTTTATTATTTATTTACATTTATCTGTATCCATAAAAGAAATTGTTTTAACTGGAATATCCAAACCATTTAATTTACTTGTTTTGTAGCTATGCTGTCAGTCTAAGTAGATCTGTTGGTTAGACGCTGGCCTTCTGCTCCCAAGGTTGCGGATCCAAACCCGGCCCAGAGCGTTGGTTTTTAAGTGTACCGACATGATCCTGGTAAACTGACAATGTCGTTAACAAAAGCAAACAAAAAAAAAATAACCTAAAACTACAATAATAATGAGAATAATAATAAACGTAAAATAATTTTTATTATCATCATCATCATCATAATTTCATTCTTAACTACGCTGTTCTGAGACAGTTTTGTACTAGCAATATTATGTGTATGTGTTTGCTTACTCACCTGTTTAGTTCGGTAAATTCAAACATCTGGGTCATTCAAATATATACCGGAGACAAGGTCAGCTATCAGATTCAACTTGCTAAATAATTGGTTTGAAATTAACAAAATGTGTATACATTTAGGGGAAAAAAGCTACAATAATTTTACCTACATAGAGCAGAAAATCATTTTAGACTTAAGAGCAGAATATGAAAGTAATCAAATCACAGAAACTGCCAATATAAAATTCCTGGGTATTTTTATAGATCTTAATATGAATTAGAAACACCATAGCTATTGATTATATCTTGTCCAAAATTAACTCTGCGTGATTTGCAATCACATCCTTTTTTCAGCTTATAAATAAGAAAATCCGCTAGATGCGAAGAAGTGATTATTATGCAAAGAAAGGGTAATAAGAATAATGGCAGGGGCAAGACAATCAACTCACTAAAAACCATTACTATTCAAAGTGATTAGAAGTTTGCTGCTTTTTTTCTTCTTCTTTATTTTCTAATGTGTTTAACGCCCGTTTTTACTGCTATGTCACCACAGAGGATACGTGAAATGAAAATGGGGCATCGGTGGGATGTGATTGCTGGGAAAACCGAAGAACTAGAGACAACCCGCCCCTGCGCCGCTTTGTCCACCACAAGTCCCACGTACGGTCACTTGGGAGGCCTAGGTGCGAGGCGAGTGGTCTAACTGCCATCGGCCTGCCATTAGTCTGCGGATATATTCTATAGCCGTATTGCTGTTTGTAATACATAACTCGGAAATATTTACAAAAAATGCAGATATATATAATAAAGAGATTAGATAAAGACAAGTCTTACACAGACCAACAAATAATTTGCAGACGTGCCAAAAAGGGGTTTACTACAATGGTATAGTTTTATTCAATTCACTTCCATCTCCTGAAAAGGACTGCAAATGAACAAAAACAAGTTTAGGTCAGAATTAAAAAGATACCTCATCACTCACATCTTCAGAGGAGGATTTCAATCAATCAAGAAATACTAGTATCAAAGTTAGTCTTTGTAAAATAATGTATTAATAATTATCAAGAGTTGGTAATCAAAAGTAATTTCTGACTTTATCTATATCCAAGAGTTGGACTTTGCGTCCAATCTCAAAACAGGATCCACACATTGTAAGATAAGGTAATGTAAAATATTGCATCTCAATCTGTGTCTCAATTTGACAACAAAGGAAGGTAAACATTATACAAACACAAAGAAAGGTAAAATATGCAACATTTTCGGGCTTTACTAACATACTGCAACATTGAGAATTGCGCCATGTAAGTAAATAGCAACAAAAAGCCCTCCTTCCTGGAAGATTAAAATTTAGACCAAATTCCATTTAAAACATCATTTAAAATATTGGTCTATTTATAGTAGGTTTATCTACGACCACATAGATTCTATTTTTAACCTTTGGACACAATAGATTTGTCACTTGTTTCAGAAATACTCGCGCTGACTGTTTTATTAAGCTCATTTGGAATGCTCAACAGATCATGCGCTGAAGTTCGCCTCTGCAAGATAAACAGGAGTAGATAGGAAAAACAAGAATTTAGGAAAGGGTAGATGAACTTGTTTCTCATTACAGCAGCTCTCATTCTTGCAATTGTGACTTTAAAACAAACACAATCTACGCAGAACTGATTCGATATCCGCGTAAATATTGTCGCACCAGTAAAATAAATTCTAGGATAATTCTCAGCAATGCGGTGTGTGCTGAAACGTCACCAATCATTTGTGGCGTAAGAATAAACAGGCAGCGCAGCTTTGCAGTTAAGCTGACTATTCATTACGCTTGAAGATTAATATAATGACACTTGCCTCTAGTCCCAGTTAACGAATTTGACTTGGGCGGAGTAGCCTTTACCTCATTAGCCTGGGGACTCCACATTCTTATAAATTAGGTATTTCCTTTCATTAAGGCGGAGCAGTTGCAAACTGTAATAATAATAATAATAATAATAATAATATTGTTGTTGTTATTATTATTGCCACTTCTCTTTGCATAATCACCTTTGCATAAAAGGGTGTCCTCGTGGCCGAGTGATTAGACCACTCGCCTCTCACCTAGACGGCCCAGGCTCGATCCAGGGGACCGCATGCGGTATTTAAGGTGGATGAAGCGGCGTTGGGGCGAGCTTTCCCTGGGCTCTTCGGTTTCAACTGCTCCATAATCATTTCATTTCTTATCATCCACTTTCCAACTTTCATACCAGGCATCGAGCAGATCACCCATCTTGACTTCTCTGTGATCCAGACCATCTGCTTGTTTTTTAATACCTATTATTATTATTATGTTTCTATATTCGTTTATTTTGTTTTTATGTTTGCAAAAATTAGGTGACCTCGTGGCCGAGTGTTTAGATCGCTCACCTCTTATCTAGATGGCGCAGATTCGATCACAGGATATGTAGGGTTTGTGGTAGATGAAGCGGCGTTTGTACGGGTTTTTTCTGGGTTCTCCGTTTTCCCCGCCATCCTGCCCATCAACTGCTCCATAATTATCTTTCCTGTCATTCATTACATATCAACCACTTCCTCACTTTCATACTAGGCATCGGGATTATCATCCATCCTGTCTTTTTTTCTGATCTAGATTCTCTGTTTTGTAACAACAGCTGGCTTCTAAGGCTTACGGGGGTGTAAGTCCCACACGAGGTGCTAAACAGAGAAAAAAAGAAAGGAAGGATAATTTACATAAATACTAATACACATTTAAAACATCACGTGCCCACTACCATTTTTGCATTACATAATAGAATTATGTACACTAAAATTAATTTTTCTAATTCAATGCTTTTCAGCATCTCCTGATGTACAAGAGTTTGATGCATAAGAGTTTATGCACACTTTATAAATATATAAGAGGACAGTAAAAATTAATCCTTGGATTGCTAGAGAATGATAGTTTTCTAATAATCCACAATGAGCTTGCTTAAAATGTTCTGCATTTAAATTGATGCTTAGAATTGCACAGTGAAAAAGATAGGTATAAAGTCAAATGTAAGAAACTGACAATGAGATGAAATTTGCAAATCGATCACACGACGTTACATAACAAAAATTGAAACAATAAAACAAGAATTGTACATAGTATACCTACTTTCTAAATCCTCTCATTTATTTCAGGGTGAAGCAGTTCTAGCCGGTATGTGGCCTGCATTCGGCAGGTCCTGACTTCAAATATTACGGGCCGACCGATCTGGTTGGTTTTTTTTCAGGGTTTCTTAGTCGCTAGATAAATACCGGATTGGATATTTAATATTAGTTTAAAATAATTGCAAAAAACTGAAAATAGATACTAATTACGATTGTGCTGCCATTTATCCACAGATAGTGTAAATAACTAGACTGAAAGGCACCCCTAACCCCATCTGCTAATCGCGGAGCTAAGTGTGTCTTATGACAAGATGAGACATCAGAAAGGCTAACTTCATTTTCCTATCTAATTGTGAATGGTAGAGGAACTGGACATGATGCACTCTAACACCATCTGCCTTGTGCGAAGCGAAAGATAATATGCTTCAGGAATGAGATATTAAAAGGCTACTGCCCACAAAATATCAAAAAGTTCCATCGATATAATCAAGCTGTTAAAGCAACGTAATATATACCTATAGTTGATTCATAACTGAATGGACCTGTAAATTCTATGCATTTGTGAAAACTTCCGTTCCTGAACTTAATTCTTACTTAGATTGAGGGATGTCATTTGGTAAAGAAGCTAACATATTTTATACTTTGTTCGATTCTTTTGCTAAGAATGTTATGACTTTATGAGATATCTCGAGTCATTTGAGGAATTTAATATCCTGTCGACATGCCCATGGTAGCTCAGTGTTTAGAGAAAACTGGATAGAGACCAGGAAATCCGTTCAAGTCCGTGCTATGAAAATGAAGTTTTCATTTTGACTCTACCTTTCCAACTCACTGTCTCCTACACTGTGTGGAAAATACAATTAGGTAGTTGATAGTATGATATGTTTCTTACAACCAAAAATGATGTTCGAGAGTTTTCATTGATAATTCATGTAGTAAAAAAGTAATGAATGATGAGTGCATGGCGTGTGCATTTGTTGGGGGGGGGGGGGGGGGAGTAGATCAAAAGTTGCATATGGACCAATTTTAGTTTTATGTCATTTATTTTCCAAGAATGGGGGGGGGCGACATGGCCTAGTGGTTAGACTACTTGCCTCTCACCAAGGCGGCCCATATTCGACACCAGGGACCGCATATGAGATATGTGGTGGACGAAGGGCCATCTGGGCTTTCCTCCAGGTTCCTCACCCTGCATTCCATCACCTGCTACATAACCACCTTTCTTTGCAACCACTTCACGTCATTTCATATCAGTTTCCTCACTCTCTTTCCCGATATCGTGCTGATCACCTATCCTGGTTACTCTCTCTGAACCAGATTCCGTCTGCTCAACAGGTATCTGACAGATATCTTAATAATCCTTGTGGTCGAAGTGCTTCATATGAGAACTTAGACCACCAGGATACGAGAGGGTAAATAGCTGCAAGGATGCAAAGCAGAAAATTTCCCTAAACGATGATAAATTTCGTTATTTTCTTAGGTTTCTCAAAAATGGTCTTGGCGTGTTGGTTAAATGGTTCAAATTTGAGCCAGTTGTACCAACATTTTTCATAAAATGTCTCTCTGAGTCCTTTGCATCAGTATAACAATTCTCATAACAGAGCACCATAAAAGGGGTACAAAGTCCTGCCATGAGAAAAATGTATAAAAAGGTTATATATGTGTGGCATTATTTATAAACAAATATTTTCCCAAATTGTAGGTACAAAGTAGACGTATTTTGCAAAAGTAAGCGCCCAACGTTCCTCAACAGTTCTTTGCACGTGCATCATGTATTATAAACATTGATTATTATCTCCAGCGCACAACACAGTTTGTATTTCTCTGGTATAATACTATTAAAACATTCATTTTTTATATTTATTGCCATTAGTACGTAGTGAATAAACGTAGTAGTACATTCACCACGTAGTACAAGGTATAAGTAAAGTTGTGTAAGTTTCACAGAAGACTTTCGCACAATTATGGCATCTCTGACAATTCGATCAAGGCTGCTGTCGTTACGTAAACATAATCCTAATATTACAATAGGTATGACATTCGGTCTTGTTAATGACTTCCTTGTGCATTATAAATTGGTGTGTTCTAAAGGAATGAAAATTCTCACATGAAATAAACTTGTGAATTGAGCTAATTAAACTTATTTTATTTTTATTTTTTAACTATCTGGACTATATACAACTCCCAGATTATAATTTGACTCAGTTCTGGCAAGCACCGGTCCGAATCGCCATTTTGTCGACGTCGAAACATCAGCTGCGTACAAAAATAAAAATGGCCCCTAGAAGAAGCCACTAGAGTGTCGGTTCCTTTGCTACATCTTCCTCTCGAATTAGTAAGGAGAGGGAAGAGAGGGCGGGAAAGGAGCGGTAAATAATAGAAATAACAAGAGTTCACTAACCGGCGGGAACCGAATATCAGTCTCATCTACTGCGTCTTGATGAATAAGAGATAAAAGAGCGGATAGCCATTATGCTAATCGCACAATGGATGTAATGATTTTCAAAGTGTTAAGCTCAGTGGGTATATTTAAATTTATCATTTCAAATTCTCTCTTGATCATTTATCTGCCACACCTAAGCTTATAAATATTCATAACTTCAGCAGCTAGTCGTAATTTGATGAAGCGGAACTCGAGGCTGGTTAGTTATTGGAATGGTCGTTTTTTGTTAAAATATTTAGAGCTTATTACTGATAACCGCAACTATATTATGATTGTTTATTTCCATAAGTCTAGAATCCTATCACTATTCTACTCATCCAGCTGAAAACAATGCTCTTAAAATTCTAAAAATAACTTGGAAAATGTGAAAATGATACTTTTTCACGTTTTTAAAAATTATATTAAAGTAGCCATACAATAGAATAAACAGCAATGTACTTCTCTTTCTTTTCAGAATAGTAATTTTAATTTCTGCACCATTCAATTTTTTTGTCTGACTTGGTTTCTATATGAATTTAATTCAATTGATGCAGTGAAAAACTACTACTGTAATTATAATTTTCAAATGTAAAAGTGAAAAAATAAAGTGTAATCACAGGACTAAGCCAAACCATTTTTCTTATAACTAAAACTAGAATGTTGGGACCATGTTTGCCTAGAGTAGCAGTATATAATGTGAACAGACCCCTATCAACACTATGTACACGTTGTGTTAGCTTATACCTTAGTCCCAGTTGACCGCAGGGCACACCAGGTCCCAAGGTCCGAGCCATGTTCCACAGAAATTAATTCTTCTGCGGCTTCTTTCCTTCTCCGTCCCCTTATTGGCTAATGTGCACTTATGAAAGGCGATGCTTGTGACAAACAAGCCTGTGCTATGAAGGTCAGCCGATTAGAGCGCCAGAATCCTCTATACACACATGCTTTCATTATCTTCAGAGCCATGTTTTTGATACTGTTAAATAAGGAACTAGGTGTGAATAGCATAACAAACCATTCCATGACATATCTTAATGAGACAATTAAGATATACGGGGCAAGGTTGCATAGAACAGGATCTAGAATCTTGACCTACATCAAGTAAATTAGTCGATTTAAGATTGCTGTATCAATCCATTCAATTTAGTGCGAATTCAACTCCACTAAAGTTTGTTACATATTACTTTTTCCTGATTCTCTCAATAGGCATGTGAACTAATCTCTCATTGGCTGCCGTCGTGGAATAATAGGATGTTGTGCCGAACAACATAATCATTTATATATTGAACAGAATTATCAAATATACAGTCTCACAACCTTAATAATCAAATATATTACATAAGAGAGTTAATGCATCTGGAATGGATGCAAAATCGTATCGCGAAATAAATAGTAGGGTGCTTTGCATCAGAATAACGATAGCATGTGGATCTATCGCAGACGTGACGCTGATTATGTGCTTTACCAACAGGCTTGCATGAGGTGGAAAAGCACGTCTCAGCAGGACTTGTCTCTCTTCCTAGTACAGTGTGTCGTGTGTCAGTTTATAATCTGGGGAAATTCAAGTTACAGGTCATTGCAAGTGAGTACGTCATTTGCTAAAGTAAGGTTTCTTAAATTGTGTTCGATAACAATTAATTTCCAAGATGCCTGTTCATATTCACTGCTCTAAATGTGAAAGCTTTTCATTACAAATTAATTCTCATGCTGTTGGTGATACAAAGCGATTACAACATATTAACCAAGTTAAGGTGCTCGTTTTTAATATAATACTATGCTAATTTCCATTAGTTTTTGCAATTAATTATATTATTTACCACTAAACCTATTAAAATCGATATCCGAAGTTTAAATACTAATGCAAGAGACACAATAGAGCAATTACTTTACCAATCATGAACATAAAATAGATGTATTGACCTATGAAGGATGGATTGCATATTTCAAAATATTGCATACCAACATAACACTGAAGGAATTACCTGTTCTTGCTTTTCGCGCAGTTTTTCACGATACACAGCAGGCGATTCGCAGAAGCATCGAGTACATTTGCTCTCTCTGCTTTGCAACCTGTTGGTGACGCCTGACCTATCATGACAGAGTATTTGTGTAGTTTTAATTCCTGCATGCCATACAGCTTGTTTGTCACAATTCAAAGATCTACATTATCCATTCAGGAGAAAGGGGAAGGTAACGTAGCGCGTTTAAGAAACGAGGATTAATCGACAAGTGAAGCGAGTGGTTATTGCGCACATCACTCAGTTGTTAGCTTGTTGTAGAAACCAACCAGCACAGCCCGTTTAATTGTCTTCAGTGCCAATCCAAAGCAAAAGGTGCAGGTATTTAATTGTTATATACATAAAGGACAGCATGTCTGCATTGTTAGTGTAACTAACCCTAAAACTCATGATTGTTACACGAATTTATGAATATTTACATTATTTAAATTAAATTTGATTTATATATAATATCTCGAAATGGGTGCACAAATCATAACAAAGCTAGCAATTCCTGTGGTAAACAATATAAAAAAGGCTGTCGTACTCCAATCACCAGTTTCTCTACCTGTTGCTAATAACTGTTCTTACAAAAGATTATTCTGTGATCTACAGCATGCTAATCGAAATAAATATTAGCAGAGGTTTTCTTGTTATTTGTTTCCTTTTAAATAAAAGGACAATAAGGTAGTACACTAGGCTAAAGCGATAGTCAAATCTTTTAAAAGATGGTCGTTATGTGAAATAATTGAAGTTAGGTTCTCTTTGCATGCCAATATAAAACAAAAGAGATATAAAGCGAATGATGACTTCCTGTTTGAGAAAAGTTTGAAGTAGTTTAAAATTAAAACAAATAGCAAATAATGTTTCAACGGTTAACTCTACAACAAAGTGTATATGACATAAATTGTGTGTTTCCATATTTTTTGTATATTAACTTTTTGTCTCTTACGCTTGACCAGTTATGTTAAAGTAATCCAGAATGAAGAGGTCATAGAAATTGAAGATTCACATTTATTTTTCACAAAAATATCTTACATATATGACATTTTAATCAAAATCGTTAGATCCATTTTTTTAGAAAATCAAAATTTTTTAACATTTTTCCATGTAAACGATAGTTTGGGCTGCGCGTATTTTTTTTTTTTTTTTTTTTTTTTTTTTTTTCGTGTCGCATCCTAGATGGTGAAGTTAAAAAATCAAGTATGGTATTTAACCGGCTCTGCGGTTTTGGGCTATTATCATGTTCACAGGTCCATGTACACCACACACACACACACACACACTCACACACGTGCGCACGCACACGTTACTTGGCCAACAGCTGCTACGGCTAAGCTCCTTATAATCCTTCAAGAGTTGCTTGGATTCAAAATTAAAACCTTAAAAAAAAAACACACCAGCGCACCATCAAGGCAACCGTCGAGGAGCAATATTTGCCTCCTCATGTCACTCCACAACCCCAAAACACACCCGCCATCCTGCAAAACCCACAATCCCGTCAGAACGTGGTTAAGTTCTCTCCGAGAACAGGGACACGTCTAGCACACCTCGGGCTGCCCTCAGCCTGCCAATTGCACTGGACTGGACGTTACTTGGACCTTTTTTCCTAAAAATTCTTGTTTTGGATTCAAGGTACCATAGAACGTGTATTTCCATTAAAACGTGTATTTCCATTAAAACCTGTATCGAATTTTTGGACGAAATGTAATACGTTCTCTATATTTTCTAAGATAATGAAATATAGAAGTACCCATTTTTAAATTTCTGAAAGAAACTACTTCCAAATTAAGAGCATAAGAACATTACAACTGTAACATAAACGCTGCAAGAGAAACGCTACCATGTATGGGTAGCTCTATTGATAAAATCTTTTGCTTGCAAACCATAATTTTGTTGGATGTGAAGCTGTTGGCGTGCTGGAACCTCTCGGTGGCATCGTACCAAATCGTCTTTATTTATTCCTCTATCTTTGTCCTTTTTTTCCCTACGTTTTGCATGTCTGTCGCCCTTATTTTCTGTAACAAGTTTGTGTTTGTGTTTGACTGGTGCTGCGTAAGGCCTCAGAAGTGCCAGCCAACACCATGGAGGGGATTCAAGCCCCAGAAATAGCCCCATGCCATGGCCACGCGTTCCAAAACATGCCGCATTCTTGCACTTTCCTCTACTGCAGGAATATGCGCGGGCCACTTCTACTGCCTAATCTCTGGATTACCAACTGGCCGCTTGTATAACTCAAAACATGAAGTTGTATGTGTTCTTTTTCAATTAACTATCTATATCTTTATTCGAGAGGACACTACTATTTCCGAAAATTGAGAAATAAAAACTTTCTCTAAAACATGACCAATCCTGTGCATAAAAAAATTTGGAAGAAGCATATTATCCACTTACAAGAAGTATTAATAAACATATTAAAGTGTTTCCTATATTGATACGGTAATGTTAATCATCAAATATATACCAATTATTAATTCTATGTGTCATCCTATCGCAAAACATATGAATAATGTTCTTCTTCTGCTCCACCTGCTTACCCTCCTCCTATGGAGGACTTACACCCCCCTACCAGGACTTAAGGGCAATGCCTGGGGTCAGATACTTGTGAGAATATATATGCTATGAAATTTTGATGAAATAGATTACAGGAAAGGTGAGAATGGGGCAACTTGTGAAATGAATGGCGTGGGAAACCGGAGGACTCGAAGAAAACCCGCCCAGGTGCCGCTTCGTCCACTACAAATTCCGCATGCAGTCCTCTGGGATTAAACCGGATATTCTATGCAAATATCCAGAAAAATACTAGCCCCCTTCAGTTTTATTTACATTTATCCATTTATTTCGTGTAAAACCTGTAACAGCACTCCTGAGCCCAAGAGAACACGGACAAAACCGGAAGCGCTATCAATATATTTGACAACGGCCGTGGAAGTCTAGGAATTTATTTACATTTCATGAATTTGGTTAAACATTTTATCCAAAGGTGATATTGAAGTTATTTTATTGGCCTTACTATGCTTTTTAAAATTATTCCCAAATCATTGGTCCTGGTGCTAGGATATGTATCGGAAATTAACTTCTCTTTCGTTTGAGAGCACTGTTGGACAAATATATTGTATCATTTAATTCCCAAATGCGACTGCGTTTATAGGTTTGATTGTGTCAGGTGTGAAGACCCGTGATTAGGCAGTGTTGGTGATATAAATAAGAGCAATTTTCTGGCATGAACAACGTCGCACTCTGGCAGCTGCTGAGTGGTTTACGACTGCTTGTTTCACGTTTTAGTTTATTTCACCAATGAAAAATTCTTTTCCTTGCTTAACCTTGGTGTATCAGAAAAGAACACAACCCTGGGTATTTGATACCGCAACCATTGGGTGCTCTAGTGAGGTACTGCAAACTTAATTTTGTAACTACGTCTTATATAGGTACCTTGTATGCAAAGTCTGGTTACTATGCAACTTTATTTGCTTTGAATATTAAAAAGGGCCGAGTTCGATCATAAGCGCCCACATGTGGGATTTGTGGTGGACGAAACGCTTCTAGACGGGTTTTCTCCGGATCCTTAGGTTTCCCCCGCCACTCATTTTACCAATTGCTCCATTATCATCTTTCCTATCATCCTTACACTTTCATTTCAAATCATCCACCTCCTCATGCTCGCGCCTGGCTACGGACCGACCACTCGCCACAGGTTCCCATTCTGTGGTGATGTGCCTTTGGCTTCCCGACAGGTTTCTGACCCCTAGCCATCCGTTTGTAAAACCTAGGCAGTGTCAGTCCTACTTACGGGGAGGATAAGCCGACTACGTATATTACAAAACAATTTTACATCACTAAATGGTTATAAAATCCCTACATATTTAACTATTTGTTTTTAACTTCAGACGTGCCATTAGGGAGAGAAAATAACAAAACCACATAAATACACCACAAACACCCATGCCGAAGACGAGAATCGAACTCGCAAACTCCTGCGTCATGAAGCGCCAAAGCTTAACATTTTAGCAAGCGACCACCTTTATTTGAATTCTTACGAATATGAGTATAACATAATATCTTCAGTGCTAATAAAATAAAAATAATATTCTTAATTGAAGCTTCAAGTGCATTTTATTGCCTAAATATTGCTGCTGCACTGAGATGTTTTTAGAGAAATTGTAACAGTTGTTTGCCGAAAATGACCTTACGGATCACCCCCATCTTAGATTTTAGCTTTAAATCTCAGCAACGAGTCGAGTTTAATAGCACAAAACTCGATTTTTTCCCTTTAGTAAAAATCACAATGAATCCTAAATATAAATATATAGAATATGACTTTTGCCATGCTTCCTCTAGGACACTTACAAGTGTTATTCTGAGGGCCTCGTTTAAATCTCTACCAAATGTGTTGATATTTTATGATAAAAATTGACAGTTGTCACAGTGATAATTGAAATAAAACGCCATTTACCACTAACGCCTTTCTATTAAAGGTAAAATATCACTTTTACTCTAACCACATAGACAGTTCTTCCATTGTTTTGCTCTCTCGTGAATATTTAACATTAGATTACTGTTCCTCAGTTCTGAGCCTATAGATGTAGTCTCTTTGAAAACAGATCCTGTGTTATTTACTCTATCATGTGCCTAGTAAATATAGATTTTGATAAAAATACCATATACTAAATATATTTACATGGCAAATGAAATGTGCATCTGTAGTTCTCTGCGAACTGTCTGTGTAATAAGCTTTCTTCGGAAAGAGTTTTCTATAAACTTGTACAACTGGTATATCTAAGTTAAACGATAACGAAAACATATTACTCAAATATCCCTCATGGAGCACACAAAAATGTAGATATCTACAGCACACACAATTTATATAAAACAACTTTTTGTGGCATAAGGTTACTTCCGAAGTATCCATTATTGATGGTTCGAATTTATTACATTTTT
This sequence comes from Hymenopus coronatus, assembly GCA_030762935.1. Classification (NCBI taxonomy): domain Eukaryota; kingdom Metazoa; phylum Arthropoda; class Insecta; order Mantodea; family Hymenopodidae; genus Hymenopus; species Hymenopus coronatus. Next base: position 102,190,927 of record CM060894.1, on the reverse strand, counting down.
TATTGTTCCATCTATACCCCGCATGTAACTGCAATGATCGCATCTGCAGTCTTCTACCTTTGGAACATATACACTGTCGCTATTCAGTTTTCTCTGTACACATTGTATCTTCAATTAAATGTTTAACTACTTCTCCATATCTAGATTAACGCAAAATATGCTTTCGTTAAAATATTTTTGAAGCTATAGAAAAATAAAGATAATACATCTGATTGGTTATTTAACTCTTTTGTTTTTTCTTTCTTTTTATGAAACTACAACACCTCATGCTTATTGCATAAAGCTTGAGAAGGTACCTTCATTGTTTAGAAATATATGGTGGCGAATGCATTTGCAATAAAATTAATAGTACGGATTTTTTTTTTTTTTTTCCATTTTAATTGTCGATATTACCCGTAACACGAAGAGATCTGCACCGCGTTATCGGGGCCATTGTTGCGGACAGAGGGCTGGAGTCTTGCTATAAAGGATGGCGCCAAATGCCATGAAAGTTTCTAAAGGACTACCTAAAGATATATTAAACTATGCATCATTGGGGAAAAGAAGTGTGAGAAAGCTTAGATTGTGATGAACATTGGTATAAAATTTGAAGATCAAATAAGTCATTAATAAAGATCGGTTGCTAAGCAAGATGCCTATGCTTAACCATATAGTTATCCTAAAATGACTATTTAATTTCAGCTCGCTACCCTAAGAGCTGTTTTTATGCTTATTGTTGCCTATTATGGATTATAATGCCTGCAAAGCCTCAATATACTCTCGCAAGCATAGGGGTCTTAAGGAACGCAAGCCAACGAATTCTGTTTTTGACAATGACTTAATTTCCTTTCAATTATTTCCTAAAGATTTTACCTACATACTTTCTAACTGTGATATGTCATGTGATTCTTGCGAAAATTTGTTAAAGTATTTTGTAATTATGTGCAATCAATCACTGTTAATGATTGATAAAATCTAATAATTATGCTGAAATTTATAGTGTTTTAGAACGTATTTTGACAATTTTACTGCCTATTTTGTCTGGCTAAGGCTATCTATTTTCAGCTTTTTAAGTGCCTAATATCCGTTATCTTAGTTTTTGGGCCTAGTGAGCCTAGTGCTTGTAGTAGAAAGATTTTCTGAAGTTAAAAGTCTGCACCTCTACAAATAGGGCAAACAGCCGTTAAGAAAGTTTCGGGAAAAATGAATCTATTTGAGTTCGGTAAAAATGAAAAATTTCACAGGAGAAATGCACTAGATGGGAGCTAAGACAAAACTATACTGGAGTGGGCCGCAAATACATCTCAAAAGCATTAATTTTATTGCCTTTTGAGAAAGAAAGGCGAATTGTAGCTTATCACTTTGAACACACCATACAAAGTATGAGAAGCAGCGTGTTTTTTTTTTTTTTTTTTGTTTTTTTTTTAACTTCTTGTTTTTCACTTAATCGTTAACTCCTTTCCCGAAGTTTTATCACTTTTGATTTTAATGCTACGCCCTTTTTAAAATATAATTTATTATGCAGAAGTAACATTAAGTCTTGAGCTTTCTCATAAGGTTCCAGACTAAATTAAATTCTCTAAAACATCGAACCACTGTGAATAATCCTTTCCCCTTTTTTCTCCACAATGAAACTTCCGTTTTTCTTTAACTCATTTCAATTTCACAGACTGGAGAAAAGTCTTGAGTAAAATCTCTCAGCGTTTGCATTCCGCTTTGCATCCCATTTCCTTATTCGCTATTTTCTTGCTGCAGTTCCCCTTCCTTCGTTCTGTTGAACTTTGCCATAGAAATCTTTTACATTCCTTTTGCTTTTTCTTCAATCCTTAATTCTTTAAGTCCAAGACAAATTGCTCTACCCGAATGCCATGCAGTTTCTGAGTAAAAGGGGAAGGGGAGGGCAGGAGAGAAGTAAATTTTGGCCTCTCGCATTAGTGTCTTCCCTAGGAACATCTTGCATTCTCTTCAGATTAATTAGTATTCTTTCTTAACTGCCAGTGTAGTGCATAAGTAATAAACTTAAAAATACTTTGTTGTCTCTTTGTTTACTCATTGGCTATATTTGTTTGACCTTTAGAAACAATCCTCAGATAGTATTGTCTAGAGAAAAGAGGTTACTACCGCTACCAAAGAGTTATTTTTAAACAACTTCTGAATGTGATGTGTGAATATAATGATATAATCTTGATAATAACTTTAAAAATCTTAACTTTCAAAATTAGTGACCAAATTACCCTTATCTTTTTGCTTTCTCTAACTTTCTCTTCTGTTGAACATTTACATTCTTACACGAAAATTCATGTAATGTTCCCTCATTTCTTGCGTATGTATCTATGTATGCATACATATATGTAAGCATGTATGTAGAGATATGAATGTATGCGTGTATGAGTGCGTGAGAGATATGCACAACTCAAAAACGAAAACTCGGATACATACCAAACTTGGTATTTAAGAGCGTTTTTCAAGGGTTGTTAACGTTCTCGGTCCCCTGAGTCCTGTACCGTATTTATTATGAACTCACCCCCGTGTACTTGTGTATTCGATAGTTTTCATACATATAGGTAACAATAGTGACAGTAATAAGTTACGCTTTTCTTTCGATAGCTATCATCAATTGTGGATTTGTATTCGATTCGTTGCGTTGCAATTAAATTTGCAACCATAAAAATATTTAATATAAAAATTAAGTATTTGTCTTAAAAATTTACTGAGTATGAACACAATTTTCAATAGAATACACTATGCATTGTTAACTAAAATCCATCTTATCATTCGTTACTTTCTCTACTAGGTGTAGTAAGTATGGAAACTATTGTACATCACCCATAAAATTTAATGTTAAGATTTCTTCTACAATACGTGCTTTTGAGGCCCCTGAATCCAAAAAATACATTATCGCCTGAGACATCTCACTCGGTGTTAGAACAATGTTAGGCTTGCTGTATGTAACTGGATACTATTGCATATTTGAAAACCATTTTCAGACCAAATTGCGTTGTGAATGGCTTAACGTACAAAGAAGAATAACATTTTAATGAATGCTGTAATACACAAAGTAAGCATGCAAAATTTGTAATGTTCGAGAAAGACCTGACTTTTATTTTCTCTATACTTAGTTTTATACTACTTTACTACTTCACTGCATTCCACCTAGAAATATTGGAATACATGTTTAAGAGTCCTCTGGATAAAAAAAAAGTGCCTGTATGTGTCCGTCTAGTTGTGTCTGTGAACAGCATAAATCAAAAGCGAAAAGTTGGTTAAATACCAAACTGGATATTTAAGTTCAGCATCTTTCAAAGCTACGACACGACAATTTTAGAAAATTCCCCTACCCCAAACTATCCTTTACATGGAAAAATTACGAAAAAGTGTATATTCTCAAAACTGGTTCTAAAGGTTTTGATTAAAATACGAATACGTAAGATATTTATAAGGCAAATAAAATTAAACTTGAATCTCCCGAGAATAATCTCTGATGCCTGTTCTTTCTTTATGGTTTTTTCATAACCGTTAAGACAAAAGCATACTACACAAAAAATTTCAAACACGCAATCTATACTATGCAGGTGCATTTCCTTAGTAGAGTATACCATTTTCGGGGTATTTCTTGTTATTGGCTTTAACATTTCCAAATCTTAGGATTTCCTGTAATGGGCAGATGTCACCTTTTTTCATTTATGCAGAGAGAAAGGAATTTCAAATGCATAACTTAGGGACCAGCTTTTAATAGATTTAACTATGGCTTTAGTCTAGTGTACTCCATTATTTCTCCTCTAGTGATAAGGAACTAAGCAATAAAGCCATTTTTGCTAATGTTTATTTCGATAACATGAAGCAGAAAGAAGAATAAGCCTTATAACAATAGGTTGTTGGAGAATAGGTAGAGGAAGGTATGTGTATGGAACACAGATTTTTAATGAAGTAACACAAATGGAACAGTTAAAATCCTTTGTTTCTGCTATACTCTTATAATTTTAGCAGATATAATTTGGATTTTAGAGGGTAGTTTACATAAAATGTTTTTTTTAACTATGCTTGGGAAAGTCTGATGATATAAAGGGGTAGTTTTAATCAGAAACAAATTTCACAGAAAGGGAAGCATTTTAATGGAATGTAAACAGAGATTGTTTGAATGTCCGTTCTAGTGGTTAAAACCAGTTGTTTGATCTTCAACAAATTGAATCCTACTAGGAATCCTTCAGTAAATGTATTAATGCTGTTTAAGTTGCATGTTCATGCCTGGGTTCTGGATGATATCCGGTATTTAACCAAAGTCAGTATGACCAACCAGAAGGCAAGTTTTCAGAACCAGAGGCAATAATTTACGCTTCAGGAAAATCGACACAGGCAAGCCGCTTACCGGAATTAGTAAAGGGATGATAAATGTAGCGGAGTAGAATTTCTGTAAACTCGGCATTGCCGAAACACCCAAAGTCAACGCCTGTCAACGTTTGTACAAACGAAACAACACACGCACACAAATAACAATAATCATAACGTTCTTGGAGCACAGAAACGGGCTAATATAAACATAACCATGACAGCTCTTGTTACAATGAAGCATCATCCTGGTTTGCTTGTTGACTCGTTGCTGTGAGAGAGACAGAAGCGTTATATCAGTGTTACATGTCACCTCATATATAATCACGTTTCTACACAAACAATGTAGCTACAACTACTCTACAGCTTGTGTGACGACGGCCCCCGAGTCGGTTTAATTGGATGGACAGTTCCTTAATTAACTAATTACTGAGCTGGATGAAATCTGAAGCCTTAGCCCACTCCGCCCACGTTTGTGGGAGACACTTGGAACACCTAGCAGTGGCGGCCAGTAATTTCATCGCTGAAGGGAAAACTTACAGTAAGACAGTTGAAATACGACTATTAGGAGTATGGATACATATATTTTGATAAATGTACCTTATATGTATCCACTTCGATATGATAGTTGTTTTTTATCTTTGTCTAGGACTTTTTTGAGAAACCAATCACATAATTTACTACCTGATGTGTTTTGCATGGTCTTAGCTGCGCAGCAAAATGAAAATGTCTATCAGTGTTGACTATTTGTTTTGCTTCAACGTTTTCACACCTCAATACACAGTTGACCTAGGAAGTTTGGGTTCACCGGCCTTGAAGAAAGCATTCGACCGATACAACATTCCTAACAGCGAGGACCGCCCACTCAAGATTACATCTTCCGACCTGCGGTTTCAAAGAAAATAAGCACGCATATCATGTTTCCGACTCCTACTTGGAGGTACTAACCAACCAGGAAGCATACTACTCTAAATAAGCAAAAATTGATGTTGATCACTACACTGTTCTTAATTAACAATACAAATATCTTGCACTTATATCCCTAACACCCAATATGATGCAACTGAAAGGGTGAATATAAGGGCTGTTGAATATAATTCAGCGAAAAGCAGTGAAAATTAGTTTTACCACTGAAATAATGCTAAAGATAAATCTGTGGTACGTCAGCCGTTGTGGACTTTGGCTTGCCAACCCTGCTGTCGATCTCACGCCCACATGAGCACGGCAGAAGTATATGATCATTCAACTGATACTGCAGAGGTGATGTCATCACTGTGCTTCCCACAGCTGGAATGTTGGTTGTCGTGAACTACACACGGCTACCTATAGTAGGCTCTCAATTGCATCACGATGTTAAGGATTATAATATATTACCGAAATAAAATTCCCTGCACCCGGAATAGTTACCATTTATCGACAGTTTTGTTAATTATGCTTTTGTGCTGTTCATTGTTGCAATTTTTTTTATTTATTTTTTTAGATATAGTGTATTTTGTATACAATAGTTGCATTTTAATACTAACATAAACATTTGATAGGCTTTTAAACTCGTAAACCGGCAGAAAAGTGGTTTGTTTGGTTTTAACACTACGAGTAACGGGTTTCTGCTTCTCTTCAGATACAATTTGCTAAAGTGATATTGGCAAACTCATTTCAGCCTCTGATGGATTATTAGTATTTTGTTGCCACTGCGTGATTATTCTATATGTGCATTACTATTTATACTGATTTTTTGTTTCTTTTTTCTTTTCTGTTTTTTAATAATAGGAAGGCCACACCCTGACAAATAAATTCCGTTATTATACTAAATGTTTTTGAAAGTTTCTGCTAAAACGTGGTTCATTAAATTACCTTAAACTCACCTTCACGCACATATGAAGTACGTTTTTTGGGCTTTACAGGCTAAATAGTTTTATTATAACCAAAATCACTAAATGAGGTAATCAATATTTAAAATGCTGTAATCAACAATTGATATAAGTTTTGATGCCTTCTCCAATTGTCGTTTTAATCGGTGTTAAAATTACACCTTTTCTCGAAGCTCGTCGAAGCCCAGAGAAGATGTTGATTCTATTAATACTTATAATAAAATAATAAATATTAATACAAATAAAACATAATAAATAAACGTATATATTCTATGACGTAAAAAATATCGACAGATATATTTTTTAAAAAAAAATCTTACTCCGTATATCGTTAGTTGAAAACCTTTTTTTTTTTTTTTTTTTTTTTTTTTTTTAATATTATCGAAACACACAAGTAGGTATAATTAACAGGATAGAAAACAGGAAAACTAAAGGTGCATAATAGAAGTTCTTCAAACTCTAGAAGGTGTTCAATGGAAGTTCTCCGAACCCTAGGATGACAAGACTAAAATTATAATTTATCAGAAGAGAAATTCATATACACTACATGTTTATAGTCAAAAGGGACGCATAAAGAACACAAGTAAAGATTGTTAGGTACTACCAATTAACAATAATTACAGATTCCAACTATCAATGCTTCTGTTTTGTTACCTAGCAAAAATATGCTGATACAGAGGAACATAATTATATGGAGATACACTTTGGAAAGACCAGACAATTTAGCACTTCGAATTAGAAGAAGAATGAAATAGTTGATACAAATGAATTGTTTCATCCTTTCACCACAAGTTGCACCGAGGTTCTCCTTATATTGATACAATTATGAGCTCTTCCTGTCTTTCCAAAGCGCCCCAATTGACTTTCCCTGATTTAGAATTAAACTACTCAGTGATGTTAGATACAATAAAATTTTCATTGATTTGATATTTTAACATATGGCTATTTTTAAACTCTTGTTGCTCAGTCAATACATACAACAATTTAGAAGTGTTCCATAGTTTATTGATCCTCAGAGCCAAACCGGTGGGAAATGCTGGATATAGAAGCAAACGCCTCATGGTCCCATAAAAAACCGATTGAGAGATTATATGCATGCTACTGATATTATTTTTTGCACATACGGATTCATCCACATTCCCTTTTGTGAGAAAAGTTGCTTCATTTGCACACAGTGTGGGCCTGATATTCTTCAGGATAATAAACTGAGCGCTTCAGGTGTTCTCTCCGCCTTCTCTGAGCAGCCCGCTGCTGTGACCGGGTCATCACGCTTGGAATTGTTAGGAACCTCTGCCGTTTTACCTGCGGTCTTCGTTTCATCTGTTTCTCTGGGAGTAGTAAGCACATTGGGCCAATATCTGATCCCTGGTCATTCATTCATACGGTATTTTTCAGAACATGATGATCCTGCCCACTCTTGTTCCAAAGTTTGTGGTTAGGTTGCTTGGTGCTGGAAACCAACCCTCGCTGTTACCAAGTCTTCCACTTACTGGTCCCTTAAATTAGGTGCGATTCTCGACTTGCAAGTAATGTCTCCAGGAAGCGGGTTTTACTACATGCCTCTCGCCTTTTGTTTGCTAATGGTTATTGCCCAGGTCTGTTTGAGGGTCATCATGTTTTGGAGAAAACTACCTTTTCAGATTGTGTGCTCGTACTATACAACGGATTTTGCACTTCACCTTTGGGTAATGTTGGATTTTGTAAACAAAAAATAAATAAAAAATCATACGTGTTTCAACCACGTGGCTTTCTCTATGCTGTTCTGCAAACAAATGTCTTATAAAATATTATTCTTCTTTCTATACCATGCTAATCGAGATAAGCATTAGCAGAATGTTCTTACTGCTTAGTTCCTTATAAGTAGAAGGGAACTAAAAGAATGCACTATGCTAAAGCGATACTCAAATGTTTTAAAAGCTGTCACTAGGTCATTTGTCTTTGAAATTCGCTTCTTTACTGTTCAGGAGTAAAGCAAAAGAAACACGGACGGCTTGCTTTCTGAGAAAAGTATTATAAGTATTTTAAAATTGAAACCAAAAACAAGAGATAAGTATCTCGCAGTTCCCTCCACAACAAAAATATAAAGGATATAATATTATGTTTTGACGGGATCTACATAGTAATAAGTTTCTGTCTATCTCTTACGCTTTACCAGCTATGCAAAGACCATTCAAAATGAAGAGGTTTTCAGAGACTATTCCCAGAAAATTCGAAATGTACATTTTATTTTCATTTAATTATTTAATGCCTATAGCGTATTAAAATCAAAACTGTTTGAGCCACTTTTGAGAAAATATTTTTTTTTTTTGAGAATTTTCCCATGTAAAGGTTAGTTTGGATTGGGGGAGATTTTCTTGAAGATACTGAACTTAAATGTCAAGTTTGGCATTTTTTGAGTTATGCTGGCACACACACATGTACACAAACACAGGCAGATAAACAGACACACACTGACCTTTTTCTAAAAATTCTTTGATTTTGGATTCAGGGGTCTCAAAAATATATTTCTGATGGAATTTTGGTGTCAAAATGTTGGGTGTAATACAATACCTTCTCTATCTGTTATGTATGTTGTACAATACACGAGAGAAGGTGAAAAAATAATAATAACATTGTTTCTACAAATATAAAAATATAAACAGCTCAAGGAATACAGCGTTTCATTCAAATCCAAAGACCTTCAAAGCCTCACTTCTCTAATGTGTATCCGAAACGCTAGCACCGGCCGCCACTGGTTACCTAAGCAAGCTGGCTGACGAAATGGGGTTGGATGAAGTAAGGGGTGGAGCTCGTAGAGTATGTATATATAAATAATTTTGAAACATTGTACAAGTCTGGGTCAACGCGCTGGGTTAGCAAGGACTTAATTTTCCTCACGTCAGGAGAGCTGAGGAGGCTCAGGTTTATTTTATGAGCTGGGGCTCTGAGGTGGATTCGGGAGTTTCGGCAAACACCTTCCGTGATGTTAAAACTGTAGCTCACGTTTACTTAAACCCTTATTTGTAAACTTTTAATTCTTGATGTGCTAGTTTAAAAATAAAACAAAAATTCATAATTTTATTGTATAACATCCGAAAGAGCTTCGAACGCTGAAACATTTGCTCAAACAAAACCAAAGGTGATGAAAAATATACATGTTCTGTCACATGTTTAATTATCTTTAAAACATTTTCCACTTTACAAGAGCTATGTAATATATTTTCAGAAAAAAATTTATTTTTTTGTAATATTTCTCGAAAGGAATTGATTTACATGAGGGATTCAGAAAATTCTGTCAGTCAGTTTGAAATGTTAATACAAAGGTCACAGTAATTTTCACAACTAGTTCACATGTATTTCTTATACTTAAGTAACAGAGCGAGTTGCTCTGCGGTAAATTATGTGACATTCGGCAAGTCCTGGGTTCGATTTCCATCGACCGCGCACTCTAACTTTGGGTTTTTCCTAATTCGCTGATCGTGCAGCGAATGATGGGGTGGTTTCTCATTAATCACGGTTCCCTTTCCTTCATTTCCCCTCCATTCCGTTCTTTATTCTAGGTTTCGTGGCGTAAGATGGTACCAAATGGATGGCAGAGGTGTTGTCACAAGAGAAGGATATCTGGTTGTATGGGTGGTTCATCTCCTTTCAGATAGCTCTAATGGTGGGTGGGTCTTCGATTAGAAACTGTAGTCTGTTTGCCCACAGCCTGTAGCCTCCAGCGATTCCCTCATTTCAGCTCTACCTCCTGCAGTTGGAAGTAGTAATAGAACTAACATAGGTCGCAGGGCGCAAGCTGTCCCACTCCGTTGAATGCCTTATACCAGGTTGTTACAACTTTGCTCGGCTGAGTCAGAGCTTTCCACGCAGCCCGGCTGGAGGGGAGCGTGATAGCCAATACGTCACTGAGTAAAGTGCTTGTGCTTCCTGTTCCTTCATTCAACACTTATTCATCTCTGAGAATTCAATGCCCAACCGTATTTCATGCTGCAAACTGACTCCTGCAAGTTATGTAATCCGTTTCACTTTGGCATTCACCCAAGGTAGAACAGCTTAATATAACATTCAATTTATTTGCTGCTTACTTCACTTTAATCGCGTGCAAATGTCCTTATCTCTCAATTTTATTCCTCTATAATTAGATGTAAAGTGGGGAATCGAAAACTGTTTATATACACTGGGGGTATTGTCATGTGATCATTTGAAGTAAGAAACGTAAAAATAACAAAACAAATAAAAAAACAAAACTGATATGAACATGCAAGACTTCCTCCAGTAATCACAATCTAGTAACCACGAATTAGCATATATTCGAAATCGAGATGTTATAAAAGGATTATTGTATTCATGTATTATTATAGTGTTCTAGGAATGGCTTGAAATTCAGCAAGCAGTGTTCTTGTGTTAAATCGTGGAAGTTAGAACAAAATGTGAAAAGATAAAGAATTCCAAGCTTTCAAGCATATCCGTCAAATGTAATTGTGTGAGAAAGTGTCAACATGCAACATGAAATAATTCGAAAACGGAAAACTTTTCAGCAACAATTTTAATGAGCGCTGTACCTCTGTGTGTTACGTTTTCGCTTATTTGCTATGATTTCACTGCTATGCAAAATTGTACAAAAAGTACTTATGGTGACAACTTCACAGATTATTCGCACAAAAAAATCAGGGGATACGTTTGATTTGTACATTAATATATCAAACACACTATATTCCCATATTTGGGAATTGTGAACTTTCATTTTTGAGAAAAGCTGATCGCAGACAGACAGGTATGAACGAAGCTTTATCTAAACATGTTTTACTAGAGTTTCAGTGGGCCTCAAAACATAAATTTCTGCAGATATCTAGATATAGAGTTTTTGAACGGAATACAATGTATACTTTTTATACTTGTTTGGATGTATGGAGCGAGAGAGGGGCTAGTGAACAGAGAATTTCTTGGATGTAAATATTTTCAGTTCGGGAAAATTTAAATGTATCACAATGAAGGCTTTGGAAAGGTTTATATAAGGACATAATTTGTATAATTTAGTGAATTTTAGGTGAGGATATCATCCCCATTATTTGAAACATAAATATTATTTTCATTTACAAATCTTCTTACATATTGTAGTTCGTCAATGATAAGGAATGGATATTTGAAAAAAAATAAAATAGCATTAAAAATGTACAAACTAACAAAAAGCGCAGCATATATAGCAATAACAATAACAAAAGTAAAAGTACCAATAAATTAACAGAATAACCCTATGAATAGTAGCCCTAGTATTAGACTGAACAGTGGTAAGGACGTAGAATGATTTTAAAATTTCATTGGAGAATATTTCGGACACGATGGGCTCATAATCAAATTTGTGTATTTCTTCGTTTATTTATCCACTTTTCATTGTTGAATTTTACAGTGGCTCTGTAATGTCTGACTAAAGAGACTTCAGTGCTATTGAATTGTCAGAGCCATTTAGAGAAAGTAAACAATAATAAAAGGGTAGATTAAGTTGAGAAACAGTATTTAACATTTATCGTGGCATCCTTAAACGTTGTCAGATTGAAGCGTAAAGTTTATACTTAATAACTTTTTGTTTTTAGAGTTGCATATAAAGAAGAAACTAACTGGCTCTCTGAATTAGGTTTGTTTGTCTGTCTGTATGTCTGTCTCACTCTCTTTGTCTTTCTCTCTCTCGCTCTCTCTCTCTCTCTCTCTCTCTCTCGCACACACACACATAGACGTATTTCTACTTTGCGTGTGAAATCAGTGTTTCAGTTAGCTGAAAATTGTCTTGTACTTTCTCTAGTACCTATGTACAATATACATGGCAGGTAGAGAAGGTATTGCATTCCATCCAAAATACGATAGTGAGATTTCACCCGAAATAGATGTTAGAGGGTCCCATGTATTAGACAAAATTTATAAAAACATACTTGTGTGTTTGTAGGTGTGTGGGTGTCTGTAGGTGGGTCAGTGAATACGATAACTCAAAAACGAAAAGTCAGTAAAATACCAAACTTGGTACTTAAGATAAGTATCTTCAAAGGATGGGACATTTGAAGAAAATCCCACCACCCCAAACAACTCTTTACATGGAAAAAATTCGAAAATTTGGATTTTCTTAAACCTCTAATGATGTTGATTAAAATACCGTAGGTGTGATAAAAATATTTAGATGGGAAATAACATGTATATTTTTAATTTTCTGAGAATAGACTCTAAAGACCTCTTCATTCTGGATGACTTTTACTTAACTGGTAAACCGTTAGAAATGGGCAAAAACTTACTACACAAAAATTATAGATCTCGTTAAAAACACACAATTTATGGCATATATATACATATATATATATATATATATATTTTATATATATTTTAGTGAAATTGATCATTTCCGAGATATTCCTTGTTATTGGTTTCAGTTTTAAAATACCCAAACCTTTCTCATACGGGAATTATTCAATTCGTACAAAGAAAGGAAGTTCAATCACATAGTAATAGCTTTTAAAATATTTTACTTGATGTAGCTTACTTCCTTCTTCCCCTTCTACTTACAAGGAAGCAAGTAATAAGGTCATTTCTGCTAATGTTTATCTCGATTATCATGAAGATATCTCGATTATCATGAAGACGATATCTCAATTATCATGAAGAAGATAGAAGAATACGCTTTTTAAAAATACTTTTTATAGAGGCGTAGAGAAAGTCATGTGAATGGGACACATCACATTTTTTTTTAAATTAAATGCAACACTTCCTCCATCTTAGATCCCTATGCAGTTGAGAAAATTAAAATGAAATATTCGGCATGGTTGCAATATCGTCAAACAAACTCCTCGTAAATAAATTGATGAACGGCAGTGCATAAAATGTTGTCTCTTGATCAATCCTCATGACAATGAAACAAGCCTCAAGAATATCAACGTTGCTGTCCATGTAACAGTGATTAATCTTTTTTTTTTTACTTTTAAAGATATGAGAAGAAGATAGCGCACATGTAGTTAATCCTGATTACTGTTAACGATTGCTCATTTATATTCGAAATGGTAAGCAGCAATCTTGGGATCCCTTACAGGAAGAGGAACATTAGGGAGCGCGTGTGGGCTCGAGCTGGCTACGACTATATTAACCCACAATATTATTTGCATAATCTTAAATCTTATACGGTGACTTGCGTTAAAGAGCGGGCGAGTTTTGGTTGTGATTGCGATGTGGTAGTGGACCCTCTGTCGTGATTAATAACGTTTTCGGAGGGGGAAGGCGTGGTTTTGTCCTTCCATATGTCGCGTCAGCTGCATTGTCGGCCATTGGCCGAATGGAGGCCGCCATTGGTTAAATGTCGACATGAGTTCGAACCATATAGTGTACTTGAACAGAGCCGATATATATTCTCAGAGATACGAGAGATGGCATTCTTGAAAACATCCGTTAACTTATCAGATCAACACCATTGGCATGTCTTTCATAGAATGGGGTTCAGCGTTATATCTTCATCATCATCAACCTCACCACCACCGTCAAGTGGGATCTTTGCCACTTAAATCCTAGTGAAATCCCAAAATAAAAATAGAATTATAACAAGAAAAGAAAATTACTTCCAGAACACTAAACAAAAACGACATGGTAAAGAAACACGATAGGTGAATGCGCACCAATATTTAGTTATCTCTCTGAATGTTCATTCGTATTTGTTAGAAATAAGTCATATTTATATATTTCTTGTGAGTTTGTTTTAATTGCTTTATTTTACTATTATAACGTTAATTCATGAGGATAATATACGATATGTGAAATATCAATAAGAAACACATTTGATGTATTACATTCACATGACTTTATCTACCTATTCTGTAACAAACTTATTTTAACAAAAGCCTATTCATCTATTTACTTCATGCTAATCAAATTAAGATTAATAAAAATGTTCTTATTACATATTTATTTATAACCAGAAGAGAAATAAGAGATTACATTAGGCTAAAGGATAGACAAATTTTTAAAAGCTGGTTTTACGTGATTAAAAGTCGGTTCTCTTGGCATGGTCAAACAGTAATAACAGAAAGTCAAACAAAAGAAGAAGGCGTTAAAAATCCCTGTTTGAGAAACGTTTAAAGTATTTTAAAATTGAAACTAATAGCAAGGCATATCTCGGAAATGGTTAGCAAAAAATGTATATAGATCAATTGTGCTTTAACGACATCTACATTTTTTGTGTAGTAACTTTTTCTCTAACTCTTACAGTTTAGTAGTTATGCAAGACGTTCCAGAGGATCTTAGAGACTCTACCCAGAGAAATATGCATTTTATTTGTACCATAAATCTTTGATATACGGTATTTTAATCAATACTTAGAGCCGTTTTTGAGAAGAAAATAATTTGAACATTTTTCCTTGTAAAGGATAGTTTATTTTGGGGGGGGGGCATCTTCTTGAATATCTTCGTGCCGCATCCTTGGAAGATGCTGAATTTAAGTATCTACGAGGGCAGATCGAAAAGCAACGCACAATAACTTTTTTATAAAAAAAAAATTAATAGTTAATAAAACAAAACAAAACAAAACAAAAATCACGAATTAACTTAATGCCGCCGAATTTTCCAACTCCAATCATTCAGTTCCAGGACTCCAAGATATCATTCAACTAAGAGATAGCAGCCACCATCAAATCATCATCATCTTCATACCAGCTTGGATGGCCAAGCTCATAAGGCACGGATTCAATTCCCCCCTGGACTGACTGCCCCGACATGACTTTGTCTAGGTTTCCTCTGTTCTGTCGAGGAGGTCCCAAACACGCCTGCAATGTGTCCCTTCCTAATGTTCGTTCTGTGCCTAACATCAATGCCCATCGACTGTGGTTCCGACGAACTAAAAGAGGGCGTTAAACACGACAAGAAACATCACTTTTATCAAAGAACACCACAATCAAAAGTATTATCAGCTTCAACGTTTCAAGATACGTCCCGTTCCTCAATCATCTCTTCTTCCTAGTGAGTATGAAGAAGAACTTCACATAAAATTCAAGAGATCGTTTGTTTTGCAACATTAATATCTCAACATTTTGGAATTGATAAAATAATGTGAAGTTGCATTCATTGTGTTTTATTATAATTTTCTTCTTCCTCCATTAAGTGTAGTACACCTGTCGACCTGTTCCATTCTCAGTTATACAAATCACTTTATCTTTTTTCTTAATCTTCCTAATTGTCGACATATTTTATGCTTATAATTTAATAACACTTTTGGTATTCGTGTTTGTTCCATCTATAATTTTTACAATATGTTTTTCTCCCCGGGAAGACTAAAATAATGTTTCGGTTTATCTGCTATCTTGGTCTTTCTACATCATTTCGAATAGATATACAAGTAGTGTTTTTCATATTCTGGTTCTCATATTCACGGTTTCCGCAATCTCTCTTTCCTACTTTTTGTCTCAAATTTATTTTTGTATAACAGATAATGCGATGCTTAATATGTTAACTATCTCCCATTTTCTCATTCTCTAAATTGAATTAACTGTGAGTTTAATCTTAATAAATAAAATATTAGAGCTGCTATACTCATGACCAGGTCTTCTTATCAGCCTCGCAGCTGTGACATAGAGACAAGGCGTCTCCAGCCGTAGAATCTATCCTTAGAGCCCTTCTGTCGTAGATTTTTAATGTAGCTAAACGTGAGGTAGAGAAAGTATTGTATTCCTCACCAAAATTTCTGCGCTTAAACCGGAAATACATGTTTTGAAGTCCACTGTTTCAAACTGACCTTTACACCCAACATTTTTTGAAATGTTGGATTATTTCAAAAATGGCTCTTAACATTTTGATTAAAATTTCACATATTAAATATCTGTAATTTTCTGGGAAAAGCATCTAAAGTCCCCTTCATTCTAGAGGACTTTTGCATAGCCGGTAATCCGTAAATAAATGGTGTGTTATTTATGGACGCTCTTTAACTGCTGTGGTTCTCAGCGTCCCATTCTATATTGGGTGTGAAAGATCGCTTAATTTTGCTCAGAGGCCTCTCAATCAGGCTTGAGGTTCTTTTACGTGCCGTAAATCTGCGACACGGGACCAACGGCTTTACTTCCCTTCCGAAGGAAGCCATGCTAAGGATTTTTACACCCGAAAAAATCCATCGTCCTCCGCCGGGTTTGGACCCGCGATCTTGGGTATATGAAGTTAGCATGGTAACCATTACACCACGGAGGGCGACAAATCCGCAAGAGATAGACATTTTTTTGTGGATTTAACCGAGATATTCCTTGTTATTGGTTTCAATGTTAAAATTTTTCTCAAACAGGAACTCGTCATTCATTTCATATCTATATTGTTTTACTCCTGGCCATTCAAATAGAACTAATTTCAATTTCATCGCACAGCGGCAGCTTTCAAAAGAATTCTCTATCGCTTTAGACTTATTTATCTTCTACTTACAAGGAAATAAGTAATAAGACCATTTCTGCTAATGTTTATCTTAATTTATTTATTTAAATTAAAGAATAATCGTTTATAATAATTGTTTGTTTATAGTACAGGTAGAGAAAGTTGTGTGAACGGAGCACATCAGATTCTTTTACCTTCCGGATATTCTTGGTGAGAGACACTGATCCCATCGCGTCCAGAGTTCTAACTGATATCATAGTTTCTGCACAGATATTTAGAAAGTCGCTCATTATATCCTAGGGCACAGTACTGTCCTTAAAGTCGACGGCATTTTAAAGACCGGGAAAGCAAAGATTAAAGCATTCTGTACCTTTTCTCGTTTAAGCGGAAGACATAAATTCACAAGTGTTTTGTGGTACCTAAGTGCATATCTTTGGATTTCACTTAGCATTTCTCCTTTCTTTTACTTCCCTTCTACTTTCGAATAGAAAGATATAAACGCGGGGAGGCGGAGAGCTTTTCTTCTGATTTCTTTTTATATTGCGGTATCCCGTGTTATGAATCGTCGCACTAATGTTCTTATATCTTTTCCCATTAAGAAAGGATGCTGTATTTTATTTCCTTCACATACTCTATAGATCTTCCCTGCTTTTTTATCTGTCCCTCCACATTTTTTTACTCATCTGTTTCTTGCGCTCAACTTCATGCAAGGAAAGAAAGCGAAAGGGAGAGAGCTAGTTTAAAGCAGGGGTGTCAAACTGAAATGGTGTGCGGCCCATAATAGGCTAAACAGGGGAGCGCAACGGGCTGTAGATCAAAACAAATCATTTAAGTAGAATTATCGCATAAATACTTCTTAAATAGAAATTTACATAACTGAAGTTGGAACTTATATAATACATCAAGTGAACTTATGGCAAGTACATGCATTAATTCTGTGAATATGGAATACTGTATGTTCATATTGGCGTATAATGATGATCTACTATTCGAAGCTCACCGTTTTATGGCTACCACGTATTAAAATTAACAAATATCGTACTGTTTGTTCAGTACTCGTCTGCATATCAATTGAAGATCTGGTAGATATACTTGTAGATTTTAAAATTGGGAATACTCACACGCACACACACATAGACAGGGTGGGAAGTGAATAAGCACAAATATTTGTATCAGCGTTTGAGGACGATTTGATGGTTTTTGCAGTTTTTTCGCTATTTTCTAAAGTTATGTTCTTAGGAAAATTTCACGGTGTTTTTAGGATGACTATTATTCCCTATCTCAGATGTTTGGCTGTTTATGTAACAAGTCGCACGGACGATCCTCCTCTGCTAATAACGAACATACTGCTTTTGAGGGCAGAATGAAGTATTAAATGTTATTGTTCAGTTATTTGAAGCGAGCATTGCCTGTTTTAAAATTGGAATAACCACGTAAATAATTGCAGAGGTGCAAGTATGTTGTAGAGTTGAATCAATCGTACCAGGGGCGTCATTTATGTCGGGTCAGGGGATCAATCGTCCCCCTAAGCTGTAAGAAACGATATTATTATTGTTATTATTAATAATATTATTATTTACTCTTACATACATTTCACATTTAATAAATACATTCAGATTTTTATTATGATAAACGCATCGTTAGAGTTTACATGAAAATTAGGTAAACTGCTTCAGAACCAATTCTCTCCCTCATCAATAAACTAAAAATTTTCACCTGAATATTACCCAAATTTGCGTTTCTAGAGATCTGTCTGTATTCTGCATCTTTTAAATTTAGGGGCCAAATGCTACAAAGAATTTAGAAGAATGAATATAATAGTGTAAACGTATTAAACCCATAGTAGATAGCATCTGAGAGTCCTTAAGAATGTCTTTATTTAAAATTCAAACGGATGTTTGAATGTGTTCATGAATTTAAAGTTAGTACCAACGGAATAATCTAATCTAATCTACATCTAATTTTGACGTAAATAGACCCTTAATTTTGTAGACCTCTTTTAACCTTTATCTATGTCACGTTCATTATCACGTGTAGTAATTAGAGGAAGTTTTTTATTCCTCCAAAACTTGAATATAGGCATTTCAACGAAATTGCACATTTTGAGGTCTCTTAAGCATAAAATCACAATTTAAATTTTAAGTAACTGAAATTAGTATTGAAGTTCAGCAACCTCCAAGAATACGACACTTAAAAATTTAAAAAGATCCCTAGCTCCAGACTACCATTTACAAGGAAAAATATATATTTTTATATCGTGGCCTCAAGTGGATTCCTCATTACTGGTAAATGCCGGAGGTGTGGGAGTTTGGCAGGCCTTGAACGTTACCTTCCTTAATTGATTTTACCAATAATTTCATTTCAGATATCACCAGTGTGTTTCATATATTTATAAATAATCAATGAAGTCCTCTTCATTCTGAAAAGTTTTGTACACATTGTATAACTGGAAAGCATCATTCAATATAATGTGTAGATCTCTTAAAGCATGAAGATTTATGCCATATCATTTTCTTATGGCAATAACATGCACTTGTTTGTTATTGATGAGTTAAACTTTCTGATATTTCATACATATTTTAAGTACTAAAAATCTCTATTCTTACAATATGTAATTAAAAAGTGGAATATCAAAACTTATGTTACAGACATTTGAGTTTTAAAGACCTGAATATTGCTTCAGCCGTATTTATCTCCCTTATAACGACAGTGAAATGTTCGTTCTACAATATCGGTAACATGCAACTGACAGAAAATAAAGTTTTGTAGGAATAATTTGAGATGTGAATAAAGTATACTGGGCAGACACAGACATGAGAATGGCACAAAAAATCTTTTAATGCTTTATTTTAATTACTGTCAATACAATACCGGTATACATTTGAAAACAAGAATCGCCAGATATTTATAATTCGATAGATAACATATTTTGCGTGTTACCTTAATTTTTGTGGTCTAAAATAATTGAATAATTGGATAAATAATAGAGAGTATTTTTATATCCAAAAGGTCTAATCCCCTCCACTCCCATTTCATTTGATATTGAGACCGACTTGTTTCCTTTTTTAACCTGCGAGTTTATTAACTGTAGAATCAGCGGGATAATGTTTAAATTGCGTCAATTTCACAAGAAACATTACCAACAATATGTCATTTTTAAAATTGAAAAAAGTTTCCGATCAGAGGGTTAACGGAAATTAGAAATAAAATATGCGATTATTCTCTTGATAAAATTGCTTTTAGGAGCGTTTGGTTCGTTATTACGAAGTTATGCAGAAAACATTCTAAAGTATAGGAGAGAGACATGTAGAGCGTTCAACATCAGAATACTCAATCTGATGCTATGTAACATCGGTTAAAGTATAGACCAATTCAATTATTTCCAGCCAAAGGACAGGTGTATATTCAGTGGTTTATTTAGGTATATTTAGTGTGTATATGCATATTTACCTCCTATACACCATCTAGCACTCTCATCATAGATTAGGACAAAGCTGAATAGAAGTTTTGATATTTTACTTTGGTGCGAAATAGCGGGCCTCATATTTGACACCCCTGGTTTAGTGCACCTTTCTCTGTCGCACAACTTGCAAAGTACCATGGATGCCATTTTTCTACACTATCTCTGTCTCCTTCGCCCACGTGTTTCATTATTGCCTTCCTCTTCACCATGTTTCTCATCTTATACTTTCTTGCTGTAATTCGCGCACGCTTATGTGTGTGTGTGTGTGTGTGTGTGTGTGTGTGTGTGTGTTGCTTCTGGAAAATAATGTACGCAAAAGCTCAGCTAATGTAAAATCGATAGCCTACCATTATAATGGGTTGTGTCTGTACTTATAGGCCTATACCGTAATACATACCTACCTATAAATCATATGTATAAGCGGGGTAGAGCAACTTTTTCCTCCTTTTTGTGTGTGTGTGTATGTTTTGGGGGGAAATACTTTGCGGGGAAATGAAGAAGGGATGGCTGAGGTAAAACGGAAATGTTGGAGAGGGAAACAGTCTGTGTGTGGGTTGAAACAAAAAGTTTCCCGCGTCTATATATAAAAAGGCGCAGCTGTTATGTGGGTTTAATCCTTCTTGCAAACCACCTTCGTAAGTATCCACCCTCAGATACCGATCCTCTCTAAGCTTAGGGATACCTGAAATTTGGTCAACATTTTCAAAAAATTAGCTGTTCTACATGAAAATATTATGAATATTGAGGGACAGCTAACATGAAGTCTGAATCAAGTGTTGGAATGAAATGGTAGGACGCAAGAATTGTATTATGATCTTTGCTCATTGACGTATTGGCCACAATGATTCCCCTCAGGCACTGCTCCGAGTTTTGTGGCTGAGAGCGCACATGTACATTTGCTCAGACGGCTTGGGTTAGCATGATAGAGTTGAGTAATTATTAAAACAAAAGTTACGTAAAATCCTCAAACTTTTAATAAAATTTAATAATAGGTGGGTTCAAAAGTTGGATACCTAGAGGTGGAAACCTAACAGAGGAAGAAATGCTTCATGTTCTAGGGGAGTGAGCCATATTTATGCACGTGGGTGTACGATGAATGTATGAAATTGCTGATATTATTCTCTAATTTGTCGCAAGTCTTACAGCTTAGGGTTAACCAATATTCATCTTCTCAGTAGGAAAAGCCTTACCTATCCAATCCCCAACCGAGACTAGAACTCCAAACTCTGTATGTGAGTCGGACACATTATCCCCACAACTCGGAATGACCTATGTTATTTTGCAGTTAAGCCATTAATGCTCATATATCGTTGCAATTATTTATACCGTTGCTAGAAGCTATTATTCTACAATTGCGTCACAGTGAGCATTCAAAGGTTCCCCTAACATTAAAATCACGGCCAGGAAAGCTCAATGCTTGACCACGAATCCAAGTTCAGATAGCCAAGGCTTCCTAGGGAATAAGCATCCACATTTATGCTATCTCTTTTAAAAGGCAGTTTTTGAAAGTAAATTGTGGGAATAGAAATAGATACTGTCAAGAGTTGAGTATCCGCGTTAAATAGTTTGCTGCGTACATAGTAGGTAGAGAGGGTATTGCATTCCATCCAAAATTTTGATAACAATATTTCACAGAAAGTACACGTTTTGAGGTCCCCTGAAAACATCTTTATGTAGAAGTCAGTGGTGTGTCAGTGTGTTTGTGAACGGCATAACTCAAAAACGAATATTCAGCTAAATACCAAACTTGATCAGCTTCAGCATCTTCCAAGAATGCGACACAAAGATATCAAGATCCACCCCCCCAACTGTCCTTTACATAGAATATTTTTCGCAAGTTTTGATTTTTCCACAAAAAAAGGCTCTTAACGATTTTGATTAAAATATGATATTTTTAAGATACTTTTATGACAAATGAAAAGTATGTCTTGAACATTCTGTGAGCAGTCTCTGAAGATGGCTTTTGCATAACTGGTAAACCATAAGAGATGGACAAAATCTTACTACTCAAAAACTGTAAATCTCTTTAAAAGACATACTTTATGTTCGTTACATCTTTTTTTAAGTTAACAATTTTCGAAGCATTCTGATTATTTGTTTCAGTTTTAAAATTCTTATATTTTTCTCAAACAAAAAGTCATCCGTTTCATAACTCATTTGTTTTGTTCCTGTCATGCAAACAGACCCAAGTTTCATTGTCTTCACGTAGCGACAGCTTTTAAAAGATTTGACTATCGGTGTTCCCTTATTGTCTTTGTGCTTACAACAAAATAAGGTACAGTTGCCCTCCGTGGTTTAATGATTACCATGCTAACTCCATACACCCAAGGTGGCCGGTTCAGACACGGAGGGACGATGGATGTTTTCGGGCTTAAAAATCCTCAGCATGGCTTCCTTCGGAAGGGAAGTAAAAATGTTGGTCCCGTGTCGTAGATTTACGGCACGTAAAACAACCTCAAGCCTGACGAGAGGCCTCTGGTCTTTCACGCCCAATATAGAAAGGGATGCTGAGAACCACAATAGTTAAAGAGCGTCCATAATAAGACTCCCTTTTTTTTTTAAATAAGGAATGAAACCACTTTCACTAAGGTTTGTCTCAATTAACATGAAGCAGATAAAGGATACACTTTTGTAAGAATTTGCTGCCGAATAGGAAGAGAAAGTCATTTGAATGGAACAGATAAGGCTTTTTTAAAATTTGGAATTTAAATGTTTTTCAAAATGCAACAGAACTGGTAAATGCTCACGAAGTCAATAAGCGCATGTAAATTTTCCCGCCAGATCCGCTGAATAGTGACAGGTGGATGGTAACTAAGGAAGTTGAGAGGAAGAAGTTTAATTCGAGGTGGGAGTGAGAGCCAGGAGGGTATGAAATATGTGACGTGCCAAAAATATCTCAGCGCTACCGCGAGTGCAAACGCAGATCAAGTCTCAGATATCATCGTAATGCTAGTATAATTGCACGCGCTAGACCATCCCAGTCAATTAGCCAATTTTACAACCATTGCACCGCATTAAATAATCTGCGCATGCATGAGACATGCGGGTGCTCCGCTCGAGTGCCCTCCCCTACCTAGCCGCTACGGAAATAGGGTCCGCTAATTCAGGAATAAGCAAGCAAGGAATCCAACCAAGCATTGCAAGAATGTATTTGAGACGTAGCACGTATGTGCAATGTACGCCGGTTCCCATGATCGCGCTCGCTAAAGTGTCTTGCTTTGGTGCTTCGTGGCGCAGGGGATGGTGGCTTCGAGCCCCGCCTTGGGCATAGGTGTTTATATGTTTGTGTATATGTATGTGTGTATTGGAGCAGCAACACAGTTGTTTTTCTAACAGTAAAGTATTATAAAAAAAGGAAAATAAAAAAATGTAAATAGAGAAGGTCTTGAATTCCAAACAAAAAATACGATACAAATATTTCACCGGAAATACATGTTTTAGGGTGCTCTAAAGGTAAGCTAGAGTGTGGCGGTCAACTCATGGGAGTGTGGATTTTAAATCCTGGTTATAGAATCAGTGCCCATTCACCATGAAGAAAATGAAGATTAGGCAGCGATCCTTGTCTAGAGAGCCAACTTGCAGGCTGGAGAATGCATGATCTGACCACATCCCCTTCTCGTATCAGTAGTATGATGCCTGCCTCTGCCGTTCGTACGTAGGTGTGAGGCCGGCATTCGGTTCCCAGGCCTTCGCGAGCTGTATCGCCACAGGATTATTATGGTATGTACGAGGGCGGTTCAATAAGTAACGCACAATTACTTTTTACAAAAAATGTCATTGTTGAAAGAACAAAAAAACAAAGAACAAGAACTCACATATGAACTTGCACGATTTACCTGTTTTTGTCATAGTCACCAACATTCTCAACACATTTGTCCCATCGTGATACCAGTTTCAATATGCCCTGTTCGTAGAAGTCCGTTTCCCATTTGCGGATTGCTGATTTCACTTCCGCATCAGTCACAAAGCGTTGGCCGGCCACGAATTTCTTCATGGGACCAAACAGATGAAAGCCCGACGGTGCAAGGTTCGGAACGTATGGCGGATTCTGAGCGCCTCTCAACCAAATTTGGGATTTTCTGACGAACAGCAACAGAAACATAGGGGCGAACATTGTCATGAAGAAGTTTGACATCGCCAGCATTAATGTTGTGGCGTTTGTCGCGAAGGTCAACTTCACCAAAGTTTTAATGTAGGCTACAGCATTCACAGTAGTCCCATGTTCAACAAAGTCCACCAATAAAACACCATGCATATCCCAGAACACTGTCACAAGCACTTTCCTATCAGATTGAGTCACTTTGAAATTTTTTTTTCTCCATGTTTGTGTGCTTTGTTTTGGCCGTGTAGTCATCGCCCGAGTTCGATCCCAAGCGACCGCATGTGGGATTTATGGTGGACAAAGCGGCACAGGGGTGGGTTTTCTCCGGATTATCCGGTTTCCCTCACCATTGCATTTCACCGGGGCTGCATCTTCATTCCATGTATCATCGACTGCGGTGCTATTTGTAGTATAAGCGGGTGTTCAACACTATAAAAAAAACCACGACTATCAGCACCATAGGAAATGTTGCACTGTTTCGATAAGGTTCGCAGTTGCACACGACGGTCATTCAAAATTTCCGTCTCAATGCCTCTGGCATTCTACGGAATTGCAGAGTTATCGGCCTCCCGGAACATGGCGAATCACTAAGGTTCACATGACCCTCTTGGAAGAATGGACACTACTTGGAGACATTACCACGATCCACACAATTATCCCCATATACGCCACGCATGCCTCTGTGAATTTCACTCGGTTTATGCCCTGTGGCCCACAAATGTTGAACCACACCTCACTGCTCTTCACACGATGTCAACAATAGCATGCGCGCCATCTTTGTTACGAAGTTCAGGCTTGCCTTGCTAGAGTTGACATCGTTACTTTTCGATCCGTCCTCATATTTAACATTTGTTTAACATGAGAAAGTAAGAACAAAATAAGGTCCTCTTACGTCCCTGTGACCTGCAAGTGAAAATTGCGTACTGAATCGCTACCTCCCAACTATATTCGTGTAGAAGACTAGTTTGTGAGCTATGCATGTCGATAAAATAGCATAACTGATTAGTTAAATTATTTAGTATGAGCTGATTCTGATAATCGCCGACTTGCAACAAAATTCCTTTCTAGATCTTCTGGCTAAGTTACAGGACGGAGTGGTGCCGCGTCTGTCTCGTATTCGGAAGGTCCCATATTCGATGCTGGGCGACAATCCACTCTGACGAATGTTTTTTATGTGCTTTCGCCGAGTTGTTAGGCGAATTCTGGGGTGGTTTCTCTTCTACCGCATTTTCCTTGTTCATTTCCTGTACTTCATTTCCATATTTGTCATGTGCTTCATGTTGTAGGACCAGGGTACAATGTTTGAGGTTTCTTCCCTTGCGAAGTTGAGGAATTTGTCACTTACGATCCACCTCTGAATAGGCCCTCACAGGGGACACTGAAGGTGGCTTGTGGGTAAGCCCAAAGGAATTTGAAACATAGGAACTTTGTCCATTCTTACGCCAGTCGTCATCCGAAAATGCTCACTCTTCGAGTCTATCGCCTCATCTCTCCCATAGGTCACAGTAGAAGCATAATGGGTTTCGATGTGATGCTCTGCCCTTTTTGTTTCCTTCCTCCTGACTATGTATATGATATAGTACGAATATCGTAATATCTACAATGAAAATAAGATGTTATACTACAGACAATGAAGTAGTCCGTAGTAAAAAGTTTGTTTTTTTAGAATAATAACTAAGTAGCTCTGTATTCAACAATAATAACCCGATTGAAGTTATATTATATTGAAAATCACCATCTCCTAATCAAGTTTCACTGTGTGGAGAAGTTGTAGCAAAGCTTATCACTAAGGATAGCACGACGGAGTGAACATGAGAAGCGTGGAAGAAAATAGCGAGTATAAGTGTTTTTGCTCGCATTAGTTTTCCGTTTTTACTTTCTCTCACAGGTACTAAGAGCGTGTATGATAGCTAGAGAAGGTACTGCACTTCACCAAAAAATTAGAAACTGAGATTTTGCTTAAAATACTGTTTCGATGTCCTCTGTATCCAAAAAGAGACTTGTATGTCTGTCTACGTTGTGTGTATGTGTGTGTGTGTGTGTGTGTGTGTTTTTTTTTTGTGACCAGTATAACTCAAAACCGAAAAGTCCTTTACGACATGAAGCAGTGTAAATTCCCCAACTGTAAACTACCCTTGTATAGAAAGAATTTTTTAAAATTCTCATATTCTCAAAATAGGTCTAAGGATGCTTTTTAAAATATCTTATATGAAAGATATTCACGTAAGAAATAAACTTCCTGGGAATAAGCAGGAAGTCACCTTCATTTTATATGAATTTTGCTTTACTGGTTTACCGTAAGAGATAGACAAAAACTTAACACACAATTTATATCACATACAGTTTTTTGTAGAGCTAACCAATTCAGAGATATTCTCTATTATTGGTTTCAATTTTAAAATACTTAAAATTTTCTCAAACAGGAAGCCCTCCCCCGCTTCATGACTTTTGTTTTACTCCTGGTCATAATGTCAATCATAGCTTTTAAAAGATTTGATTGTTGCTTTAGCCTTATGCATTCTCTTATTTCCCTTCTACTTGGAAGAAACTAAGTAATATGACCATTTCTTGTAATGTTATCCTGATTAGCATGAAGTAGATGAAAGAATAACATTTTGTAAGAATAGTTTGTTTGCACAACAAATAGTAAAAGTTTTGTGGATGGAGCACATCAGATTTTTCTGGGAGGTATCTACTTTTGTTATATATAACATCAGACTTGTGTAATATTTCCAGCTTCATTATTTTCTATGCAGTTCAATCTTAAATCTTATTTTCATAGTTTCTACAGGAGCAGACAAGTTCTCTTTTTTGTTATTGAATATTTTCCTTGTATGTCAAGTTCCCCAACCTCAGTTACCAGAATTAAACAGTTTTATACCCGGAAATAAGGTAGAAATCAACGTAACAGAATGTTTTAGGCTCTTTTACCAGAGGATGACCTCGGACTCAAATGTCCGCCGTTAGCCTTCCGGTTTAGTCAGCAGCTTCCGGGGCACGCCCTTTACCAAGCTTGTCGTTAACACATGGAGTGTAGATATTGTGAGGCAGATACAACAGGCGTCACTGAGGCATGTAAACAGAAGGGTGGTTCGATTGGCTGCCAAGGAACTCTTCACTTCATTGAACCCGGTCACAAAAACAACGTTTCCTCCGATGTCAACATGGCAACAGCGGAAATCCTCACGGTAAATTTACTATCAACGTCTTAAGAATTCACATGATTTTACGCTTCGTTGTATATAGGTTGCTCTAGGCTGTTCAGTGTTTTTTTCTTTCGCTTTCGGCGCTGTTGACTGCTCATGGTCTCACGGGTCATTAATCTTTTAATAAAGAGCGTAGGAATCTGTTTATCGCTAAATGATATAAATAAAATAAGAACGGGAGAAGCAAAACTATATAAAAAAAAATCTGATGTATACGTTCACATGACTTTCCCTATATCCCTGCAACAAATTATTCTTAAAAAGCTTGTATTTCTATTTACTTTAAGCTAATCAGAAAAAAATAGCAGAAATAGTCTTATTACTTGCTTCCTTGTAAGTAGAAGCGAAATAAGGGACTACCATAGGTTAAAGTGATAGTCAAAAGCTAGTTGCTATGTCAATGAAGTTCCTTTGTTTATGTGGATCGGAGTTGATGAGAAAAATATAAGTTTTTTATAGCAGAAACCAAAAATAAGGAATGTCTCAAAAACAACGAACTCCACGAAAAAAATGTATATAACATAAATTGTGTGCTTTAACCTGCTCTACATTTTTTGTGTGGTAAGTTTTTGTCCATCTCTTACGATTTAGCAGTTAAACAAAATTCCGTAAAATTCATCCATAATAAACTACTCTTCAGAGGCTATTCCTAGAAAATTCAAGATATAAATTTTATTTATCAGGTAAATATCTTTAATATACAAAATTTTAATCAAAATCATTAGAGCCATTTTTGAGAAAATCAAAATTTTCTAAAAAACTTCCATGTAAAGGGTAGTTGGGGGTGAGGAGATTTTTCTCAAAATCTTCGTGTCGCATCCCTGGAAGATACTAAACTTAAATACCAAGTTTGGTATTTTACCGACTTTTCGTTTTTGAGTTATCGAGTTCATAGACACACGGACACACGGAAACAACAACGGTCTCACACACACACACACACACACACACACACACACACACACATACACACACACGCGGACCTTTTTGTGAAAATACTTTTTTTGGATATTGGGGACCCTAAAACATATATTTCCGGTGAAATCTCAGTATCGCATTTTTGGGTGAAGTGCAATACCTTCTCTATACACTATGTACATAGTGCGTATAGAGAAAGTAAAAATTCTGATGTGTTACATTCACATGACTTTCTCTAGCTGTTCTACAAACAATATTCTTACTAAGGAGTATTCTTTTATCTGCATCATGCTGATCGAGTTAAACCTGAGCTTCCTTCTAAGCATAAGGGAAGTGAGGAAATGCACTAGAATAAGGCGATGGAAAAACTTTTAAAACCTAGCCATTATGTGAACAACAGAAATTCGACTCGTTTTGTATCGCCAGCAGGAGATCCCGTTTGAATAAAAGTTAAGTAGTTTAAAACTGAAACCAATAACAAGGAATACGTCAACTCTACAACAAAAAGTATGACATAGCTACCTAAATTATGAGTTTTTACGAGATCTACATTTTTTGGTAGAGTAAATTTTGTCTATTTCTATTGGTTTACCAGTTAAAAATTCAGCAAAATTCATCCAGACTGAACTATTCCCAAAAAATTCAAAATATATATTTTATTTCTGGAGTAAGTATATTTAATATAAGGCATTTTAATTAAAATCGGGAGAATTTTCTTGTCGTGTTCCTGAAGACACTAAACTTAATTATTAAGTTTGGTATTTAACTATATTTTCGTTTTTGAGTTGTGCTGTCCACAGGCTTACAGACATAGGCATAGGCACAGGCACAGGCACACACAAATACCCTTTTATAAAAATGTTTTGTTTTCTTAGGGAGGTCTTAAAACATATCCCGGTGGGTGGAATAAAATACTCTATCTACTATGTACGTTGTACATATGCACTACAGAAAGTAAGAAAATCAATTCTGATTACCTTTGCAGCCTTATGCTGGAATTACATGTAAAAAATCTATGTCAAAGTTATATTTCAAATAATATTAATAAAATATAATAAAGGCTAACTTTTGTAAAATATATTAGAATACATAAAACATTTGATCATAGCTGAAGAACATCTATTTGAAATAAACAGTTACGAATTAAGTTTTGCATCATAACATATGCTAAAGAAACTAAATGTAAATGTCCACATTGTATTATGAGAAACTAGCTAGCAATATAGGTATTATAAATCCTATAAAATAAGAGATTGCAGGTTCAAACGTGGTGGAGGGTGATGAATGTTTTCGGAATCAAAAATTCTTAACATGATTTCCTTCAGAAGGGGAGTAAAGCCGGCGGTCCCGTGCAATAATTATTTACAGGTAAAAGAGTCCTATATCTTGAAAGAAGAAGTTTCTGGACAAAATTCCATTTCGCGTCTACAAGTCGTGATTTCGTCCTTCATTGCCATCTGTGGGCGAGAGTTCATCCCTCGTCACCATGGCGCACAGTGGCGAACTCAGAAATTACAAAATTCAAACCCGATCACGGAAATATCGTAACAATGTCCTATGCTCCACTTATACTTATACTCTTGAAAAAGCGCTATTAAATGTATATTCAGAAGTGCTTGTTTCTATGATTGAAAGTGCGATTTCGTCATATCTTCAAAAAATGAAATACTCCTATCTCAATGCAATAACCTAAAGTATACCGAGCATCATTTTTTCGGCAAATACTGACTCCACTATGATATCCAACGCAGTGCAGTCTTCCTGGACAGTACCTGCGTCTGCAATTGTTTGCTTTCTCTAGCGTGTGGTAAAATACACATAGAACTTTTCTAACAATCTTTTTTTTCTTCTTTTTTCTGACTCAGGGGATCAAAAAACATGAATTTCTGGTAAAATGTTGTATGTATAGAGTTTTTGGGAGGAATGCAATACTTTCTCAATATATTATGTAAACATAGTACTGTAGAGAAAGTAAAATGCAACAAATAATCCAAACCTCATCAGCTTTATCAGCTTAACAGTTGATTTAGGTGGCAAACAAATCAAACATGGGGGGATCGATGACTCACATCCAAGCTATTCTCTTTATAATTCATATAGAGGTTTACAATAAAAAGGGGTTTAACTTTTCATGTTACATTTCGATACATTTTTGTTTTAATAATCTCAAATTGAGTAGTTTGGAATTTGTTACTAGTACACAATATGAATGCGTTCGGTGGAAAGAGGAACTAAAATAGTTACGGAGCAATAGACGGTGTAGTAGTTTTCATTGGTAATTGGTCATTCCGTCCTTCTGCTTTCCCCTCACTCCCCTCGGATGCCATATTCTGAGGATGTCAACAGCACCCCTCTGCGACTGCATTCATAATGCTCGAGAGTACCTACATAAGGGATACTATAAACAAAACTCAGCAATCTCATCCTTCTCGTTCATTTTATTAATCGTGCATACATCTTAAATATAGCTAGATAATTTTAATCGAAGTAATTACACATTTTGGAGAAACTACATTTTTGGATTAAATATTTGATGCTTTCTCGGAATTCATTATTAGAGACGTCTTCACGGGATAGCAACCAAGTTATTGGAATCGGAGAAAACTGGAGTAAATAACGAATATTTATAGATTGAAGGTGGATGTGTTCAGGCCCAACCAATCAGACATGACTTCCGATTTTTGCACAAAATATAACGTAACGAAAACTATTATTCTTAAATGATACTCTTGAGGTAAGTACAATTTAAGAAAATCTCCGTGAATGATCGAGATAATGGACTTAAAATCTATTTTGGGTGTTTCCTAATCAGTCGACTTTGAGGTTTCCTAGTCACACACACACACTTTTTTTTCCCCCAAAAAATGACTTTACTGGAAGAACGAGGCTTCAGATGAACTGAATGTGTTTTCGGCAATACTCCAATATAGAATATCTAAGTGAAATACAATACTTCCGTACAATGTGCCAATGACCCCTTGTAAACTAGAAGCAGCGCGTCTGTTTTCAAATTCTAGCGTTACTTGAGGATCCTGTATTTGTTTATAGCCTTCCTATCAAATAACCGACATTGTGTGGTTACTGATGGGACCATACATTACTGTAGCGTGCTTAGTGGCGTGCAGTATACATTTCTGGAGAAAATTTATCGGTTTTTCGTTGTCTCCTAAAGCGTTTTCTGGTTCGTTTTTTTATAGTCTTCGCGCCGTTCCAAACACCCCATCCCATCTCCCTCAATCCGTACACATTCTTGGTCGAAAAGTAAATTGTGTCACCAAGGTTGGCAAGAGACTTTAGAGAAAATAATGCGTGCACCTTCACAGAAGTCTGAATGTTTTTTTTTTCTTTGAGCTCATCCTGCGGCACTAGAAGCTTAGCCATATATCTCGGGAGCATGAGAATTCGTGAGGCAAGTTTAAAACGAAAAGAAAGCAGTGGAAAGTACGTGGAGCTGGGGAACGGGACCAGAAAGGGTAGAGGAAAAAGAAAAGAAATTAGCTCCCGTGAATAATTAAAGCAAGCTGTAATGTGTTTTCTCTGGCAGAGGCTCTCGTCTTTCTTCTCTTTTCGTTCATACGTGTCCTAGGGACTCTTTGTGTTGCATCCAGGAATCGTTTGCATGATTAGAAAGCAACCCAGAAACTACATATATGCCAAAAATCCAGAGTGTTGAATTCACATGACCTTATCTACTCACTCTTCTACAACTCATCTTATAAAAGTTTGTACTCTTCAATTCTTTTCCTATTTTTAATTTCTCCATTTATACAGCACCTTTAACTGATGGTCATATCGGCAGGAGTTTCCTTTGGAACACACTTCTGTCTATCCTAGTGGTGTTAACTCGTGTACTCGTTGGGTTTCTATTTGTCTTTAATTTTAATCGTTGTATCATATACGCATTCACACTCACGGTCATACCTTTGAAGAGTAAAGGAAATAATCTGACCTAGAGAAACATCCCGAATCCCATCCGGAACCAAATCCGGGACCCCTTGCACAGCAAACTTATTTCAAGAGTTGGTAGAGAAAGTAATGTGATCATTTTTGTTTCTTTCAGCTCTACCGACTCAGCTACGGGACAGCAACTTCAGTTCCTTAATCATTTACTTGTATTTCGTTGTATGTATGTGAGGAGTACAGTAATCTAAAGCGAAAGTCAAACCTTTTAAAGTCGGTCGCCTATGTATTGCCGTTTCATTTTGATATCTTCGCATAATAATGAAAAAGAAAGAAAGAAAGAAAAAATACTTTATCTGCATTCACATTATTTTCTCTATCTATTCTTAAAACAGCTTATTCCCTTATCTACTTTACGATAATCGAGATAAATATTTGCAGAAGTGCGTTTATTACTTTTTTATTGTAAATGCAACGGGAATAAAGAATAGGTGCTGTTATTTTTTAAGTGATAGTCAAATCAGCAAAGAGCTGGACGCTGTATGATGATTTTGAAATTCCGTTCTCTTTGCATGACTAGTAGATTAATATTGACCTCCAAATTGAGAAAAATATGAGTACTGAACATTTTAAATCAATAAGAAGGAATATCTGGAAATGTTTAAATCCATAGAAAAAATATTAATTTGTTATAAAAATATAATTTATTAATTTGTTTTGACAAATCTACAATTTTTGTGCGGTAAGTTTTGTCTTATTTCTTACTATTTACCAAATATGCAAAAGTAATGCAGAATAAAGAGGACTTCAGGACTCTTCCCAGAAAATTTAAGACAAATATTTCATTGGCATATAAGTGTTTTAAAGATATGTTATTTTAATCAAAATAATTACAGCCACTTCTGAAAAACTCAAAATTTTCATGTCAAGATGGTTGAGCTCGATTTTCTTCAAAATTTGCGTGTTGCATCCTTTTAAGATATTAAATTTAAATATCAAGTTGGTATTTAAACAACTGTTGTTTTGAGTTATGCTATTAACACACACACACAGGCTTCTTTCTAAAATTGCAGTATTTGGATTAAAGGGCTTCAAAACATATATTTCCGGCGAAAACTTTACATCAAATTTTTGGGTACATTACAACACCGTCTCTATCTACAATGCACATGTACGGCGTAGAGCAATTTAAAAAAGAATTGCTGTTGCAAAAACTGAAAATTCAAACCCATAACAAATAATATCTCAAAATGGTAACACCACTAATAATTATATTTTACATAATTTGTGTATTCCAACAGATCGACGAGATTCTCTTACTAACGTACAAAAGTGGTTAAGAATAAACAGGGTTTCACAAAATTCAAAGATGTACCATTTCAGTTTTCATGAAAATTCCTTCAACAAGTTGTTATTTAATCAAAATCGTAAAAGACATTTTTAGAAAACCAAAAATAAAGAACAATTGGCCATCTAACGAAGTTTCAGGTAGAAGGACGTTGCTTCAAATCGTCATATAGTACGATTTCGTTGTTTTTGTCGTATGTATTTAACCCTTTTGGTTTCAAATTTATTTTCTAGAAAATTAATTTGTTATTCCAGAGCGCCTCAAGACATGTATTTCCGGTGAAATCTCGAAATCGAATCTTTAAGTGTAGTATAATACTCACTTCCTCTAGTACTTACTGTAAGCACCTACGTAGTATAAAAAGCGAAAATACGAATAGGACAATTACTGTAGAAGGTGCTGATTACATAAAAAAAAGAAACCCTTACGTCTCTGTAACAAATTATTGTTAATAAGCTTAGTCTTCTATATCATGCTAAAACATTACTTAGTTCCTTATAAGATAAGGGAAATAAGGGAATACTCTAGGATAAACCTACAGCCAATTTTTTTGCTATGTGATTGAAGTACCTTTGTTGTATGGAAAGGAATTGACAAATTCCGTATGGGAAAAGTATAATCATTTTAAAACTAAAAGTAATAACAAGGAATATCTCACTCCACGGTCCACTCCACGAAAATAACTTTGTGTTTTAATGACCTCAACATTTTTTTCTGTGGTGAGTTTTTGTCTATTTCTTACGGTTTACCAGTTATGCAAAATTCCGCAAAATTCATCCAGAACAAACATATCTTCAAAGGCTATTCCCATAAACTTTAAGATATACATTTTATTTGTCATTAAAATACCTTAAATATGAGGGATGATAGTAAAAATCGTTAGAGCCATTTTTGAGAACATATATATTTGCTTTTTTTTTTTTTTTTTTTTTTTTTTTTTTTTTTTTTTTTTTTTGTATTTGTAAGGGATAGTCGGGGTGGTTTGGTTTTTATCGGTCTTTTCGATTTTAAAATATGCTGCTCCCTCCCCCATATACACAGACAGTCATACGGACATTTTTCTAAAAATCTTTTGTTTTGGATTTTGGGGATCTCAAAATATATATTTTCGGTGAAATTTCGGTATCGAAATTTTGGGTGTAATAGAATTACCCTCTCTATACACTATGTTCATGGTGCGCGTAGAGAAAGTAATTAAAAGAGCTAATCTGCTGTGGAAAGTGCTGTGATTTCCTCAGTTCAGGAGTGTGCCAGCAGTATGCAATTCACCATAGTATTGAGGAGAAACTATGATAGGGGCTGAATAAAGTGATAGTATAGTAACTTGATGCTATGCCCTTCGCCCAGTGAGGTGCCTATCTCGTTCCCCCTTCAGCTCAGAGGTTTGATGTTGACTATGTACGAGGACTGCGACAGAGACAAGTCGAGCTGAAACAGCCTGGCTTAAAGGGAAGATTTAACCTCCTTTGCATTGAAATTGTATTATATATTTATCTTGTTGTCTTTGTTATTTGGTTTAAGGTATTGCACTTGTCAATTACTTATGTTGATATAACGTTCACTGAAAGAATTTAATTACATACTTCGTTGTAGTTAAAACAGGAACCAGGCGACCGAAGCGATAGTTGAATATTTAAAAGCGGGTCCCTGTATCTGGCCTGGAAATCCCACATCGTTTACGTGATATCGCGACCACTGAAGGAAGTGATTGAAAAGTATTGAAAAGTTTAAGCCAAAAACAATCAATATCTCTAAAATGATTGGCAACGTAACGTGTATTTTGAAGTAAAGTGTATGTTTTAACCCTTTGTTGCCTGTCGGTACCTTGTTTTAAGCGTAACTATACACATACGGTTGTACTCCAGGATTAATTTCATGTTATACTAACCTTCAACCATAAACAGCAAGTAATCAAGACTGTTTTATACTGTAAAAATATATACAATTTTTGCCCTAAAATTGAAGTGATTTGTTTAAATAAATAAAAGAGTAAAATCGACATAACTCCAGTCAAATGTAACCCCATTAATTTCCAAGTATTACACCGATTATTTTACTTGGGTTCTCCCCGTCATTTACCTCAATCACTGGGATTTGAATTGCAACATTTGGCTTTGAATGGATGGCCAGTCCATTATCTATCACCTAGCACTCATGGCAATTTAAACTACTTTTTAGTAGTGCCTTTGGTAGCACTATGAAAACTAGTTTAGAAGAATTTAAACTTTTAATTGGGAAGAGAAAAATTAATATAAGATCCACATATATATTCATTTCTATTTTCTCTATTATTTTATATAAAATTTCATAGGTTTATTTCCATATATTTTTAATAGAACTCCAGTTATAAACTTGAATTAAAGGAAAAACGGCGTATGCAATATACTAATGCAGGCAACTAAGGGTTAAACATCATTAAATTTGTTGTGCTGTGACTTTTCCACCATCTTGTAGCTTACCGGATATACAAAGGTATACTCAATTATTTCGAATGGAGAGAATTTCACACATCTTTTACAAAAAAATTTGATGTATTCCATTCACATGACTTTCTCCATATCCCTGCAACAAATAATTCTTAAAAAGCTGATACTTCTATTTACTTTATGTTATGTTACTTATGTTATAGTCTAATTACTCGCTTCCTTGTAAGTAGAAGCGAAATAAAGGACAACCGTAGGTTAAAGTGATAGTCAAAAGCTGGTTGCTATGTCAATGAAGTTCCTTTGTTTATATGGATAGGAGTTGACAAGTTCCTGTATGAGAAAAGTATGTTTTTCATAGCAGAAACCAAAAATAAGGAATGTCTAAAAAACGACAAACTCCACGAAAAAAATGTATATAACATAAATTGTGTGTTTTAATGTGCTCTATATTTTTTGTGTAGTAAGTTTTTGTCCATCTATACGGTTTAGCAATTATTCAAAATTTAGTAAAATTCGTCCAGAATAAACTACTCTTCAGAGGCTATTCCCACAAAATTCAAGATATACATTTCATTTGTCAGGTAAATATGTTTAATATACGAAATTTTAATCAAAATCGTTAGAGCCATTTTTGAGAAAATTAAAATTTTCAAAAAAATTTCCATGTAAAGGGTAGTTGGGATGGGGGAATTTTTCTGAAAATCTTCGTGTCACATCCCTGGAAAATACTAAAGTTAAGTACCAAGTTTGGTATTTTACCGACTTTTCGTTTTTGAGTTATCGTGTTCACAGACGCACGGACACACACACACACAAACACTCACACACACGGACCTTTTTGTGAAAATGCTTTTTTTGGATAATGGGGACCCTAAAACATATATTTCCGGTGAAATCTCGGTATCGAATTTTTGGGTGGAGTGCAATACCTTCTCTACACACTATGTATATAGTGCGTATGAAGAAAGTAAAAATCAGTATAGGGATTATAATTGTGAATGTAAATATTTTTAACAGCTTGACTATATGGTACTTTTATCAAAATATAAACTTCTATTTTTGCGAAAATCAAAATAATGAACATTTTCGAAGTAAAGAGTAGTTCCGGGGAATTTTGCGGAAAATCTTTATGGTGGGTAGGTAATGAATTCGAGCACAAATTTAGTATATGTATCCAATATTTTGTCTGTGAGTTACACTCTTCACATCGTACACATTTTCTTAAAAATGCATATGCGTCCCTCGAATGGGAGCCATTGTGAAGCGCTGATTTTCGTTTATGTCGTTACACATTATATCGTTCTCTTATTTGCCGGCAGCTGTTATCGGTTGGTAGAGGCAATGAACTCTCTCAGGACGCTATCAGGGTTAATGGTGAACAATCTGGTGTTGTGGAATATGAGTAGGTCCTCTTAAAAATCTCACCTGTTCTATTCACATGACTTTCTCTACCCCTCAGTAACAAATTATTATTAATAAGCTCATTCTTCTATCTACTTCATGCTAATCGAAATAAACGTTAGCAGAAACGGTCTTATTACTTAGTTCCTTATAGGTAGAAGGGAAATAAATGGATACACTAGTCTAAACCGGCAATCAAATGTTTTAAAATGAGGTTGCTATGGTATAGAAATCTGATTCTTTGCGTGGTCAGGTGTTGTCAAGTTCCGTATGAGAAAAGTATTAAGATTTTAAAATTGAAATCAATAACAAGGAATATCTTAAAAACGGCCAACTCCAGGAAAAAAAAAATTCATAAAACATAAATTGTGTGTTTTAACAAGCTCTACATTTTTTTCTAATACGTTTTTGTCTATCTCTTACAGTTTACCAGTTATGCAACATTCCGCAAGATACATTCAGCATAAAGATGTCTTCAGAGGCTATTCCCAGAAAATTCAAGATATACATTTTATTTGT
Source organism: Hymenopus coronatus (assembly GCA_030762935.1). Taxonomy (NCBI): domain Eukaryota; kingdom Metazoa; phylum Arthropoda; class Insecta; order Mantodea; family Hymenopodidae; genus Hymenopus; species Hymenopus coronatus. Next base: position 102,153,121 of record CM060894.1, on the reverse strand, counting down.
CATGTAAATATCTTTAATATACGATATTTTAATCAAAATTGTTAGAGCCATTTTTGATAAAATGTAAATCTTCAAACATTTGTCCATGTAAAGGTTAGTTGGGGCTGGGGGAATTGTCTTGAAAATCTTCGTGTCGCATCCTTGGAATATGTTGAGCTTATGGTTGAGCTAGTTTGGTATTTAATGACCCCCCCCCCACTCACAGACCAATTGACTTTTGAGAAAATCAAGATTTTAGAAAATTTTACTTGTAAAGTGTAGTTGGGACGGGACGATTTTCTTGAAAATCTTCGTGTCGCTTCCTTGGAAGATTCTGAACTTAAATACAAAGTTTGGTACTTAACGGAGTTTTCGTTTTTGAGCTATGCTGTCTACAGACCACACACATGTACACACAGGCAGATATTTTTTTAGAAATGCTTTTATTTGATTCAGAAGGTCCCAAAATATGTATTTCCGGTGAAATCTCGGTATCGAATTTTTGGGTGAAATACTGTAACTTCTCTATCCACTATGCACTTTGTACATGCGGGCTAGAGAAAGTAATAAAAAAGATATTTATATATTACTGAATTTTTTGTCTAAAATAACTCGGTTTTATTTTAGCCAAATTAATAACGAGCCACTAGTGCTCCAATGTATATGCGATTTCAATGAACTATATCGTTATCTCGGACGGATAGTATTGATTTTCTCTCGAATTCAACTTTAAATAAGTGGAAGACAATTTCTATTCCACTTAAAATATTCGTACGTGTTCACATCGACGCGTAACAATAACTATGTACTTCGTATCTATGGGTACCTTACCTGGGAAGTACATAATTTCTGGCTAGCATTTTTATATTTCTAACCTAAAAATGAAGAGCATATGTTGCCATGAAACAAAAAATCACACAGAGAGAACCAAAACAAATTTAATTAAAGGAATACACAAAATATTTAGCCATGCTCCTAGATTTTTTTGATTCGTGTACAAAACAAAAGAACATATAAAATCAATAAATCAACACAAAATGAATGCCAATTTTAAACATAGGATTACAAAACGACAAAAATAAACGAAAACAAAGCTTAGGAACATAATATTGTTTAAACCTGAAAGCTTGTATTTGTGGTATATATCGATCTTGATGGGATACGGTATTTCCTATTCCTACTAGATATAGTAAAAATTGGAAATTCAACCAGAGCTTCTATTAATCTTTTCTCTGTTATTCTGTATTTTCCCATGTCTTTAATGTTCCTCACATATTTATGATCTTACAAACATAACTTACTTTATTTTTCTTTTCAGGTAAGCGTCTTCCTTAGTATGTGGGGCGTCACAACACATATAGTTCTTTATTGTGAGTACACATTTTTTCATTCCTTCTTGCTTAAGGTCATTGAGTACCTTTTAAAAAGAAAAAAACTTTGCTTAACTACAGTGATTGTAGAACCTAATTATAACACTCATCTTAAATGTAGTTCTTAACAGTAAAAGCTCTGTGTCTCCTTGCACCCTTGCGTATTTATTTATAGCAGTATGCGCAGTGTAGGGGTGATTCCTACCTCACACTGGGTATGTTACAATATACTAAATGGTGCCATACGAGAAGAACTCAGTATATTCGCGATACAAAATAAGTTCAATGAATATAAGCACAATTGATACATACATGCTAATAAAATGGGTGATTGCAGGATACCAGAGTAGGCCATTTATTATAATCCTCAAGGGAAATGCAGTACAGGACGCCTGAGAATGAGATGGTCAGTTTTGCCGGAACAGGCTGTTGAGCCTAATCCTTAAAGTTGAGAGAGAGAGAGAGAGAGAGAGAGTGGGAGGGAGAGAAGATGATGCTAGAGAATTAAGCAATGTCATCAGTGCACCACTTTTAAGGGACCACTGGAATTTAAAATTTGACAGCAATCGGCCAAAAAATCGAAAGTTCCTTTTATGTTACTATGTTATGTTGCTTTAGGAATAGGTATATAGAATATCAATATTAAACTACCTTACTCTTGTTGTGCCTTCTACAGTCATTTAAAGGTGACACAGTACCCAGTTATTGTTTAAATACAACTAAAAAAGTGCAGCAATATCGATTGAAATATAACAAAAGGCAAAATTATTCTAACACAGTTATCTTTCAAAAAATATATACTTAGAATTTTAGAGATTATGTTAGAGTTTAACATTTTTAAGTTTTTTAAAATGTTATTAATTCAGTAATCACAGCTATTAAACTATCCTCTTTAGAGTAGTTTTGTATGGTTTAAAGTTCCAATTCAGGAGGTGTCAACCAATTTTCTGAAATATTGAGGCTCTTGCAACATTTTGATTATGCACAACATATTTAAATAATACAATTTGTGACATACTTATTATATTCAAAATATTTGCTCAATGAATGAAATTTGGTATTTATATGAACATAGTAATGCAATCGCAGTAAAATTATATAATATAGCAAAATCCATATAAAAATATATAAATGTGAAATGTCATTCCCTATGTTCCTTAACTTAAACATTTGGTAACAATTTGGAGAAAATATTCAATTTTCATACGAATTTTTTGGTCGTATATTTTTTAGCATGAGGTGATAGTTTATGGTTAGTTACATCAAAATGCTTCTGGAATTACCCCAAAGCAATTTTAAGGTGACAACTTTAGTGAATGCGTTTATGATACACTAAATGATGCTTACCTGCATTCATTTCACTGTAAGTAAATTTATGCATATTTTACTTCCTCAAGGTGGTCATTAGACGGCTCAGGCATTTCATCTCTATCTGCATTTGGGAAGTCGTGGGATCGATTCCCGCAAACGACCTTTCTGATCTATGTTTTCTTCGGGGTTTTCCCGGGTCACTAGGCAACTGTTGAGGAGGTTTCTTCATTCCCCCGAAGTTCCTGTGCCTTTATTTCATCTCCATTCCATCCAACCGGGCTCTTTCAGAGTTGTAAGAATCGGCGAGGACTGCGGTGGTGGCGCCTATCCGTGGCGGTGCTGCGCTCTGGAAATGCAGCTCACTGTGACAGGATGGCGTTGCAAGTTGTCTGTAGACCCAGGAAGTTTGGTCAGACATGGGGCAGGGTCTCCTAGCGCTCCCGTGTCGGGGTGAAGAACTGTTTGGAACATGTCAGGCACCTTTCACGACGGCTCTTCCTCCGGTGTCCGATTTTGGCCACCTTTAAAATTACTCTTATCTAATCCTATCCTCTTGCAGACTGACATACATTAAGCCGTTGGCTGCAGTGTGAAATCTTCTCCGACATCACACACGCAAACATACGCGTGCATACACGGACGGTACTTCGACAAAATATTTGTAAACACTGCTGAAATATACATAATATTTCTACCGAGTATGTACATGACCCATTAGTACTCATTTAACAAAAAAAGCCCCTGTTAATAGTTCTTTTGACTTAGTGGTAATGAGATGAAAATGTATGTAACAGACACGAAGTGACCGAGGTGATATAATATTTTTACTCATACCAACTCTTTATAGGACACTCCGCTTTTATGTGCCTGGGATGAGGAGGGGGGGGATCGCTGGGATCTGGGATAAAATAAACCGGATATGGATGTTGCTGATTGCTGTCCGGCTTAATTACTGTGAAAAAAATGAGTGCGGTTGGGTATGGGGTAATTTATATCTGCTGACTGTGAGGCAATCCTATGCACTGCCATTGTTTGCGATTGGATAGAACAATTCACTCGACTTCGAATTCGTAGTTTGTACCAGCAAATTCTTACGAGTGTTTACTGTTGATGAGTTTTTAGTTTTTGTAAGAGGAAATAATGATTATATTCTAATGATTAGAAATAAAGTGCGTCTGAATTAGGATCTGACGCACTTTTAAATCATTGTGGTGCTTTAAGTTATTTTTGTACAAGCAACTACTTCCCGAGTTCAAATCTCGGCCTGGATGAGGTACACGGATAGACTGTTCTCGTATTCTGAGAATACGAATGTCAAGTGACTGTAAGCACTAGAGGCCCTGGGTTCGTTTGAGAACTATTTCACCCATTCATTCATCGTCCGGTATGAGTCAAATAATTCTTTTGTTTTCGTTGATTGATTTATTTTGAATTCTTTTTCCTGTAATGTTTACGTTCTCTTATTGTAAAGTGCAGGAAGTATTCTGCTTATTCCACCAAACAATTCAGTACCGAAATTTCTTCAAAAATATGTTTTGAGGGTATTAACCCAGGTAAGATATCTATATACATGATTGTGGCAGCGCCCTGGCCAAGTAATTAGACCACTCGCCTGTCACCTAGACGGTCCTGATTTGATCCCAAGCGACCGCATGTGAGATTTATGGTGGACAAAGTGGCGCAGGACGGGTTTTTTCTGGTTCTCAGGTTTCCCCCACCATCACTTTCCACCAGTGCATCATCTTCATTTATGTATCATCAGGGTCATCGCTTGCAGTGGTTTTGTAGAAAAAGCGGGCGCTAAACACTACCAAAAAGCAGTGATTGTTGTGAAATTAAAAAATTATAAACCAGGATTCAAACCACATCATTTTTATTTTACAATATTAAGCATTTTTAAAAAAATATGTAGATATAATTGCCTGTCTGTGTGTGCGTGTGTATCAATGACAAAAGAAACCAAAAAAATGCACAAAAAAAAAAAACAAAAAAAACTAAGCTATGAACACGAAACTTACAATTAAGTTTTTATTTTTGAGAAGATTTTCCAAGAACGTCCCACCAAACCAAACTAACTTTATTTGTAATGTTATTGACATTTTTACACAATCTATATACCTATCTTGAATTTTATGTGAATAACCTGTAAATTGCCCTGCATTCGCATGAATTTTATGTAATAGCACTGTTTAGTTATTTGTTATTTAGTATTGATAAACCATTAGCCACAGGCGGAAACGTAATCCACAAAATAAAATCTCTCAAAACATAGTTTATTTAAAATACCTTCTCTTTGTGTAGCTTCAGCAATTTTGACTATACTCATTATTGCTATGAACCTTTAAAATCGTTGTCTTTTTTGAAGTACAATGTTATTCATTTTGTCATGGAAGGAGTAAGAAAGTTCAAGGCGTGTATGTATGGAATATTTTAAAAGATTTCCCTGTTCTATTTCCTTTGTACATATAAAGAAATGTGTAATAAAACTATTTATGCAAATGTTCATCTCACTTAACTTGAAATAGATAGCAGAACAAACTTTGACAAAACAAGAAGAAAATTTAGAAGTAAATACTTATAAACTACAACAAGACATAAAATAGTATTATCGTCAAATGTTTTAACAGTTTAAAAATAGCACATTGTTCTTGGAAACCAAAAATAAGTATTATTTTTAAAACTTCAAAGGAAAGAAATACTTATAAAAACAATATTGTGGTGAATAATATAAATGTAATAATTTTTTGTTGTTTATAAAATTGTTTACAGGCATTATATAAAAATAAACTATGCTAGGTAGAGAAAAATCGATTTTTAGATTCGCACATTACACTTAGGAGTTATTTTTCTCTAGGAAAAATGAATAATTTAAAAATTTTGAAGCATCTAAATGAACTATATCCCTACAGAGGAATACGCCAGAGGCAGTGAAAGTTGATGAAAATGGTAATCGCGAACCCTTTGTTTTTTGCGAAGAATAGCGAAAATTTGCGTATGTAGATTGCGGGGCGTGTAGAAACATGAGGAACTAGGTCCCGATTCCAAAGCGTTCCCAGCTAGACATGGCCCGTGCGTGTGTTTCCATAATGAATGGCATTGCAGCTGCCACGTTAAATTAAAGTTGGTTGCTAGCATCTCTCCCTCTTTCTCGCTTAATGTAACGTTGTACCGTGGCAAGAAGGCCAACGCCAACTCCCCTGTAAAACATCTACTATGCTTTGCATACTGCATTATTCTTTGGCTACTCTTTTTTTTTTTTTTTCTTATTTTCTTTCTAAATTAATTATTCTTGTTTCATTCATCACACCGTTGCACTGAAATAATTAAACTGGCTCACTCATTACAATGCCTTTAATTAATACAGTGTTGTGATTAACAACCAAAATTATAAAACTCGTAATTCATGCCACTTATATATAAATAAATATTGTTTTTAATATTTGTAAAGATAAACTAAATTGGATGCATTTCTAACTAGAAGGGGAATGTATAATTTACATTTATGGAACGTATTTGAATTTTTTTCCTGTGTACTTTAAGTACACTAACGTACATAAGATATACGCATTCCCCAAGAACACAGTAATGATACGGAAGTTCAGACAAAACCTGAATTATAGGCGCCAATTTGTAGCCTGTATGTTCAGTGTGTACCAATTTCATTGCATTGGTTTTCAAAGAAAGCCTAAACCAGTTTCAACATAATTCGGCCTTCTAGAGGAGAAGTGAAGAATAATTGTATATGTGTTAACTGGACAACAACTACATTTATATGAGAACTTTCATTAGTAACAAGGAAACGATAGTTAAAGTTATTGTTGCAACTAAACGGCAATTGGAAAACTCATTAAGTAGGTACAAGGCTTAAGTTATAAAGTAACACTTCAGCAGTTTGGCTAGATTTTGGGGAAGGTAAAGTACCTTGCCAATCCAGTGGCTATTAATATGCTCATAAAACAAAAGCAATACCGTTGGTAAACAGTGGGGGTAATTTTGTCAGAACCAACATAAACAACTGCGTCCATTATGTGCAACATTCTATCCATGTCAGAGCACATACTTAAAGGGAGCGATGACTTCCATCCAGAAATTTCACGTTTTGATGTCCCGTGAATGAGCAACAATATTTCAATTTTAAATATAAATAAACAAATAAATAAACTTATTCACCTAATGGTTAAACTAAGAAGCCCGGGACATTGTAGATCCCCATTGAGGTACATCTCAAAACGTTTGAGATCTGGTGATTTACCGGGAAGCATGCAAAACAATTGGGGAACACCATGGGCGAAGACCAGGAGATTTGGTTCAAATCTCGGTTATAGCATTGAATTATTTAGTCTGAATTTATCTTTCCAAATAATTAAAAGCTAAAATAGATGTGCTTCACCATAAGTGGTGAACAATGATACAAAAATGGTAACTGGAAAAAGTATTTGTAAGGAAACGTTCCATTCCCCGGTTGCCAGGTATAAGCATTGAGGAAGCCTTAATATGTTAAATGTTTTATTAGTTATTTGCTGAAAAACAATTCTAAGAATTGAAATTCTAAATAATTTAAGAAACATGGAAATAATAATAGAAATGTTTCTATGAATAGTTACCAAAATCTTTATTGCCACAAAGCGTTTCTCGGTTGAAGAAAATGTAGATCTGTTAAAATGCATAGTTATTGAACCCTTTCTGAAGGAGTTGGTGGCTTCTATTGTGGTCTCAGTGATCCTTGTTTTATTTCTCAGGAAGTCATTCAAAGATTACCTACTTAGTTACTTGGACAACATACCGTTATAACCTGTTTTTTTTTAAAAAAACTCGACTGTTGCCTTTGCTTTAAAATATGTTTACAAATACATAGTAGCATATTCCAAAATGAACCATTTCTGGCTAACATTCATGGTGATTTTAATAGAAAATAGGTTTTTTGTACGAATAGTTTGCAGATAACATCTACCTATGCATATAAATGACAGTAGGAAGAAAAGTTCGTTACAAATAAAATCGTTTTTATTTCAAATGGAAATAAACCAGTCGCTTTTGGGCAGTTTCAAAAGCAATTTTCCAATGAAATGGTTCGTAAATCAGTCAGTTGTCCAGATCTGAAAGAGAAAACAGAATAATAATAATAATAATAGTAATAATAATAATAATAATAAACAGCAACACAGACAGTTGAGTAACAAAATATTTGTTCTTGTAATTGCTGCTCTTTTTCTTCTCCATATTTTAATGTTTATTAACATTCCAGCAAAAAAGGTAGTTAATGAGATGTAAATTGCACAGCTAAAGGAAAGGAAGACAAAGATTATGAGATAGAGAGTAGAAAATGGAAAGAAAGAAAGAAAGAAAGAGGGAGAAATGAAAGGGCAAAAGAGCGAGAGAGAGAGAGAGAGAGAGAGAGAGGAGAGAAACATAAATGAGGGACAGAGGGATAAGTTACGTATTTAATGTGATAACGCAGGGTTCTATTAATAAATAATAACGTTAATATAATAATAACAAAATAGATGAAATTTGGTTTCTTTATTTTTATTTCCTCCTTTTATATCAACATTTTCAGACGTATTATTTATACGTTGTACCTACCAGTATCGCCCAACAACTCAAAACATGAAAATACGACTGTGTGCAGAGAAAGGAGGGAATACCCAACACAAGAAGGCAAGCGTTGCCTGTGGGTGAGCGAGTGAGGGGGGGGGGGTTGAACTGTTATCTGGCCACGTACTAGTGGGTCTGTTTACATTTACTACGTATGTATATGAACCAACCTACTGCTGCCAGATCTAATGCTCGTTTCAGTAACTGCAGTGATGTATTATGCATTATTTAGCTCTCGCTGCTAACATGCGCTACGGCATATAGTACTACAGTTATAAGATATTTTGTTACTTTTATTCTTGGTTTAATATTTAAGTATTTAAATGCAGAGAGCGGCAGCGACGGCAGCGAAGACGAGGACTTCCCCAACTCGGATCTTGCACGACAACTGGACTTCTAGCTAAGTGTGAGTTGTGTGACAACACTGTGTATTTTAGATGAATCTAACGTCCTTGTCATATCCAGATGTCGAGCATAAACATCATGCAGACAGCAAAAGTGTTTACATTACGCATTCCTCTACCTTGCCTTCTTGTGTTGGGTCATCAGTAGTCGGTAGATATCTAAATACCTACCAGTCAACATTTGTATGTTGTAAACCAATGTTTAGATGAGTTACATATATTGCGCAGCGAAGTGGACTTTAAGGCAAGTACAGTTAAAAACACAACTGCAAATATTTTGTAATTGATTTACGAGAAGTGCTATGATTTCCCACTTATATAAAATTCAATGTGAGAAGATGATTCTCATGATATTTATGTCACACTTTAAAGGTGCTTGAATTAAACTTTGCTTTCGATTCATGCTGCGCACGCACACACACATATTTGAATGATTGCTACTTTTGTACTCAGAGGATCTCAATATGTGTAATACCAGCGAAGTACCGATCTTTAGTTTGGATGGAATGTTAGTTTCATGGTCGATCAGTCGAATAATGTCTTTTGGGATGTCCAAGCTGCTTCAAAAGGAAGATCTAACGCTAGCATAATGCAGCATAAGAACAGGCGTGAAGTAAGATAATTCACAGCCGCAGGCATAACGCAAGAACTTAGCACAGATTTGTAGATTTCAAAATAAATATAACTAATAGCATCAACTATGAATATTCATCGGTTAAATGGCGTAACGTTAACCAAATGGTAAGCAGCATATTTGTACAGCATATGGCGATCGCATGTTGTTTAGAATCTGGCAAAGTGAGGAGAGAAAATTCTTTCTCTATGAGCGCAACACAAGCATAAAATGGAGTTTGCAAACTCTTGCGTGATTCAATGTAAATACTCACATTTGGGTGCAAAGTCTTGAGCTTATGCTGCATATGTGCTTGCTTACATTACATTGCGAATGAATCTAAGAATTGTTTCAAAATTATCAAATCGAATAGAGTAAACAACCAACTGGGGCTGCAAAAATCGATGTCTTAAAACATTTAAAATACATTTAGTCTGGGTACTTTGAAGTCATTTGGGAAATATTTAAGATATCCCATTGTATTACTGTAGCATTATTAGAAATTTAATTTTAGAGTTGGCGATGTTTGCTACAAAAGTACTAAAAAATTTACAAATCTCACTACATGACCAAATAGCATTCATTAATTACACATTTTGTGATATTTATAGTGAATTACTTATATACATATTTAAGTATTAAAAATTAAAAAAAAAGTTCCCTTAGCAGAAACCTAGGGCAGAAATTAGTCTTACTTAAAACTGCTTATACTCTTCAATCATTTCTTATGAAATGGGATAAGGTTGAGTCATACTCAACTATATAGTTGGTATTCTGTGCTATGAGCTTTGAGAATTTGGTATGTTCTGTGGAAAAATGTTACATGTGACAAGTTCTATACAAGAGATTTGGTACTTTTTACAAGAAACAATTCATTGTTAGATTCTTGTAGTCATTTTAAGTATGTATTACAGTCTACTGCACATTTTTAAAAATTTTGGATATAGTACCTTTTGAAAACAAACTTCATATATAAGCAGTACTTGGGTTGGTCACCCATGGAAGTGTCAGTAACAATCAACGAGGGATACCTAAGCTTCCGTTCTTAATTATATTTTTATCTTGGTAATTGGTAGAAAAAGTGAAAAAATATACACCGTAAATGTCAGAGTTTTACAGCAGTTCAAAGATAATCACACACGTAAACAACTGAAAGAATTATTCTCAATTGATCGAACGCTGCAGGTAATTTATTTTTGTTACACTGTGTCCACTGATTCACTAATGGAACTCGTTTCAAAATTTACTGAATTGGCAATAAAACTGTTAAAAAGTTTAGATCCCTAATGGATTTGTGGAGGTCCGGTGTGTCCAAAGTTTTTATCTGACTAGTTTGAAACGGGGTAAAATGGTGTGCTACCTTTAACTCGGCCAGAGTACAAAATATTAACATCAGGACAACAAATGAAATTATAACTCTCCTCCTACATCCATTCTTACCTTACTTCCTAACCGTCCTTCAATAATCTATATATTTCCGGTGCTTTCTTTTATATTTCCTCTTTCCTTACCTTAATCTTATACCCGCAGTGTTCTTACCCTCTTCTTCTCAACTTCTTGTTTTATCTTTCCCACTCTTTCTCATCTTAGTTACCTCTTTGTCTGTCTTATATATTTCTTGTCGCGGTGCCGACCATGCTTCTTGTGCGGAAGAAGAAGAAGAAGAATAGTGTTGGGTTGGGTGGACTAGTGCGGGGGTGGGAGGCTGCAAGTTTAGAGCATGCGGGTGAGAGCGGGGATGGGCGGTTGGAAAGGAATCGTGGATATCTGCGACCCACCACTAAATCTTACTGTCTTCCTTGTCCCCCTCCACCCAGACTCCCCCTTGCCCTAGTGTTTCGGCATAGCAGCATCCACAGATCTTGAGGATGCTTTTGTACAACTCAGCAACGGTCAATACAAAATAGCTTTCAAGATTCTCACTAATTTAGGTTCTCGCTATATCCCACTCTAGAAATGCAATTTAATTTATGAAAAATCTTATGTGTATCATTCACATGATTTTCTCTACCTGTTCTGCAAACAAACTATTCTTACAAAAGATTCTTGCTACTTGAGATAAACATTGGCAGAAATGAATTTATTACTTAGTTCCTTGTTAGAAGAGGGCAAATAAGGGGATACACTAGGCTAAAGCAATTTTTTAAAACAATCGATGTGCGATTGAAATTCAGTTCCCTTTGCATGGCCAGGAGTAAAGCAAAAGAAACAGGAATAAAAAATCCTCGTTTGAGAAAAGTTTTAAGTATTTTAAAATTAAAACAAATAAAATATCTCTGAATTACATAATTCTATGAAAAGAAATGTATGACATAAATTGTGCGTTTTAACGAGATAAACAACTTTTGTACAGGAAGTTTTTATCTATTACTTACGGTGTACCAGTCATGCGAGTCATTCAGCATGAAGAGGGTTTTAGAGCTTTTCCCAGAAAATTTTAAGATATACATTTTATTTGTCATTGTATACCTTTAATATACGGGTTTTAATAAAAATCGTTAGACATTGAAAAAAATGTTGAAAAAACAAAAATTTTCTTAAATGATTCCATATAAAGGGACTTCGTGTTACACTCTTAAATTTAAGTTTAGTATTTAACTAATTTTTCGTTTTTGAGTTATCGTGTTCACACGCGGACTTTTTCTAAACATCTTTTTGTGATGCAGGAGGCTCTAAACCGTGTATTTCTAGTGCAAAGTCCGTAACGAAATTTTGAATGAAATGCAATACTTTCTCTACCGACGTACTATGTACAAAGTATAGAAAGTAAAAACTGTATCTTATTAATAAATACACACACATATTACTTCAAATTTTGTAGGTTGCGAATTAAACAATACATAGCCTACCTCAATATGTGGTTTAGGATTGAGCAAATACAGACAAAGCTAAGCTGACAACTACAAAAAGACAACGAATTGAAATACTAATGATGATCGGATATGGTGAAAGGAGGAGGACCCAAGAAGAGGTTTGCGTCTTGTTTAATGAAAAGCATCCTGAACGAAGGATTACTCATTCTAAAATTTTGAAAAAATTCAATGAAAGTGAAAATGTTCAAAGAAATGTTAAAAATAAGGCAAAGTCTGGAAGGCCAAAACGAGTTACATGGTGAAAAAGCCAAGATCTCCTGACCTGAACCCCTTAGATTTTTTTCTTGTGGGGATATTTGAAGTGGAGGGTTAACAAGACCGACCAAGAGATCTTGAAGAGTTAAAGCGAAGAATTGGGCAAGAAATGTATCTGATCAGGCGAACACATTAGCTAATTTCAAAGTCAGACGTTGGCATTGTATGACAATAAATGGAGGCCATTTTGAGCACCTTTTGAAGTGAATTCATATGTTACAATACAGCACCACTAAATTTGTTATAAATGTGTTTTCTTGGTTTAAATTTAATGTGATGTAATACGTCCTAATACATTTAAATTACAGTTTAAAAAAGTACGTTCCGAGACCTGAGAACCAAAAAAAAAAAAAAAATTAAAACAAAAATTGCCATTAAAAAAAAAGTCACACCCTATTCACAATCATTGTAGTAAGAAAACATGCTGAAAAATATCACTTCACAAAACTATAACAACAAAGTTACAAGCATTGTTCCATACCTTTTACTCAGCCTGTATATATACAAAGTTATCCGAAACCTTTACCGTTAGAACGTTTTCTTTATCAACCGAATAATAGTATTAACATACTCCTCCTGTATGAAGAGAATACGAAACTTTATTGTTCCTTCATATCAACCGCTAAATTGTTTGTGCTTCCCTTTACCCATAATAGGAATTATCTAGATGCAGAACCTTTCTGTCATAGGAGGATCTCCAAAACTGTGTAGAGACGCCAAAGGTATAGAATCTATTTTTGATCTCTGACGGGGTGGTTTGCTTCTTTGAGTCAGCTTGGCAAGAAATTGGCTAGGACCTTCCCCCCTTACCAGTGCATTTTAATCAATAATTCTCTGAATACTTTCTCCAGTGTTATTTAACATATAAGTGGATGATCTTATTAAGATTTGGAAAATGAAGCGAGAGAAGAAGTAAAACTTAATAGAAATAAAAACTTAAAGTGATTCTCTACAATGATGATGTAGCAATAACAGAGGACAGTGAAGAGAGCCTCCACCATTTCGTGTATAACATTTATTTACTGGAAAAGGAATACAATTTGGACATTTTCCGAAAGAAAAACAAATACTATGGTACAAATATCTTGCAACGTCAAAAACAAGTCCTGAAATTAAAAGTTTAGAACATTCTCGAATTTAAATTATCTTGGCTGTTAAAGTAGGCTTATATCAAGACAGTAAATTTCAAATAAGATAAATAAGTTTCAGCAGATTTGCTGACCTCTATATAATAAAACAACGAAAGAAACAAAATTGAAAATTTATAAAACCATGGCAGTCCTAGTGCTTAGTATGGAAGTGAGTCCTGGATATTAAAAGAAGGAGAGAAAAATAAAATACAGGCAGCAGAAATAAGGTTTCTAAGAAGAGTTAAAGAATACACCAGAAGAGATTTAATAAGAAATAAAAAAATTCGATAATAATTAGGTATATACATATAAATTACAAAATACAAGTCGTTACAGTTGTCATCTTGTCCCAGGCCATCTTATCCAACTAGATAAAGTACAGCAAAAGACCATACTAATAATACACGCAAAGAAAACAAAATTACATCGAAAAATGAACATATTAATAATGGTCTACTGCTAACATCGTCAACTTCCCCCGGTCTCCCCTATATTTTTTTTCCTTGGATTTGACCGTTTTCGGGATATTTGTTGTTATTGGTTTCAGTTTTAAAATACTTTTCCCCACACAGGAACTTTTAAATGCAATGAAACGGATTTTAACCTATAGTAACCACATTTTAAAATTGCCTAGTGTATTCCCTTATTTCCCTTCTACTTATAAGGAATTATGTAATAAGACCGTTTCTGCTAACGTCTATCTCGATTAGCACGAAGTGGATAGAAGAGTAACCTTTTTAGCAATAATTTGTTACAGAGATGCAGAGAAATTCATGTGAATGGAGCACATCAGATTTTTTTACTATAAACACGTTCATAGGATTGTTAAATAACTTTACAAGAGAAAATTAAACAGAATGTTGCATACAATGGTCAAATACCCGTTTAGTTTTCTATTTTTTGCAAAAGGAAACCCAATAATAGTAATAAACAATAGTAAGAAATGATAAAAACAAATGATCATCCTTCATTTTCTTATGTTTAGCTCAAAATAAACAACTAAGTGATAATTCACTGAGTATTTACATGAGTATTGATGGTAAGGACGTGTAAACTTTTAAGCTGAGACTTTTTTTAAAAACACACCAGATGTTATAGTCTACCAAGCGAGATGGCTCCACAGTAACGTAAAAGGCTTGCGTTCTGGGGGTTCAGGGTTCAATCCGCGGTGACCCCTACTAGCTACGTAGTGGGACGTCTTCCGGTCCGGGACTGTTATGGACGTCTGCGCGTCTCTGTGGACTGTTTGACTGTGTCCTGTGGCTTCGTGTAGATATGATGCAATTAAAATTATAATTATATTAATAGGTTGATTATATATTTTTAGTAAAAAATTATTAGGTAGTAAGTTTAGTGTTAATCTATTTTCTAAATTTTCGTATAAATTTATGGAATAATTTATATATGTCCCTTTGCTTCTTTGTTTTCTCCTGGAGGAGGGGTGTTTGTTATATTTACCTAGTCGCAATGTGCAACGTCTCCCTTTCGTGGCACAACTATAAGGTTGTAGACTTAGCGACTAATCAGTTCGAAACCCTTAGGGGTGTATTTTCTTTCGAATTTTCACTTCATCTGGAAAACAATGTCTCCAGTAGATTAGGCATTGTTGGTCATTGTGCCTTATTGGACTGTAACTACACCCTATTGTTTGTAACATTCTTAAATAGTTTCAGTGTACTAACAGCTAGACATGGGAAGTCCTACACTTAGGAATATATCAAACCTTTAATAGTTCCAATCAATTTTAGATAAAAAGTTATTGCAAAGATAAAGGACTTATAAATGTGTTGCAGAAAAATGCTTAACCTACCGTGATTATTTACAGTTTTGCTTAACTGTTTTTACGACATTGAAAATATACAGGAAACCTTGTGCTCGCGTGCCACAAAGGCAGTTATAAAATTACAGTCCATAAGGCAACATTCCTAATTTGTGCACGTGTTCTCCTCTACGCCTAGAAAGGAGTGTTAACTACATACATGTCCAAATTATATCTGTCACTTCTATTACTCACGCAGACTGAATATAAAATCGTAACGAGGCGTGGTAGAGATGACCTATTCTTGCCTAAAGGTCACTAGGGCACAACTTGCTACATACCATTGACAAGATCTGCAGATTGCATGTCTCCCAAGTTAAGCAGTCGAACTAGAAAAACTGCGATAAAGAAGACTGCCTCCGTGGTCGAGTGGTCAGCGAGCTGACTTCTCGCCCGGGGGTCCCGGGTTCGATTCCCGGCTGGGGCGGGGAATTTTTCTTTAAACCGGAATTATTCCCTATCTCCCCCATAGAGTCTGGAAGTATGAATGTGAGAGTGAATGTGCGTGTGTTTAGTAATATAAAGTTTAACCTGACGATCTGAACCTACAGTTTCACAAGTGAAAGCCCCCGATATGACCATTGATGTTAAAGGGGGCTATACAAATGAAGCAAAAAAAAAATCTGCGATAGCGTGTAGCTGCAACCAAACTGTCATTTTTCTAAACTGCTTAATAATATGTAGGCAGTGGAAAGACCTTAAGATCATAAAATTCTACTAAATATTTTCATATCTAAGGTAATAAAAATCTGGTGTGTTCCATTCACATGCTTTCTCAGGTATTTCAAAAACAAATTTCCCACATAAGATTATTCTTTAATCTACATCATGCTAATCGATGTAAACATTGGTAGAAATGATCTTATTACTTATTTTCTTGCAAGTAGAAGGAAAATAAACAAGTACATTAGGCTAAAGCGATAGTCACATATTTTCAAAGGTAAAACAGTTGAAATTCGGTTGAATTTTGCATTGTCGGGAGCAAAACAAAAGAAGATTAAACGAAAGTTGACTTCCCACTTGAGAAAAGCTTAGCTTAAAATTGAAACCAATAACAAGGAATATTTTGACAACGGTTAACTCTACAAAACCAATGTGTATGATATACATTGTGTGCTTTATCGAAATCTATATTTTATGTACAGATAGTTTTTTTATGTTGTAATTTTTTCATGTAAAGGATTATTTGGGATGAGGATATTAATGAAAATCTTTGTATACTAAACTTAAATAGCCAGTTTGGTATTTAATGGACACACCCACACTCTGAACTTTTCCTAAAAATTATTTTGATTCACTGATGCCAATAATTCACTCAACGTTTCGACGCGTAGACAGTATACAGCTACTCGCCATCCATGGCTCGTGCACTACTGCGCATTAACACACTAGTCACTCACGACTAAGCAATTCACAATACTGCACTACAATCCTTCCTCCTTTTATTGCTAGAAAATGATTTCACAAATCTTTCTGGAGTCTTGTCGAAGCTATTGGACGCTTCTAAAAGAATCTCGAGTGTACCAAATACCAATGTGTCAGATTCCGAAATATCTTTTTACCTACGACGCACCGTTCTTCCTTTACGCCTCCAACTGCGGTACGAGTTGAACGTGAGAATCACTGCTGTAGAAGACGGCCATGTCACAACACCCTTTCTATATACCATGTGTATAGTACGTGTAGAGAAAGCAAAAAAGTATGCGTAATACAAATTTCGTATATTACTTAATAAATGGAGCTGGAACGTATGCTTTAGCGATATCTAAATATTAATCACTTTTGCCCACATTAAATTAACGTACTGTGATGATTTTAGTATGCTTTTAACAATATTTTAATATCATAGTATTTTCTATACACAATAATATTGTAAGCAGCTTTATATTTTCATTAATTAACATTATACTTACTGAAACAAATTACGTAAGCTCACGTCCAGATAACATATTCATGCAGCATGTCACAATGGGTTTGGTTGAAAAGGGGAAGGAAGAGTTTTATCCTTGCTTAAATTTGTTCATTATTACGTTAATCTATATGTAAATTAGAAGACTTGCTCCTGCTATTGATATTGGATCACTTTGACCTCCTATAAGAATTATTCCTTTTAATGCCTTAAGACGAAAAAAAAAATGACACTTTGGTTTATTGATCTCAAATGATACTGATATTACCAGAAAATGACATCACTGGACGCAGGAATCTACTATACATAGTCTGCATTCCTACCGTCCTCCTCCACCAACCATCTCCCCTTCTCTACTGACTTCTGCCAAGCAGGTAGTCTGGGTGAACTATACACTCCCACTTCTATGCGAGCGCCGATGAATCATCACCTAGCATCTTGCAGGGAACAAGGAATCCAATTCAGAAAATAAAAATGTAAGGATAAATATTGAAAATATTGCCTTAATATTCTCTTGAGAATCCTGTTTCAGTTTTCCTCGTTTGCTTTAAAGACCTTCTTCGACTATTACTGCTGTTAACGGACTACAAATATGATTTGCGTGGTTAGGATGATTGTGAGGCTTAAGTAATAATGTTAATTATGCTAAAATATCGAAATACATCAGTTATTGAACATTCGTTACGGGCAAGAAAAGCCTCCTGTATTCAAGAGCAATAACAGTAATAATATACAATGGTGACGATGAATACCTATTCAACCCAGCTCTGTCAACGGTCGGGACGGAATTTTGGGACTGACCACAAACCGTGTTCAGATAAGGATGACAGAGCGTGGTGTTGCCATTTCCCTTCCACGGGATAGAAACAAATGAAATATATATCCCCAGTCCTCCCACTGGGGAAGAAGATCCCCATGCTGGGAATCGCACCCTTGCCACTTACCAGAGGCAGGTGCGCTACCACAGTTGTAACGGGATGGACAATATATGCAATATAATATTGAAGAAGTTTGTTGGCAGATGTGTCAGTCACCGCCAGCTGTGATAGAAAACAATAGGTATGCAATGAAGAGAGTGGTATTTGGTCACGGTTGTTTATTTGTCCCACTGCGGTATCAAGTGTTGGAAGTTTTAAAACTGAAACAGAAATTAAACTGAAAACTGATTATTATGAAGAAAAAGAAGAAGAAAACGTTCTGAAAAATAATAGGTTCCTCATCGACTCCCGGGGTTAGAAACGGTAAAAACGAGTTCCAGATGCTGCAGTGCAGTGAAGCTGTCGATAACGTTGAACAATCTCAGCAAATGGGCAGGAAAACAAAGCTGCATTTACTCGGGGATGAAATCAAAGTTAAGTGAGACGTGTTGGTTGGGATATGTATCTATGTGGTGACATACGACGCGTACCCCTAACCGTCTATCTACTGCAGATTCCCAAACCCAGCTCTTCCACATGCCACCCTCTCTCCAGCACTATTCTTTTCCAGACTTAGAGACAAATTCTTTTATCTTCTTTACCATTTTTGTTCCTTTTTCTCTTCCACTACTTCCTCTTCTACCAATTCCTCCTAACTCCCTCCGCCATCTCCAAACCTCCCCCTTACTCTCCTCTTTTTCCAACAAAGATAGATTACTCCGCCATTCTTGCAATTTCCCTGTCGTATCGAGGCTCGTAAATTGTTGGTGAGTTATGGGGTGGAGCAGCTAGGGAGGAGGGGGGATCGAAATCTCCCAGGGCCTAAAGAAGAGTGGAGTGCTAGGATGAGGCGGGCGGGCCAGCATGGCGGTAGTTTTACACTTTCCTCTGTGCATAAAAGCTTTGTTTATAAAGACTTGCCAAAAGCAAAGTTTGTGACCAAATAATGCTCTTATTTTCGAAAATAATTAAAATCTACTTTGATTACTTTTGAAAGAATTTTCATATACATGCTTTATAGTCCTGTACATTGAGGTGCATAATAGATCACAATAGTGTTATTTTCCCTCTGTAAGGATTCCATCTTTGTCTCCGCTGAAATCAGTTCACTATACAAAATGTTAGAGATGTAGGTATAATGATAAATGGTGCCTTACCGTGTGCCCATTCGGTGTATTAGTTGTTTTGTCTTTTCATGTAACAGTTTTCCTACAAAACAATAGCATAGTTTACTACCTAGTGTGTGTTATGTAGTCTTAACAGCGCCCGAAATTAACGTCTATCAGTATAGACTATCCGTTTTACTTCCACGTTTTCACACCTTAATACGTGAACTACTGGTCTAGGTAGTGTGGGGTTATTGGCCTTGCAGAAAGCATTCAAACGCAGTTGCAATACATTAGTTATAGCGAGAAGCGTCCACTCAAGGCCAAATCTTCCGACGTGTCTGTATCACACCTGTTAAGAGGTACTAACCAACCTCAAAAGGGTACCATTTAATAAAAATCAGTGTACGTGGTCTAACATCTATATAAAGGGATGGGTTTTTTTTATCATAGGAAAAGTGATTCACGTTAATCTCTCAGATATATGTTTACCTAAGAATGAAGGAACTGCTTTAACCGATCTACATTAAATTCTGCCAAAAATGAGATTGGTATTGAAGCTCAGAAGTATCGCAAAACATAGCCCGAAGAAAAGAAAAGTTCTTGTTTACATAGCTCATTATTGTGTACCTCTGCTAGTTTTTCTGGGTGTGGCATTGCTTCTGAAGGAAACAAAAATAGTTCAAAACAATGACACTAAACAACATTTCTTGCACCACAGAATATGTAAGATATCTCACACTTGAGTGCCGGGGTTTCGTTCCCGGCGAGGAGGTGATTTTGGTCAACTATGTTTTTTTTTTAATATAAAACTACAGTTTCGCAGGCTTGTCAGGACTCCGGCGCTGTATTTTTTTTTTCTCCATTTTTTCCAGTTTCCTATATTTCCTTAGTAGACCTTATTATTCTTAACGTTTTCCTTTTACATATACATACACAAACATAGACACAATTACAAACACAGAAACAGCCACAGGTGGGACTCGAACCCACGATTCTGTGCACCATGAAGCGCCAAAGCGAGACACTTAAGCGAGAGCGGCCACCGGGATCGGCATGTTCAAGACCCTACCTCTGATCAGCTCATGTCCCTAGGCTCCAACGTGGTTTGGAGTCCATGGTGAAAATTTAGGTCGCCTCTTCGTCCCATTTCACCGCCATTCTTATCATCACTAGGTTTCGGATATAACTTTAGGTTAAATTAACTTCTCGTACACTGGTACGTTGTTTACAAGCGAGCGGAGAGGGGACAGGGAGATTTTTACGTGCGCTACTAAATTTGTGCTATATGTATAGGTACGTGGGCACATAAGCTTTATTATAAAGATTAAATTACGTGAGCCCGGCTGGATAGTGTGGTGGTAGCATGTTTGCCTCATACCCAACAGGTTGCGGGTTCGAATCTCGCTTAGGGTGAGTTGCCCGGATAATATTTATTTTAGGAGAGTTTTTCTTATCCTGAGAAAACGAATAGCAGGTAACTTTAAGCTCCATGAACCCCGAGATCATTTGAGCATCAATTCACCAATTCCATTCATCATCTGATATAACCAATAATAACGTGAACAAAATAATAAATATCGTTTTGGCAGATGAAGAAAGCATCTTCATGTGTCATTTATTTGCGTGGACAACTATTGCGATGCATTACAATATATTTTCTGAACATCTCAAAAACAAAATTATTCTATTGGACTTCGCACTATCAGAACAGGTTGAGCACTAATGATCGCTTGCTTAAAGTGAATAACCGGTAATCCTTGGGGACCGGGAGATCCCAGTGCAACCCTGTGTGCACGAGACATTATCCAGTCAGAGTGCAACCAAACGGCAATCGTGTCCGCAACCTAAATATGACCAACCAACATCAATGATGGAGTTTCTCCGATGCATTTTCCTTCCGATATGAGAGGAGTTGTAAGTACAAAAATTAGTTGTTTCTCCAAACTGTAATAAATGCAGCGCAAAACTAAACCTGAGTTTGGTAAATAAAAACTAAAGCTCAGATGTATCACAAAACAAAGGCCGAAGAAACATTCTTGTTT
Source organism: Hymenopus coronatus (assembly GCA_030762935.1). Classification (NCBI taxonomy): domain Eukaryota; kingdom Metazoa; phylum Arthropoda; class Insecta; order Mantodea; family Hymenopodidae; genus Hymenopus; species Hymenopus coronatus. Next base: position 102,131,795 of record CM060894.1, on the reverse strand, counting down.
ACATAGCTGCATATTACCTATATACTTCCTAATGAAATCCGCGGGGAGGAAAAGAATAAACTACTGTCCATAAATTACCTCCCTTTACCGTTGTAAATGTTGATGAGTAATAGTTAGATAAAGCATTACCTTGATAATTTCTTCAATAATATAATGCTTGTTTCATGTGCTCCGAGTGGTGCATATTTCATAGGGATCTTGATTTCATGGGCTGAGAGCGTATTGGTGACAGTTTTTCTAGGTGTGGATTTAATGGAGAAAATTAAATCATTTTGTAAGGAATCATAAAAATCTTTCTGGAGCACTGACTCTATACAAAATTCTTCCATTAGAGAATATGAAAGATATCTAAGTGTGCGGCTGGGTGGAGCAGTGGTTAAGTTCGCGGCTGTGCTAAGAATTCGTGGTTCGATTCCCACATCTGGGGTGGCGATTTCAAGTTGTCCCTATCCACGGATGGCCACGTCTTCCACCTCTGACTAGCTCGTAATGAGTATATCCATGTCCCAAGTGGTTCGGAGTCCCCATCCTCATCATCTCCCTACCTCAGAAATGAGTCAGTTACCGCTTGGTGGATTGAGGTAACCCCGAAGGTCGATTAAACTATATGGAGAGAATTGGTTACTAATTCTTAAACCTGAGCAAGTCTGGGATATAACAGCAATTGATTAAATCACCATATCACCAACACAACTATTTCATGTATTACGTCAAAAATTGTCCTTACAGGATATTGAATAAATTAATCATTCTCTTGGTGTGTGATTTATCAGTGACTGTAGTTTGCCTATATTTATTTCCCTTTAGCTTATTAGTTTGCAAATACATTTCTTTCTTGCACCATCCTTCAACTCTACAAATACCTCACTTTGGATGCTCTGATTGTTTCATTTTTTGTAGTTCCGCACCGTTCAATGCCCACTCTTACTACATACATAACCATGGAAGGTGGACACTTGTGAAACTGCAATAGAATGATGTTTGCAATAGGAATTTCCTAAAGGAAACACTCCAGTCCTAAATTTAGGGTATCTTCCCAAAAGGGGTAATGAGGTCTGAGGGAATACCTGAAAAATACCTCAGTCAAATAGAACTTATCTGGACCCCTTAAAATATAGGACTCTTTTAAGTATAATAAAGATAAAATGGGAAGATTAATACTTCAATATTTATAATGCAAATTAACCGCGGATGCTGGCACAGCCTTTACTAAACCTTTTAATAATGTCGTGGCGGGATTTCAACTGCTGACCTCCAAAATGCGAATCTGAGGTTACCGCGGAACTATATCGTTCGGTAAGTCAGGATCCTTTAATAACCCTACGATATTCATCTATTGATGAAATCTTATTAAAAGGATAGCAAGCTTCAAAGCAAAGTCGTGTTCTGTAGTCTAGGAGTAACATGATAGACTCTGAAAATCTTTAGCATGGCTTCCTTCAAAAGGGAAGTAAAGCCATTGGTCTCGTATGGTAGATTTACATCAATGAATCCCAACCCTGATAAAAAGGCCTGTGAGAAAAATTATGCGGTCTTTCATACCCAATATAGAATGGGAGCCCAAGAGCCGAAGAAGTTAAACCGCGTCCATAAATACATCAATTTAATTTAATTTCCAAAGTAATAAATATCAAATATTCTTCAGTCACTCACAGGAAAGTGCAGCAAAACTAATTATATTCACATAACTTTCTCTACATATTCTGCAACAAACTATTCTTACAAAACATTATTCATCTGTTTGTTTCGTGCCAGGCAGAACTTTTACCTATATACTTATTTATATTTATTTATTTTTACATGTTTTCTTATAGGTTCAAGGAGAATACGGGATTAGACCAAAGCAGTAGTTGAATATTTCAGGAGCTGGTCCTACGTGATGATCTTGAAATAACGTTATATTTCATTACTAGGACGAAAGAAGAAAAAGTTAAATAAAAAAAATGGAATATCTGGAAAATCATTAACTCCACAATTTTTCATGAATTGTGTGTTTTAACAAGATCTGCAGTTTTGCTATAGTAAGATTTTGTCTATCTCTTTTGGTTTACCAGTAATGCAAAAGTCATCCATAATGTAGAGAACTTCAGAGGCTGTTACCAGAGAATTCAGGAAATAAAGCTAATTCTGATGTAAATATTTTTAGTACACATTTTATTTAAAATCGATAGACATTTTTGAGAAAATCTAAAATTTTGAAAAATCTTCCTGTAAAGGATAGTTTGGAGTGCTAAGGGATTTCCCTTAAAATATTCGTCGCATTCTTGAAGATACTGACCGTTTTCGCTTTTGAGCTATGCTGTACACAGACAAACTCACATACGGACTTTTTTTCTAAGTGTGCTTTTTTGTTGTTTAGATTCAGGGGATTTCAAAATGTATATTTCTGATTAAAATGTATTCTGTGGATTAAAATACCCTGCTTACTATACTGGTAAAAAAGTAAGGGATGGTAAACAGTTACCTTCTTTTGAGCCTAATGAATCCAGAAAGTCTAAATTGCGCATCCCAATTTGTAATTATCTCTGCACTTGAAATACGCAGTGAAATATAGTCAGCAGACGATTTTTAAACCAATCAGAACATTGTGTGCTTGGTCGAAGATATATCTATATTATAGTCAGGTTACAACATACATAAAAGCATGGTGTTTCAGATGATATGCTTGATTTTTTTTTTTTTTTTTTGTGTTTTTGTGTTTTAAGTTGGGAGCACATTTACATTTGTGAATACAGTCTAACAATGCACTACTTCCACTCAGTTGGGTTAGCGTTGACCTGTACTAGAGAGTGTTCATTCGATAAAAATGTTTATCAGAATAAACTGGGTTATTTTTAGCTGTTTAAGAGAAATCTGGAAATATTGCAATAGATCAAACGCTTCCTTATAGGAATACTGTGTTGCTGTGTGTTAGAAAAATGAAGAAGATTGCCCAAAAACTGATAAATAGATAAAATCATCAGCGAACAAGCTCATTTGAAACCCCATGCAAGTTAGTACATTGAGTATGACTGAAGTATATCTTTGACCAACTACACAGTGTTTACAAACCGTTAGGTTTTTATGCCCCATCCTGTAGATATTGAAGTTGATTCACGTATAATTTCTCAAAATAAATAGACCCTAGTTATGGTCCTCAATATATTCAACCACTTATTAACCGGTTAGAAATATTCATTCTAGCCCACGAAACTCACTGATGCTGTGACCAAAAATTGAGATGCTTCCAAAGGCAATTAGGCAAGTAAGTAGACAGGCACACCTCTGTCTGTAGCCTTGTTAAAGCATCTTCACTGAAAGGTAATCTATTCCTGCAGGGGATGGATGTTGCGCTGAAGTTATTAACCAGTGGACGTGTCACGAACACAGGTACTCATTAGCACGAAGTTGAGGAAGACGCCCGCAACACTGGTCCAGGAGGGCACAGGTGTTGCTGCTGCTGAGGAAAGACGGGCAACTTCACCCCAGCGACGATCATGATTATACGCTAGTCCACCACTAATCAGCCGGTAATCACGGCAGGTGCAACCTGCGGGGCGGGAGGATTACTGCGTCCCATAACTAACCCCCTCACGTGTGCCTCAGCGTTGGCAATACGTGGCGGTGTTCGCAATGCTTCCGACTCGCGAAACTAACTTCAGCACTAAAATACAGATAGCGTCAAAGGAGCACCATCAAAACCCATCTCGTTTGTTTTATGCATTCTTAAATCCAACAATGGCTGTTGTTTTCAAGATGAGTAAAGTCTGTTGTGTACCTTTCAAATGACGTTCTATACCCACTCTTCTAACAAACATTTGATTGTTTTAGGAGGGCAGGTATTTGTCTTTGTTTCTACTGAATACATCGTTCCATTACACCCCTCAAACCGATGCAATACATCCCTCAAAAATCGATTATGTAGACAATGAAATCCTGTTGCTACACAAGGTGCTTAAAAGTTTTCAAATCATTACAGGTCAGTATAATAAATACCCAATAAAAAGGTAGAAATATTTCTTGAATGGCTTCGCTATGATTCTTTTCTAGTGATCTGTGATGATTTATAGGAGATATTACATAACGATTTATTTTTAGTGCTACCAACAGTTTTTTAAGTGACTACTCCTAATTGAATTGGAATTTTAATAGGTTGAGATGGAAACTTGCAAAGTGGACAATTCTTTAAAAACAATCCACAGCACTAATGCTTATTCTTCTCTCTGCTTATTCTTATTTGAGGAAAGTTAAACCTATAATTCTAGGCAAAAAAAAGATAGAGTCGGCAAAAGTACGACTCATATTTTTAAAAACTGATGGATGTGCCATAATTTTGAAATTCCATGCTCTTTCCATGACCACAAAAATGTAAATAAACAAATAGCGACTTACCACTTTTGAAATGTTTGCACTTAGAACGCCCTGAACAACAGGCGTTTATTTCGCATCAAGAACAGCTCACTAATTCACTCACGAGCACAATCGCTGAAATTTCGAGGGAGTTCACGGGAGACATAGAGATAGAAGCTTCCAGAAAAATCCCTTTTTTTCCTAGAGAGCTCTTATGAAATTTACTTTCGGTGATAGCATTCTTCCGTATTTTTATCTCTTCAATCTGTCGCCTTCCATGAGAGAACTTCAGATAATAGCTGCATCTCAGTTTATCACATTACAATATTCCAATATTTATGCAATATTATTCAGTTTTCTTTAGGGCAAACATTCACATAGTTTGTAGGTGTTACGTGATTTCGTATAACAAGTACTTTTCATTTAACATATTCAGCTAAACATTTTAATTTTGTTTGAAATTAATTTTTAATTTAATGTCTGAGGTATGGGAAATATACTCCTTACCTTTCTACCAAATTCTTACTGATGAACATTTTGAAAAACTTTGAACATTAACAAAAACATCCTAAATCTGAAAATTGTAATACAAAAATGCCAAACTTCATATTTAACAACTGCGTATTGCGAGAACCTAATGAGATTTTTATTAATTTCGTACAACTTCTTGTCATGTGATATTTTTAGTCATTGAAAAATAATTTAAATTTAATAAAATATATTACATTTTTAAATTAAAAGCACCATTTTAGAAACAAAATGGAAAAGAACATAACGCATAAACAAGCAAGTAAGTCATAAAATAATATACAACAGTTAATAAAAGTTAAAAGAAACACTATTGTTTTCTCTGCCCAGATATTTATTTGACAATACAAGTATGTTTGTTTTCCAATCAAACAGTCTAATAATTTAGACATATTGATATTATTATGATAAATTTAATTTGTGTAACAGTAGGGCTAATAGTTTTTCAAATGTTTAGTTATGTATTATTACATTTAAATCTTAAATATTGGTCTATTAACTGGCATAAATAAGGCTAATGTCTTACCTCGCGTAAGTGCATTCTGCCTAAAGACCGGTAGATCTTTTGATATCCCTGAAATAGAAAAAATACATTTTTAGAAAAGGTTATATGTGGCATGTATGTATATGCATGAGAGAGAGGGATAGATAGACAGACAGACAGACAGACAACACATGGAGATGGAGGTGAAACTTGGACAAATACTAGTCATGTTCCAAGGATACGATACAATTTTCAAGAAAATCTTCATGCACTAAATAAATTATTATTTTTAAGGCAGTATTCAGTTATTTTTCGTTTTTTTTTTCTTCAAAATGACATGTATTGAACTTTCTACATATGGTAAATATAATTTGTATACCTATGTATAACTGGTAAAGCAAACTGAATACTATTCATTTAATACTTTGAAGCGTTAAGTACAACAAATTTAGATTTATGAATTTTTACAACTTAATTTTTTGTATAATCAGCCGTTTTCGAAAGTTCATTGAGGGTGACTAAAAGCCGAAAACATATAACATGTTGGTATAATTGTTGTAGTCTTACAAATTGGAATTTTCACTTTAAATAAATGAATAAACAGATAAATAGTATTATTTTAGTTACAATATTTATATTATAAATATATTTTTAAATGTGATAGTGTAACTGCCATTTTGTTCTGTGATTTCTGCAATGCTCACAGAAAAAGAGTCAACCTACATACATGTAGACAGATACATTTAAGCTCATAACTGTTGAACATAGTTAAATGTAATTCTGACATGGTATTTGGTTTCTTAATTATGAAAGTTGGCTGTAAATGTAGGGATTATGTACGAGCATTTTTTAACAAACATTTAATTTCAGTTTTATTTCCATTATTTGTTTGGAAATATTATTATATTTATTTATTATGATTGCTCAGAAAGTAAAGAACGATTTAGCTAAAGTATAACATAAGATATCAACACAAAACATTGTTTAAAAAATACAGTACCTTACTGTATTTCTCAACAAAATCGCCACTGCTGTCAGGGCATTTATTGTAACCTGGGACGGTTTTTTCAACGTAGATGCTATATGCTTCTACCGTCAAAAACCTGATTAGTTTTTTGAATACACAAAATGGTCAGGCAATCGATTTTATAGGTAAATAACGCAGGTGAATAGTGTTAATGCAATAAGCACAATAAGCGTGTCTTCAGTGAGGATACTGTGCACAGTTTAGTCAAGCACGAACGAGTGTTCATTACTCGTTATGTAAGAGTTGATAACACAAGTTACTCTGGCAGTCGTGGCCGAGTGGTTAAGGCGTCTGACTAGAAATCAGATTCCCTCTGGGAGCGTAGGTTCGAGTCCTACCGACTGCGAATATTTTAGCCCGCCTGCTGGATGCGTGTCTGCCTCATATTCAGAAGGTCGTGAGTTCGAAGCTCGCTTAGGGTGAGTTACCCGGATAAGGTTTTTTTCGGGGTTTTCCCTTATCCTGAGAAGACAAATGTCAATTAACTTAAGCTCCATGGACCCCCAGATCATTTGAGCATAATTCCACTAATTTCATTCGTCGTCCGATATGACCAACCAGGTTAAAGGACGTTAAAGTACCAAAAAAAAAAACCAAAAAAAAAACGGTTAGTTTAGATTTATTTAGGCAAACCGTTCTTTACTTTCTGGTCGCCCTTCGTTAAGTAAGTTATTATTTCCTCTAGATTCTAAGTGGAGCATAGGGCATCCTACGTTGTTTGCTTGATCGGATTTGAATTTCTAGCTCGTGAGAACGTCGCTATGTGTCATAGTGATGAGGGATCGGCTCGTCGCCCACAAATGGCATTGTAAGACGAAATTGCAACTTGCTGACATGAAATGGCGTAGTTTTGCGCAGAACCTTATGTATGGGGTTCTTTTACGAAAGAAAGAAAAATACACGGGACCACCGCTTTAGCTCCCCTCCAAAGGAAACCATGCTAAGGATTTTTGCGTCCGTAGATTTGAACCTGCAATCTTTGTTTTAAAGGCTAACATGGTAACCACTACACCACAGAGGGCAACAACAGATTAATATACTTATATTAATTCTGCTTAATAAATATACTCCGGTGTTAATTTTTTATTGCGGTAGGTGCACGCATAGGTATGAGCACATTTAGTAAACGTATCTTGTGAATAAATCCTAAACCTCAGTATCTAGTGCATATGATCCATACCATAATACATTTTCTATTAAGTTGCCAAATTTGCTTAATGGAAAAAATCGTATTATATTACTGTGCTGTTAATTCATTTAGGTAGCCACAAAACAAATAAAGGGGATAATAAATCTAGTTCCCAACCACCCATTGAGTTTATTTGACCCACATCAGCAGGAGGAAACTGCACCTGTAATGAATATCCCCAAGGATACACATAGTTATTGATCGTAGAGCACCAATCCCTATCCTACTGTTTATCAGTGGAGGGCTTGTTCTGATTAGCTGCACTGTTAAACTTTGGTGATATTTAAAAACTTCTTCATATTATTTGAACAGTAGTTTCGTTTGTTGGCTAACCTTCTCAAATTGACTTTAGAGCTCATCTCTATTTTAGTGGGCTCAAATATTTCATGTCGAATTTACACTGCAAAAAATATTTTTAGAAATTTTTGTACAAAAGTTTACTGTCCTACCTGCTTCAGACTTATCAAGATAAACCTTAGCGAAATAATATTTTATTAAGTTATTGCTTCCTTATACAACAAGAATAAGTAAATACAATAAGCTAAAGTGATAGTCAAATCTTTTAAAAGCCGATTCCTATGTGATAGTACTGGAATTTCTTCTCTTTTCTTCACTAGATGGAAAGATATGGATAACCTTTCCATCTGAAAAAAGTATAAGATTGGAAAATTTAAGCTATAAAAGATATCTCGAAAGTGGTTAGCTCCGCAATAAAAATAATAGTTTGCATAAATTGTGCGCTGGACGAGATCTATATTATTTTTGTGGTAAACGAGTTATGGAAAAGTTAACCAAGATAAAGGGGACTTCAGAGGATATTCACAGGAAATTCTGAAATACATTTTATTTGTTACGGTATTACAGTCAAAATCATTGCGAATCAGTGTTGAGAAAAATTAAACTTGGGGTTGGAGAATTTTCTTGAAAATCGTATCGCATTCTTGTAAGATGCTGAATTTAAATACTAAGTTTAGTATTTAAATGAATTTTTGTTTTTGAGTTCGACTGTTCAAAGACATATACCAAAACGAACCTTTTTCTAAAACATGTTTTTTTTAATTCAGCTTCAGGAGCCCCTAAAATGTAAACTTTCTAGTGATAACTCGGTATCGAATTTCTGGGTTATTGGTTAATTGGTTATTTATGCCTGTCTGTATCGTAAATAGCTTAATTTTTAAACAATTGCTAATAAACATAATAAAGTTTCACATTTAAGGCAGATATCTTTTATAAGATAGGAAGATTTTCCCCACATCAAAGCTACCTATTTCCATTATACTTTAGTTCATATTTTGTTTTCCCAGAAATAACTAAACGTTTCTTAAAAGTATTAAATTCGAGATACTGAGGGAAATTAAATTAGTGACAGATGCGAGTACCTTGTTAAGATAGGCAGTTTATATTTTTGTGACAGTGGCTATTTCCAAAATATTCGTTGTTGTACATGTAAACTTTGTAAAATTTTACACGGTTTTTTCTGCATTAGCATGCATTTGTTTTCTATTTTTCTCGTGGGGAATGTTTTCATCTGGTCCATGTTTATTAAACAGCCAAATGCTGGCGCAGGGTACTTTTCATTTGCTACAAAATATATATTGTTGTAGTTTTACCAGCCTGATAGCATTTTTTCCGAATACTTGTTATAATAGGAAGTAGACATAACATTGCAGAGCCAAGCGGGATAGCTCAAGAGATGGCCCACTATGTGGCCCGCATTCGTAAGGTTCTGGGTTCAAATTTGGTTGAATTGTTCCATTACGTAGTAATACTACATGTCTGATTTCCTGTGTTTAACATTTGTTTTGCTTACATATTTTTTGAAAATCTGGTTATTTTTATGCTTGGTTAAGTTACTGTTTTGTATTAGATATTATACATCTTCTAGGTCAATGGTATTCATATATTCACAGAAATATTTTAGAAACTCTCCTACTAGTGTTGGTTTACTTTCTGGCCATTTTCTTCCTTTCTTTTTTATTTGTGTCCTTAATTTTTTCCATTGGCTGTACAACATGTTGTGGTCGAATAATATGTGGTCTGTTGTTTGGCCTCCTCTTCTAATCTGCAAGTAGAGTCGTCGATTATGTGGAGTCTATTATAGTACATCCTGAGTTCTTCCGTGTCCTGTTGGCATGATGGTGAGATTTGTTGTTGGTTTGATTCTTCGTTCTAGTCGTTTTGCTGTGGTAGGATAATATTCTTTCGTCTCATGTCCTTTTGTTGTGTTTTCCCATTCTATTTCCCATTTCCATAATGTTTCTTCTCGTAATTGTTTCCTAATTGCGCTTTTTGGGCATCTGTTATAGCTTTCTGTTCTGTCATTTGTTGTTGTTTGTTTTGCAAGTGTATCTGCACTTTCATTACCATCTTTTCCTATTTATTTATTTATTTATTTATTGGTATGACTCATAAATGAGTTTGCCAAGTGACACAGAACAATATACATTTAGAGTTTTTTTAACAAAAAATGTTATAAGTGAGTATTACAAAAAATATTTTATCATACGTTATAATACTTTTATATCTATTGTTCATTCTTTTTTATTCAGTATAGCATTCTATCAAGTGGTTGTGAATTTTGGTGTTGCAGAACGATTGTAGTAGTGATTTTACTGCCAGCATAAATTGCTACTTTTCTCTCATTAATTTGTGTTATTTCCAGCTTCTCTATTATTTCCAGTTGCTAGTTGTGTTCTGAGTAGAAGACTGTATCCTCCAACCTGTTTTTCCTCATCTCATGCCTAATTGCCTTATTACAACCTAAGCCCTAAACGATAAGCGTTGATTTTGCATTTAATAAAACATTATTGAAGTACATGGTCGAAGGGTGTGTTTTTGAATTAACACTGGGCGTACACAAAATGTGGCCCATTCATCCAGGTCCAAATAGTCTTTTCCCCCTGTAAAGTTTCCACCTTTAGGTAACCAACTTTAACTATTAGCTCTCTGTGTGACTGGGCGAGATAAACGATTCAGAGAAATAAAAATGAACCGATGTTTATAATATCTGTCAATAGAGGGATGTTTCAGATACCACCTCTATGAAAGGGTTTCGCTACGATTGATATACACGGATAGTTTAGACCAATTTGGCCTAATTCAGCCTTCTAGAAGAAGAGGTGCTGAATCATTTGCATGGGTAGTTAAACTGACCGTCAGCAACGGCATTTAAATGACAGATTTTATTAGCGATGGAGACGAAAGTTAAATTCATTGCCGCTACTAAACTGCAATAAGAAAACTTACACTAAGAAAACGATAGTGTAGCAATATACGATTTTAGTGTAATGTTAGCCATGTTCGGCCATAATTGTGGGAGTTAAATTAGCCAATCCAATGGCTAGAAACAGAGGTGATTACACTGGTACGGGTGGGGCTAGATTTTGCCAATACCAACATAAACAGTTCCATACCATTATCGGTCACAATTTAAGTCCAATATTATTGTAGATATTATTAAATGTTTCTGCTTTTAGAGTCTACCTTCAACTGAAAATAACAACAAGAATTTCTTTAATTAAATATATAGTGTGAGAGCCGCTAGCAATTTAATTTTAGAGAGAAGCAACCCCATCCTTGCTGGAAAACCACTCAGATGTAATTAAAATCCCGTGGAACATTTCATCACTGAATTTCTTCAGGTCGCTTGTGCTGATGACGACATAGCTTGTAGCAACTTGCACTCACCCCCATAGTCTTCTATTCCCAGTTGAGATTCAATTCATTGCATTTATACTTGCAGCGGGTGTAGTACTCGGATTGAAATGCCAATAAAAATAATTACTAGGGCTTCTATGCTCCTCGTGTTAAAAACGGTAAGCCTTGCAAACAACTCCCAAAAGAAAACGCTTTGTTCCCCCGAGTACTCTATCTCACTCCTTTGTTTTAGAGCAGTTTTGCTGGACCATAAACCTACCACTTTGCGATGAGGAACATAGCGCCATTATGACGTCACATCATTATTGTTATTACTGTTGGAGCAACACGGCGCTCGCTTGTTTCTCTTCCGCGCTTAATGAGAGGCAGGAATCTTTCTGACAAAGACAACAAAGTGGCAGAAAAGTGTAACCACAGCGCAGAGGTAGTATTTTTTAATTGGTATGGATTTATAACGCAGAAGAGGGAGGCTCCCACTGGGATAATCATGATGTAGGGATGTGTGAATGTATTGTGACGCACAACATACAGCAAATGCGCACCGGGTAATGATTTAGGGCGGAGAACAGCCGGGATTTTAATGGACTCCTCATCGCGCCCGTGTAATATACACACTTTTGTTCTGCGCACTGCCAGACAAAGGACAATCTGGATGAAGTATTTGAATGTCCGCATAAAACGTAATTGTTTAAATACATGCATATGCCTGCGTATATCTCGAAAGCTGTGAAAGGTCGTTAAAAATACCACATTGCCAAGCTCATTATCCTTTTAGGAATATATCCATAATTTAATTTTCTGCACTAATTGCTTTAGTTTTTGTGAATTCTGTAATCTCTCAGATCACAGCGAAAATTCTGCAGACCTTTTTACCTGAAAATATGACCTTAGAAATTACTGATTTGTGTCCCCCGCCCCCTTAAGATTCTATTACGTTTTACTAAGTTCTGTAAGAAACAAATGTACCAGGTATTATTTTATTTAATTTTATTTACTGGAAATGAATATTTAAAAGTAACTTATGAGTAATTCCTAATTCAGTTCAGTTAATTCCAACACGCCACAACAGCGTTTATTCGTCTACGAGGGTTCGACTCATTAGCCATAGGCGACACTAAGGGGCGAAGTCACGACTTGCTGCCGTGAAATATGGTGAAGTTAGCCAAGAGACCTTTTCTTTCAAAGTATATGGTTCTTTTACATGCAAATAAACATTATACGGGACCTCATGCTGAGAATTTTACGTCCGAAAAAACAAAAAAACAAACAAACAAAAAACATCACCCTCCGCCAGGTTTGAACCTACAACCTTGAGCATTAGAGATTACCATTGTAACCGCTACACCACGAAGGATGAGTCATTGCTAATTCTATAGATATTTAACAAAGTAAAAGTGCGGTAATACCAACTGATCAAACGAATAATGGTATTTGGGTTTGATTTATATATGCAAGACTATTTTGGAATCCGCGACGGCGGAGGAATATGATCATTGGTTTTTGTTGTTGTTTTTTTTTCGTAGTATTTAACGCCCGCTTTTACTACTGGTGGCACCACAGGCGATAACACTGGTGATACATAGTCTAACCACTCGGCCACGGCACGGCTGATCATTTGGTTAAAATTAATTTGTCTCTCATTAATCATTATTAGTTTACCGAAAGCAATTTGAAAAACTACAGGATAATAGAGGACTCGCCTGTGGTACTGTAGATGGCAGTGGTATAGCATTTCTCCTAATTATATTGTGACATGCATTCGAGTGATGCGCGCTCCTTTTCTTAGGCACTAGTTTTACGAATAGAGGTCCGGGGAAAGAAGATAGGTTGCCTATCGTTCCACAGTGTTGTCAATCAAATAAAGTTTCTCCTTCAGACCTTCAACCACTGCGCTGAATAGGTTATCTAATTTACCGCGAACCAGCTGAATTATAAAATGAAACACAGCACACGCGCATGTGCGTGAACTCAGGAATCTATAGCCAGAATGAACCCGAAACATTGAAGCCACTAGATATCAGATTTTATAGTGTGCTTAATGTCTCAAAGTTGCTGCTCTGCTTCCAAAATTGCGTAGAACCTCCCTAGGGAGCCGAGCGCCCAAGAAAAGGTGTGCGCATAGTAGGCTGCCCGGATTTGTGGTGAATAACGCGGCAGATTTTCTTCGGGTCCTCCGGTTTCGTCGCCATTCAATCCATAAATTGCTCCAAAATCATATTTCCTGTCCTCCACTTCACCGATGTTTCATATCATTTAGTTTTTCACCCTCATGCCAGGCATACCAGAAAGATATTTTTATTAGCTTATGCTATTCTACGTTCTATTACTAATAAAGGATTTAAAATTAAATTCTTGTTTGTTTTAGATTTTAATGGTTATTTAATTTGTAAATTAAGATGGGGCAACTAGCTGATCACCCACCCTGGTTTCTCCGCCATCAAGAACCTCTGCTCAACAGGCGTCTGACACCAGGCGCTGGCTAAGCCCTGGGGATTGGAAGTCGTGCATAAGAAGCTGGTAAACAGGGAAAGAAATAAAACATTACTACACTAAATTAGAAACAATGCTTCACTAAATGAGTAAGAGATGCTGCTATACAATTTAATGACTATTGGAAGAAGAATTTAATTTCAATATTTCAATTAAGAGGATGTGTTGATGGAATAAAAACTGCAAAGTTATTATTCGAACTTGTGAACTGCTAGTTTTCTATATTTCGGGATGTACATATCCCGCCATATTTAAGATCGACAAAAACATTCATATTGCTTTCATCAGTCCCTAGTTTCACCCTACTGGGATTATGAACGGTTGTGGAAAGATTTGCCGCAGTTTTTCCTCCACACAGCAGCACGATTTCTGAATGCCAATATTTTAGACGTCTTCCCCTCACAGAGAAAGTTATGTGAGATATGCCGAGAAGTAAATTGCAGAAGTCGAACGGCGGCCCGGAAAACTAATAAGACAAGACGACGAGTGAATTGAATGCCGTCAACATCCCTCATATTGCATCCCCTGACATTCTCAACCCTCTTCTACTTCTTTTCCAGCATTTCTGTGCTAAGAAGAAAGCGATCTCCAGAGGAAATTCCATGGAAGGTACAAACACCTTCGTGGTTTGTTTCGAGGCATTCCACAGTAGGTATTACTTCATTGCTTCGATCACGTGACGCGAGTGGTTGTAGGTAGGTAAATTCTTGCATATCAAATGCGGCATATCCTGTTTCTCTAAGTTTACTGGTGAGTGCTGTTGTTTTGTTTATTTAAATTGCGGACGGCTGAGTTTCTGAACATCTCTGGAAATACTGGTTGAGCAATTCTGAAAATAAATGACCTCAAATTCTCATTTTGACTTCTGCATTTCGCAAGCCTTCATATTTCAAAATTTTAAATTTCACTCGACGCTATAGAAGACGCATCCAAGTTGGTGAGGAAAATTTTTGGAGATATTTGAAATGTCACAACTGTGGGCAGTCGTCATTGAAGGTCTATCTATGACGGTGACATGATTAATACATACCTCTAATTAATGTTAAAAAGAGGATTTTTGTCGAATTATCGAGCATTAGAAAACAGAGATTAATTCTTTAGTTGGGATATGAACAAGTTTTAGCTTGCTGGTCTATTTTTGGGTAAGGTACACAAATAGTTTTTTTATATTTCATAAGTTACAGTCCAATGGATGACTTCACTTTAAGGAAACCGCTCTTACATTTTCTCAAGATATTTTGATAGATGAACAGGAGATCAGGAGAATGATATTAAAATGTGTAATACATGTAACTTTCACATGTTAAGTATTGTAATTAAATTTATAAAAATGTCAATTTAAGGCTCATTTAGAACCAAATGAAATTATACCACTTTCGTTTTCTTCTTTTTCTTTTTGACTACATGGAGTAAGCCATTGCATGCTCCGGCTTCACAGCTTCTCTTTGGTTCGTCTTTACGGCTTTTCATTATATCTGTTTCATATCTGTTAATAGAATTTTGGAAGTCTGATCCTCCATTTATTAGTATACTAGAACCATTTGCTTCATATCATTTTACACTTTTATTCTGCTGGAATTCTGTTATTCCTTTCTAATTCTTTCCGTAAAAATGTCATTTCGGCACCTTTCACTTTATTTTGAATTCCTTTTTATGTGTTTTCATGCCTTTTGATTCATAAATTACATTTACATTACCTTCTCTACCTATTCATTAACAAATTATTCTTCTGTCAACTTTATAATAACCACGATAAACATTAGCAGAAATGATCTTTATCACCTAATTCTTTACAAGGACAAGGAAAATAAGTGAATACATTAAGCTAATTGCCAGGCAAATATTTTAAAAGTTGATTCTTATATAAACTAGAAATTTGGTTCTCTGTGCATTCTCTTTGCATGGCGAGAAGTAAAACAAAAGACAAAGGATTGAGAAATTCTCGTTTGTGAAAGTTGAAGTATTTTAAATTTGAAACCAACAACAATGAATATCTCGGAAATAGCTAGCAGCACAAAAAGTGTAGAACTCGTAAGTTGTTTTAACGAATTCTTCAATTTTTTGTGTAGTAACTTTTTTGTCTATCTCTTACGGTTTACCAGTTATTTACAAGTCACCAGAATGAAGAGGTCTTTGGAGGCTTTTCCCAAAAAATTCAATATATACATATTTTTAAATAAATAAATATGGATATGTAAATGTCTTTAATATGCGGTATCTTAATCAAAACCGTTGGAGCCATTTTTAAGAAACACAAAATTTTAGGAAAATTTTTAATTTCGGTATTTAATGGACTTTTTGTTTTCGTGCTATTCTGTCCATAGACACAGATACACACGCACGCATATAATAGGATATTTTTCTAACAATATTTTATTAAGGGGTCCTCAAAACATATATTTCCAGTAAAATCTTGGTATAGAATTTTGAGTGGAATATAATACTCTGTCTACAAAATGTTCATGTATATAATACTCGGTAGAGACGATAAAAAGAGGAGTAGCCATTGTTTTATAACATTTTATTGTAGTATGCAATTCCAATACCATTGTTCCAGGCGTTATTTTTGATTATGCGTATAACAAATACTTTCCTTTTTATCGTAAATGTGGAGATGTATTCTTCTCATTATGCTTATTGTTTACAAAGGCTGGTTTAGTACCGCTTTTGTGAAAGCAGACTGACTTCATGCAATTTATATTCTGTTCACAAACACAAGTAAAGGGTCATAACACCATCCAACCATAAAATAAAACAAAAATATTAAAAAATATGCAGCAACCCCGCAATTAGTCTTTGTCCGCCGTAAAAGTGTTCGATATCACATAAAATTATATTCCGATACATGTATTACATTAAACATGTATTTGTGATTTCCGTGTGTGATGAAAATCAGTAACTTGTCAGCTTTGAACTCGTGTTAGTAAATTGAATATATTCATAATACTTGGGAAGTACAGTATCCTATAGCCTAGTGTATTCTATAGCCCAATCCACAAAGGTATTCACATAAAACCTAAGTTAGAAATTACCGTCAGATAAGTTTTTCTGTAGCACGTGCGGGAACAAATACCACTTTTTTTTTGGCAAAATAAAAGTTCGTACCTTCCATTATCGATGTCACTTTTCGACGTCTTCTATTATCGATAATGTCATTTTTTTTTGTGCCACATACACCATAATGTGTGATGTGTGTATGTGTTTGTGTGTAAGTGGATAGTATAGCTCAAAAACGCAAAACCCGTTCAATATCTAGTATTTAAGTTTACTATCTTCCGAGGATGAGACACGAAGTTTTTCTGGAAAATCCCCCTACCTCAAACTACCCTTTACTTACCAAATTTTTCGAAATTTACGATTTCCGCAAAAATGGCTCTGATGACTTTGATCAAAATATTACACTATTAAGATATTTACAAACAAATAAAATGTGTATTTTAAATTTACTGGGAATAGCCTCTGAAGTCCTCTTCATTTTGGATTATTTTTGCATAGATGGTAAAGCGTAAGACATAGATATAATTTTTGCCACACAAAAGTGAAGACCTCGTCAAATGATATCCTTTATATTTTTATTTGAGAGATAACCATTTCCGAGATATTCTATGTTATTGGTTTCAATTTCAAAATACTTAAACTTTTCCGAAATGGTTATTCTCATTATTTTCATATATATCTTTCGTTTTACTCTAGCCATCAAAGAGAACCGAGTTTCAACTGATTCACATCGCAACTATTTAAAAGATTTGACTAGCGATTTAGCTAGTAAATTTCTTTATTTACGTTCTACTTACAAGAAAGCAAGCAATAGGATCATATCTTCTGATTTAAGTTAACAGAACATAATCTCTTGTAGGAATGTATATTTTCAGAAGAGGTAGAGAAAGTCATATGAATGGCATACGTCAGAACTTTTTAGTGTCATTTAATTGGTATTGTTACTTTGACGATGTCATAGCGGCATGGCTTTGTTTTCGCTGCCAATTGTCTTGTGAATATTCAACACTCCAAATAATGTTCAACAATTCAATTCTTTCTTTCTCCAATCGCTGCTCTCGTTCACATCTGACAGTTACTTATAAAAATGTATCTAGAAAAGAGTGCAACAGCTTTTTTCTTACATTTTTAATAGCCGCTCTGAATGATTATTATGTTTTGCAGTATAATTTTATTTTCTTCTTATTTGTGTTTAAGATTTTTATTTTTTCTAGCACCCATGTACTTAGTAGACGTAGAAGGTATTGTATTCCACCGAACGATTCGATACGAGATATTACTGGAAATATGTGTTTTGAGACCCCCTGAATAAAAAAAAAGCAGTATCTTCCAAAGATGGGACACGAAGATTTTCACAAAATTCCCTCACCCCGAACTCTCTTTACATAGAACATTTTTCAAAGTTTGTATTTTCTCAAAACGGGCTATAACGATTTTTATTAAAATAGGTACCTTATGTTTAAGATATTTTTATCACAAACAAAATGTACATCTTTAGTTTCATGGGAATAGCTGGATAATTTTTGTATATCTGGTAAAACTTATTAAGCAAAAAGTGTAGTTCTTGTTAAAACACAAATTATGTTCCATTTTTTTTTTCTTTTTTCTCCACTCTCCCCCTTTTATAGAGTTAACAGTTTCCAGGTATCCTTTGTTATAGGTTTCAGTTTTAAGCCAACATTTTTCTCAAATGGAAAGTTTGAGTTCTTTAGTTTCACCTCTTTTATTTTAATGCGGGTCTTGCAAAGGGAACTGTATGTGAATTGTTTCATCTAGCAAGCAGCTTTTAAAAGATTTGACTATCGCTATAATCTAGTGCATTGCCTTATTTTCCTTTTACTTACAAGGAAACAAGTAATAAGATCATTCTGCGAATGTTTATTTCGATTAGTATAATGTAGATAACAGAATAATAAGAATAGTTTGTGGAACTGTTAGAGAAGGTCATATAATGTTTTTTCTTCACTTAAGCCCGTCTGCTGAAGCTCCTGCTGCCTGAAAGTCTAAAGGGCTTATTGTGTTAACCCTGTGGTTGGTTTAAATCCAGCTCTCTAGTTCAAAATCCTTAACGGGTGCATACACTGAAAAGAAGAATTTCCCAAAGATTGTATACCTCCTTGATGCATAGGTAAGATATTATGATAGGTTAAAGATGTTCAAAAATAACCCCAAAGGTTTGTTGTTCAAAACTGCGCTATATAGCTACACGTCTGAATGTTTCATTTCCCTCTCACATGTATCGGAGAAACAGAAAAGGGAAAGAGAAGGAACTCGTGGAAGGTCAAATTCCTGCATAAGCAAAACTCCAAAATTGGTCGAACTCCGTGACGGGACCAAGTTAGTGGGAAGCCACATCCTAGCGAACCAAATCGTGAACCACAAGATTTAAATGCATATCTAATTCCTATTTCCATCTTTTGCCTTCCCCCAAGACCCACCCCTCTATCGTTCACCCAATAATAACGCAACCCTCTAATCTGCATACGAGCTTTTGATACTCGTGCCCCCACCCCGCAGGGCGCTGTGGGGAGCCCTAGTCGACTTATAGGAAACATGGCGTGGCCCGCAATGAAAGAAGAAGGGGGGAGGATTACGTACAGCTAAAATGCTTAGGCTCCGGGGATGATTTATCCCTGACGGCAGCGCCAAAACCAAAGAAGAATAGCTCTTGTGAAAGAGAAGTTACAATTTTTTAATTTTTCTTTTATTTTTGCCTTCACACTGCTGAGAGGGGAGTATTTGTTTCAATTGCAGTAACTCTTTTTCACTAGTTAGATTTTTAGAGCAAAGTGTTGTCTTTAAGATATTATTGCATACTGCTTTTATATACAATTATTTCCTCTACTTAGTATAGAGTACACGGGTGAGAAGATACGGCATGCCACCCAGATCACTATTGTAAATACACTTTTAAGGTCTCCTACATCCTCTCAAAAGCTTTTCTAGAAGAAATCCGTGGGCGTCCGTGTATCTGTGAACATCACTCAAAAGCGAAAGGTCGGTTAGATACCAAACTTGATGTTTAAATTCAGTGTCGTCCTAGGAGGGAATTTTTTTGAAAATCTTCATGTCGCATCCTTGGAAGATTATCATATTTAATAAACGACCGATTTACACACATATGGATCTTTTTCTGAAATTTTTTTTAAATCAGAATTCATCAATACACGTATTTATGATGTGAAATCTCGGTGTGACATCGACATTTTTGATGGAATACAATACCTTCTCTATTTACTGTGTACACTTTACATGATAAATAAAGTAAAACTGTCCTTTTTGATTCAGTAATATTTTAATATTGAATTCTCTGATGGAAGCAATACTCATTAAGGGTATTTTGTAGACAAAGTGAGCGTATGGGAAATAAGAATACCATTTCACCTTAATTTCAATTTTAAAATACTTACCTACTTTCCTCAAATGGGCTATCGTTATTTACTTTTCTTGTTCCTGGCCAAGCAAAGAGTAAAAGCCATCACATAGCAACCAGCAATTTATTTGAGTATCGCTTTAGTTTAATGTATTCTCTTATTCCTTTGCCTAATCAAGAATTGTAATAAACGCATTTATGCAAAAATTTATCTGGATTAACGTTAAATAGTTTGAAGAGGACGCATGAATTCTTTCATTACCAACGTACATATTAGTAGAGAAGGTATTCCAAAAATTCGATACGATACTTTGCAATTTAGGACCCCTGAATCCAAAATAATAATAATAATAATAATAATAATAATAATAATAATATAATAATAATAATAATAATAATAATAATAATAATAATAATAATAATAAAAAAAAGATCCGAGCGCTTGAACAATGTAACTCAAAAACGAAAAGTCTGTTAAACGGCAAACTTGATATTTAAGTTCAGCATCTTCTAGGGATGCAACAATAAGATTTTCAATAAAATTCTTCGCTCTTAACTACTCCTTACAAGATTTTCTAAAAATAGCTCTAACTATTTTGTTTATTACACCGTATGTTTAAGATATTTTCATGACAAATTAAATACATATCTGAATTTCTTGGGAATGTTCTTGGAAGTCCTCTTCACTCTGGAGGATTTTGCATACCTGTTAAACCGTAAGAGATAGACAAAATCCTTCTACACAAAACGTATAGATCTCGTTACCACAAACACACACACACACACACAAACTTGCAGATACATTTTTATATAGAGCTAATGATTTCCGAAGAATTTCTGATTATTGGTTTAAATTTTAAAATACTTATACTTTCCTTAAAAGGGAAGCTGTCATTCGTTTCATATCTCCTTTGTTTTATTTCTGGCTTTATAAAGGGAGCCGAATTTCAATTGTATCACATAGCAAACAGTTTTTAAATGGTTTGACTATAGCTATAGCTTTAGCCTAATATATTTCCCTTCTATTTAAAGGAAGCACTTAATAAGATCACTTTTACTAATGTTTATCTTGATGCAGTAAAAAGTAATAATCTTTTGCAAGAATAGTTTGCTGGCAGAACAGGTTACAGAAAGTCATATGAATGGAACACATCAGATTTTAAGATTAGTTGTAGAGGATTGGATAGAGAAAGATTTGGGGAATGATGTACCTACATTGATTGTAGTATTTCTAAACTTCCACAGAAAAGAGCTACACACTAGAAACAAAGATGTGGATACATAGTCGCGGAAATAAGAGGAATTTATGCTTCAGTATTTATCATTCACTCATGACATGCTGCATGTGTGATAATGCAGTAAGGAAGTATTGTAGAAATCTCACACTTAAGAAAAACATTAATTTAGATGCAAAATTTTTCGAAAAGAAACCGTGACAAGCCCTCGTTTAGAACAGATATTAGCGTATACTTGATTTGAGTTGGTAATGAACATTCACTCGCAAGTTGCAGAAGTTTATTAACATACTGTCTTAAAGCTCCAGTTGATAATCAAGCTTCAAGAATATCCTGGACATACAATAGGAGAGTCTGCATTTGCCATGCAGCAGAGCGCATAGCAAGTCCAGCCAATGCAGACAATGGCGCGCGAGGTCCCCACACACCCAGAGGTAATCAACGTATTTCGTGTCCCATGAGTCATAAACGGTGCAAGGGTCGGCAGCCTAGCCTCCAGGAGGGAAAGAGAGGAAGGTGAGAGAATGCGAATACGGGAGAGGATGATTCAGTTTTTCCTCTCATCCCCTCGCCACTCATGGTTCGCCGCATGCTAATCCTCAATATGCCGTTCCTTAATAACATTCAAATGCAAGCTCCCTCCCTCATTCTTAAACATTCCCCGCTATGCAACATCAGTTTTATTTAATTTAAATAGATTAATCATTTCGTGATGTTCGCAAAAACAGATGCTACTCATGTTCTATATTCTGCCTTTATGAGATATTATACATCGTTGATGAAAAGGTATACATAAACTTCTATGAGAAACAGTATAGAAGACCAAAATAAATTACCAAGTGTAATGGTAAAGCGTACTAGATTTAAAAATGTTTGCTCAGATATTTATTCAACACCTGCTAGAGTGAACCAGTGTGTGATAATCTCGTCAGCAGCAGTAGCATGGAGATGTGTACAGGTGCGGAACGCGCTCAATGTAGTCCATTGTTTCATTAATCGGATCAGTAGACAACAGATTTTAAGCAAATGCTTATTCTTTTCCTCATCATTGATTTGCCTCACCTTTTATATTTACATGTTTTATGAATGTTTAGATCTAAATAAAGCAGTTGGTAGTCCCTAAAATGCTTATTTTGACGTTATTGTCTACGTTACGTTTAGGCGTACAACCTGTTCTTCCTGTATTATCTGCATTCATATTTATGTTTTATGTGTTAATTTTCCTATGGTATATGCTCATTAAGTATTATTTGATCTATTTTACTCTATTCATAAAAAGCTAAAACAACAATGAGCAAGCTAAACGTGTTTTATTATTCAAATTTCTCTTTCTTTCAGTTTTCATTGAGACTTTGTGCCGAATTCAGCATTTTGGGTCCGACGTACTGACGGTGAAATACTTCGGTGTAAAATATGTGAGCAGTCAGTGAACCCAGAAAATAAATAATTCATTTCTCAACATATCAGTATAATCAAACATAAAAGTGCACTTTCCAAGGCTACCAGGAGGAAGTTTCCTTTGTTTTCAACGGCAATTGTAGCATCGATTGAAAATCGCAATTTCGAGTAAATATAAAGGCGCAATGCAAGGTATTTCTGGAGGTATTTTATGATATATTTTAGTTAATTATAGTCCTTTATGTGCCTGTTAATTTACCGATTCATCTTGTTTCTGGGCATGACGTTGGAGAGTATCCCTAAAACAGCAAGCTAGTGCCTTTATATTTTGCTTTAGAAGTCAAAATTGAGATATGCCGTCTTCACCCTTGCAAAACTTCATAGTTTAAAACTGCATAAATTCTATAACTTTTTCATTTATTGGGCACAACTTTCATTCCGGAAGTTAAATATTTTTTTTCGAGAACAAAGCATGGTGGTGCTACGAATGGATTGTAGAAGCGTTACATAAAAATATATTTTTATCCCCCTATTTCTTCCACATTTTCTCCGGTTCCGGCTTTACTTAGGGGCTCATGGCATATATACAGCATCTTACTGTTCGGACATGGCGGCGGACGCCATAAATTCGAAAGCACCATCCTTTTAAATATTCAGCGCGCTGTGACACGTCCATAACGGATGGCGATTTCCCAAGATGCCTTTACTGCAATTTCTTTTTCTTGCGCTTTGCATGAGAAAGAAGCAGGAGAGAGCGAAGGCAAAGAAAAATGGAGCGACGATAAAGAATGACTCAGGGAAAGGAAGAAAATAAGAAGACGAGATCGTAATGCGGGATAAAAAGATGTTAAGCGCAAAAATGGTGCAATCCTGGAACCTTAAGGACAGTAAAGTAGAAAAACTGTAGTACAGAATTTAAAATTGTGTTAAAATAAATCTATTATTAATATCATGAAAGCCTCTTTACTCTCAACAACTAAACGTCTTCCGATCTTAATGAACTACTTTACTTAATTCATAGTTGTCGTTCTCATCTCTAGAAATTTATTTCAGACTTTCCCCCATCCTCCGGATTAGGTCATTATTCAGAGACATTCTGTTAAGTATCTTTTCTCTTTTAAGAACAGAAGCCGGAAAAGACAAAAATACCCATAAAACCATAATGTATGTTTATTGTATAATTATATTTATCCTCCGACTTACAAAATTCATTTATCATTGCAAACATTTCCTACACCTGTATTCGAACACAAAAACATAATTCCAAACTTAAGCCCATAGCGATATCCGTATATAGGAGGACATTTTTATAGACCATATACAGGAATATATTAATAGATGGCTATTGTTGAAAGTATTATTGATAGAACGAGTCCCAAATCATTTGGTTAAAACAATACATACATATGTATAATATTGCGATCAGAATCAAAATAAATCAAAGAATAAGTCAAGAATATAGGTATAGGTGTCACAGAGAATGAGACAAGGATGCCACTTATCATCCACTTTGTTTAATTTATACTTGGATGAAGTTATAAGAGAATGGCAGATGAATTTTAAGTTTAATTATAAAATAGGACTCATTACCATAAACATAGTGTTATTTGCAGATGACGAGGAAGATTTGGCTGATTCAGAAAATAATATGAAAGAACAGTTAATATAGTCAGCAATATTGCAAGCAAGTATAACTTCAACATGTCACTAAATAACACAAAGGTTAGAGAAGTAGAACCTGTTAGAGCTAAAGTTGTATATATTATGACACAATACAAGAAAATACTAGGGACAAAGATATACCTATGAAACTAGCCAAATTCCAACAACTATTGGGCAGAATGAAAAATGCTGATGGTAAGAGTTAGACCAGACAGACCTTAAATTTTATAAGATAACATTACTCCATGGATTGTCCGCGCCATGGCCAAGTGGTTAGACTACCCGCCTCTCACCAAGGTGTGCTCGATCCCAGGCATGTGGAATTTATGGTAGACAAAGCAGCACGGGGGCGGGTTTTCTTCGGGTTCTCCGGTTCTCCGGTTTTCCCCGCCATCGTATTCCACCAGTGATCCATCTTCATTCTATCATCAGTACCATCGCCTACTGTGCCATTGAGTAAAAGCGGGCGTTACAACTATGATGTAATCCATTCACATGACTTTCTCTATATCTCTGCAACAAATTTTCGTTAAAAAGTTCATGCTTCTAATTACTTCATGCTAAGTGAGAAAAAATTAGCAGAAATAGTCTTATTACTTGCTTCACTGTGAGTAGAAGCGAAATAAGGGAGTACCATAGGTTAAAGTGATAGCAAAAGATGGTTGCTATGTGACTGAAGTTCCTTTGTTTGTATGGACAGGAGTTGACAAATTCCTGTATGAGAAAAGTATAAGTTTTTTAAGACTGAAACAAAAAAACAAGGAATATCTAAAAACGATCAACTCCACGAAAAAAAAAATGTATATAACATAAATTGTGTGTTGTAATGTACTCTACATTTTTTGTGTGGTAAGTTTTTGTCTATCTCGTACGGTTTACCAGTTACACAAAATTCCGTAAACTTCATCCAGAATAAAGTAGTCTTCAGAGACTATTCCCAGAACATTCAAGATATACATATTATTTATCAAGTACATATCTTTAATAATTGATATTTTTAATCAAAATTGTTACAGCCATTTTTTAGAAAATCAAAATTTTCTAAAATGTTTCCATGTGAAGGGCAGTTGGGTGTGGGGGGATTTTCATGAAAATCTTCGTGTCGCATCCTTGGAAGATACTGAACTTAAATACCAAGTTTGGTATTTAAAGGTCTTTTCATTTTTGAACTATGCTGCCCACAGGCACTTGAATATTTTTCTAAAAATGCTTTTTTTGGATTCAGGTGGTCTCAAAACATGTATTTCCGGTGAAATCTCGGTATCGAATTTTTCAGTACAATGCAATACCTTCTCTATACACTATGTACATAGTACGTATACAGAAAGTAAAAAAACTGATCTGAAACGTGACAATAACCGAGTAGCAGAAACTTAGAATGGAGGTTGCGGAAATGAGATTGCTGAGACCTTTGGCAGGATACTCTTTATTGGTCCATTAGAGAAATTAAAACAAAAAGTTAGTTGAAAATAGAAAGTTTACTGCAATTTATAAATATACATTTAAATAATTGGAGAGGCCATGTAACGAGAAATGGAACCATACCACATATCCTTTAAAATATTATAATGCAACCCAAGAGGACACAGAAATCCAGGAAAACCTCGGAAAAGATGCAGATGCTGATTCCGATCTGGAGACGCAAGAGACCAAAAGAAATAATCCTTATTGTTTAAATAAGATGTTAATGGCTCCTCTCCATGATATTGAAGTCTGAAAGATAAGCGTGAACGGATTCAAACCCGTGGTTCATAAACACTGGCAATAATAAGACCGACGGCTATTTCTAGCCTTGATTGAATATATACTGGAGAGGTTGAGTGCCGGGATAATATTATGCGCTTTTACACTTGCACTTTTTTCGCGAAAATTTTGACGAGAAGCAAAGAGAAAGTTTTTACCCAAACTTGAAGGATATGAAAATAAAATGCCAGAATAGGTGGACAATGGGAAGCTACTGATTGATATTCCAGCATTTCAGACTTTCATTTGGAGGAAAAGCAACAGATAAAGATTAAAATCTATACGAAGTAGCTGACGAAGGTCATGATAATTATAAAAATGTAATATGTTTTGTTGAATATCTGTTGAATATTAGCCATAAGATATATTTAATTAAATAATACTTTCCTGTTAAATTTAATATTGCCGCCTTCACAGTGTAAAAGGAACGGTAAAAAATGGTATGGAAAATAGTTAAACATAATAAAATATATTTCCAAGTTACAATATGCAATAGAGAGAAGGGCTAATTCTGCAAAACTCATCCAGAATAAAGAGGCCTTCAAAGGTTATTCCCAGAAAATTCAACATATACATTTTATTTGCCATGTAAATGTATTTAACATACGTTCTTTTAATCAAAATCGTAAGTCATTTGTGAGAAAATCAAAATTTCCCAAACATTTCCGTGTAAAGAATGGTTAGAATCAGCAGATGGAATTAATGGGTTACCAATGCTCAGAATAAAAAGTGCAAGAAACATGTTACGGTTCAACCTATTGATGATTCCATCTGCAAATATGGAGTATTGTGCAGACAATATCTATAATCAGCAGCAATCTCCGCTATAACCTGTCACGTGATGAATCTTTTAACTTTTGGGAAGCAGAGTTTCGGGATTGTAGCAGAGCTCCAACCGATTAGTATACAATGAATCATGCCTCGCAAATACTGCCCGAATTGTGATAGTAAGCCTAATTAAAACTCTCAAGCTACTTTGTTCAGAATATTTATACTGATGCATGTGGTTATTAGATAGAGAACTTTAACAAATCCTTTATAATTTGATGAAACAATAGGGAAGTAGTTAAATGGACCTTCAAGCCGCTTTCCAGAATTGCTTTTTTTTTTTTTTTTTTTTTTTTTTTTTCCCTCAGAAGAGTTTGATTGTTCGAATACTAAGCATATAACCGTCATAGTTTGCAAGATTGAAATTACTTGAACTAAGGACTTCTGTGAGGTGTATTCTGGTGTACTGCGTTTCAAACTCGTGAATACTCGCTTTACAAAACTATTGTATATCCTATTATTTCCTTGTCTCTGTCTTTCGAGGATACAAAAGAATGGTTGTGTAATGAATAAGGTTTTCAAATAAAGGCAAAAACTTGATAGACCTAGAAAAATTACTGAATAGAATATTTTCTAGTTTTATGCCTTTGGGTCTGGATTCCAAGAGAGAGGCATATGATAATGGAAACTGGTTCTTTTTTTTTTTTTAATTAATTTCCATTTTCTACTTCCAGGGGAAACTACACATGAGGGACAATTAATTATAACCTATACCACCATACATCTGCTAAGCTTTCTATTTGAAGGAAGGTCCATCCTTCACATCAAACCCAGTTCCAACAAACATTCTTTCTCTTTTCCATTTGTCATCACATACGAAGCCTTTATCTTAATAGTAATCTCTGTGATCTACATCTGAAAATTTCTTAGACGATTATTTTTCTAATTCAACATAAGAGCGATTTTATGTTCGTCTTCTTGATGAGTTTCAACATTGTTATTCCTTTACAGAATATATACAACGTCATATTTTGTATTTACATGTCATACACTCCATTCCTCTCCATCCACTCTTTTACAGCTTCTTAATCGCTCGAAAGAATTATTTGCCATCCATACTGGAAATCCTCAAAGCTTTTTCCAAAATATGTAACTGGATACAGTGATAATCAACATTGTGAGTTCAATTAATCTAAATGGTGTTGTTTTTTTTCACTCTACATCATTTTATTAATATTTCATATTATACCTCCTAATACATAAGAATTTGTTACATTAATCACTATGGTAATTGTAGCTGTAATTCAGACTAGCTAAGGTGGATGTTTCACTTTTTTTTGAGTAGTAGTTGCTGGCTCTGTCAACTTTTCAGCCGCGTCTTTGCAGTTTCCAGGTTTTTCCTGTGCAAAAATATTCATATAGAAACAGTATTTGTAATTGTGCAATACAGCTTGTAACGTTTTGGGAATGATTACACTAAATAACTGCCTGTCAAACAGTCGCATGATATAACATCAGTGAGCTCAGAAACAAATACTTTAATCAGGCCCGCTATGACGAACTCTGCCATAGAGATTTCATAGAAAATCACTCGCTCCTAATGCACTCGAGAGGTTAAGTCAGAAATGCATCTAGATGACTCATATTGTGGCAAAAAACAACAGTGCATTTCGTAATACTTTAAGCTGACCACATGCAATACCTTGACGCCTCTGGGGCCTGTGGATTTATTCCCTAAATATTTCACCGTGCTGTCAAACTATGTTCAACGTGCACGCATGCTAATATACACGCACGAAATTGCGTGATGTTATTTAACTGGATTCCTGAACTTCAATTAAAATGGGTTAGTTACGCGGAGCGAGGTAATTCATTTGTTTTGTGCTAGCTGTGTGTTAGGGTACATAATTCAGCTTTCCTGTGAAGCCTAATGCATTTGGTTTTTTGTCCTACAGCTTAGCGAAATAGTGTTTTGATTGTAGTTCACAGGTTTCTCGTAAATTCATCCGATGGTACACGAAACTGCCAATAAAAAATTTATATAACATAAGTGTGAAATAAAATCGTCACCATGAGAGATATTTTTTCTTATTCTAAACACTACATTCCTCTTCAAAACAAGTACTTGATTAGATATCAATTATAAAGTTTTCGTTCATCTTGAGCCGAAACAAATTTATGTATCCGGTACTTTTTGCGATGTCTCGGAAAAAACTGGCATTTTTTCAACTTGTGATACCTAATCATCTGTATGAAAATGTGCTTATTTCTGATTAATTCTGTGGTTCTAAATAAAGATGTGGTATATTTTAGTGAGAAAATACTGAGTTTCACAATGTCGGATTATCTATATATGTAAAAATAGAATAATCTAAAAAACTTTAAAAGCAGTCTGAATCGAGTTTCTTTGTTATGCTCTGTGTGTGTTAGCTCAAGCTTTTTGCATCAGTTATGACTAAACAGATAAGGGAGTATATCATTTGACAAATACGTTAAAATAATAAGTTTTGAAATATCATTATCTTCAAATTAAGCCTTGTTCCGACAAAATTAGTAAGCCTTTAAGTCAAGTTTACATTGTCTTTGTGACAGTTCTAATGAATGCAAGAAGCTGTAAACAATTAATTAGCAATACAATGAAAATAAATAGATGTAATGTAGAAAAGAGATTATATTATTAGAGGATATTAGCATAAGCTTAGTTTATAAGAGAGATGAGAAAAGTTGAAACTGTTCATGTTTATAAAAGTGAAATATTTCTCAAGATTTTTGTGGACAATAGCCACGGAATAGGGGTGAGCTATATAAAAGAATGTTCTTGAGCTAAAACAGACATAACACAATCTTTAGGGGAAGGGGGGAAATAATAATGTGAAAGTTACTGTGTAGCTAGCAGCCTAAGTGAGTCACTAGGATACTTTTTTTTGGCTCATGAGAAGAGACGCCAGTAAGAGCGCGAAGACAAGCCGAGCAGAGCGTAGTTTTAATGCTTAGATACAACAGGAGTGTTGATATATGATTTACGGAAACGCGAGTTCTCATTCAGTTCGTCTTTGTTTATTTGACAGCCAGTTCTTCTCCATAGCACGTCGGTCCTACATATTAGGTATTTTTCGTAAGAAAGGTGAAATTTTCACTTGTAAAGGAACGCGTATAGTGCAGTTTCTGTAGAATCTCAAAGAACTATGGAGTGTATATAAGCTATAAATATTCTTGGTAATAGTTTGAATAAATATTTAAAATAAACATTTCAAATGCTAATTCTGAAATAGTTACTTTTAGCGATTACGCCCTACATAAGAAACACTTGCTGACTGTAAGATCCCAACTAACCGGAGAAAACATGAAAATATATTTAAAACATAAATAATAATAATAGAAATATAATCAGAGATATTGGCGCAGAAGCTACTGTCACATGCTTGCTCAGTTTTCTTTTAGTTCCTAAGCATATAGATAGGTAGTAACTGTTTTAAGTATTATTAGAAGGTTCTTTTTTTTTTGGATGTATATGCTGTTAGAGCATATAATTATTTTAGGATCTATCCTAATTTAAGTCCTATTTCTTATTCGTTGCTGAATAATAATACATATGCAGTTTACAGGAGTGCCGCTGAATGTTTAAAAGAATAAAATAAGTAATCATAAAGTTGTGTTTGTTGTATAGATATCTCGAAAACCATAAAATACATAACTTCCTGGTCTCAAACATTGCCTATTACTTCTCCACCGTCTCATATTTTAACACCAAAAGGGGCATAGTTGGATTAAGAAATATATTTAAGCATTTCTAAATTGACATATAAAAAAACGATATATTTAAGACTTATCTTTCAATTGTTCTTAAACGGCACATTTCCACCTTTAATCAACTGCTTTTGTATGCTAATACCATGTCATACAATTACACACGTAAACGTTTGTTGCATATAATGCGTTTGAAAAACGCAATTACGTACATTAATGTGTTTCAAAGGAGAAAATCAGAGCAATACAGTATAATTAATTTTAAGTACAACGCATAAATTAGGAGATTTAGCCGCCTGTATCAAACCGTAAATTAAATAAAAATAGCGTAAACATGTCTGATTAAATCACACGACTTCACATTTGCATAATACATTAGTTCTCAGCAACAAATTTCACCGAGATACTTGATATCCTGTTACATGTCTGATTTTTGCGTGCCGCGAAATATTAATTAGCAACATTATCATAATTGCTGTGTCCTTAAAAAGTGTTTCGAAAGATAGTAACATTGTTGTTTGTGTACTGCTCTGGAGTCATTTGTAAATGTCACATTGCGCTGGTCGTTTGTTCCTAATTGTTGTTTTAAGCAACAGCACACGAAAGAAAACATTGCAGTATGACTTCTAGAAAATGATTTACAGACAGAGCCAATAGTGGGCGTGGAATATCAAGGTCATAATACTCAGCTTTGGTCGTCATTACGAACAGAAGCACACCTTAACAACCAACGTATGCATCTTCGAGAGAGATCTGATGTGTTCCATTCACATGACTATCTCTAGCTGTTTCACAGAGCTTTTATACAAAAGATTTTTCTGTTATCAACGTGATTCTGAGATAAACATAGCAGAATTGTCTTATTACTTGCTTCTTTATAAGTAGAAGATAAATAAGGAATATACTAAGCTAAAGCAATAGTAAAATATTTTAAAAATTCATACTTATAGAATCAATTTAAATTTGGTTCTTTTTCACGTTTTCTGGAGTAAAACAAAAGAGATGAAACGAATGTTGACTTCCCACTTAAGAAAGTTTAAGTATTTTAAAATTGAAACCAACAAGAAATATCTCGGAAACGATTACTCCAAAATAAGTAAATTAAATAAATATAATTTTAAAATACTTAAACTTTCTCAAGCGTTTCATATCTTTTCTTTTACTCCCGGGAATGCGAAAGAGAACCAAATATCAATTGTTTCACCCTTAAAAGTTTTTACTATTGATTTAGCTTAGCGTATTTCCCAAGGAAGCAAGTAATAACACCAATTCTGCTAATGTTTATCTCAATTAGCATTACCACGTAGATAAAACAAAAATTTTTGTAAAATAAAACTTTTGCTTATGAAAAGGCTAGATGTGAATGACACACATCAAATTCTCTCTTTAAGATGCATTATATATATTATATATAAACTGTGAAGTGTAATGAAATTTACATTATTTGTGTAGTAACTTTTTGTCTATATCTTACGCTTTATCAGTTATACCAAGGTCATCCAGAATGAAGAAGTTATTTCAAGATACATTTAATTTGTGCTGAAAATGTCTTAAACATTCAGTATTTTAATCAAAATAGAATCATTTGTAGTTCCATGTAAAGAGGGAATTTGGGAGTGTGGAGATTTTCCCGAGAATCGTGTCCTGGAGGTTTGTTATTTAACCGAATTTAGTTTTTGAGTTATACTGTCCACGGGCACCCACATACACACAGACAGACACACACACGAATCTTTCTCTTTTCTTTTCTTTTTTTATGCAGGGGACCCTAAAACTTGTATTTCCGATGAAATTTTGACATCTAATTTTTGAAAGGAATATAATACCTACGTTCTCTAGGTACATTGTATGTAGCTAGGTACATACCTGCTAGGGATATTTGTAATGTCTGATGTGTTGAGTTTATACTATTTTCTCTACTCATTCTTCCACATGCTTTAATTTGAAAAGCCATCTCCTTTTTTATTCAGATAAACTTTCAAATTACATTTAGAAATTTCGTTGTACGTTACAATATGCAAAGGAACACTGAGGTTCTTTGGATGAAAACTGTGAATAACGACTTTCCGTTTGAGTAATGTTTAAGTATTGGAAAATAATAATGAGGACTATGTCGTAAAAGTTGATAGCTTCACAACAAATGATAAATAAATATATAATAAAAACTGAAGTGAGTGCTTTAACGTTATGTATATTTTTTGTACAGCAAGATTTTGTCTATCTCCTACGGTTTTCCATTGTTTTGAAAACACCTTAAATTTACTAGTTATGCAAAAGTAATTTCCTTTGTTTTGAAAATATCTAAAATGTACTAGTTAAGCAAAAGTTATTTTTTTGTTCGGAAAACATCTTAAATATACTAGCTATGCAAAAGTCAGTACACTTATTGTCAAATTATCATTAATTTACTAGTTATGCAAAAGCTATTTTGATTGTTCTGAAAATATCTTAAATTTACTAGCTATGCAAAAGTAATTTTCTTTGTTCTAAAAATATCTTAAAATATGTTATTCTAATCCATATGTTTAGTAAATTTTTGAGAATCAAAATTTTCTAAAAAGTTCCGTGTAATAGGTAGCTCTTGGAGGTAGTTTCTTGAAGTCCTTCGTGTCTCATCCTTGAAAATTACTGAACTCTAATACTCAGTTCGTTATTTAACCAACCTTTTGTTTCTGAATTTTTCTGTTCACAGATACATAGGTACACTGATTTTTCTAAAAACGATATTTTGGATTCAGAGACCCTCAAAACATGAATTTTCCGTGAAATTTTGTAATTGAATTTTTAGATAGAATATAGTTAGTGTTTCTCCTACTTTTTATAAGCAGTAGAGAAAGTAAAAAGTCATTGTGCAATAAAAACTATCTAGTAGCAGCAGTTATCTCGTAAAATGAAAATGACAATTAGGAAACAAATAAATGAATGTATTAAGAAAGATGAACAAATATAGGAAGTTTGGGACGATGTGCAACCGAGTACCATTGTGGTCATATAAGACTGTTAATGAGAACGATTGAGATAAGGACTTCAGAGAACCACTATGAGAGGGGAAGCATGCCGGTAATTGCGTGAAGATGGACAGGCGGAAGGAAATGAGGAGAGAAATGCGTTGTAGAGGTAATGGGTCAAGAATATTGATCATGTCAGAAGGACTGCTTCACAGAGATTGAGTTGTCGATAGTGCTCATATCACGCAAGTGGACACGGCAAGGAACGAATTTATGTCTGAGGAGATAGCGAGTGAGGATATTGAGCTTGTCACGGGATTACAACGGGCATTTGCACAGGTACATGAGAAGGAGTAAGATTAGGCTAATGTTATTGAGGGAGATGGAAGGAAACATAATGGTGGGAAGTGTTTTAAGATTCTCAACTACAATGGAGAATAATAGGTGTTTTAAAGAATGACATGTGCAAACTGAATAGATGAAGCCAGCAATGGTAATTATTCAGTTAAATTAGGTACGATCAATTTGAAATTAAGTTTAAATAGCATAGTTACATTTAACTACGTGTTTTATGGATCTGGAGCGAGGAAAAATGCATTGAGTACATTGTAAACATACCGTATCAAAACCGAGCGAGATGGCACCATGGTAGCATGTCGACTCACATTTGAAGGTCATGGGTTCGATCTCCAATGACCAGCGCTCGGTTTGGGGTTTCTCGTGACACTTAGACGAATTCTGGAGTGCTCATTCTTAACGATACCCTCTCGTTCTCTTTCATGACATTCATTTTTTAGGTGAATATGCCTCTGGGCTCATGGTTTGTTGGCTGGTGGCGCGCGAATGTATGCACTTTGTGAATGCTATTTTCTACGTTGGAGTGGCATTATGGGCGCTATCCTCACGGGGGCGGTAGGCGGTTGCCTTGGCGATATCCGGGACCCTGGTGTTAATGGTTGCGTGGCGCTCCTGGCGCCGAGATGAACCGTCGGCCACACAGTTAGGGACTTCCACGTGACACTATGGCTTTTCTGGGCCTTCGGATCCCTCAGTTTCTCCCTTCTTCCTGGGCGGCGTGCTAACACACAATATATCTATGTATTTCGGAGTAGTTGAGACCTTACCCGCCGTTGTTTAACCTTTACCTTTACCGTACCAGACTAAGCACTTTAAGGTTAATAACATGTAGCGGCAGATACAGTATGTCAGGCTGTCTTCTCTGAGTCAGAGAACTCACGCGTACTCAACCACAAACTTCCGAGCAGGCCTTGAGGCAGAGCGTGGTAGCCAGTTCTTCACTGGACAAGGTCAATAGTACAATGCTTGTTCTTCCTGGCGGTTCATTCCAATAGCCGGTAGATAGCTGGCCCTGAATTCCCGGTGCATTGCATATTGCAGGCTGACCCCTATGAAGCACGAGTACCTCGCTGCTCATTTGGCGCGTATCCAAGCTGGAACAGTCTGCACTAAGCATGAAAACAGGAACTGGGCAAAATTGAAATCTGACGATACGCATTTGTAAGTCAAAATGAAATTTAAATCATTCGATAACTGTGTACAGTGCATTAAATGTAGACCATAATGGAACGCGGCTGTTTAAGTTGGTACTCACACATGTAGCGCCACCCCTTGCGAGAATGATCACATCTGCTCATTGAGTGTAATACTTATTAGCCAATTAGATATGACCAAACTGACTAAAGATAACATTACTAGCGGAGAAAAATACTTCGTTGAGTTTATAACATCTGTATATAAAAAACCGTAGAAATAATGCCGCTATAAAAGTTCTTATATAAAGTCGTAGATGTCATCACTTGGAGATGATTCTTTCCCTTCCTCTAGAAGAACGATACCAATGGTATACCAATCGGAGAGTATACTGTTTCATAGAGGCGATATCTCAACCAGCCCTTCATTTTACATCGATTGTAACGTTGTTCATTGGTTCGTTTTATGCCCATGAATTGCATTTCAGACCAATCACGAAAGAATTGATATGGACTGGGTGAAGTTAAAGGTGGATTACCTGAAACTAGAAAGCTTGCGGAGGTAAAACACAATTGCGATTTTATGTATTAATGCGCACCGGTACACAATGACAAACTAACCATCACTTGCGCCTACTTACTGCCGAATTAGAGAAAATCAAATACTTTTACTTACAGTACTTGAAAAATACTTACAGAAAACTTCTGAAACACCTCCCTTCTATTCTAAAATGTTTATTTTGGCACTGACATCCTACTCTGCAATTTTATGCAATTTCCGCACTCAAAATCTTAGAATGCTTATGAAAATATTGGAAACTATTCACAGGCCCGGAGAAAACGAATGCAGTTTGAAGTTGAAGTGCTAACAAGAGGGGTAGATGAAACTAAATCAGACTCAAAAACTGAGTCAGGTTTTTAAATTTAAAAGAAAAATGAATTAGGATAAAAACTCTGGTATTATTTGAGAGAATGCTCCATTACCTATTGCCTAGACAAAGTACAAGAATCTCTTAGTTGCCTTTCAAAGGCACGGAATGTTAGACATACCAGTTGTTACTGTCCTTTATTGCAGCTGATTTATAAACTAGTTTTAACGTCCTTTATCTGATGGGTCATATACGATGATCAATGAAACCGGTAGAAATCAGCCTGGGTCCAATGGGGCTTAAGTTACTCGACATTTGTCTTCTGTTCAAGGGGTTTCCCTTGATAAAAAACATATCTGGGTAGCTCATCCTAACCGAGATTCAAAATCGGGACCTCTTGAATGTGAGGCAGACACTCTAATCTTTACTACAGAGGCGGGCTCATAAGCAATTGCTTTAACTTTCATAAATATGTACTTATACTCAGTAACTTATATAACACCATTGCTACCTAATGTTATCGCAACATGTTGTGATAAGCAACCAAAAAATCTGATGTGTTCCATTCACATGACTTTCTCTACATCGTTGTAACAAATTTACGTTAGAAAGTTTGTGCTTCTATTTACTTCATGCTAATCGAGAAAAAATCAACAGAAATACTTGCTTCCTTGTGAGTAGAAGCGAAATAAGGGAGTACCATAGGTTAAAGTCAGAGTCAAAAGCTGGTTGCTTTGTGACTGAAGGTCCTTTGTATGAACAGTAGTTGACAAATTCCTGTATGAGAAAAGTATAGTTCTTTCATAGCTGAAACCAAAGGCAAGGAATATCTCAAAAACGATCAACTCCACGAAAAAAGTCTATATAACATAAACTGTGTGTTTTAATGTGCACTATATTTTTTGTGGTAAGTTTCTTACGGTTTAGCAGTTATGCAAAATTCCGTAAAATTCACCCAGAATAAAGTAGTCATCAGAGGCTATTCCCAGAAAATTCAAGATATACATTTTATTTGTCAGGTAAATATCTTTAATGTACGATATTTTAATCAAAAAGAAAACTTTTCGAAAAAAGTTCCATGTAAAGGGTAGTTGTATGTGGGGGTATTCTTGAAAATCTTCATGTCGCATACTTGGAAGATACTAAATTTAAATACCAAGTTTGGTATTTTACCTACTTTTCGTTTTTGAGTTATCGTGTTCACAGACACGGACACACGGACATACACACAGATGGACCTTTTTCTGAAAATACTTTTTTTGGATACAGAGGGCCCTAAAACATATATTTCCGGTGAAATCTCAAATTTTTGGTGGAGTGCAATACCTTCTCTATACACTATGTACATAGTACGTGTAGAGAAAGTAAAAAGGGGCCTTTGAAACATACGAAACACCATCCCCCTTTAGCATCTAAAGTCAAATCGGGGGCTTTGAATTAGAAACAACTCGTTCTTTACGTTGGGTTTTAATATTTTTTTTCAAACACACACACACACACACACACACACACACACACACACACACACAATTAACTTTCAGGCTCTGTGCGGGATAGGGAATAATTCTGGTTGAAGAAAAAATTCCCTGACCGGGATCTCCGGGTAAGAAGTCAGCTCGCTGATCATTCGACCACGGAAGCAGTCTTTTTTAATTTATTTCATTATTTGTTTATTTTATTCTTATACTCTCTACATTACATGGCAATTTCTCCAAAAATTATAACGAGTGGTTGTACTTGTGACAGAAAATTACTTAAAGCTGATACTACTACGAAAAATATAATTTATTGCCGAGTGCGTATTCCTAGGCATTATTTCTGAATTGATAAGTTGCATTCTCGACATTCAATCAGAACTGAAGAATATTTTATCTTCTGACATTTTAGGTTACTGAAGCTGATTAAAATGATTTTAGTCAAGATACAGCAATTGTGCGATTTTAAGTAGCCTAAGGCTGCCATTAGCTGTCATTAGAATACTGCTAGATGTGAAAACTCACAACATCCGATCTTAATATGCAGATATTATCACTGACATTCGAAAGATGATTAATCTGAAGCTTACACTTTGTGAAAGATTTTATAGTCATGAAGATCAATAATTTCTTGTATTGCCTCCCAACTGCCATTCAGTCATCTTTGGGTTAAACTGGACCAGTGATGTCCCACCTAAGTGAAAATGGGGAGGGCGGATTAACCTCCACCATTGGTCGCGGAGATAATGAGCATTATTATGTGTGTGGCAGTAGCAAACAAACCTCTTTAATATTCTGTCATCTTGGAGCATGCCGTTGCGATCAGCCAGCACTGAGTGAGTGAGTGAGTGAGTGAGTGAGTGAGTGAGTGAGTGAGTGAGTGAATGAGTGAGTGCAGGTAAAATGCTTCATGTTATGTCAAAGATTATTACAAGTATAAAATTAAGGAGATGGGCTCAAGCGACAATGTGACATACTTATCTCACTAGGGAAGAGCAACCTCTTCTCTTCGCTGACCATATGATCGACACTTCAAAATATATCACTATCACTATTTTGTACCACAGCTACAAAATGAACGTTAGCCAATTTTTATTGTCAGCTATTGCAGCGCAGAAGCCTCTAGAACCGACAAGAAAGCTGTTAACTGCAACCCCCTCGTATATTTTTCGAGAAATCATGAATCCCTAGCAAATAAAAATTCTATAGAGGTAAAATCAATAATAAGAGCACATATTACACAGTGATTCAACAGCTTTTAATGCAAAATCGTAATCCTGATTCTATTCCTTTTTGTAAATGGAGTTCTTTGGTGCGGCATTCTCTCATGATCTAGATAGCAGAAGAGAATTTGTTTACTATCGTATTTTTCTCCTCTGGAAGTTATTTAGAAAGGGATATATTGTAACACTGTTACATCAGTGCGATATCTATTTCTTTCTTTCTGGAACTGCATTGCCTCTTCTGCCTCCCTTGACAATACAAC
Organism: Hymenopus coronatus; assembly: GCA_030762935.1. Classification (NCBI taxonomy): domain Eukaryota; kingdom Metazoa; phylum Arthropoda; class Insecta; order Mantodea; family Hymenopodidae; genus Hymenopus; species Hymenopus coronatus. The sequence continues at coordinate 102,092,900 of CM060894.1, read as the reverse complement.
AAATCATCCCCTAGATAAGAGGGCTATAGGCTCACGCCTATCTTCTTTTTCTCCCTCCCTTATTTTTTCTCCCACTTTCCAGAAACCCATTCCTCGCCCCGCCGTTGTAGTTCTTCATACGGAGGCGCCACCATTTTTGTCCATAATATACTACAGGCTGTATCTTATATATGTATGTGTGTGCGAATACTAGATGAGTTTTTATCTTTTCTTTGTACATCCGTGTTTTTGTGTGAGTTTCCCAACCCTTTTTGCATTTCCCCCTTTTCTTCATCTGTCTCTCTCGCCTTCCCTTGTTCTACCCAGTATTCGTTACATTTATTCGTTATTTTTGCATGTTTGTTATGCGTCGTTTTTCAAACGCTCTGTGTTTTCTAGTAGGCTATGTTTCATCTCATACTTCCGGTATACATCTACATATTTGTTTGCCAAAAAGCAACTCCTGATATTTTTGTTGTTTGCATTCATTAGGATACTCACTTCCAAGTGCTCTTCGCTGTTCTTGAATTTCTCTTCGAGGAATAGTTTAGCTGATACAGTATGCACCAAAATAGTGGTGCCACTATATCTTAAATTACTTAAGGTGTAAGGAATATGAATCCTTATCAACTGGTGGTGATTGCACAGAAGAGATTTTATGGTTTTCTTGGAGTTATTCGACGAATATCTGAGTAAAACAACTTAAGAATTTATCTGCCAACTGTCATTTTATAGTAGAAAGATGTCAGGCAATTCTTAGCCTGCTGCCTGGTTTGTTTCTAGCCCGGCAAGCCAGCCGGAAACGTTCATAACTTGACCTGCTATATTATCTTAAGCAGTTGACCATCCGGTGCTTGGAGTGACTATCAAGCAGTAAGCTATGGACCTCTTAACCACCAAGTATGACGGCATTTGCCCTTCTGTTTAGATTTTTATCACTACAAAATAATTAATTTTTGCACCTAGAAGGTGATTTCTTTAATATTTTCGCCCATTGATCTGTAAGTATTTATATGTAGGCTCAATATATTCACCTATAGATGTGTCTTGATCTGGAAGTTCTTGTATGTAAGCTCAGGATAATCACTTATATGGGTCTCGCCTCCCACCAAGGCAGCATGAGTTCGCTCCCAGAGAATGTGGGACTAAGCGGCGGGCGTTTGAGCAGGTTTTCTGTGGGCTCTGTGTATCCCGCGAACATTCTAACGCCTGCTCCATAAGCACCTTTCCTTTCATTCAGTTCAGCGTCATTTCATATCTTATTCCTCATTCTCATACCAGGTATCGGGCTACTCTCTCTGATCTAGAGAGATCGTCTACTTAACAGTCATCTGACACTAGGCGCTGGCTAGTGAGCCCTGGGTGTAAGTCTTCCATGCTATAAACAGCGAAAGAAGACGTGGGCATGCCGCTATTGTAACTCTCGAAGACATGTGGCTCTCTATACCACTTCCTCTCTTGCCAGCAGGTGATGTTACGCTCGGACATAGCATACCTCAGTGACTATGCGAACCCATATTGGGTTTGTGGACCTCAGTATTAGATTGTTTTATACTTCTTTTACACATTTAATACGAGTAGCACATTTTGAGTAAATTGGCAGGGCCGCAATGCGGGTTTAAAGACCAAACGAAGTCGATGCCATCACCTATAGCCTTGGATAAAACCGAGAATTAGATTGGCTCACTAAAATAAAAACTGCCTTTTCAATGTTTGTTTGTGTTTTCAAATGTTTTATAGGCACATGTATACAACTAATATATAGTACACATTTTTACCAAATAGGTTAAACAAAATATACTCAAATTTGTACATCAGTATAAGAAATTGTGCAGCATAATAATACAGCTTCCAGTTCAGCAGTTTGATCTGCAATTTTGTAGCTATAAATCTTTGGTGTATATGTCTGTTTGTGTGTAATAATATACGTCAAATTTCTTTTAAAATCTGCCAAAAGTCTACGTCCTTTAACCTGATAGGTCATATTGGATAATGATGTTTAAATGTGTTCGAGATCAATGGAGCTTAAAGTTACTCAACTTTTAACTCACCCTAACTGATAATTGAACTTGGGACCTCCTGAATGTGAAGAAAATGTTACCACCACATTACAGAGGTAGGCTCCGAAACTATTATCTTAAGGAAAGGCAAAGATCAACTGAGATCATCTGTCAGCAAAGCTACGAAAATAGATCGTACTACTGAATATGCGGAATCTTAAGAGAAAAATAATTTACAATTTTAAGCGAAAAACAGAAATAACATGTTATTAATATAATATTAAAATCAGGATGGGATATAATTCGATAATTTATTAATAATAACTTATCTTAAAATTGCATATACGTGAATGCAACAAGCTTTCGCGCAGAGTTCATGCGCATTGATGCATTGTATTAGTTACAGCTGAGAAGTCACGCAATATTTTGCTGATTAGGTAGCTAAAACCACAATTTCATAACAAAAAGCACCCTATCCGAAAAGCTCACTGCGTATAGAGTGCATTAGCTTATTTTCTTGTTTCATGTTCTCAACGCCTTTGCTAGTTTCTCCTCGAACAATCCCCCTATTCCGTTTGAATGCATTATTAGGTTATGAAGTGAGAACGGCGTCTACCCACACACAACTCTCTAGCCTTGTGTTGCGAATATTATACATAGTAATTTTGTTCTCTACGTTTTCCATGTTAAGCTTTCCATTAAAGGCAATGCCACTTGGAAAATGTGGGTAACCGCATTATGTTTAACGACCTCCTTGATACAGAGAACAAGTTGAGATACGTACAAATTATACTCGTCACCATATGTTCTTACTTGATTTGGCACTGACTAAGTGTCACAACTACAGATTTAACCTCAGAAGTGGGTGAAGTAATATCATTGTCACACAATATGTTACTTTTTGATTATTTATACGAATAGTGAACAATAAAACATCACAAATGTGAGTATCTATCTCTGATATTTATAAATTGCTCTCTTTAAACCTCTGTAAACATAGGCAGCTTAAATTATTTATCATTTGATTTTACGTGGAGTTGACCATTTTAGACATATTCCTTGTTATTGATTTCAGTTTTAAAATGCATGCAGGGACTTATAAGCTCCTTGCCATATAAAGAAACTAATTTCAATCACATGGCAACCAGCGTTTAAAAATTTGACCATATTTTAGTAAGACGCATTCCCTTATTTCCATTCTACGAGGGAGGATCGAAAAGTAACGTACAATAATTTTTTTTTTTTTTTTTTTTTTTGTAAAAAGCGAATGCTTTATTTACTTTGAGAAACATTGGTTAAAATACAGATTGTCAGCAAAATAAGTAACTATTTCGTGATTCAGGCAACTTACAAATGTCTTTTTGTTGCAGGATGATCGCCGAGCAGTATGTCGACTATTCCTGAACGTATTGCCGTTGTCATATAGCGTCTACAGGGTGTTCCTTGCGATGAGCTGCGACAACGGTTTCAACGGAAATTTAGGAAGGATGAACCAATGAATAAAACCATTTGGAAACTGTTAAATACATTTCAACGAATAGACTGTTGCTGCTGAGTCTCGACCAGGTTTACCTTCCACAAACGTAGCTGACATTGACACAACACGGGAGTCAATTGAACGGATCTGTACGTTTGTCTTTCACGTCAGTTGCTAATTCCGTCATGGAGTTTGTGAATCACTTGCAAATAATATGTACGTTTCTTCAAGGTGAATTTCAGCACGTTCAACACTGATGATTTCGGAATTTTGCAATTGACGTGAAAGACAATGCACAGATTTAGTTAGGACTCTGTTCAATTGACTTCCGTATTACGACAATCTCAGCTGCGCTTGTGGAAGCTCGACCTGGTCGAGACTCGTCAGCAACACTGCTTATTCGTTGAAACTCATTTAACAGTTTCCTTATGATTTTACTCGTTGGTCTATGCTTACTAAACTTCCGTTGAAAGGACACGGAACACCCTTAAGGTGCCATTTGACAACGACAGTACGCTCAGGAATAGTCAACATTTTGCTAGTGATCAAACTGTAACAAAAACAAAAAACAAAACAAAAGATGTTATCTCAATCACGAAATAAGTAACTTATTTGGTGGACATTCTGTATTATATGCGCTGGCAAGTTTACGAGGTTATAGTTAAGAAGTGTGTGTTTATTTTGTAATGAAGTTATATAAAAGTACTGAATGACATGACAGTTTGCTAGAGCTAGTTAACACATAACCAAAATCTGTGCACCATAACACTGTCAATTATGAGAGAGTCATTAAGATGAAACGCTCTAATAGAGAGTAGCGAATGTGGGTCCAAGCGTTTTGGTCCAAGGCTGAAACATTTTCTTGCTAATACTGCTTTAGTTTTCTTCTTTACATACACTGGCTGCTAACAGTTGATTAGAATGCTACTTTCTCAACACATAGGGTAACTTAGTCTAAAACGGGTCAGTTTTAAAACTTTGCTGTTTACACCAAGGTCAAGTGACATATACAACATGCTACCATCTACCGAAAAAGACTGCAACTTCTTGCTCACAGTGTACGTTAAAGTTTATGGAAATTGTGTTTTTTGTATCTGTGGTATAAAAAAAAAACAAGTCATGTTATAGGTAAAGGCTGTATCATTTAGATATTTAAAATAAAACTTTGATTGTTTTCTTTATTTTGCAACATAAACAATAAGGAATTTTGCTCAGCTAAAGTTTTATAAACCAGCATAGTCTTTGTATTTGAGGTTAAGACACTCCAACGCTCATTAATCGCGTTCACGTACTACCAACTTATGATTATAAATGTTCCTATATTTTGGGTTAATCGGGTCAGTAAATTAAGGGTTAAAGGGGCCAATGCTGCTATGAGTGATTTTAAGTTTTTATCGTTGTTTTATTACAGATGCCTAGTAATGCTTATAAAGCGCTGTTGACATTAAGAACGGCAGAGGGTCTTTCTCCTGTTCGTGTAATATCTCAACAGTAAGGATGTAGCTGACTACTTCAAACTCTTGGAGGAGACTTTACAGGCTTGTGCTTTACTTAATAAACCTCAACTGATATATAATGCCAACAAATCTGCTTTTTAGATGAACAATAAACCTACAAGAAAACATTTTGCTCAGAAGGGTGGTAAGGCAGTATACTCTCAAACTTGTGTTGAGAGAGGGGAAGCTTGTCACGATATTAGCTTGCACAGATGCAACTGGGAACTTTATTCCTCCATTGGCTATTTTTAAGGGAAAGAAATATCTTCAAGAATTTTCGGATGGCTTCCCAAATGTCAGGTTCTGGATGGATCAATGAAGAATTTTTTTTTTTTTTGCAGTGGCTGCATCACTTCCAGGCCCATCGAGAGCCTGGAACATGTTTGCTGCTAATTGATTGTCATGGATCTCACAAAAGTTTGTCTGCACTGCAGTTTTGTGATGAAGAATACGAAATTCATATGCTATGTCTACCAAGTCACATTAATCATTGACTCCAACTATTAGATAGATCACTCTTCAAAGCCCTCAAAGTATATTATGACAATGAATGCAATAAATTTGTGCGTAACACACAGGGCGAAAGATTACAAAAATTACATTTGGAAGAATTTTCAAAGAAGCTTGGCGCCAATCAGCAACACCAGCGATTGCTGATTCTGGATTTTTGCCAACAGGTCTGTTTCCCCTAAACGAAAATGTAGTGTCTGATCATGAATATTTACCAGGAGAATGTATGATCACATCAGAACGTCATACTTCAGTACTTGAGAGTGCAATTTTACAGCTTGAGGAATACCTAATTTCAGTCCAGAACACGCATCAACATCCACGATGACCTCCCGTGATCTGCTACCGTCTCCAATACAAAGACCGCAACGTAAAGAGTCAGCAGGGCTAAACAGAAAGCGGCTCTTTTAACTTATCCACAGAATATAGAAGTAAGAAAAAGACTGCAACTGAGACGTAAGTCTAGAAAAGAAACCATTGTCCTGTCTCAGTCAAACAAGTATGGAACAAAGAGTGCAAGAAAACGACTGTTGCCGCCATCTTCTGAAGACGACGATGAGTATGAGGACATGTAAGTGCAAAATAAAAGCACATATGCATTCTGTTTTGTAAAATACTATGATAGTCGCTCAGAAAAATTAAGGGACTGGATATAGTGTCAGGGAAGTGGGAAAGAACGGTACCATGATGACTGTGTTGGTGCCAAAGGAAAGAAGAATTTCATTTGTGCAGGTTATGTGACTAATTTTTTCCATATTCAAGTGTATATTTTTCAAGAAGCAAACTATTTTAGACTGATCCTATTTACCTTCATGACTGACCCGATTTAATCTAATCCTTAGGGTAAATCGGGTCGTGTACAGAAGTGCTATTAACCTCAGTGTTTCGTGTATCCTTATTGTTACTAAAAATATGTCTATTGGGTTTTGTTGCTTAAGGACTTAGGTAATCAAAAATATATTGTTATATTAACTCACATGAACGTTTTAAGCGCAATTATTATTTTTGTAATTTTTGACCCGTTTTAGACTAAGTTACCCTACTATGTACTATATGGATTATATTCTACAAAAAAAATTGATACCGAGATTTCATCGGAAATGTATGTTTTGAGACTCCCTGAACACAGAAAATGGATTTTCAGAAAAAAAGGTCTGTATGTCAGTCTGTATGTATTGTTAGTTTGTCTATGTGTATGTCTATGGACATCATAGCTTAGAAACGACAGACTGTTTAATACCAATTTTGGTATTTAAGTTAGGTATCTTCCAAGGATATGACAGGAAGATTTCGAGGAGAATCTCCCAACCTGAAATACCCTATACATGTAAAAAGTTTCAAAATTTTGACTTTCTATAACATGACTAACAATTTTATTAAAATACAAATATAAACATATGTACGTGAAATATAAGATATATATTTTGAATTTCCTGGGAATAGCCTCTGAAGAGCTGTCCATTCTGAGTGACCTTTGCATAACTAGTAAACCGTAAGAGATAGACAAAAGCTTACTGCACAAAAAATTTAGATCTTGTTAAAACACATAATTAATATCATTACATACATGTTTTTTTGTGAAGTTGACCATTTCAGAGATGTTCCTTGTTAATAGTTTCAGTTTTAAATTAAACGTTTCTCATATGGGAATTCGTCAACTCCAGGTCATGCGGAATAATGAATATCGATCACCAGCTTTTAAAATATTTGACTATCGCTTTAGCCTAGTGTATTCCCTTATTTGTCTTTTACTTACAAGAAAGCAAGTAGGAAGACAGTTTTTGCTGAAGGTTATCTCGATTGGCACGAAATATATAGAAAAGCGAGCTTTTTAACAATAATTGTTACAGAGATGTAGAGAAAGTCATGTGAATGGAACACATAAGATTTTTTATACCTTTACACTTATGTAGCATGATCATATCGGGAGCTTTGACTTACACAACTCTCGACTGTGTATTGTATAAAGCTGAGTTTGTCATAATTTCTAATTTAAAATAGACTCACACTCTGTCCCATATGCATACTTCGGAGAGTAGGAAAACGTTTTCCTTCCCGCCAGCCGGAACCCAACCCCAGATTAAAATTGAGAATCCAAAACAATTTTGAGTTATTGTAAGATAAATTGATAAAATTGTTTTTACTAATGATTACGCTACCTTTGCAAAACTATTCAATTAAGCAATACAAAGGCAATCCTGTTTGCATGCTTTGGAATTGCGAGTAAAAAAAAATCACAGATGTTGAGAGAGAAATTGTACAGTAACAATAATATTAATGGTAATAATAAATATTAGGATAATAATGATAACAATAAAATTTCTAAAAATGCTGTTTCTTTCGGATTCCGAGAGTCTCAAAACGTGTACTTCCGGTAAAATTTCTCCAGTGCTTCCTCTGTTTATTATATAAAACATTATAGAAAGTAAAAATAAATGAAAACTGTTATAATGCTTATAAAACACTTAGGAAAATCGCTATGGTTTATTTGGGGACCAGTAAATTTGCCAAACAAAGTACTGACAAATATTTACATATAAGTATGTCTTAGTATTTTAGTATTAAATTGTGAACCTGTTTTTCCTCTCATCTGCTGTTTAATGTCTTTTACAAGCACCTTTCTGATAGAAACAAAATCTCAAAGGAAATGTATTCATTGCTAGTGTGTGCTGCACACAGAAACTGCATCGTTGAAGTCCCTTGTCTCCTGTCGGCGAACGAGAAAATATTCAGACATTCGCTTCTGTGTCAGCCGAGTAGGTGGTGGTGGGGATATGTTCGCATATTCACTCCCTACCTTCCTCAGCTCCCGCTACCCCCACCTTTCCCTAGTTTTTGGGTCCCTGGATTAATTACTCAGGCAAGTTAATTAGGCTTACTCAACCCAACACATCCATAACGTTCAGGGGCAGGTAGCCGCCGCTCTACCACAGAGAAAAGTACTTCCGCAAAGCAGGGACGTGCATTCGCTGCACTGCTGCCCTATACTCCTACTAACTCTTCAAGGGCAGATGTCAGAAGCCACGGCAGTTGAAGGTGCAGTAGTATAATCCACTGAGAGGTCATAGTGTTGATCAATAGTATATTGAGAATCTCAGTTATGTGATGTTTGGTTAGAACTTATATCCAAAAGACATTTTTACTCTCTACTACTAAGTAGAACTATTGCATTCTACCCAAAATTGATACCAAGGTTTCACCGAAAGTGCACGCTTTGAGGCTCCAAGAATCCAGAGTAAAATCTGATGCTACTCCAGGCCGATTAAAAGGCTATTTGATTAAATTGCCCTGAGGTATTTTATAGACCAACACTTGCAGAAAAAGGGGTGCGCGCGCGCATGTGTGTGTGTGTTTTTTTTACTGTGGACAACATTACACAAAACAGGCCGGTTAAATACAAACGTTATTATTTAAGTTCAGCGTCTTCCAAGATTTTGACAGATTTTAAAGAAAATCTCACTTCTCAAAGTATTTCTTGCATGGTAAATGTTTCGTCTTCAATTTATAGTTTAAATTTAAATTCACGACAATAACCTTTCTCTCTTCTATAAATAGCTATAGACTGCAGGATCTTTGATATAAAACCTGACCGCTCGCACGACGTTGTGCATCAGGGTCAATGCCAGCTGACTTCTCTCCACAAACTCAGTCACGACAGATTTTCTGTTGTTCAATTACTACGAAGGTATAAACTCATTAGCGTCTGTAGTCCACTTTCATTTTTGAAGGTGGGAAGGCATTTATTTAAAACAATACGTATTTCTATGTAAATGCTATTCTAAATACAAGTCAGTTTTTCCGTTCTTGAAGAATTCAACCATCTCTAGTCATGGTCTGGCCATGGAAATTTGGCAACGTCGCAGCCCATCCTATCAGTTTAGCAACGTTATAGATATTTCAGTACAAGATGTTCTACTCGCTTGTGTATTTTTGGCAATATTTCCAAGGTTATGGTGTCTGTAGCAATGTAAATATTGCATGAACATGCCGAATATGTGTGCGGTGCTAGATTACGTAAGGAATTGCAGTAGGAAAGCTCTGATATATACATTGCTTCTGGTCACCTAATGAATCCGATGTAGTGACCAAATGGATTCACTCTCTTCCAATAGCAGACTGGCCACCATTTAACAGATACCAATGTAATATGTGTGAAACATTTTAAGGAAAGTTACACGAGTTTTGTTGAGAAATATGCAGACAAGGATGAAAATACGTATTTTCGTAGACGCAATCATCCAATTGTTTTTGAACTAGTTTCTTAAGTTCTGCGAGAGAAAGTGAATGAAAAAATCCACAACAGAAAAGAGAAGCAAGTATCATCTCCCTAAAGAACTAAAGGAGAATGAAAGGAAACAGGCATGGGAAGTAAACCTTACACAGGATTTTCCTAATGTTGCAGATAATGTATTCCATAACCAGCTTAAAGGAATGACTGGCCTTATGTGAAAACGAATCAAGTGATATAGCGTAGCAATTAGACATACCTAATGTTCCAAAAATAACTTCCAGGGATCTTAGTGTAGAAGTGCACATAAATAGTGGACGTCTACCAAACATGGTCAAAATGTAGGTGCTAGGATATAAAAGTGCGTTGTTTGCAAAATGAATTCAACTCTCAACCCCAATAAGACATCTCCATTGTAATGTTTCACCAAGTATCACAGCAAAACTATTCTTGTAGTCCAAATTACAGCCTGTCTACAAGTTTGAAATTGTTAAATGTTGAAAACAGTTTAAAATAGTATCTTTATGAAATCAGTTTGAACTAATATTAAAACGATGTTTTAACGACAAATTAAAATGAAAACATAGAAATCCTCTAATTTCGTTTGAATTACTGTAACTAAAAATACATTATCTACGATCAGCTTAATATTCTTAAGTAACTAATAATTACTCAAGGACAAAAAAAGAGTTTTCAGACAAATTGAACAGATGGAAAATGAAGATACTGTCGGAAATTTCTCATGGAAACTAAATTCCCTGTAAAATGCATTCCTAGGCATTTTATGACTATTTAAGTGTTTATTTCATTAACTTGTCCCATATTCTCAACAACAACAACAACAACAAAAACAACAAATTAAACACAAGAGCAGTCTTTAAAAAAATTATTCACTTTGTTAGAGGTCAATACCTCTAAAATGTCAGAGAACATAAATCAGTTCTCTTCAAAATAGAAAAACACGTAGGGGTTTTCACGATCTTAACAGATATGTAACAGGACAGCAAAGAGCTGCTCGTCAGAAGTTGCCAGGTAGCGAGGCCCAGGTCATTACTAGAGATGGTTATGGTTCATCCTGAAGTTTCCTGCACAGTTGTCTGCGTACAGAGCTTCAATTCACAATCTGATGAATAATTTGAGACTACTAGTCCAGTACCAAATAAGAAACATGTGCGAAGATATACTGTAATAGCAGAAGAATAATTAGACGAAATTAGCAAAATTTTGAACATTCGCCAGACATTCGCTCACACAATAGAGGAACTTAAAGCAAAATATACGAGGTGAAATATGAAACATTACGAGTTAAATCGTGTCAATCTAAACGTTTACTCAGGACACTGCTTGTTTAGTTTCGGCATATACTGTGCGGTAGGGCTCATGATCATCAGCGCGGATTAGGCTAGTCAAACTATTCTGGCGTGCAACCTTGCCATGGCTTTCCCATAATTCTTCATTCATTTGGTTTATATAGATACGCCTTCTTTGTTATACGCTTACCATTCATATTAATGGTACAACCAATTGTTCTAATGTGTAAGTGGTAATAATTAATTTTGTTATATTTTATTTATTTATTTTTTTTTTTGTTATATAATTTAATGTAAGGCTTCAGTAATGCCCACCGATTTTAGAATTCGTAGTCGGCTTAGCCTCCCCTTATGTTGGACTGTCACCTCCCTAGAACTTACAAACGCATGCGTAGAGATCAGACGCTTGTCTGGGAGCTAACGTAACCACAGAATGGAGAACCTGGAACAAGTGATCGGCCCGTAGCCAGGCATGAGCTGGAGGAAGTGGATGGTATCAAATGAAAGTGAAATGAATAATAGGAAAAGTGATGATGGAGCAATTGGTGGAATGAGTGGCGGGGGATACCGCGGGACCCGGAGAAAATCCGACCAGAAGCCGCTTCGTCCACCACAAATCCACATGCGGGCGCTTGGAATCGAATCCGGTCGTCTATGTGGGAGCCGACGGTCTAACAGCCATGGCGCCGCCTGAAGAATTTAAGAAGTGAAGACAAAGGAATTATTTGTTTGTTAACGATGCTATCAATTCCCAAAATTACCTGTACCGGGATCTCGTTTCGCAGGAGTTCTTTAATAGGTCAGTAAATCTGAGTTGGTACTCTCACTTTTACACACACCTAAAAACCATTGGTCTAGATCGGGTTTGAACCCACAAACATGCGATCAAACAGCCAGCGCCTAACCAACTGAGCCACCCAAACCGACGAAGTGAAGACAGCACTGGCACGCCGGGCTGCAGCAGGTCGTGCTACCCAGATGCAGAAGAATCTGTATTAATCAATGGCTAACTCAAACACTAGTTAGTCTTATCTCTTCAACATTTCGTTTTGATTAAACTTATTTGTAACTATCCATTTTTACTTTCTCTAGTACGCATGATATCGAATGCTCATAGTAGATAGAGAACGTATTGCATTTCATCCAAAATTCCATACCGAGATTTCGCCGGTAATATATGCTTTGAAACGTTCTGAATAAAAAAAATAAATAAATAACGGTCAGTGAGTGTGCGTGTGTGTGTGTGTGTGTGTGTCTTTTTTGTGACTGTGAACAGCATAACTCAGAAACGAAAAGTCCGGTAAATACCAAACTTAGTATTTAACTTTAGTGTCTCCCAAAGATGTGACACAAATATTTTTAAGCAAATCCCCCACCTCTAACTACCCTTTACATGGAACATTTTTCAAAAAGTTTGATTTTCTTAAAAATTAATCTAATGGTTTTAATTAAAATATTGTATGTTACACATATTTGCATGACAATAAAATGTATATCTGAATTTTATGGAAATAGTCTCTGAAGATCTTTTCATTCTCGATGATTTTTTACAACTCGTAAATCGTAAGAGATAGGGAAAAACTGTATCATTTATCCTAGGTCACCAGTAGGGAATGTAAAATTATAATGATATTTTCAAATGTACATGTTCAGTTATCAAAGCAGGATTTTGTTACTCATTATTTGTATGAACTCTTACCACACAAAAGTCTGACATCCTAAAGCCAATATTTCTTCGTCGTTGCTGCCACCCACTCATAACTGAGTACAGAATTTAGCAACACGTGTGACAGTCACATTATTACTTTTATTGTTTGTTTAACGACAAGCCAGTTGTCTTAAGTATACAAAGGGTGTGTGACAAAACAAAACTCTTCCCACGTAAATGTGTACATGGAAAGCTAATCAGGAGGTATATTCACCTCCAACTTCTTGAGAAATTTTCACGCATTGCGTAAAGCCGAGATTATGCAAATTTATTTTTGAAACTAAAATCCACATTGCTACCATGTTTCTCTCTTCTGCTGCAAGAAGCAACATTCATCATCGAGAAACTACGTATTTCCTGTCCGCCTCAAACGTTAAGAGAGAAGCAAATGAAGAAAAACGACCGAAAAAACATGGGAAGAGAAATGACAAATGTTGTTACTGGAAGTTAGAATGCTCAAGACACGGGCTGCAGTTTCCTTTCTTCGCGTCTTCCCTGGACGTGTAAGCAGTTTTTATGATAAAATATGTTTCCATCACATGATGTGCGTGCCTGCATTAGCGGAGGAACGACAGCCGTGATTTAAGACAATACAAAAGGAAGATGAGAAACACCGAGCAAGGAACATTTGGACATGGAGATGTACAGTCAGTGAATCTTAATAACCTTACGATTCGTCCGAACCCGCTTGGAAAATGTTAACACTCCACGATGCCGTTATTCTAACTGGAGAATAAGTACGTCATTAAGAAGCCATGAATATTTTTCAACAGTGCAGCCTAATACAAAACTAATTATAGTGATTACGAACTATATTTTTTATAAATCCCATAGTTCAATACAAATCGGATGTGTTCCATTCTCATGGCTTTCTCTAGCTGTTCCACAAACAAACCTTTCTTACAAAAGATTATTCTTTTATCTACATCATGCTAATCAACATAACGTTAGCAGAATTCGTCTCATCACTTGTTTCTTTGTAAGCAGAAGGAATTAAGGGAATACACTAGGCTAAAGCGATAGTCAAAACTTTAAAAAGCTGGTCGCTAACAACTAAAATTCGTTTCTCTTTGTTTCCTAGGAGTAAACAAAAGAGAGACGAAAAGAAACTCCTTTTATTTTTGAGAAAAACTTAAGTAATTTAAAATTGAAACCAATAACTCGGAATATCTCAAAAACGGTTATACTATTCTACATACATTGTGTTTTAATTAGAGCGGCATTTTTTGTACAGAACTTTTTTATCAATCTCTTCCGGTTTACCAGTTATATAAAAGCCATCCAGAATAAAGAGGTCTTTAGAGGCTATTCCCAGAAAATTCAAGATATACATTTCGTTTGCCATGAAAATATTTCGAACAAATGACATTTTAACATAACTCGTCAGAGACATTTTGTTCAAAAAAGTTTTGATTTAAAGGTTAGTTGGGAATGTGGCATTTTCTTCAACATCTTTGTGTCGCACCCTTGTACGATACTGAACTTAAATGCCAAGTTTGGTATTTAAGTGACTTTTCTTTTTGTGCTCTAATGCCCACAGACACACACATATACACATGGACATGTTTCTAAAAATGTCTTTTTGGATTTTAGGGTTCCTAAAACATGTATACCCGGTGAAATTTCGGTATCGAATTTTTGGGTGGAATACAATACCTTCTCTATCCGCTATGTTCATTGTACATCATACGTGATAGAGAAACTAAAAATGAACACTTCAGTATATAAAGAGTGATTATTATATTAATATTACGTTACCCAGGGTAATTTGTACGTTCTATAATTTACGTATTATAAGTAGGAGAAGTATAAATGAATGAACTTTGTTTGTTTTTTTTTGTTTTTTTTAAGGAAAAAGCTTTGTTTGTGTTATGTATGTGTGTTCGTAGTTATGTCTGAAGAGTATAATTCAAAAATGAAAACTATGTTAAACACCATACTTGATAATCAAGTTCAACATCTTTCAAGAATTTAACACGAAGGTTTTCAATAAAATGCACCTCTATCTTATCCATAGAACATTTTTAGATTTTTTTTATTTGCTCAAAAATGCAATACATATTTGCAAAATAATGTAGATAAAGATATCCTCATGACGAATGAAATTGAATTTTCTGTGAATAACCCCTTAAGTCCTCGTCAGTCTTGATGAATTTTGCATAACGGTAAAATGTAAGAGAGAGACAAAATATTACTACTAAAAAATGTAGGTTTATTCAAAGTAGACTTTTGTGTGGAGTGAGTAATTTCCAAGATATTCCTTGTTATTTGTTTAAATTGTCAAATATTATAATTTTCTAAAATGGGAAGTCGTCTTTCGTTTTTTTCATTTATTCTTCTACTCATGACGATACAAAGAGAACGGAATTTCAAAGTAATCAATAGTTAACAGCTCTTAATAGATTTCACTGTTACTTTTAACCTAGCGTAACCCGTTATATCTTCTTCAACATAGAAATAAATGACAGTATTATTTCTGTTAATGTTTTTTCGATTAATATAATTTAGATGGAAGAATAAGTTTTTATAAGAGTTTAATATGTCGCAGAATAGATACAATGATAATGTAATTTTCTCTAGGTATGATTTAACGTTAAGCAAACATCATCACTGTAAGAATAACACATTTCCAAGACAACCATTAGATGATGCATTGGGAAGCTTTAAACTTATGGATGCAATTAATTTATAAATGCTGAACACCTAAAATGAAAAATAAGGTGATCTTGGGTATTCAAATAAATTGAAATTTTACATTTTATTTCTAAAGTCAAAATATATATCTATTATATATACTACAAATCGTTAAATCTATTTTGAGAAATTACAAATATCGAAAATGCCTCCATCAGAAGGTTACCTTGGGGTGGAAAATTTACTCGAAAGTCAAGGACGAAATTGAACTTAATTAAAAACAAAAACAAAAAAAACAAAAAATCAACGTTTTCTTAGAGAAAGTTTTTAGGGAATCTCCAACTGTTAGTTTTTTTTTAATTGCTCTCTCTACATTAAAATATAGATTATTTTAATTGAACAATGATTTAGATTGTTTTCATAGTGTCACGTATTATATATCTTCTACAGCAGCTCGTCAATAACAATTTGATAACATTTGGTCTGCTTAATTTTGTCACGCTATATAGGAATGAGGTTAATTTTGTATTAATGCATTGGTTTAACACTTGAATAACTTACACTAGTCTTCCTACACTACATAAAGCCTATATTAACTGAGTGCTCTATATCTTAGTTTCCTCCAAACAGCAGATAGTGCAGTTGTATTGCAAATAACACGCAGATTCTTTCTCAAACAGGAATAATATTGTAGGGCGCCTGATATAGTCATTTTGAGTAAATTATATTTCATTTAGTAAGAGATAATGTTGTACAAATTTCAGCATCGATATTTGTGGCCAGAATTCGAAATACTGAAATAGCTATGTCCTCTTAATCATAGCTAAAGCCCACATAGTGTATAGCTGTAGTATTTAGCTATTACTACGGAGGCTATTACTGTAAATATAATAAATAGCCTCTGAAGTTCTCTTCGTTCTGAATGACTTTTGCATAACTGGTAAACCGCAAGAGATGCACAAAATGATACTAGAAAAAAAATGTGGATCTCCTTAAATCACATAATATAGTTATATACAATTTTTGTGGAGCTAACCATTTCCCAGATACTCCTTGTTACTGGTTTAAGTTTTAAAATATTTAAACTTTCTTGATACGGGAATTTGTCAACTATTGCCATGTAAATAGAACCGAATTTCAATCGCATTGCAACCAACTTTTAAAAAAATTAACTCTGTTTCCACTCTACTTATAAAGATAACTAATAAGATCATTTCTGCTAATGTCTATCTTGTTTAGCATGGAGTAGATAAAAGAATAGCTAAGCTTTTAAAGAATTGTTTATTACAGAAAGGCAGAAAAAGTTATGTAAATGGAACACATCAGAATTTTCTTGTAAACTCTTGAAGTTAAAAATAAGTTTGATCATATACAAGGGGCTTAAGAGATATTAAATACACTAGAGTTGTTATTGTGTCTTGTTTTAGTTTATCAGAGCTAAAATAATTCATAAATGTTTAACAACAAGTAAGTTACAATTTAAACAGTATATGCCTTACTCACATCGTATTTATGCTAGTAGGCAGATAATTTATAGTTAAAATTTTAGACCTTTCTCAACATTTCAAAAACAGCAAAGACTGACTATATTTTTTCCTAGAATGGAACAAATGTTAGGAATATGTGTGGCGAGTAATCTCATTTCCTATTTTGTACAACGTCAAGACAAAGAGGGAAACATATATTTTAATAATAAAAAACAAAATAGCGATGTGTCATGGCGTTACAGGCGCGCCATAGCTGCCGCGGTGTCTGATGGTATACATTGGGCTTCTCCCTTCTACCACATACGTCATGCATATAAATCTTGTGATTTATGCTCCAAACACAATCAACACTGTTCTCTCTACTGTACGTGGAGCGTGTTTGGGGCTTTATTCGTGCATGTAAATGCTACACGCCTTCCAGTTTTATTCAACAACGATTCTATTTTTTTCATTATTTTACGGGAAAAATGAAAGCTTTTTTTTTTTAATGTTTTATATCACCATTCTGTGTGTCGAAGGCATTTCGCGCTTCGATGGATGAATTTTGATTAATGATAGCGAAGCATTTAGGGATAATAGAAAAGTGAAATAATATTCGTCTCAGTGGTGCAAGAGAAATCACTGTAAATCTCTGAACGAACACAAAAAAATGCAAAACTGCCCTCATATCGAAGCCACTTTCAAACCTGTGTAAGAATAGGAACATTTTGATTATTTCAGGAACAGGCATAAGCCGAATGAATGTGCTAATTTCTCCTCTGGAAGGGTTTGTGAAAGATGAAGTGGATTAGTTTGTGAGGGGTGAATTGAGTAAAATGGGACAAATGCCTCTCCTCCCAAAAACTTTCAAGTTTAGCCCAAAATTTTATTTTAAAGAATATTTCAAAACATTTGTTTGTTTATACCTTTAGTATTTTCTACCACTACTTAGATTCCATTTTTAGGCTTCGGTCAATAAGTTAAAATTACTCCTTCGCGTGAACTGCTATCCTCTTATTGACCGTTGTCGCAGGAGATATTGTTGTGAGATTCAAAATAGTTCCTAAATTTATCATTTATTTTAAAATATTTAAAGAGAATTGTATAATTTAACTTTTCATAATGATATTTGTCAAATTGATAATGTAACACGACTTAATGCTCAGATAATGTAAATCCTTATCAACAAAGAGATAAAAGGATCCTTCACTTTAAACCTCCCTCTCAGGATGGTAAAAGCAAATGCATCTATCATGACAGAGTGATTATATCGCTTTTATCGCCTGAACTTGTATTGCATAGGCTTATAAAGTCATATAAAACTCTTCTATCAGCGGCAAGTGGAAGGGAATTGAGCGAAGAATACATGTCAGTGAGGCAAGTTTATAAGCAGAGAGACTCCAGATAGGATATCGTTTGAGGGTTCGCAAGTTAACGTATTACGAGGATTGATTAAGTCAGAATTAAAGACTGGGGTTGTACATTCACTGTCCGCTTCCGCCTGCTTGTTTGTCTTCTCTGTTCAAAAGCTGATTCGGAGAGCACGTTCTGCTTGCGTCTATAGGTACAGTGAGCTTCAGTTTATACGTATCCCAAACGCGCTCCCTAATCATAACTAAAGGATCTAGAGCTTACACGCCGACGGCCATCATGATTACGAACAAGCTTCATTCTATACAAGCCTCGATTATTGTGTATCAGAAAAGGTGGGCCTAGGGGCTAAGAGGGGCGATACATCCT
This sequence comes from Hymenopus coronatus, assembly GCA_030762935.1. Classification (NCBI taxonomy): domain Eukaryota; kingdom Metazoa; phylum Arthropoda; class Insecta; order Mantodea; family Hymenopodidae; genus Hymenopus; species Hymenopus coronatus. The sequence continues at coordinate 102,074,352 of CM060894.1, read as the reverse complement.
AAATTATATAAAATAGATTGTGTTGTATTCCATTCACATGACTTTCTCTACATTCCGTAACAGTTTATCGTTATTATTATTATTATTATTATTATTAGTAGTAGTAGTAGTAGTAGTAGTAGTATTAGTATTATCATCCTTTTATTATTATTGTTATTATTATTAAAACTTATTCTTCTATCCATTCATGCTAATAGAGATGAGGATTAGCAGAAATGGTTTTATTGCTTGCTTCCTTGTAAGTGGAAGGGAAATAAGGGAGTGCATTGAGCTAAAGCGATAGTCAATTTTTTTAAAAGCTGTGATGAAATTTAATTCTCTGCAGCAATTCCCGTATGAGAAAAACTTACGTGTTTTATAACAGAAATCAGTAACAAGGAATATCTCGGAAATTGTCAACTCCACGAAAAAATGTATCAAATGAATTGTGTGTTTTAATGAGATCTAATTTTTGCGCTGTTAATTTTGTCTTTATCCGAAATTCACCCAAAATGAAGAGATCTTGATAGGGCATTCCCAGAATATTCAAGACATACGTGTTGTTATGTAAACATCTTTAATACCTATACTTACGGTATTTTACTCAAACTCGTTAGAGCCATTTTTGAGAATATACATTCTTTTCCATGTAAAGGATAGTTTTTGTTGGGGGTATTTTTTTAAAAGCTTCATGTCACATCCTTGGAAGTTACTAAACTTATAACAATGTTTGTATTTTACTGACTTTCTGTTTTTGAATTATCGTGTTCAAAGACACACGGAGACACAAACGAACATTTTTCTAAAAAGCGTATTTTTTTTATTCAGGAAACCCTAAAACAAATATTTCCGATACAATCTCGCTATCGAAATGTTTGGATGGCACTAAGTTTTGATATGTACTAAGTAGATAAAGTAAAGACATACAAATGGTGTTGCTTTACTTAACTCAAAATCAACGGAACTTTAGTTATTTAAACTAGGTAATATCTATTCATTCACAATGCTTAAGTCAAAATCAACACTATTATTTTTATTTAAACCAGGTAATATCTACTCATTCACAGTCAGTGAGAGATTTTATCATAGCGGTGGGTTATCCCAAAAGATGTTCCATTAGTTGGAAATAAAGAAAGGAAACGGATAAGCTGAGTAAAATATGTTTTACTTTTACTATTAAATAACTTATGCTTAAAGATTAACCTCTTAAATGAGGATCAATAACTTAGAGCAAAATTATTATACCTATTTATATGATATTTAGAAATCAATAATCCTGTCCTATTGACTACATTTTCTTCATTAATAAGGGATCTTTATATGCTAGCCTCACTCTAAAGGAATTCCGGATCAACTGCCATATACGAATCTGGTACTCCCAGAAACACTGCCAATCTGTTATGATATTCCATTAGAATTACAATTTAATTTAATTTGCTTACAAGCCCGTCTAAATCGACTTCTCGACATATACAAACTGGTAGAAAATAATAAGCATACTTATTCGAATGGAACTTATATTTCTATTCAATATACTAGACAGAGTAGCTGCGAAATTTTATCATTCATCGTCTGGTAGTAAATACAGAACGACCAAAATGTATTACAGTGTATCGTATTACCAGCCATAATTATGTGATTCATCTCACTGCTTTACTAGAACCGAGGAAATCCAACATTCTCCAGGGATACATTAGTGCATCCGGGTGCTGTAGTACCATGTATATTTTTCCATGTTGTATACTTTATTTAATTTGCAATGCACTGCGTAAGTAGAATTGTAGCTGTAATCAGAAAACAAAGCTATTTGTGTTCATGTCCATACATACGAGGAGTATGGTCTTAAAATTCAAAGATCTTTGACTCGCCATGAGTGTACGTTTATTTAACACATCTATTGCCAACTACTAACACTTTTGCAGGAGCAGTAGGTATTAATATTAGATGATGGAAGTGTCCTAACTCCATGTAGCACGTTTGTAAGATTGCTGCACTTTCAAACCGTGCATCCACTAATATTTGATCCTGATGAAAATTTTTTTTATTTATTTTACATGACTTTAAATACGTAGTCTTATCGCAATGGATCTCCTAGGAAATACCTCGTCCCTCGGAATGTGTCGGACAGTTAACATTCTAGGTCTCATCCCTGTATAATGCCAGATTGCTTTATCATGCCTCTGCTTCTATACGTCCGGACCGTTGGCAGCTTCGGCACTTGTCCAGAGATAGTGGTAGGCAGCTACACGCTCTGCTTATAAACGTGCCCGGTAGATGGCATTAAAGTGCCGTCCACCTGCTTTAATAATTTGTGGATAGCAGAGCATTGTTATTACCATCTATTTTCATTTTGCTAGTATTATAGACCTAAAGTGGAACTTTGGGCGTGATATTAAAAATCCAATCCGCTATTTCCCTAATGTCTGAGTGAAACCACGAAAAGAACAACATCCTGATTGATTGGCCCATGGGATTCGAACCCCGGAGCTTCCCAATGTGGCCACAGACGTGTGTAGAAATAATGTTATCCATTTATGTCAATGTGATTTTTAATAGTTCTCAAATGTGTCTGATGTCTGATATTTAATTATACTTCAGATGTTATTTAGAAATTCAGTTTTGACAAAACGTATGCACACTTGACTTTCGGCTTCGAAGGTTTTTATTAAATATTCAAGATTTTAGGGGGTAGGTTTAAGAAATAGTACCTTGATATGTATGCAAAGAAGCATAGTTTTAGCACCATTGTTTATGACTAGTGATAAAACAATAAGCTAGCTAAATTGCTGATCTTTTCGCTTCATGAAAACCGTCACACTAGGTTAGTGCGTATATAATTTTTGAGATCGTGACCAAAGCAGGGAAGAAGTACAGTATTAGTAACATTCAGTAAAATGTAAGTTTCTGTAATGTTGTGTAGTCCGTCAGCTGAATATATTGTGACGCATACGTTATTCATATCAAAACAATTTTCACCAATAATTTGTGTTAAATTTATTCAAGTTGTTTAGCATAAACGGCAAAGAAAACAGCAAAGATGCGTTAGGTACCCTTTTGTTGCTTAAAAAGTAAAGCTTACTAAATTGATTAACTAAAATATATTTGGAGCATTATGAAGTAGAAAACGTTAATTATTATCTAAATAACAAATCATTATTCTCTCTTGTGCTACTTGTCGTAGTACTATCTAATTTTTTTTTCTTTCTTTCTTTCTTCTTTTTTCTTTGCCTATATTAAAATAATGAATTAAATATAGGTATGTGGGTTACAAATACACACCAAAATAATGGCAATGCTTTTGTATTTTCTGTCAGCAAGTACCAGTATGACAAGAGACAAAGAGCGATCAGTGGCGTACGGCGTTTTAGCTGTTGGTCTTGAACGTTCATAACAAATCCTATGTACATAAAGAAAGTTTAATAATTTAACAAATAATAGGTAGGAAAATCGGATTTAGAGCAAATGATGCATTAATCTTAGATTTAAATGTTATCCATGATCAATTTATACAATGTATTGTTGTAGTGGTAGCATTTATTCATCCTTCGTACCCCTCCGGTTGAAAACAGTCAAGTCGATATGACAGATGATAACACAAGCTAACCAACTTTCACTGTGTTCAATTAAGTGATATAATGCAAATGAAAAAGCAACACCACATTAGTAAAGGTGATAAGAGCAACTAATTAACAGTGGCTATAATGAGTAATGTTAACTCCGCATTAACCAAGGAGGTAAACAAAAATGTGTATTATTTCCTATTTCATTTATGAAAAAAAAATTGACATGCTCCATTCATGACAAATTAATGTTAAAAAGCATATTCTTCTATTTACTTAATATTAGTCAAGAAAAAATTAGCAGAAAGGATCTTATTACTTGCTTTCTTGTAAGTAGAAGGGAAATAAGGAAGTACCATGCTAAATCGATATTCAAATCTGTAAAAGCAGGTTGCTATGTGATTGAAGTACCTTTGTTGGTAGTGTTTAACGCCCACGATGACAGTGGTGATATATCAAATGAAAATGAAGCATCAGTGGAATGCGATTGCGGGAGAAACCGAAGAACCTGGAGAAAATCCGTCCCTACTTCGCTTTGTGCACCATAAATCTCACATGCGGTCACTTGGGATCGACCCGGGCCGTCTAAGTGAGAGTCGAGTGATCTAACCACGACGCGGCCCAAAGTACCTTTGTATGTACAGGAGTTGACAAATTCCTATATAAGGAAAGTAAAAGCATTATAAAGCTGAAACTAATAACAAGGAATAATGAAAAAACGGTCAACTCCAAACAAATAAAAATGTATATAAATTTATTTCTATTTTTTGTTAGTACGTTTTTGCCTTCTCTTACGGTTTACCAGTTACGCAAAATTTCGCAAAATTCATAACATGTAATAAACATATTATGAATAAACAGGGATATTCCCAGAAAATTGAAGATATGCATTTTATTTGTCATATAAATATTTTAAATATAAGAGATTTTAATCAAAATCGTTAGAGCCATTTTTAAGAAAATCAAAATGTTCGAAATTTTTTCTATGTAAAGGTTTTCTTAAAAATCTTCGTGTCACATCCGTGGTATTTAACGGGTTTTTTTTTTTTTTTCGTTTTTGAACTATGCTGTCCATAGACACACACACACACACACTCACACACGGACATTATTCTAAAAATGCTTTTTTTATTCAGGGGTCTCAAAACTTGTATTTCTGGTGAAATCTCGGTACCGAATTTTGAGTGCAATACAATACCTTCTCTGTACACTATATAGGTACATAGTACGTGTAGAGAAAGTAAAAATACAATAGAGAATACAAATATTGAATAACAGCAATAAGAAACTATCAAACAAAATAAAAACATGAACATTTTAAGGTAAAGATTGTAATAAATGCTAAAAATCAGTGAACTAGGGTATGTTCCACATTAGGTTGCCAGGCATCGCTTAACGGTCACGCGAACTAATCCTTGTTTCTTACAAGCAGATATACAAATCTGTTGCTCACACTTCCCTTCTCTTTCTTCTGATTGTTTAAGTACACTTTGAATGCGATATAAAACCTTATGCAGAGCAAGGTCAGTCGATGAAAGCGATATATACCTAAAGTCTTGTCTTGCTTTCGTCATCCAAAGGCAGACTTAAAACAAAGGATGCTCGACTACTCCACCACGGCAACCAATGAGAGGTGACAGTTAAGAGATGCGGGCAAACTTAGGTGGAACGGACTATAGTTCCAATGTTACCATACATTTAAGCTTATACGTGGTACAATTGCAAAATAATAAAACACACAGGAAAGGAAATACAAATAAAACTTTACAAGACATTCAAGTTCCTTACTCTTTCTTGTCTTCAAGCAAACGTTATCTTTAAAGTGAAGCAGTAGAGAAATGTAGATGAAAATTTATCACTGGGTGCTCTGAACCAGGAAATAAGCGACCAATTAAAAAACCTAACATAATGTGTTTTAGTCAGTCAATAAATGGTTCACTCTCACCTCTACTGGGCTTTCACATTCGGCTAATCTTAATCAAATTATTAATGTATAATCTTAAAGTTATTTTATTCTACTTTTTTCTTTCTCCCGTAATATTTGCTCGTTTCTAAACTTTTTTTTTTTTTCATACTCGTAATGACGGAGCGGTCAGATGCTACTTAGTTGATTGCGACAAATCGACGAAAACACAAAATACGTTTCTAACTGTATCAATACAAAACTTATGTCATAAGAGGGAGTAAACTGACAGGGTTAGCTGTAATTGTTAAGGCATGGACTCCCTGACTGAGTTCCCTCCCCCCCAGTCCCCATAACTGGTATGCCGGCGAGATACCCTAGACATAGGACTGAAGCGTGTCTTTCTCCAAATTCCTTTCCCAATGCCATTTAATAAATGTAACATCAGAAGACAAAGGAATTCTAATCAGTTGGCTTCAAGTTAACTATACTCAAACTGTCATCAACTCACAGAACTTACTCAACAGCGATCATGAATCATTGGCCGCAGTGGTCTCATGATTGGTTTGCACACGCCAACAGATTGAAAAGGGATTGGGGGCTGTTTGTTACATATGAGGTTATAGGGTACAGTCCGGTAACTGTCAACCTGATTTCCTTTCATCCTACTTGAAAATTCCATACGCGATCATAAGTGTCGCCGCTTGTGTTGCCGTGGGGTATTCACCATTACAAAAATAATGATAATAATAAAAATAAAGAAAGAAAGAAAGAAAAAAGGAAGAACATTGCTACATTTTTGGAGGAAAATTATGTTTTAGTTACTAAATGCTTATTTCTTAATTTATTTCAGTAATTAGCTGAAGAAAATTTGACGCTACTTAAAATATCATCCGCTGTTGCACACTTTTGATTAATCTGGTCTTTTAGTCCAGAAAGGATGCCGTGAAAATCCTTGAAAAACTTGGACAGCTACCAGGGAAGACAGGGAAGATATAGGGAACATATTGCAAGGCGACAGTGGCGCCAGGATCGTCACAGGGTCCGAAAACAACATTAGCAGGTGTTAATGAGCCACTTGCAGCAAAAACAAACTGAGGATTAGCCAGTGTTCTCTCAGCTGCAAGTATGCTTGAGGAAGGTTTGCACGCCGCTGGGTCAGTCGATAGAGTAGAGCACACTGTGAGGTTGATTAATTATTTCTACCTCTCCCCTCGCTGTAATGTCCAGGTCTGCCAACAACAACAGCTGAGGCTTCTGCTTATCTGCGTATATTACCAGCATCGAGCGACCGGCACCAGTTGTGCACCCCTCTAGCTCAACACAATGGATTACTTCTCCTAAGACTGACTGGGCCAGTAATTGGCTACTGAGATATGGTGCTGTTGATCAGACAACGGATGGCGCAGGATTCGATCCCCGCCTAGATCCTCTCCAACAGGTCTCGGGGGCTTTTCCTAATGGCGTCGCTTGTATGCGAACACAGCCACTGATTTTCAGTTTAAGTCAATAGCTGCTGCCATATTTCCTACAGATTTATTGCTACTTCAGCAAGGGACGCAGGGCATTGCCAAATGAAAGAATTTGCTCCGCGTTCTCGATGAGAGCAAGAGTTATAATCATTGGCGACGTGATATACGATCAAAGGACATGTTGTACTTTCGTTGATATCAAGGGAGAAGAAATATGGATGGATTTCAAGAATTCATAAGCAAAATCTCTTCCAACAAGCCAACGAAAATGAACAAATGCTAGAGCTGTAAATATTCTTGATGGATTCCCCCCCCCCTCTTTTTTTTTAGGATTTATAATGGAACATGTAGCTCACTATTTTGGTTAGCTGTCCTAAACATTGCGTCATTTGAATGTAGTGTTTCCTAAACTAATTATATCTTCTTGTGAACAAAAATACTTATACTTTTATCGACTATTTTATTAGTGTTCATTTATCCATTTAAGTGATCAAGCGCATTAAAATATTTTTTCGATTCTTCTATCCATTACACCTTGTTTATACTTAGAAAATTGCCGTTTCAGCCCATATTTATTTTCTCTACCATGTACAAAATACAGAAGCTATTGCATTCCATCTAAAAATGCAATATCGAGATTTCACCGAAAATATGTTTTGAGGTCCTAAATATAACCATTTAGCAAAAGATCCATGAGATTCCGGTATCTGTGGATGGAAATGTGTGTGTGTGCGTGTCTGTATGCATATGTGTGTGAACAGCCTATCTCAAAAAACGAAAAAATTGCTAGTAATTTAGTTTAACATTTATGAAAATCCCATTTTCTCCAAACTAACTTGTTGGACAATTTTTTAAAACAAATTGATTTTCTCAAAAAGTTTAAGAATTTTTAATACACTATGTTTCAGAAATGTTATATACATAAAATTAATGTATTGAATTTTCTAGCAATAGTCTCCTCCTCATTCTGAATGACTTTTGCATAGTTAATAAACTGTGAGAGGTCAAATCTTACTACATAAAAATAGTAAATATGTATAAAGCACACAATATTTTTGTCAGTCGTTTTTACTTTCTCTACACGCACTATGTTCATAGTGTATACCATATCGAAATTTAACTGGAAATACATGTTTTGTGACCCCCTGAATAGAACATTTAGAAAAAGATCCGTGTGTGCCTGTGGGTGGTGTGTGTGTGTGTCTGTGGGCAACATAGCTCAAAAACGAAAAGTGCGTTAAATACCAACTTTAATTTTAAGTTCAGCATCTCCCAAGAATGCGACACGAAGATTTTCAAGAAACCCCTCTCCCACCTGCAACTAACTTTTATACGAAAAGGGTGTCCAAATTTTTTATTTTCTCAAAAATGGCTCTACCTGTTTTGATTAAAATGTCTTACATTTAATATATTTACATGACAAATAAAATGTATATCTTGAATTTTCCGGGATAAGCCTCTAAACACCTTTTTATTCTGGTTGATTTTTAATTTTGCATAAGCAGTAAACCGAAGAGATAGACGAAAATTTGCTACACAAAAAATGTAGATCTCCTTAAAACACACAATTTATGTCATATACCTTTTTCAAGATACTTCTTGTTATTGGTTTCAGCTTTAAAATACTTAAACATTTCTCATACAGGAACTTGTCAACTCCCTGCCGCGCAAAGAAATGTATTTCGATCCCATAGGAGCCACATTTTAAAACACGTGACTGTCGGTTTAGCCTAGTGTTATTCCTTTATTCCCCTTATATTTATAAGGAACTAAGTAATAAGACCGTTTCTGCTAGTGTTTATCGATTAGCTTGAAGTGGATAGAAGAATAAGTTTATTAACAATAATTTGTTACAGAGATGTAGAGAAAGGCATGAGAATGGACCCCACCAGATATTTTCCTCTTGATCCTGCACAGAGGATAGAATTCCAAAGCCAAGCATATAGTGACACGTACTTTATAAAATTGATCTTTGGGTTCCATATCATCGTATAAAGAAATTTTAAAAATGTGAATTGAAGTTTATTTGAATTAGCATGAAGAAGTAACTAGAATAATAGATTTTGCAAGTATAGTTAAAGAGCGGTTAGAAAAGCATGGAAATATAATGCAGCAGACTTTTAGATATAAGTTCCCATTTAGTTTTTATTAGGTTGCGAAATTGTGGACAGTTACTATTTATTGGACATAAAGCAAGAAAGCATATCTATGATACATTTATAGCTAGCCTGTTTAGCAGCCCTCTCTTAAATTTACAGGAAAATAAGCTATTGCAGTAAGAGAGGAGAGAAAACAATGTAGTTTTACTGAGGAAAAGTTTTATTTCTCTCTTTATGGTATAGTTTTCTCCAAAACATGATAGCCTTCAAATACGACTGCGCCCCGCTTCCACTGGCCATTAACCATTAGCAAACAAAAGACGACTACAAGAGGCAACGTAGCAAAACCAGTGCTTCCTGGAAACTCTACAGTCTGCTTGCAAGTCGAGATAGCGCCTCAGTTAACATAACTCCATGGCACGACAGCTCACGGGGAACCTTGGCCTACCGCCCGGCCGCTGCGTCCCCCATCTCGGTCCACTATAGACGTCATGCATTAGCGCCTCAGTTAAGGGACCATTAAGTGGAAGACCTGGCAACTGCGAGTGTTGATTTTCAGCGTTCCCTTCTTAATCCCAAACTTTAAAGTCAGAGGGTTATCATGTTCTGAAAAATAAGTGTAGAAGAGTTAATAATTCAATTTATTTTAGTTGGTAGAATATGAGCCACTACTTTCTATTTATGTAAGTAATTTTACTGTTTCATCTTTTTGACACACTATTCTTCTAATATGTACGCAACGAAAAAGTCAAAATGGTAATTTAATAGGAATACACTTGTCAAAGGAGTTAGCATATATATATACCAAAAAGGTTCAGTAAAAGTATGGTAATACAAGAAATAATTAGAAAGGATGATGTATAAAAACTGAAAAGTTCTGATGTGGAAAGGGGATGGTAATTAACAGACAAAAGAAGTCTTAAGTAATTGTCTACGCTCAAAGCATAATACGCTTCATAGCGAGCATGTGTCACTGACGGCAGGTAAAATGCAATCTTATCATTTGTCTGCACACGCCAACAAAAAACAGGTATAGCGGAATGGTTTGTTATCTATGAGTCCGGTAATACTTCAACCTAATTTCATTTTCAACTGACTTTAATGCTTGGATCAGCCTGATGATCAGCATGCGAGGAAATCAGGAAGCCTAAATCAAACCCAAAGAAATGAGCAATATATAGAGAAATGTTCACTACTATTTTGCTCTGAGCGGAATGAGAAGTAAAGCAAGACATTTACGTCAGAAAAGTCTGCACTTGCAGATAACAACTTGACCTAACATTAATCGCATCTTCTAGTCATTCATCAATGCCAAGCTGTCTCTCTTTTTGCGTCTTTTCTCTCTGCTTCTTTTTCTGACTACTTATTATTCATATTATTATGATGCTCTTATTCAAATGTTACCATTACAATTCATATACTACCTGAAAATAATTTCAGTGCTAGCATGCGATACGTTTTGTAAATTAGCTGTGGGTTTTCGTAATCTAACTGCCAAGTATGTAAGGTGGTAACTCAATTATTTATAGTATTAGCCCAATCCTTGGCGAATTACTTTTCTCTCCGCTTCCAGCTAATCAAAATCGTATTCGCAGGTAATAGTTTGTATTATGAGAGTTAAGTGTCATGTGCAATTGAAATTAAGCATTAACATAATGGCGTAAACTTAAGGTAAATATAATGGGATATGTTGTAATTCACAACCACAAACAAAGCACAAAGAACTGATCCCAAACAAATCAGTTCAGACCGTCAGTACATACGACAAAAGTGTGAATGAATTTGAATTTATTTACTGCAAATCATACACAATTTGGGTTGTCCTTTGAGCTTGGGACTCCTCCCTTCTGACATATTTTACACCAATTACACTTTACAAAATTCCGTATGCCATCCTACGTCTACATGTTTGTTCCCTTTAATTTTTCTTCGTCTGTTGCTGCTTGTTTCTAATTGCTCTATCTACTGAACTCCCGCGCTGCTTAGTTACACCTTATTTGGTCTTTTTTGAAACTTACAAAAAAACGTACACTTACATGTATAAAAAATAACAAAAGTTAACTGTTCGGTTAAAGAGCGTTAAACTCATAAAAAGCAGTACCTATCATCACAAGTGGCTTGTCTGTGATTATTATAGATATTGCAGTTTTTCCCGGCCTTTGATGTTACTCAGAAAGGTAGTTAGCAAGTCAAAACAAGCGAAATGGGAGAATAATCACACGAGAATCGCTCTCTGGTTATCTAGACTCTTATGTTTGAGGTAGACATCACCTTAAAAGCTTGGACTTGCAAGCTTATTGGCTTAAGTTTACTTCAATGTTTATATTTACATGATTCATTGTGAATGGCTCTATTACAATACACATACAGATTTTAAGTTTAAGTTGTGCTTGCTTTTAATGTTCATTGTAAACGGGTCCTACTTATATACCCACAGAAGCGTAGTGTGACCAAATTTTCCAGCCAGGGTGCAGAGGTTAAACTGATAGCACTAAATTGTCAAACATAAACATGAAAAATAGTAAATGCATATTTAACTGCAAATAAGGTTAAACTTTCCTCTAGACTATCCCTATAGCCTTCTTAATAACAAATGCATGGATGATGTTCAGTGAGAATTCTACACATCTAGGAATATTAATTTCTCGGATGTCAAGGAAGAAAGACTAGAAAATCACTCGCTCGCCGATTACAGCTATTATCAGACTCGTATTCTGCAAGCGATGTGTGACCAACCATTTCCAAAGTTCCCAAAAAGTTAACTCGGGGCTACACATTTTTGTAGGCCAGTGGCCTCCAAGCCCAATAAGAAGTGCGCATGCAAAAAATAAGGCAGTTCGTAATGATTAGGGGATTGAGAGGGTAAATATGGTTTTGCATTAAAAAGTCAGTGTGATATACGAAGGAGATGATGTGGTTCTTTTGAGGTGGATTGGCCTTGTGACCTAATAGACGCTAGACTGGTTTTGCAGGATGAGGAACTTAAACAGGTCATCTTGATGACACTCCCATTTTTAGGGATACAGGAAAAAGTTTCAGACAATTTGTTTGAATATAAGGAGGCGTATAGTGTGATATTTTTTTTTTTTAATCAAGAAGTAAAGGTAATATTTTAAATGGCTTTTGAGGTCAACAAAACTCATTAAATGTAAGCGACAAGTGAACAACAATACATTCCCTTTCATTATTAAGGTAGAACATTTACAATAGTTCACTCGGTATACTTTGTTCAAGTCGATTGTTTAAACCGCGAGACGGATATTATACTAGTCGTGGGTTCATAAGAATCAGACGAGTCCTTAAGCATGCTGAGTATAATATGGCAAAATTAAAAACAGAAGCAAAACAAAAAAATTTAAAAATATGGCTACACTACATAAAGTAGGTAATTGTTTTCACGATGTTTCTATTATAAGTTTTTTCTCTCTTCTGTGGTTTCCTAGTTACATACAATTCAGTGAACAAAGAGAATTTCGCACGCTGTTGAAGAGTGTTCAAAATAATACACGTTTTATTATAGGGCCAATATGTCACATTACAGTTATTTTCATCAACTTTTGTCAACCTTATTAAATTATTTTTCACACAAGCCGTGTGCAGGACAGGAGTTTGATAGGTAGAGTCAGCCTGAAAAATTCACTACCATAGCCGGGATTTGAACCACGCTCTCTTGCCGATTGCTCTACACTTAATTACCATGGCAACATGCCGGTGTAGCATTAAATTTCTCAACTGACTCACATCAGTCTGACTCTACCTGTCTAACTCGTAATAACTCTTCTTAGTGTCCTGCCAGAATTGTCTAACATGCCCCTAACTCTCCATTCGATGTGAATAAGAATTGCGGTAAATACTTTTCCTTCCATTCCTCCGTACCCCCACATCTTGCCAAACTATGCACCCAAGACTTTTCCTCCTCGTGACTTTTTCTACTTATTCTGCAGCAAACTAGTCTTGTAAAGGCTTATTCTTCTGTCTACTTCACGCTGATCAAGATAAATATTACATTGGATTTTTGTTGTTGTTTTTTACTTTCTCTATACGTACCATGTACATAGTGTATAGAGAAGGTATTGCATTGTACCAAAAAATTCGATATCGAGATTTCACCGAAAATACATGTTTTGAAACCACCTGAATCCAAAAAAAGCATTTTTAGAAAAATGTCCGTGCGTGTGTCTCCGTCTGTCTGTCTGAGTGTATGTGTGTGTGTGTGTGTGTGTGTGTGTGTGTGTGTGTGTGTGGGCAGCATAGCTCAAAAACGAAAAGACCGTTAAATACCAAACTTGGTATTTAAGTCCAGTATCATTCAAGAATGCGACACGAAGATTTTCAAGAAAATCCCCCCACCCCCAATTACCCTTCACATGGATACATTTTCGAAAAGTTTTATTTTCTAAAAATGGCTCTAACGATTTCGATTAAAATATCGTATGTATTAAAGATAAGTACTTGACAAATAATATGTATATCTTGAATTTTCTGGAAATAGCCTCTGAAGACTACTTTATTCTGGATGAGTTTTACGGAATTTTGAGAAACTGGTAAACTGAAACAGACAAACAGAAACTTACCACACAAAAAATGTAGAGCACATTAAAGCACACAATTTATGTTATATACATTTGTTTCGTGGACTTGATCGTTTTTTAGATGTTCCTTGTTTTTTGTTTCAGCCTTAAAAAACGTATACCTACTTTTCTCATACAGGAATTTGTCAACTCCTGTCCATATAAAGGAACTTCAGTCACATATCAACCATCTTTTGCTATCACTTTAACCTATATTGCACCCTTATTTCGCTTCTACTTACAGGGAAACAAGCAATAAGACTATTTCTGCTAATTTTTTCTCACTTAGCATGAAGTAAATAGAAGCATAAACTTTTTAAATTTGTTCCATAGATATAGAGAAAGTCATGTGAATGGATTACAGCAGATTTTTATAGAAAGTGCGCAGGTGTGCCTATGTGTCCGCGCGCGTATGAAGTTTAATTCAAAGATGAAAAGTCGGATGAATACCAAACTTGTTATTTAAGTACATCTTCTAAACATATGACACGAAGATTTTCGAAACATTGCGTCCCAAAAAGTTACCCATATTTAGAAGGTCATTGTTTTTGTTTAGTTTTGACTTTCTCTTAAATATTTCAATCGGTTTTGATTGAAATACCACATGTTTAATACATTTGCATTGCTAATAAAATACATACCTTAATTTGGTGCAAAAAGCCCATGAAGTTCTTTTTATTCGAACGAGTATTGTATAATTCTCTGTAAGTGATAAATCGTGTTCTAAACATACACTCGAAGAAACGTAGGTCTGGTTTAAACACATAGTTTACGTCAAATAAAACATCTTTGGCATAAATTCGAATATGTTTAATTTCCCAATTGCCATTAGGCTTTTGTTTGCTAATTCAACAATTTTTTGCTCTTCTCAGTGACATGCAGAGAATATAGTATTATAGCATATTATAGTATTTAAAGCCAGCAGATAGCTTTACTCTGAGAAAATAATATCCCAAAAGTATTTCATCTTCTCTCTATAAGCCACAGCAACTTGAGATACCAGTATTGCTCATTTTTAATTTCTCCATACGTACTATGTACATAGTGTATAGAGAAGGTATTGTATTGCACCCAAAAATTTGATACTGAGATTTCACCGGAAATATATGTTTTGAGACCCCCTACATCCCAAAAAAAAAAGCATTTCTAGAAAAATGTCCATGTGTGTGTGTGTGTCTGTCTGTGTATGTGGGAGTGTGTGTCTGTGGGCAGCATAGCTCAAAAACGAAAAGACCGTTAAATGCCAAACATGGTATTTAAGTTTGGTATCGTCCAAGGATTCGACACGAAGATTTTCAAAAACAATCCCGCCACACCAAACTACCCTTTACATGGAACAAAATTTGAAAATTTTTATTTTCTTAAAAATGGCTCTAACGATCTTAATTAAAATATCGTATATTAAAGATATCTACCTGACAAATAAAATGTTTCTCTTGAATTTTCTGGGAATATTTTATTCTGGGTGAATTTTACGGAATTTTGCATAACTGCTAAACCGTAAGAGACGGACAAAACCAAAAATGTAGAGCCGTTTAAAACACGCAATTTATGTTATATACTTGTTTCCTGGAGTTGATTGTTTTTTTAGATATTTCTTCTTTTTGGTTTCAGCTTGGAAAAACTATTTTCTCATACAGGAATTTGTCAGCTCCTGTCCATACAAACAAAGGAACTTCAGTCACATAGCAGCCAGTTTTTGACTATCACTTTAACCTATGGTACTCCCTTATTTGGCTTCTACTTACAAGAAAGCAAGTG
Organism: Hymenopus coronatus; assembly: GCA_030762935.1. Taxonomy (NCBI): domain Eukaryota; kingdom Metazoa; phylum Arthropoda; class Insecta; order Mantodea; family Hymenopodidae; genus Hymenopus; species Hymenopus coronatus. The sequence continues at coordinate 102,059,007 of CM060894.1, read as the reverse complement.
ATAAGACTATTTCTGTTAATTTCTTCTCGATTAGATGAAGTAAATAGAATAATTTTTTGCAGAAATATAGAGAAAGTCATGTGAATGAAACACATCAGATTTTTTTTACGTGTTTTCTAATAAGCTCCGGTCACACCCGGAAAGTTAGAAGGAAGAATTAGACTAAAAAAAATTAGAAAAAACAAGAATTGAGGGAAAAGTGGGAATAGTTGATGCTGAAAGGAGAGAGTGGAAAGATATGGAGAACAAAATTCGCGTACCAAGATTGAGGGATACTTACTCCTAGGTTCTAGGAGAATAATGGAATATTCTAAGCTAAAGGGATATTCAGATCTATAAAGAGGCAAGGGATGGCCTTGAAATTCTGTTCTATTGCATGACCAGAAGGAATTAAACAGAAAAGCGAATTAAGACTTCTGATTTGAATAAAGTATTGGGAAATGTATATCTAAAACAGAGAATATTCCTAAAGTGGTTAGTTCAACCAAAAATAAATAAATAAATTTAAAAAATAAATAACATATATATTTATGTGTGTGTGCATTTGACACAAATTGTGTGTTTAATGAGAGCTACATGTGTTACATTGCCAGATTTTGTCTACTTCTTACGGTTTACCAGTCAAGCAAAAGTCATCCAAATGAAGCTGATCTCAAGAGGATATTTTGATGAAATTCAGGATATCTTTGTATTATATTTCTCATGTAAAATATATTTAATATATGGCGTTTTAATTAAACTCGTTAGAGTTATCTTTGATAAAATTAAACATTTCCAAAACTTTTCCATACAGTGTGTAATTTGGGGTAGCGAGACTTTCCCGAAAAGCTTGGAGTTGCATCCTTGGATGGTGTTAAACTTAAATACCAAATATGATATTTAAAGGACTTCTCGTTTATGAGCTATGGTGGCCACAGACATAACATACGCAGAGAAATAGACGGACACAATCACAAACCTTTTTCTAAAACCTGTTTTTTATTCAGAGATTCTCAAAACATGAGTTTCCGATAAAATTTCGGCATCTGGATTACAATTTCTACTCTACCTGCATGTACGTAAATACAGAGAGTCAAAATGAATGAAGACATGGGCAACATCACACAGCAAGTTGTTAGATGCCACGCTGAACCTCCAATTACTTTAAACGTGTCCGAACAGCAGAACTTCGAGAACAAATACCAATTATTATCTACCAAGTATTCTCTAATTAACAGCTAGACATGAAAAACATTTTGATATCTATAAGAAAGTGTCAGCTTTATGAAGTAAGTAGATTTCAATTTTGTAATCTTCCTTTCGTAAAGTCCTGTGTTGTGTAACCTTAATAAAATGCAAAATCAACATGTTCTTAATGCGATCCAGAATAAACCGAATTAAAAACAGAAAACTTGTTTTTTCTGAACAACTTCGAAAAGAAATATTGGTATTCACGCGATTACTTCGTCTACTGTGCGATGCTACAAAGCGAGTTTAGAAAACTATTGATTCTCCAGAGATGTGTATTTCCCAAGCCAACAGCCCAAACAAGACTTTTGATGGAGTCAAGCGTGTTTGCAGACCAGGCTAAAAGGAAAACTTTGAAGAACAGCGAGTTGCTGCCTGAGGAAGACTTTTTTCCTTCCCTTCCATCTTTGTGAAGTCTTCTTACCACTACACTACATGGCCCCTCAATGATACATGGACTCAACTTTGTCTAGTTTGTAAAGAGGTCGCATAATTTATGACCGACCCATAGAACACACAAGTAACATTCTTACAAACAAACAAGGCAAAAAAATAACAAAAAAGCTTCGTAAGACACACTGCCTGTTCTTACATTTGTGACGTAAAAAAGTTTCCTATCTCTCTTCCTTTTTTCTTGAAGCTTCTAAAAGTTTTTGGGAGGGGGTGGAAAGTTAGCTTCCTAGCAGAAGAAAAAGAGAGGGATGTGAGAAAAAAGGATAAACCAGAAGGAAGTGATAGAAATAAAGTATGGGAATGCCAACGTATTGTGCTATTCTCCCAAGAGATTTGTATAGTTGCTTCGCGCATAGTGTGTTACTCGGTCTATCTTTTGTTCTCTGGCAGGAAGTACATAATCAGCGCGTTTCATCTAATGCTATGCCGTTTTATTTACCTGATTTCTGCTACAACTTTATTTCTCTATATACACATAGTCCTATCGCATATTGTGGCCCACCAAAAGGAGACATATTCAACAATCTGATTTTCTGTTAATCGAAGAAGGGTATGAAAGATCTGCGGATTATGTAGGTACTAGAAAGGTAAATAAATGTACATATCATGGAGAGGCTCTTTAAACCGGATCAGAATACCACAGATAGTCTATTATTACAACGCTTTGTGTTTAGAACACAAACATCCCTAGGAGGGAGGAATGAGGGAAACACCCGAAGGTCGAGCAGATCCGGGAGACGACGTACGCAAGTGAACGAAGTCCCTAACAATTCCACCGAGCGGGATGGCTCAGGTGATAACCATTCTGGAGACCCCGGGCTTGATTGCCGACGAGCGTCCCATGGGTTCTTCGTGGTTTCTCCGTGTCGGTAGGTGAATGCTGGGTTGTTTTATTTTCTATCCTTAACTTTCCTGCTCATTCCCTTGTCATGTTTTGGGATTGAAGGATGCCGGTCCCGCGGCCGCGCTCGTTAAAGTGTCTCGCTTTGCTGCTTCGTGGCACACGGGATCGTGGGTTCGAGTCCCACCTTGGGCATGGGAGTTTGTGTGTTTATTAATTTATGTATGTATGTGTATTTAGAATCAAAAAAGCAAAAGGTAAATCAAATAGGTGAACAAAGGAAATGTAGGGAAACCGGAAAAAAGAACAAAAAGGAATACAGCTCCGAAGTCCCTACAAGCCTCCGGAACTGTATTTCATATAAAAAAGGGCAAAAATGGACCAAGCATGGTGTTTGGCGGGTTGCGGCTGGATGGTGGCTTAACTTTCTGTAAAGGTTTCCTTCTGCGTCCTTGCGGGGGGCCTCCCATAACCTTCTGGTGGGACGTTCCTTCGAAGTTCCCGGATGTTCAGGGACTTGTAAGAGTGTGACGAACGAAGCGTCGGGTACGTTCTATCTGGAAACGTTCAGAGGTCACGCAATTCGCAAAGGACCATAACGGCCTTAATTTGAGTCTGTGCCCCAGTGACTGAGGTGTCCACTTACGATAACCCTAATCCTAATCCCAAGATTGAACGTATCCAACACTGCTCAACACAATCCGCCCGGGGGTCCCTTAAGGAAAGCCAGTCACAACTGGTGGGTCCGTCAGTACCCCGAACATCGTCGTATAATCTTTCAAAACAGATGAAAGAAATTGTGTACAGAAAAGTCGTGGAACCACTCCAGAATTCCCCTACCGAGAAATCACGAAATAAGCCAAAGTCAGAGCGAACGGTCGTCGGGAATCGAACCACAGGCATAACCACGAAGCCATCTCGCTGGAAGATTACAGGAAAGGTGGTGCATATCATACCTGAAGCACCACTGATAGAATAGGCTCTGCTACTCCTTAAATACGTTTTCCAGAAGGATTTCTTTACATGTTCAAAATAAAAAAAAATGATCTGATAAACTCAAGTAACCTTCTCTACCCTCTATCACTTAATAGCGAGTATATAAACTATTCTTATAGTCTTATCTACTTAATTTTAATCGAGATAACCGTTGTTGAAATTGCTACAGTATATAACATTTCTTTTACATTCAAAGAGAATAATGATAGTCAAATGTTTTTAACAACTGGACGCTATTTATACAGGTCTTAAAACCCCATACTCTTCCCATGCAAACGCGAGAAATAGCTGAACATCGAACGAAGTTTGGAAGAGTAACCAAGTATTGAACATCGCCTCACATTCAAGAGGTCCCGTGATCGTATCTCGGTTACATTGAGTTACCCGATAAAGCTTTGTCGGGGTTTTGCCTTATCCTATGACGAGTGTCAAGTAGCTCTTAAGCTCCATGGATCCAAGGCTCATTTGAGCATCAGTTCAACCATTTCATTCGTCCTCCGATAAGACCTCCATTATGACATTATGCTAAAAAAGTATTGGACAATTCGAACCATTAATATCGGATATCTCGAAAATGGCTTATGACCAAGGTTACCTTAAATTATTGTTTTTGTTTCGTTTTTGTTTTAAAGAGGTCTATCTTTTCTCTTGTAGTACGTTTTCGTCTAACGCTTAATATTTATGATTTATACATGATTATACAAAAATGTTTCCAAATAAATAGAGCTTAACATGCTATCCCTAGAAACTAAAAATAGGCTTTCTATTTCCAATGTAAATTTATTTAATATATCTTATTATAGTAAAAATCTAAGTACCATTTTGTATAAAGTTCATGTAAAGGACGGTTTGGTGTGGGGAATTGCTGAACATCTTCACATCTGGAAGACACTGAACTTAATGCAAAGTGAACCGAATTTAAGTTTCATCACAGCTTTTAAAAGATTTGGCTATTGCTTTAGCCTAGTGTATGTACTCCCTAATTTCCCTTCTTACAATGAGGCAAGAAATAAGGCCAATTTCTGCTAACGTTTATCTCGATTAGCATGAAGTATATGAAATAGCAGCTTTATTAATAATAGTTTGTTTGAAGGCCGGGCACAGAAAGTCATGTGAATGGGATACATAAGATTTATTCATATTTTGTATTTAAACCGCATGAAAACAATAATTTTGAACTCAGAATGATCCAAAACGTGTATTAGCGCTGGAATTGCAATATATAAGTTTCGGGCTGAATACACAACTTTAAGCTTTAAGTAAATAAACGAATAAGTGCAATGATGATAATAAATCACTAAAAATATATTAAAATATTTTTGATATGCCTATACTTACTGCTAAAATTCTGTTCAATTTAGGAATTATGTGTACATAGTACTAGTTGGTAATTCCAAGTGTCTTGTAATTTAGCATTTACAGTAGTATAAATTAACACTGAAAGAAACATAACATGAGGTATTGTTTCAGAATGTTTTTAAACTCACAAATATGTTACATATAATTTAATTTTATACAAATTTAAAAACGGGAAATTAGGATATTTTTGTTAAAACTCAGCTCATGCCCGGATCCATTCTGATATTCTATTATATTTACGTTAAAATTCAGCGTATGCCTGGATCCATTTTGATATTAACTAGAATTATGAAATAGTAAACATGAGCATGTAATATAACCGAGAATGTTGTAATGCTTTCTCTCCTTTTAACCAAACGAGTCATGTGAACTTGAAAAAAATATATACCTAATGGGTTTTAATGACATAAGTTTCATGATACTTAATATCTTCAGTAGATAGGTGTATTTGTAAAATGAAAGTTTGTCTACAAACTTCTATGAAGCAGTCTCAAACGCGCAGAGTTTTATAAATAAACGTTGCAAAAATATCACCCAATATAAACTTACAAAGTCTGTTATGTCAGGCAGTATTTTAATATAGTACTATTGAAATATTGGTACTGTTAACTATAGTGGAAAATTTTGAGATTCAAATAAGAGTGAATGAACATTAAAACATATTCTTGATTAAGTTGATTACAGTATTAAATAGGGGGTGATTTTAAAATACTAGTAAATTTTAGGCATATTAGTCTGTGTTAAGGGACACAATTTCAGCAATGGCTACCTGAAATCTTCTTGAGAGTAATGCTAATGTTACTGCATTAGCGGCTATGACGTCGAGTACTAAATATCGATGTTACACGTTACTTTTAGCTATATTAACCAATAAATATGTTTATCCAAAACTTCTGGCCCACGCTCTTAAAAATCTTTAACATTATTAGCCACAGTGGGGTATTTTCGTTATCAAACAAGTAACTACCATTCCATTGTTTTACCAGTGATTTACTAAATTTGCCCAAGCTCAAGGAGACCAGAAACCCAAACACTGTTGTATTATTTGCAGTTCCCACACATCTTAGCATTAAGTGGCCCAGATAGTCATCCAAGCATGCCTATCTCTGCTTGCTTCACGCCACTGCACAGGGGAACAAACAGCTTGACCTCCACCAAGGCCATCTATAGCAACCCCTACAGAGAAACTTCCTATATTCCCAAATAAACCACACGCTACGTAATAGTAGACTCTGAACTTGCTTACTAGGGAAACGTATATGATTACGTTATGCTCTTTAGCTGCGCACGGGCTAGGCTTAGTAATTTTGTTTTCTCTACTATTGCCTACAATAAGTAGAGGCAGTAAGGGATTCCACCTCAAACCTTTTTGATGTGTTACACTCACATGACTTTCTCTAGTTGCTCTAAAGACAAACTTCTTACAAAAGTTTATTCCTCTTTCTACACATGCTAATCGAGATAAACGTTAACAGAATGTTCTTATTACTTAGTAGAAGGGAAGTAGAAGGGAACTAAAGGAATGCGCTATGCTAAAATGACAGTCAAATGTTTTAAAAGCTGTCGTAATGCTATTGTCATTGTAAATCATTTCTTTGTTTGGCCACGAGTAGAACAAAAGAAAACGGAGACTTCCTGTCTGAGAAAAGTATAAGTACTTTACAATTAAAACTAATAACAAGGAATATTTCGTAAACGGTAAAACAAATGAATATGACATAAATTGTGCATTTTAATGATAGCTACATTTTCTGTGTAGTAAGTTTTTGTCTGTTTCTAACGGTCTATTAGTTATGCAAAATTCAGCACAATTCATCCAGAATAAACCGGTGCTCAGAAGTTATTCCCAGAAAATTCAAGATGTACATTTTATTTGTGATGGAAATGCTTTATTGTGTGGTATTTTAATCAAGATCGTTAGAGCCATTTAAAAAAAAAATTCGAACATTTTCCCATGCAAAGGGCAGTTAGGGGTGGGGAGTTTTCTAGAAATCTTCGTATAGATCTTTGGCAGATACCAAACTCAAATACCAAGTTTGATATTTAACCGTCTTCTTTTTTTGGTGGGGATTCATGGGGTCCTAAAACATGTATTTCCGGTGAAATCTCGGTACCGAATTTTGGGTGGAATACAATATCTTTTCTAACCACTATGTCTACTGTACATACGGGACAAGAGAAAAAATGTTCCATCCTCTACTTATTCTACAAATAAACTATTCTTACAAAACATTATCATTTGTCTACACCGTGCCAAAGTAGATAAACATTTACAAAAATGGTCACATTACTTGCTTACTTGTAAGCAGAACGGGAATAAGGGAATATACTAGGCTAAAGCGATAACCAAATCTTTTAAAAGCTACTGCAATGGGAAACAACTGAAATTCGGTTATCTAGGAATAAGTAAAACAAAAGAGGTATGAAACGAAAGAACGCCTCCCGTTTAAGAAGGCTTTAGGTAATTTAAAATTGAAGCAATTAATAATGAATATCTTGAACACGTTTAACTCTACAAAAAATATATGTGGTATAAGCTGTGTGTTTTAACGAGATCTATATTTTTTGTATAAAAAGCTTTTGTCTATCTCTTACGATTTACCAGTTATATAAAAGTCATCCAGACTAAAGAGGTCTTCAGAGGCTTTTCTCGGAAAATTCAAGTATGCAATTGCTTTTCATGAAAATATCTTAAATATATGGTATTTTAATCAAAATCGTTACAACAAGTTTTGAGAAAGTCAAAATTTTCGAAAAATGTTTCATGTAAACAGTTTCATGTTTTTTTGTTTTTTTTTTTTTTGCTTTTTTTTTTTTCCCCCTTCAAAATCTTCGTGTCCCATCCTCGGCAGTTACTGAATTTCAGTACCAAGTTTGATATTTAAGCGACTTTTTGTTTTTGAACTATGCTGTGCATAGACACACACACAAACACACACACACCCTCACTCACACAGACGCATGAATAATGTCATTTTTTCTAAAAGTGTTGTATTTCCATTAAATTTCAGTTCACATTTTTAAAGTGGAATACGATATCTTCTATATCTACTATGTACATTGTACACACGTGTTAAGGTAAATAAAATCCTTATATATTCCATTCACACCACTTTCCCTAAACGCAAACAAACTCTTTTTACAAAGACTATGCGTCTATCTACTCTACGCTGAAAGTAGTTTAATAACAAGAGATACCTCGGAAATATTAGCTCTACAAAAAAAAAAAATGTATGTGACATAATTTATGTGTTTTAGTAAGGACTATATTTTTGAGTAATAAGATTTTTCCTTCTCTTACGGTTTACCAGTTATGCAAAAGTTATTCAGAATGAAGAGAACTTCATAGCCTTTTGAAAAAATGTTCCATGTAAAGAGTGGTTGCTGTAGGCAAATTTTCGTGAAAGTCTTCGTGTCGTATCCTTTAAGATACTAAACTTCAATACCATCCAAGTTTGGAATTTAACGGACTTTTTGTTTTTAATTTATGCTATCCACACACACACACACACACACACACACACACACACACACACACACACCACAGACCTTTAATAAAAATACTTTTTCTGTTTCGGGATCCTTAAAACATGTATTTCAGGTGTAATCTCGGGATTACACCGAATGTTTGGGTGTAATAAGATACCTTCTCAACTTACTATGTACGTACGTACACATTTTGTGTCTTTCTTCATCCAGAGAAAACATTTTACTTTCTTTACTACATTAGTAAATAAGGAAAGTATTGTATTACTCCTAAAATTTGATACTAAGATTTCACCAAAAACATACGTTTTAGAATCCCTGAATACAAAAAGTTATAAAAAGATCCATGTTATTGTGTTTTCTTGTGTCTGTGAACAACACAACTCTTATTCTTCTTCTTTCGCTAATTACCCTCTCTGTCTGGAACACTTTACATTCCCAAGACTTCTAAGCCAACGTCTGTTGATGAGCGGATGGATGTTGGATCAGAGAGAGTAGTCAGAATGGGTGACCATCCTGATGCTTAGTATGAAAGTGAGAAAGAAGATATGAAATTATGGTGAAATTAATGAAGCGGTAGATGATAATGGAGCAGGTGGTAGGGTGAATGGAGGGGGAAACCGGAGAAGCCTGACAAACCCGCTGAATGCCGTTTTGTCCATAACAAATCTTATATGTAGTCCTCTGAGATTGAACTCAGCCTTGGTGAGGGTTGAGCGGTCTAACCATTCCACCACGGCGCGCAGAACAGCCTTACTCAAAAACAAAAATGTTTTAAATACAAGTTCACTGAAGGGAAGAACTGCTGAATTTGCAGCGGTTAGCTCGCTTAGCACTTGTCAAAGGAAGGATAACACCAATTTCAGATCTGTAAAACAAGGCACTCTCGGAAACAGCGCAGCTGTAGATCGCCCTCAAGCTTCTGCTACACACGTGTGCCACTGTATCAAGAAATACTATTTCCCCTCGAAGACTAGACTATGGAATTTTTGAAGGGCTACCACAAAATCAGTATTGCATGAACGCTTCCGTTTCCTCATTTTGTCCTTCCTTTTGCCTCAAGCCCTAGCCACAAAGCCGAAACCGCAGGTAGTCCTATAAGTAGGCTCTGTACATAATATTTCACGGCGCTTCCATTGTTTTATTCCACCCCGCCACGCTGCGGAGAAAAGCCTCCGGCTTATGCCTCTACCAACCACTAAGCAACCAAATAAACCGTAGAGAATGGGGTAGAGGGCGGGCGGATTTCAAAGTTGCGTTGTTTGCAAGGTTAGCAACCCTGTTCATCTCCACTAATCATGTCCCCTTTCGCCTCCCACACACCCCCTCCCCCACAAATACGGGCACCAGAACACAGAATTGGAGCAATCCCTCCCACCCCAACTCTTTCCTACAACAGAGACAATGATTAACCTTTGCATGGCGTTCCAATTTCGTTGCTCTAATACACTGTTTCCAGCAGAACGGTTCACAAGTCAATTTACATCTCTGATTTGTGAGGGGCTATAGCCATATTTCATTTAGTTTTTGTTGTCTGTTTCTGCAGACTTCGCAAATAGGTGCAAACCTCAGCATGTACTAAACAACCCAGAAAATTCGCTCAAGGCGATATATTTCTCTTTCGTTTCGCTTTATTTAAAATGCTGCAAACACTGGTAGTCAACTTTCGGGGAATTTTCTCTTAACGCATTTCTTTCCGCTGTATGTCACCTACAATAGTTCAATGTGTGTTTACACAATGAAGGAGGAAAGGGAAATTAAAAAGATGAAAGAAAAAACTTACTGTACTACATGCTTACAGTAAATAAAGCGGTATCATATTTCACGAGAAATTCGAAATCAAAATCACAATATGTTTTGAAGCAACTTGAGCAACCATTCCAACAAAAATGGAATTTTAGAAAAATGTGTGAATGTTAAATACGAATTTGGAATGTAAGTTAGCATCTTCCAATGATGCCCAAACTACCTTTAATTGGAAAATTTTTCTTTGACTGACTCTAAAGCAGACGTGTCCAAATTATAGGAGCTGAGGGGAGGGCGCAATAATCCATTTCACTCCCTCTGAAACATTGGGGCATGTCACTATGCGACGAAATGGAATGTTTGTAAACACAAGGCCTGTCTCATATGCATCTATGCTTTGTTGTTTGTTTTGTTTCTGATAGTTTTTGCTTACTTTGGACAATTTCGTTAATATCTGCTGCCATGGACCAACCATCCTGGTAGTGCTAGTTTTTAATATAATTCGTTTTGGGGAAACTTGGCTCGAAAATGTATGCGGAGCCAAAAATGGTCATTAAATGTTATTAAAATATGGAGAATAATATTTATGAATTGATTTAAATAACTCACAACCTCTTTATTTCAAACATTTTATGTTCGTACAATTTTGTATAAAGTGTTGAAAAATTGGCTCTGAAAATGTTACGAAAATAATACTTCCCGCGGACAATCTGTTTATGTTTGCTCAAAAACATTTGTTACCGTGCATTGTGGGTATATATGACAGTATGTGTGACTCGCCAACATTTTCTCACCTTGATTGGAGTCAGGTAACAAGTTCAGTCGCCAGTACCTCGCAAGAGATGCCTACCACTCTTCTCTACGCTTCTCTACCCTTGTAGCTTATTAAGATTGTATCAACTACCGCCCGCTTCTGTAGTATGGGGGTAGCATATCTGCCTCACAACCAAGAGGTCACGAATTTGAATTTCTCTTAAGGTGAGTTACCAGGATAAATTTTTGTGGTGGTTTTCTCTTATCTTATATATATATATATATATATATATATATATATATATATACACACACACACACAAACACAAAGGGATCAGCTGTAGTCAAATATTTTAGAACTGGAGGTTATTCCTATGCTGGCCTTAAAATTCCTTGCCTACTCTTTCCATGAGAAACGTAAAGAGAAACAGCTGAAAATTAAGAGGACTTTAAAAGAATGATTAAACATTGAACAATTCGAATAGAACCGTGCCGATCTCGAGTGATTAGACCACTCGGCTCTCACCAAGGTTCCTAGGCGACCGCATGTGGTGGACAAAACGGTGTATGGGTGGGTTTTCTCCAGGTTCCCCGGTTTCCCCTACCATCCCATTACACCGGTGCTTCATCTTCATTCTATGTGTCATCAGTGTCATTTGGTAACGAATATGTCAGAAATGGCTGTAAAACAAAAAAGTTATTTGAAATAAATGTCTTCTTTTAAAGCAATCCATATTTTTGTGTAGGTATTATGTTCTCTTCTAACGTGAACCAGTTACGTATATTGTATTAATCTCCTTCCAAATGAAGGGGACTTCACAAGCTATACACAGAAAACCAATGTGTGTATGTATATATGATGTTTATAATTCAATATAGGAACTTATATAAAATCCTTCTTCGTTCACTATTTGCTCTTCTCGTATTGAGGAACAAACGGGCTCTGTATCTGAGACAGTAGCTAGGATGGATGATCACCCGGATTCCTAGTATGAGAGTGAGAAGGATGATATAAAATAGCAGTAAAATGGATGAAAGGAAAGGTTTAATGCAGCAGGTGGTAGAATGCAACCAGAGGACCCAAGAAACCCCGCCAAAATTCCAGATGCGCTGCCCGGCCGTTTTGGTGTGAGGCAAGCGGTCTAACCACTCGCCACGCTGCCTTATATACAATTAAGTAAATATAATGAATGTATACTTTCGTAATGTAACTATCGTTAATATACATTTTTTATAATTTCTATGGAGCCATTTCTTATAACAACAAAAGTTCGTAAAATCTTCCACATAAAGAGTACCTTGGGGTGTAGAGATATTCCTAAAATTCAGATATCACATCCTTGGAAAGAACTGAACTTAAATACCAAGTGTGGTATTTATCTGACATTTCGTTTTTGAACTATGGTGTTGAAACACACGCGTGAGCGCGCGCTCGCGAAACCTTTTTCTAACATTGCTTATTTGGATTCAAGATTTCTCATATGCATTATATCAGAAACCAAAATATATTTGATCAAATCGTTTGCAAACTGAAACAACAAATAATAGAAGCACTCAATATGATATTTAGCTCTACCATTAAATATTTCATATTCATTGTTAATATTTATAACATACCTATCTGAGAGATGTTCAGATTTTAAGACGTAGATATCTAGTTTGTGCTACAACTACAAATACCTGTTTTATAATCAAATTTTAGGAATATAATTTGTGTTTGCTGTATTATGCACAAAATTTGCAGCAAAATTGGAATCATTCTCCTAGATCCAATATTTCATTTTCTGACAAATTAATTCATTAACCACCAACGAGAAATTAATTACACGCAGTTTATTTCGTTCCTCCATTCCACACTTTTCCCTTTCTGTACGTAAGCGATGTTTTTGGTACGCCTAATACTCGTTCCAGAAATGCACTAGGCCACCAAACAATGTGCTAAATTTATGTGCCTTTTCCTGGCTGTAAATTTGCTGCCAGCTTCCCGAACATGTCAGCAGAATAAAGTGTATAGAATGCGCTTTTGGAAGGCAGAAAAGGACGGATGCGCCACATAGAGAAATAAGAACAATAAGCAACATTTTTTAATTCTGTAGGATAAGGTGAAATAACGGCGTAATTTTAAATGAAAGGAAAGCAGCATTAATAATACTTAATTGCTGAAAAACACTAATCGTGGAGGAAACTCAGCGAGGAGCGGGAAGGCGCTAGACAAAGCATATAGCTATGCTTTATTGCTTATAATATGATTGTTAATAATTGTTTGGACTTTAAGAAATTGTAATTACTCCTATGTAATTCAGCCATCACACCTGCTAATAATCATAAACAAGGTTAAACCATTAAGATGACACATCTGCGGAATTTGACCAAAATTGTGATAAATTATTCTTTTTACTTTCTCTACACATACTGTACATATAGTACATAGAGAAGATTTATTCCACCCAAAAATTCAATACCGATATTTCAACGGAATATATGTTTTGAGACCCCTGAATAAAAAGAAAGCATTTTCAGAAATAGGGAAAGTATGTGTGTGTTTGTGTGTATATGAGACAGAATAGGCCAAAAACGAAAACTCCGTTAAATACTAAACTTTCTATTTAAGTTTAGTACCCACCAAGGATGCGATACGGACATTTTAAGAAAATCACCCACCCCAAACTACCCTTTACATGGAAAGATGTTCGAAAATGTTGATTGTTGTTCAGATTGATGGTTGTTCACCTGTACGCTTACGACATTTCCTGTTAATTCAAGTTTTTCATTTATATATGAAGAAAAAATATTTATACATGCATATTTATTCATAATAACTTTTTAATTGCATTGAAATTCTGCATTAAAAGTTTGATGTGTTCCTCACATGAGATTATTCTTCTAACTACATCATGCTAATCAAAATTAACATCAGCAGAAATTGTATTATTACTTAGTCCCGTATGAGTAGAAGGGAAATAAAGGAATGCATTAGGCTAAAGAAGCATAAGACATAAATCATGTTTTTTGTTGGTTTTTTTTGTTTTTTTTTTGCACTTTTTGCACTTTTTGTCTTACGGTTAAAAGTTATACAAAAGCCATTCAGTAAAAGAAGCGCTCTTCAGCAGGTATTCCTAGAACATTCATGGTATTCATGATATACCTACATTTTACACAGTTGGTCATAAAAATCTGATGCTCTGCACACAAACTATTCTCAGAAAAGATTATTGTCTATCCACATCATGCTAAGAGAGATAAACTAACACAATTGGTCTTACTAATTAGTCCGTTATAAGCAGAAGGTAAATAAGTGAATATACCAAGCGAAAACAATATCTAGTCATATCTTTTAAAAGCCAATCGACATTTGAACAATTGAAGTTTGGTTCGCTTTGCATTTCCAGAAAAAGAAAATAAAGATGAAACGAAAGGTGATCCTGTTTGAGAAAATGCGTAGTTTAAAATTCAAACTAATAACAAGGAATATCTCAGAAACAAGTCAACTCCGCAACAAAACATTATGTGAAATAAATAGTTGTTTTTAAACTGATCTTCATTTTTTGCGTAGTGAGTTTTTGTGTACCTCTTACGGTTTACCAGTTATGCAAACTTCAGCAAAGCTCATCTGGAATAAACAGATTTTCAGAAGCTATTTCCAGAAAATTCAAGATATGATATGCATTTCATTTGTGATGCAAATAATTTTAATAAAAAAAATCGTTACTGCCATTTATGAGAAAAGCACAATTTTCAAAAATGTTTCAATGTAAAATCAAGTTTGCGGTGAGGAGATTTTCTCGAAAATCTTCATGCCACATCTTTGGAAGATACGAAACTTAAATGCCAAGTTTTACCTTTTGTTTTTGAGCTTTGCTGTTCACAAACACACACGGACCTTTTACTAACATTTTTGTGGACTCGGGGGACCTCAAAACATATATTTCCTGTAAATACAATACGTCCTCTATACACTATCTACATAGTTCGTGTAGAGTAAGTAAACATATCTTAAACATATGAAATTTTAATAAAGGTCGTTAGAGAACGTTCCAAGTAAAGAGCAGTTGGGGGTGTGAGAATTTACTTGAAAATCTTCATGTCGTATTCCTAGAATATACTAAACTTAAATATATCAAGTTTGGTATTTAACCAACTTTGCGTTTTTGAGTTATCCGGTCAGAGACACACACACGAACATGTTCCTAAAAATGTTTGTTTTTTTTTATTTAAGGGGTCTCAAAACCTGAAGGTATATCCGGTGAAATCTCGGCATCGAATTTTTGGGTGAAATACAACACCTTCTCAATTCACTATACATTATACATGCGGGCTAGAGAAGATAAAAATGTTTTTGGACTCAGGGTACCTATACTTTCGGTGAAATCTGGGTATCGAACTTTGGATAGAATATCATACCTTTTCCACCCAATAGGTACATAGCTCGTGTATAAAGGTAATAAGAAGAGTTTAGTAACGATGAAAGCTTAATTTGTCAAAATGAATTAGTAAATAATGATTCATTTAGCGGAGTAATCTCGAAGGTTGAGCCGGTAAAATTCTTATACAAAGATGACTAATGTGTCTTACAAGCCACTTCGACTAGTTAGATATTACTGCACCGATGCATAAACGTAGACCACCTTAGGATTTATAAAGAAAATAAAAAGTGTACTTTAAAGAAAAAAAAAATCTGTGTTCCATTCACTTGACTTTCTATACATTTCTGTAACAAATTATTGTTAAAATCGTATCTTCTATTTCATGCTAATTCAGATATACATTATTACATTAGCAGTAGTGGTCTTATTACTTAGTTCCTTTTAAGCAGAAGGGGAGGAGCGGAATATACATAATAGGCTAAAGCGATAGTCAACTCTTAAAAGCTAGTTGCCATGTGCCTGAAATCTGCTTCTTTTCATTGCCAGGAGTAGACAAATTCCTGTATGTGAAAAGTAATTTAAACTTTAAACTAATAACAAGGAATAACTCAAAAATAATAAACTGCACGAAAAAATGTAAGTACGTTTTTGTCTATGGTTTACCAGTTATGCAAAATTCAGAAAAATTCATCCAGTCTTCAGAGGCTGTTTCCAGAAAATTCAAGATGAACATTTTATTTTTCATGCAAATATCTTTAATATATCTACGCTAGTTAACTCAAGATCTTTAGAGCCATTTTTGAGAAAATCGAAATTATCAACAATTTTACCAAATAAAGCATAGTTGTGGGTGGGTGAATTTTCCTCAAAATATACGAGTCTCATCCTTGGAAGATAGACACTAAACATAAAAATCCAATTTAATTAACGGATTTTTCGTTTTTGAGTTATCGTGTTCACAGACATACGGACACACTTACATGCGCTGACTTTTTTCTGATTTTTTTCGTATATAGAGGACTCTGAAACGTGTATTTCCAGTAAAATCTCAGTATCGAATTTACCTGCGTACCATGTACCATGTACTATGTAGAGAAAATAAGCTTTTGAAATCGTCTGACGGTTTTAAAATGTATCATTATTTTTAAAATTCAGGTTGTACATGAATTAATGTCAAATTCTTTAGAGGTGTGTTCCTAATAGCATAACATGAAAACGTGAATACCAACATCGACACGAAATTCAATCGTTTTGGAGAGTTTAAAGGATTCTCCCTTCATTTTTATGATGCCATTTGCTTTCAACTAACTTTCATTTTATGATCACGTTCTCTTTTAAAGTAGGTCATAGCGTTTATTCATTACTGGTCATCTTCTATTTTACCCCTGTCCCCTTAAAATGCTTTTTCTGACCGAAATGATAAATAAATACATACCTAGCAGTAATGTTTGGCTAGAATGACTCACTGACGACTACGCTGTAAGATATCTAAATATTTTGCTTGTACATTTGCGAGAATAATTTATTATCTGCTTCTGTGTTCAGTTCTTGGCTCAACTCCATCCACACCTGCGAACTTAACTCAGCTGATATCCCTCACAAAGCAGATTGGATTATACAGCAGCTAACATAATAACAAGAGAATGTTGCATATGCTAAACACTGAACATTGACCTGCATTCATTGGGCACCAAGAGGTATGGCAACATACGTTAACATATGCCCATGCTTAGATCATCAAACGAACACAGTGACAAATTTACCCCCAGCACATGTGTTCGTTTCAATAATAATTGCAATATTCTTTTAAAACTTTCCTCCTACGGTAACTTGTCAACCCTTGTCCACGCAAAGAAACGGATTTCAATCCCATAGCAACCACATTTTAAAACATTTGACTGCCAATTTATCAAGTGTATTCCCTCATTTCCCTTCTACGTATAAGGAACTAAGTGATAAAACCGTTTCTGCTAATGTTTATCTCGATTAGTATGAAATAGATAGAAGAATAAGCTTATTAGCAATAAACTGTTACCGAGATGAAGAGAAACTCATGTGGGTGGAGCACATCAGATTTTTAGAAAAAGGTCCTGTGTCCATGTGTCTGCGAACACGATAACTCAAAAACGAGGTCAGTAAAATACCAAGCTTGGTGGCTATTTAAGTTTAGTATCATCCAAGGATCGGTCGTCTCCGGGGTTCGAGGCGCTGACCACGTATCACCCTGCAATACTGCACCCCATCCATGATGTCTGTCGTGGACCGAGATGGGGGACGCAGCGGCCGGGCGGTAGGCCGAAGTTCCTTGTGATCTTATATCTTCCAAGGATGCCCCCCAATCCAAACTATCCTTTATATAGAAAGTTTTTCAAGAATTTTGATTTGCTCATTAATGGCTATAGTCATTTTGATCAAAATCTATTTACAAGACAAATAAAATGTATATTTTCAATTTTCTGGGTATAGCCTCTGAGGAGATCTTTATTCTGGGTGAATTTTGCATAACTGGTAAACCATAAGAGATAGATGAAAACTTACTGCACAAAAAATTTAGATTTCTTTGAAACACACAATTTATGTAATATTTTTGGCCATTTTAGATATTCTTTGTTATTGGTTTCAGTTTTAAAACTTTTCTAATACGGGAATTTTTCAATATCTGGCAATGCGGAAGAAAAAAATGGATTTCAAACACATGTCAACCAGCTTTTAAAAGATTTTACCTTCGCTTTCCCCTAGTGTAGTCCCTTATTTCCCTTCTAGAAGACAGCAAGAAATAATATCATTTCAGCTAATGTTTATCTCGATTAGCTTGAAGCAGATAGAAGAATAAACGTTTTAACAATCATTTGTTACAGAGATGTATGGAAAGTCATATGAATGGAATGCATGCATGTCCTCACATTTCTGAGAATGGGGTTGTAAATTCCTCTTCAACTTGATTGGATTTGTATAGTTTCTCATAATGGGATAGCCATAAGTAAAATATCTGATGTTTTCCTTTCACATGACTTCCTCTACAAATGGTTGTTACAAAAAATTATTCCTTTATTTACATCATGGTAATCGAGATAAACATTAGCAGAAATTGTTGTTTTAATTTCTTGTAAGTAGAAAGTAAATAGGGGACTACACCAGACAAAAACGATAGTCAAATCTTTTAAAATGCCGGTCGCTATATGAAAAAATTCAAATTCGGTTCTCAATTTACACGACCAGGGATAAAACATGCGTGTCACTGTGTGCGTATATCTGTGAACACGATAACTCAAAAACCGTGAAATACCAAACTTCATATTTAAGTTCAGCATCTTCAGGATGTAAGATGAAGAATTTTAAGAATATACCCCCATTACAAATCACCCCTTATATGGAAAAAATATTGAACATTTTGATTTTCGCAAAATGGCTCATAGTAACCTGACAAACGTTAATCTTGAATTTTCTCTGAAGTTCTCTTTATTCTGAATGACTTTTGCATAATTGTTGAGCCTTGAGAGATAGACAAAAGTGACTAAGCAAAGATGTAGAGCTCGTCAAAATACACAATTTATTCATATGCAATTTTTGAGAAGCTAGCTATTTCTGACTATTCCTTGTTATTTTTTAAACATTTCCAATTCTTAGATTTTCCTCAAGTAGGAAGTCGTTATTCACTTTTCCATAATGGTCCTACAAAGAGAAGGGAATTTCAATTGCATCTTATAGCGACCGGCTTTAACTCATTGTATTTCCTTTATTTCCCTTCTACTTAAAATAAATTAAGTAATTCATCCAGTTTGCTAAGTTTATTTCGATTAACACGAAGTGGGGAATTGAAGAAGCTGTTGTAGGATTAATAGGTAGATAAATCATATGAATTGAACACATCAGTTTTTTTTTCTAAAATTTCGATTTACAAATAACTGAATAATATAGCTAACAGCACAGTTTGATTTAAGAAATAGTGCAAATAGGAGGAAATGAAAATTACACATTGATATAGCATATCTAAAAGCTATACGTAAATGTGTGCAATGGAGTTTTCTCTAAATTTGAAATACAAAAGTAGTGGTAGGTATATATATACAAATTCTTCCAAGTTATAGATAAATATTTTACTAGAAATGCAAAAGGATGTAAAAAACACAGAGAACGAAGTGATATAGTTAAGGGTGTATTTAAAACCTTGTAAACAAGAAAAACAAATACGAAGATTACCAAATTAATGAAGTAAACCTTAATGAAAGTATGCACAAATCGATTTGATTTAAATTCTACCGTTATTGATCTCATTAAATATTACCGAATTGATAAAGAAAAAAAAAAAGTGTGGGAAAATGCTCCCCTAACTCGTAAACAGCAGAGTTTGCCTCGCAATATTGAGAGTCTCAGTAGTCCAATGATAAGGTGTGGAAGAACGTACCGAGGGACACTAATAGATCATTTGTGATTCTTAATACACCTCAATAAGGTTTATTTTCACTAGGGTAAAACCCTCATCGCGCAGAGTTGGTCGTTCCCATGACGATCCAATTAGGTTCAGTTCTAACAAGTGAATTTAATTTACTCACTCTTTTTAGTTATTCTTCGTGGTATACCCTTCGTTCATCAGCAGGATCGAATGTGGTGCCTACGACTGATATTTATATGTGACGTCCTTACAACGGCACTGATATTACCGAACATACGTATACGGCTTCCATATTTTTTTACCAAAGGTACAGTACAGCCTCTTGAAGAATCTTTGTGTTGGTGACAACACATCTCCCGTCAGCCCACTATTGTACTTTTTCTCCCCTTGTCCCTAAACCCCTCCAACTTTGAATCTTCCATCAAACCCTATTCTCTGGTTGGATGGCATCAAGTCCTTTTGTCTAGGTTCTACTTTCCCTCCCTCCTTCAGCAGACATTACAGAAACCCCCTCTGCGGATCCCTAACTTGTTTTCAACCCCGAATTTCACCCCTCATAACTTTCCCCAACTCGGCCCTTCCCTTCCGAAAATGGCGGCAACACTATCAAACCCATTCTAACTATCTGAACGGAAACCCTGTTTAGTAGTTCAGTTGGATAATGCTTGTGGTGTTGACGGTTTTCACCGCGTCGTTCCGAGGAGTTAGAAATCACAGCGCGCTATGCGATCTTCACGAATAGCTCTGCCACGACACACCGATTCAGTTATCGATATACAAATCCTCGGAGCTTAGAATAACACCTCATGTATTAATTTATTTATACAAAATGTGTTGGCCATATGTGTTTGGAAAGTCAATTTCTTGTTATGTGGATGGACGATGTAGAGCGACAAGCCTCATATTGTTTGGAAAGAAGTGGCCTCTATCGGAGGTTTTGGGCTTTCAAGAAGCATCGTGAAACACATGTTCATCCGAAAAGGTATTTAATTTTTATTTGTATTTATTGGCATTCTTTGAAATACTATACATATTATACTTCAAGTATTTTCAAATAAAATATAAATTGTAGATGAATACAAAGTCAACCAATTGATGATAAATTGATTTGGAATGAGTACATTAAATAAACCAGCAAACAAGGTTCTAGCATTGTTTATCTACTTAGGTTTACATAAATTAATTCATAACTTCTATTTAAACAGGTTTGTCATACCCTTTTTGAAAAAGTTCGAACCTAACTTAATATTTTATGGCAGTGGTGCTTATCTAAACTAATTGATGGTCTATTATTACACAAAAAAAAAAGCTCTCAGACTATGAACAAGTTCATCATCCCAAATTCCTTGTAAACCCCTCACTATTCAGGCAATAGGGTATTGTGACAATAGATAATATTTATATATCTAATTATGTTTATGTTTATGTCTGTTATTTTATGTAAAGAAACATGTAGTCATTTATCAAAACATTCTTGACACACATAGCTATAATACTAGTCATTCAATTACGTTCATTGCTACATTGGTGGCACTTCAGAAATCTAAATGTAGCTATTGAGGTTTTTAACAAACTGCCCAACAATATTCAAAGTAGTTTAAAAATACAACCAGAAGATGGTTAATAGCTAATCTCTTTTACATTATGAAGTAATATTTTAATGCTGTTGTTGATGTCTATTAAGTGTACTTATACTATTCCTACTGGAGAATGACTAGCACTGCATCACAGTCTAATGGCAAATAAAGCATTGTATTGTATACAAAATGCATCAAAGCGTCTGTTACCAAACCTAATATAAGCATTACAGTTATTTTAAACGTTATCAAATATGTAAAGCTGTGGCCATTTAAAAGTGTAGATACCTATACTCATTTAAGGCACTTGATGCGATTTCAACTTGATGTAGCAAATTTTACCGTATTTTTGAATTCCGTTAATTTATGAACACAATATTTCTATATAGCTTATGGTTTGATCGCAGAAATATAGTAAAATATAGTACACATACATGCTATCACACACGCTTGCTTAAAGGTACAGTGGAACTGATCATATTAAATTAGTAACGCATCTGCGTATTAATTTTAACCTTATCTCTATTTACATTTTCTATAAAACACCCTTACCATATTAAATTCATAACGAATGACACACATTGACACAAACACATTCTTAGGAGTGTATTAAAACAAGTGATAAGTTAATACCAATAATGATGATGACAATATTAATAATAATGATAATAACAGTAAATGTATTTAAGTACATGGAGATTTGTTTCATATTTATAACAATACGAATCCATTCTTCCATGTAAAGAACCTTTTTAAAAAGGGTAATAGGCATACAATTATCCTCCATAAAGGATTTTAGACAGCAACTACAGGGATAATGATGATGGTAATAATAATATAATAGGGCATGTTAAGCGAAACAGGCTATGGGATTTTAAATGTGCATTTCTTAAGCAATTAATACATTGATTTATTTACTAAGTATTTGTGTTATCGCAATGACATATATGTAAATAATAAAAACATATTCATAAAAATAACGTTGAAATTTTCATATTTCTTCCCTGAATATCCCTTAAGAATAAATTACGTTTTCTTATTTTTAAATGATCTCTACAATAAATTAGTTTTCAATACGCTTTTCAAAATGTTGGAATCTAAATACATTAAAGTTGAATCGTGTCATATGATTTTTAAATAAAACACGATCTTTTAAGACAATACATTCAAAAGCATCCACAATTTCTTACCTTTTATAATTTTAAATCAAAATCCTTTCGTAACAGTTATACTTTATAATTAGCTTTATTTATTACAATTTTAAAGAGAGAGTTTTTCAAAGTTTAAGTTGCAAGGAGACATTTGAATGATAGCACCGGAAAAAAGAAAAGAAGATAAAATTGCTTTTAAGAGCAGGAAGCTGTTTTAAATTTAAAAAGAGCGCTAATGTATTGGTTGGTTCTTCAGTTCATATTTGGGTCTGCAAAATGATTTAATGACCCTTTTAAAAGCACTAATATTTATACCTGTAAAGGTGTGTATTTTTAAGAATTTTCGACAATTTTCACAAGCTTTGGTGTTTCGTGGCACACGGGATCGATCGTCAGTTCGAGTTCAACTTAGGTATGGGTGGTTGTATGTTTGTAAATGTGACGGGTAGGCGGGGGCAAAGGTGCGCACTTACCGCTTTTCTTTCCCTTTTGTTATTCTGGTTTACATCACAATGAAATTTTTACACAATACACCTAGGAGCATGCTTTACACGATACAATAAGTTCAAGATTGGTTGTATGAAGTGTTAAAATTATATTTAACAAAATATTAGAAATGAAAAAAATGGATCTTTGCCCCAGGCCTAGGGTAAAGATCCTATAGTTACGGGGCAAAATTCCGACACAAAAAGAAATTATTATAATTATAACAGACTAAAGGAGAGTTGCAGTATTTGTCAGTTAGTGTCATTATTAATTTGTATAATGTTTTACTATATCAGAATCATCACAATCATCATTGTGTCATCATCGTGATCGTGTTGGGCATAAATTCTTCATTCTTTTCCTTTTGAAGATGTACATCGGCGATAGGTAATGGCCCTGTGGCGCTCATGCAGCAAGCCACAGAAACGGTTTCGCCTCGTTCGGCTGCAACTGTCTTACACATCTTAGGCCTTTTCTTGCCACACTTTTTAGCAATTTTCCCGGTACAGCTTGTATTCTTGTTTCATCTTCGTTATAGACTCGATGGGGCGGAAAATTATATTTAGATCGCAAAGTTTCCAGTTTCTGATATAAAGCTCCATTTGTGCTTTATTGAATCCCATTATCCTCCCGATACTGATTTTCTCCGGTTGCCTCAAACTTAAATTATGACGAGCAGTCTTCCCCTGCCAATTGGATTTCATTATGAAACGGGTGGTTGACGCCATTACTTTCGGCAAACCGGAATACCAAATGTCGGAAGTGTTTAAACGTAAAGCCATAGAACATAGAATCCGGATTGATACAGTGCTTCGCCAATTTAGTTTCTCCTGTCTCAGAAAATATTCTGTTTAAACGTCCCAATGTTGCCACTCCATAGCCTGCTTTAAGTCTTTTACGTAATATGGATTCAGTACATCCAAGTCCTGCAGCTGCATTTCTAATGGAAGATCCATTTTCTATTAGCTTTTTAGCCTCCTCTAACGTTTTAGAAGACAACGGCGTGGAGGACGTTTTTCTCTTGTAGTTTCTGTAAAATGAAGTTTAACTAGTCTAACTAATACCTGCCCCGTGGCGCCGATTTTTGAACTTCTTGTATCAGCTGCCATATATGCAACTTGATAAAATAACAACTAAGCTTAAAGCGTGAGTTAGGTTATGTACTTACTTACGAAGTATGGTAATTATGTTGGTGTTTGTTATAGTAGACAGAACACTATCACACCGTAAATATTTAGATCAAAAGTTCCAAAAAACTAACTTACCTCATATCTCTAAAGCTTTAAAACGCAAATCAACAATACAACACCATGGACACTTCCCGCCATAACAGCTCTCAACTGAAGGAGCAGGGCCGCCACACTACACTTCAGAAATAGGAAAACACTAGATTCGGATCCTTGCCCCGTGCGCACCTTTGCCCCCGCTTACCCTATATGTGAAAATAAAACGGTAAACAAATAGTTAAACAATGGAAATGTAAGAAACTGGAAAAAAGGAGTAAAAAGGAATACAGCGCCGGAGTCCTGACAAATGTCCGAAAGTGTATTAAAAATGAGTATCTGAGGCCACGAACTTTTATTTCAGAATTGATAGAATACAAATGTTTTCTTTCAACTAAAACATGTAAACTAAGATAATGGATGTACAAATGCCATAATGGCTGTTTTGGGTCGTGCTTGATTGAACCGTTTAACGGGAGACAACAGAACAGATTCAGTTTTTTTTTCGAAAGTAAAATAGCGGTCCTGTAATAGTCCCATTTTCATTTCCATGACTGTGTTATGTAAAATTGTTGGTAAACTACTGTTTTATTGTCAATAAAAATAAATATAATAAATGTTTTGCACAAACAAAGGACAGTCTGGAAAAAATTACCTTCTTGTTGTCCATTTTCCCGCAATTCACCTGCTACACAAACAAACGACAGGGCTCCATTTAGAAGCAGGGCACGAATTGCTGAGGCGATTTGTCACAATCACATGGCCAGATGATCTGCCGGTTGAATGTCTGTAATAGATGTTAAATTTCCAAGGGAAAGAATGGAAGGATATTCTCAGAGGGAATGATAAAGGAACAGAAGATTAGTGGCAAGGCATAGGAGCCCTATGAAAGAAAGAACTGCAATTTGGTTTCCTTTCCTTTTTTATTCGAAGATGGACGATTGACTAAAGGGGTGAGTTGTTATTGAAGTAATCTCGACGGAAAGAGTCGAGCGTGTGAAGGGAGGTCGATAGATTTACGGCAGTGCGTAGGTGGAATGAAAAGAAAAGATAAAGAAAGGGGTGAGAGAGAAATCGAATCAAGATTTGTGAGGTAGATCACAATTCCGATTTCCTTGTAAGTGAGTGTATGTGATGCGCTCCAATTGTTAAATTGCATGGCGTTCATCACTGGCAGAATCGTTCTTCTTCGTTATGCAGCTACCTATTTTCTGGGCCTTAGGAATCTTAAAAACAGCATTTTATTACATTTACCTTATTTGTGCTTTATATATTTAGTTAATTTCCAAAAGTATCTACTGAATAACATGCATGTTTGCCTTTAAACAGAACTTTATGCTGCTACCAAGCTTTGGTCTAGCTCATTTGTTTTGCTTGGCAAATTATTACCGTCCCTTCACTTACGACGTACAAAGTAGATAGAGAAGGTAATGTTTTCCACCTAAAAATTCGATATGAGATTTTTACCATAAATACATGTTTAGAGGAATCGGAACCAAAAAAGAATCATTAAGTCTGCGTGTCTGTCTGTGGACACGATAACTCAAATACCAACTACCAAACTTAGCATTTAAGTTTAGATCTTCCAAGGATGCAATACGAAGATTTTGAAGAAAATCCCCCATCCCAAACTACACTTTCGATAGAAAAAAAACCTAAAATATTTGTTTTCCCAAAAATGGCTAGCGATTTTCATTAAAATATCGTATATTAAATATATTTAAATGACAAATAAAATGTACCTAAATCTTGAATTTTCTGGGAATAGCCCCTAAAGACCTCTTTGTTCTAAATGACTTTTGAAAACTGTTAAACCGTAAGAGATATTGTAAATCTTAACAACACAAAAAATGCAGATCTCATTAAAACATACAATTTATGTCATAGCTTTTTTTTTTCCGTGGAGTTGACCATTTTCAAGATATTCCTTGTCATTGGTTTTAAATTTAAAATACTTAAAACTTTTCTCATATGGCTACTTGTAAGCTCCTGATCCTGCAAAGTAATGAATTTCTTTGTTAAAATATATAAGTATCACTTTAGCCTAGTGTATTCCCTTACTTACCTTCTACTTATAGTGAAGCAAGTACTAAAATCATTCCTGCTACTGCTTATCTCGATTGGCATGAAGTAGACAGAAGAATAAGTTAACAATATTCTGTTATACAGAGATGTAGTGAAAGTCATGTGAATAGAGAACATTAAGTTTTTGAAAAGTGGTCGATGTATGTGTTTGTGAACACAAAAACGAAAAGTTGGTTAAATGTCAAACTTGGAATTTCAGTTCAGTGTATTCGAAGGATGCGACACCCCAACTACGCTTTACCTGAAAAGTTTCTCAAAAATGTCTTCAAAGAGATTAATTAAAATGCCATATGTTTAAGATATGTAAATGACAAACGAAATGCATATTACTCTAACATGAGTTAGAATAAATCAAATGTTTTTACTAGGAATAATAAGTTTACAATGGAGATTGAGATAAACCAAATGGTTCCTTTTCTGTGAACCTACTCGTGTGGACAACTATATAAAGAATACATTAATGCTACCTTAAAGCTTATCACATGCTGTTTTCCAAAGGTTAATTTATGGATTAACCAATGTACCTTTAACAAATGAAAAATGTCACAAAGAATTAAGTCATATTATTAATGGATCTACAGCCAATTTATTTACAAAATACGTAAAAACATAAGAGTATAATAAGGGTTAAAGGAGCTATTACTTTAAACTTAACAAAAAAGAAAGACAATATAGAATGCATGTAATAATAATTACATAATCTAAGTATTTTGCCATTGTTTAAAATTTTATTCGAGAAATATAATAATAAAAATTTAGTAATATAGGTACTCCGAAACAATTTCAATTTGGGAAGTATGATAAATAAATTACTCACTAAAACTATAGAAACATTAAATAAATGTGGAGTTCATTAAATAAGCTGTAATGATTGTGGAGTTATTTACATTGGTGAACAGAAAGGTACTTGTATTAAAGAACATCAAAGAAATATTAAGCTAAGCCAATTGGTAGGATCAACTAATCACTTTTGGGTCTCAAACCATGGGTTAGAACAGGAAATCAAATTATTGAAATCCATTCGACACAACCAGAATTAGATATCTGGGAGAAAATCTTCATTCATAGTAATAGCAACAATGTTGTCCACTTTGACATACCGCCAGCTGATGACATCCTGCAATTTATTCAGTCTGAAAGTCAAACTAAAAACCCAGAATTAGCAAGTAGGTCCGAGATTTCCAGCCAGAGGTCACTTAGATCACGTCGGATATCAGCCATAATAGAGCTTTGACCACTACCACCAGGGATCAGTCTAATCACAATGACACGGTAATAGCATTATAAAATAGAGATTGGTATGAAAATTTCGCAAAGTTTTGAAGAGGTTCGTGAAAAAAGCTCAAAAGGAAAAATAAGTTTACATCATGACAACGTATCATCGCATACAGTAAAACTAATTACTGAATATAACTTAAAAGTCAGCACCATTGAACCTCTACCGTAGAGTCCTGGCCTAGCAGCCTCGTGTTTTTTTGTTTGTTTGTTGGTTTTTTACTGAAAATTTTAAAATAATAAATTGAAAGCTTTTTATTATATATACGAGTTCTATATACAACATTTAATAATTCAAATTCAGAGGCTATTTAAGCCATTTTACTCCAGATTAAACTTAAAAATAGAATTTTAATTCACATAGAAATCATTTATCGTGCAATTCGATGATCACTTTTCCGTCTTTAGATGGAGTAGTGGAACATTATAAAAATCTTGTTTCTGAAGTGACCTATAATAGTAGCGTCATAACTTTAAGGAATAATTTCATCGAATGTAAAAATATATTTATATTAAAGGGGAATATTTGGAACAACATTAAAATCATTTACAGCTTTTAAAAGTAAGTTTTTTGATTAAGCATTTGCAGTGTGTTCTGGTATATCACCCAAAATCTGTCTTAGTTTATGGATTGAAAATGAGGCACTAAATTGTTAATATAAAGGTTTTTATAAACCTATTTTGTATAAAATTCAGCAACATAAATAGTGTGTTCCTTATACTTCCATCTAAAGGACATCTGACTTAATATATTTAAATATACAAAATGAGTGCACAACTAGACCATTTATAACAAGTATATTATATTTCAAAACATCTCCAAATTTAAATCAAAGTACAAGTTTTGCTCTAAGTAAACGTATTTAGTATTCGTTATGGTTGAGTGATAAGTTAGCTCCGTATATTTTCTCAGCTTTTCTCTTATCTTAAATTGGAGATTGGAAAGCTATTCAATTGAATGATAGCAGTTTCTTTCTTATACCATCCAAGAATCCTCGCCTGTCCATCTCACGTCGCCCATTCATCCTGGCGTGTCTTCCCAGAGGGGAGAAAAGTAAAGGAAAAGAAAATGAAAGAAATGGTGGTTGGAAGAGGTGTGGGAATTGAGGTATAGGGGGAGATGTTGGGATGAGAACGGGGTGTAAAATATCCCATTATTGTTACCTCAGAAGCAGCGTTACTACCTCGCACTTTATACTGTGGCCCATAGAAACCGGGAGGCTTTTCCCTATAATAGTATAAGGTGGGAGGGGACCTATCTTGCCCTGAATAGGACGATGGCGTTTTGTGAAATTAAATTCTTATCGATCCGTGGCACCACCACCAGCAGCCAGCTACCTCCACCAGTTTTTCTTCCTTACCTCTTCTTGTGCTCCTGTAAGGAGGCTGAAGCTCGCCTGCATCTGCGATAAGTGAACCTCACACCCTCGGCATCCCTCCCCTCGTTCTCCCTCTCTGTCCTTTTGGGCACCAAGGTTTACGGCAACACAGAGATAAGTATGAATGCTCCTTGGAAGATGTACTCCCTGGGCAAACTTTCCTATTAGTTAGAAATAAATCTAGTTTTATATCAACTCTTGTATTATTAATTTCTCTAGCAGTGTGTGCAGTGTAGTGGACAGAGAAGGTATTGCATTCCACCCAAAAATTCGATACTGTGTTTGAGACACCCTGAATAATAAAAAAAGCATTTTTAGAAACATGAATTTTTACTGAAGTCTACCTTCAATAAAAAAAATATTAATAATAATATAAAATATACCAATGAATTTAAAGTTTCCTCTGTGGTCAGCATAGCTCAAAAACGAAAAGTGAGTTAAACACCTAACTTGCTATTTAACAATAAATATGTGTCTACCGTAGATATCAGTAATGTTTCCCTCCATGCGACAGTGGTTACCACGCCATCCTCAAATACCCAAGGTTTCGGGTTCAAAGCCGGCGAGGACAATGGATTTTTTCGGACATAAAAATCCTTAGCATGGTTTCCTTCAGAAGGGAAGTAAAGCCGTTGACCCCATGTAACATTTATTTGCAAGTAAAACAACCTCATATCCTGAAAAATGTCCATGGGTTAACTTTAGCTTGTTTTTACGTCTGCAAGTTTTTCGTCCTGTAACACCATCTATAGGTGATAAGTTGATCCCTCGTCACCATGTGCACATAGTGGCGAGCTAGAAATTTCCTATCAAGAAATCATTGTAAAGGTAGACCAAATACGCCGAAATGTTGTGATTATACCCTCTTGAATTGAATTTCAGTAAATGGAAACGTATACAAACAGCCATACAACTTCTATTAAATGGCAAGTGCGGGCACGGCATTAAACTCCCCAAATGACCTACATTCTTCCTGGTGAACCATACGGAGATGTCAAATTATTCTGAGATGACGTCTTACAATGCCGTAAGTGCGGGGCTTTGTAGTGTAACCAATGCTGGGTCAATTAATGGTAATTAATTGTGATTTCACACAAGCTGTATGTAGTTCAGGGTTAGAAAGGGGGATCAGGCTGAAAAATGTGAATGCCATGACAAATTCAATGGCATTCAATTTGTTCAGTTTGATTCTACCTTTCCAACCTTGTTCTACTCACGACTTGTGTGAAAAGATAATTAACCACTTCTTATTGCTTAATTTCAAATCATTCCTAGATCATCATCAACCGCAAGGATTTAGTTTGTTCCGGCTTCTAGAGATTACTCACTCCATCTTCTTAGTGGTCTTCTCATGTTTGTCCTCCCTTTTGGTTAAAAATTATTTTGGTTATTCTTCCTTCGAGAATCTTATAGATATCTATGATTTTACATTTTTTCCTCTATACTGTTTAACCATTTCATTTATTTTAAAAGCGTTTAAATATTTCCTAATCTTTCTAGAAGTGTATCCGGCTATAGTTCTAAGACATGCAATTCCTGTTGATCCTATTCTTCTCATTAGTCCTGCACTCACTTCCGTATAGCAAGGTTGTTTTATAAACTTTATTATAGTTTCTTTCCTATCTTTCAAAGCCAGTACTATCGCACCACAGGGACTGTACTTAGGCAGGTTTACTTTCAGATCAGTATTTTTGTATGTGTGTTATTTTATACCTAGGTGATTGAATGTATTTTCCTATTCTATTATATTTTCAAGGACTAGATTTGTTCTCATTGAATGCCATTGTCTTTGTGTTTTCCTAGATAAAATTATGTATAACGTGAATAGCATAAGGACATGAAGATTCACCTTTCACATGGGTACTATAACGGATATATTTGAAGTTGTTTCAACACAGAATTTTGTAAAATTTTGTTGGGGATTGTTTTCTCTTAGAGAGCAAAAACATTGCGATATTATATTATGTGCTTAAGGGACACTGGGAGTGAAATTTCAAATGTCTATATTTTTGTATCAGTAGGTGTCAGCTGTGCTGTCATGTGGTGTGCGTTCATATGGTAAATAGATTTAAGATCTTCATTGTTCATTTTCTGTTGTTTGCTGTGACACCTGTCATAATTCTGTTCTAGCTTTAAACTGTAGCATTTACAGATTTTTCTGAAAATATACTCAGATTACACTGCTGTTATGTTATTTCACTCAAATTAAATATACACCTTACAAGAAATAAATTATTTTATGTTTTATTATGTAAATAGGTAACATAATCAAAATGTCCTACGCACTTCAAAATTTGAGAAAGTTGGTAGGAATTTTCTGAATTGGAGCTTTGAATCACACACAAAAATTTTAAAGGGGTATATTTCAATATAACTTTGATTTCTAAATTATTATAATGTTTATAAAAAGTTATAATTTTAATCTCTAAAATTAATCATTTTTATAAACGTTTTTGTTGAACAATTACTATGGTATTAAAATAATTTGCCCGTTTGTAATTCTACAATAGACCCTACTGCATATTTTGGGAAAATTTTGTTATATTTAAACAAAAACTAAACGCATAGAACATTTTGAAGGTGTGAAAATGTAGTTTTGATAAAAGCGCTGTTTAATGAAACAATATGCTAGGAAACGGAGAGACCGAAGCAAGGGGAAGGCCGCTAAATGTTGATTCTCTACAGAGCTCAAAAGTTCCATTAACTATTTTGTATAAAAAAGCAGTTTTAAAAATTTTTGAGCGAGTGTAGTCAAAACTTCATTCCCAGTGCTTTGCTAAAAGAGCGTTGCATAACGAGGTAGAGATTGGGGATTTAGATGCTTCATAGGCCACTCACGTATTGAGGAGCATGTGTCGAGCAGGGATGGAAGAGGAAGCAAGTAGGTGGGAGAATGTGGGAAGAAGGGCTGGCTCATAACGCAGAGATGCTGACTGTGAAGAAACCGACGGCTCAAATGTATTATTTTCCTTCCTGGCGGTTTATAAAACACGCTGGCGCCCATACATTCCCAGCGACAAAACATCATCGTGCTTGCAAGCGTTTTGTTAGAAATGAATGCTGGTAATTAAATGGTTAAAAACTTTGTTTAGTTTGCTGCTGTGGAACGGGTTTAAGGATTAATATATTTCACCTTGGTGTTTAGCACTTTAATGACAAGAGCCTTGATTTGATGACCTTGTTTAAACATTATTTGAAAAATTACCTAAGTTTCACTAACATTTTAAAAAAAATACATGTTTAGAAAAACACTTAGAAGTGTTGTATTCACATAGCTTTCCCTATGTACTCTTTTACAAACTAGATATTCTTACAACGCTTAATGAGCTTAAAAGTATATATAATCAACATATTAATAAACTTATACTTCTAATTGCATCATATTTATTTTATCGTTGTTGTAGTAATTAAAATTATTAATATCTGCAAAATTATAGCAAAGGCTCCACCAAATACTGGGAGTTAAATGTTTATAATAAATTTGGCCTTCTGCACAATATTTCTATACAAATCTCTATCTTCAGCTTTACTTTTCCACCCTCTAATTGCAATCTTCCTTAAATATGCTATTATGTCATCTAACCATTTTTTTTTTGATTTACACTATTTTCATATGTGCCTCTATATTTTATTTTTGAGATCCTATGTGTCAAGCAGGATTTAATATAGCCTAGTCATACTATTCTGTGTGCCTTTTTTAAACATCTAGTCTCTTAATTATTCTAATGCATATTTATTTCTTATTCCCCATAGATCTTTATCCTTTACTGGTCCATTGATTCTGTTCAATACTTTCCTTTCCAATTCCTTTCATTTGTGTTATTCAAGGTTTATAGTTTTGCAGTAATGTTAGTTTCAGCAATCCTTTGTAGATGTTATATTTTGTACCTAATTCTAATTTTATATTACTATCAATTGTATTAGCATAATAGGATGAATTTCCCACATAAAATTCTTTCTTTTATTCACTCATTTAGATGATTATTATTGTGGTGTTGCTGTTGGTTTACAAGCACTCCTAGATACTTAAATTGTGGTATTATTCAAACTTTTTTTTTTTCAACTATCAGATTTGAACATTTTCCTTTTATCTTTATCGGTTGTCATTTTCACATTTTGTTTTCCCCCCGTTTTCTTATAATTCTATATACTTCATATTCTTCCACATTCATTTTTAATTTACATTTACACATTTCGTTATAGGATATGTAATATAAAAAAATATTTACATTTTAAACAGCCTATCGGTATGCGTTGTTTTTTTTTAATTTCTATGCTCTTTGTACAGAAAAAAATGTCAATTTCCTAACAGAGAAAAGTCAAAACCTTTGAAAAATTCAAACAAACAACAAGGAATCTCTTGAAAATAGCTAAATTCAGTAAAAAAGTGTATAGAATAAATTGTGAGTTTTAGCGAGATCTATATTTTTATATGTCAATCTCTAACGGCTTACCATTTATACAAAGCTCATTCAAGGGCTATTCCTAGAACATTTATGATATACATTCCATTGTCATTTAAACTTTTTTAAATATATGATACCTTATTCAAAATCGAGAGAACTATTTTTGATAAAATAAAATTTAAAAGCGAAAATGATAATTTGGGGTTGGGACTTTTTAATCTGGTGTCGCATCCCTGAGAGATGGAAAATTTAAATACAAAATTTGGTGTTTAATCGAATTTTGGTATTTGAGTTATGCGTGTACACACACACACATACACGTACACGCAGACGTTTTTAAATGCATTTTTATTCAGAATGGTCTAGAAATCTGTTTCCGGTGAAATGTTGGTATATAATTATAGAATCTTGAGTGAAATGTTTTTCTTTTAGGTAAAGGAGTAGAGAAAGTAAAAATGACCAAAAATAAAGATTATTTTAATTCAGTACAACCAGTATAAAGTGATGGGTATAGCTACTAGTAAAGTAGGTATAAGAATAAAGATCATTTTGAAAATTAAAATTAATTAAAAACAATATATTCTATTTTTCCCCTAATTCTTGTTTGAAGAATCTGAAAATATGGAATACCTATCAAGAACATTTTTTTTTGAAGCAACATAAAATTAACTCCATTGAGTTTTCAAATTATCCAAAGTCCATTGTAAATGTTAACTTCAGCTGTTATAAACACAAGAACAATTGCAATTCACTCATTTCACTCATTAGCACGTTAGCTAAATCTTTTATGCAACAATTTAAGAGCCAACATGCCATAAAAAGTGCCTCGGGTTCAGTACCCGTTAGAACGGCGTTGGGAAACGCCCAGATTCTCAACACTAAATGCATACCTGCTTAATTCTATACAGTGGAAGGCAAATCAAACCACAGCGTTTGATGTAATGATTCCACACCACTGCCTACGGGTAAATCACATTTTATTCTCAGGGAAACTGAGATGTAAGCATCAAAATAAAACACACAAAATATTTACGACGCTTACCAGTCTTTTCCTTCTACATTTTATGCAATTAAAAGTCGGTATCAAGGTTGATCAACAATACTCCTTAGTCCACGCATATCAGGCTTTTTAATAATTAAGTGCTACAGCATTTTGCAGCTTTCTTCTCTGAACACTATTTAAGATCACCAACCAATTTAAAAGTTTTACTGCACTGGCTATACATTTCTCGAGAAAGTAGAAGAGACGGCAATGAATTTAAACTACAGCTCTATATTCTATTTAGATAGCTCTATGCTATTTAAGTACTGCTCACTTAACCAAAATCAGTTTGAAAACATTTTTAATATAGATTCCTAAACTTCTGATTCTAGCAACATTAAAAGCATGTAAAGGCCATGAAATAAACCGAAAATTGAACCCACAATGGCGTGTTCTTGAAGGCGTGTGTGCACTGCTCATACGCAGTACCTACTCAGAAAAATGCTTATACTCACAATAGGCGTACGTATAAGCACTTTTTGATTTTGTCAAAGCAGCTCTGAATAAGATCCTACTACTTATCCTCAGTTTTATTTATTGGGGAATTTATTTACGCTCCTGACTTTCCTTGATTTCCCTAACCTTCATTCTCTTCCCTGATTTTGCACTTTGTGAAATTCTTAACAGTAATATTATGAAGTTATTCGAAAAGTTAAAAAGAAATCAAAGCTGTGACAAATTGGCTAAGTAAAGTCAAGTTATTTTATAGTCCATATCATAATATACATTAGCTGTATTACACTGGTGTTATTAATCATGTGATATAACAACAAATATTGAAATATTGTGTTCACACACACATACACACGCGTGCGCGTGTGCAGAAATTTCACTATATTTTTTTTTTCAATTCGGGGGGGGGGGGCTCTAAAGCATGTACTTTTGGTGAAATCTTGGATCGGATTTTCGTTGTTGAAATATTGTTTTCTACACACACGGACATTTCCCTAAAAATGGTTGTTTTTAATTCGGGGACCCTAAAATGTGTATTTTCAGTGAAATCTTTGTATCGAATACAGTAGCTTCACCACCAACTATGTACGTGCTACAGAAAGTAATATAAACACAACAAAAACTTACAATTTCAGCCAAGCACAATATCCAAACGGTAGCTGCTCCATCGACATCCTAAGGTAATATATGTGACGGTGAAAGCAGCAATTGGGCAGATTTCTCCGAGCACCTTGTTAGCCATTCTATAATTGCTACAAGAGTTTTAATCTTCATCATCGCCTCTAAAACACTTCATTGGTGATAGACACACGTTTAGAAAGTTTGTTACGCCACTAGCTCTCTGTTGTCCACGTTTGGAGCTCCACTGTCATAAGGCACCACAGTCGCCACCCCAACCGTCGAAACGTAGTGCTCAAGGACCAATGAGGCATTGACGAGCGAAAAGAAAACTTGTCGACGAAGCATCGAACTGAATACCACTATTGAGAAATGTTAATGAAAGCAAAAAATACCACTAAAGAATACTTTTTTGGAAGCTTTATAAAAGAAAGGAACAGAAAAGGACATGGTGTTTACTCATAGAATGCAGAGTGTGTCCTTTTGTCTGGTGTTTAAAGGTTACCCAAGCCAGGGGAAGAAAACTGTGATGGACATTTTTAGTGACGCTTTTTTGTTCTTCTTTGACCTTGTTTCTTTGTCACCTTGTTACGGCTCGCGCTTCAGTCTAAAAGGAAGTTTTTTCTCCTCTTTTTTCTAACAAAAGATCACATAATTTATGGGACAGGGAGTTCTTCCTTTACTTTCAAACATTTAAACTTCCGACCACCAAGAAAGCAAAGGACCTTAATTTCTATGAGAATTAGAGAAAGCACAATTGAGTAGGCGTAATTTTTACTTTTTAATTATGTCGCTTCTAATACATTTGAGCACAGACGGTTCCTTGTCATCCGTGATATGAAATAATAATTGAGAAAGGCATTTTGGAAGGGAATTCTTTCTGGCTGAAGACATTTGCTAGGTTGAGTACTGAGGCAAACCTGGAAAGAAACCTAGTTTAGAAAAGACAGTTCTGGTGGGTTTTGAACGCAGACCTCCAGTTCACGAGACCATGCCTTTATCATCTCGGTTATTCTGTCGGTAACTAACTTAAGCATTGTACTTAACAAGACTGGTTCTTCCAATATAACACACTTGATAATATACTTTAGTATATTTAGATTTTGAATTACTGTTTTAATAGTTATAGCGAGTCAACCTGAGTTTCCCCAAACTATAAAATCATTTCTCCTGCTACTGAATTGCATTACGTTACTTTAATTGCAAGATATTAAAGTAATTCAATATATTCTCATTGATTTTGTTACACAAAATTCAACTACTAAGTAGAACCATCTTCCTACTCCAAATAATTATCCAAATATCCAGAATTTAAGCCAAAAGGGAGTTTTGGATGTATAAATTATAATGATATATGATATACATCATCACTCTTAGCTGATTCAAGTTTCGAACTCAGTATGCCTCCTAGATGGTTCATAAGTAGTGTGACCTTTTTCCTGGATTGAAAAAGAATTACAACGCTCTGAGGAGGTACGAAATTCAACACCCACATACATTATCGCTACAGCTAGAATTTTCATAATAGTTTTTTAATAAGACTGATACTCCTTAAATATGTAAATTTCGGTTATGAAAAAACTATTCGAACTAATAGTAATTAAGTCAAATTTATATATTATGGAAAATTCTTAATGTATTACTTATAATTTGTATACTTTTATTAAGTAAATGGTAATATTCGCATTCAATTTTCACTAAAGAATTTTTCTCGTGTAATTCTTTCTTCTGCGTTAATTTGCTTTTTAAATTTCCTAGGATTAGACCTCACCTTTTGTATCCGGAGAATGGTAAAAATATACCTTCATTTCCAATTTGATTTGGATTCCAAACATCGAATTTTATCTTACATATCATTGAGTTTGTGTAGCCTACTTTAAGCTAAAAGCGGATAGCTGTTTCAGATTTTCCTTTATAATTTAGTAACGCACTTCAAGCGAGTATCGCATTATGTTAATATATACATGAACTTACTTCACTGGAGCAAAAATAATAATTATTGCTGTATCGGAATACAAATAATGGTATTTTAAAGCAGATTATAGTAACACAACAATAACTTCTGATAACAAGAAGCTATACAAAACATAGTTATAGTAAAATTATTAAATCTTGAACTCGGAAGTGTTTACCTGACATAATTAAGAAAAATGTCTAAACTAAAGCAAAGTATTTTAATAAAATTACGACAATTCAATTCTAAACGTGGGAGAAAATGTTTTCTACTGATGCTAAACTACTCTATTGAAACTGGGTGACGTAAGTGCTAGAAAAAATTAAAATTATCATACTCAATTTTCCATTTCAGTGATTTCGCTGTGTGAAAAGCTGTAATAATTTAGAAGTAGATTCAAATAAAATTACATCAGTTTGAAACTTTCTGCTTTTGCATCAATTGTAGATACAAGGCTTTGGTAGTTAATAATAAGAAATACCTTTTAAGTTATAATGTTCACAAAATATTAATTGCATATAGTGTTAAAAACACGCATACATAAATTATGTACTATTAAATGTACTAATATAATAATACTACCAAATCAAATTCCACAGGTCATCATCCTTCTCATGAGCTTTTTATTCTGAATAAACAGTTCATTATCACCAATTTTTCATTTATTTTGCAATTGAAATTTTACCGTATAATATTTTTAGGTCATACTTTTTTAACTTATTGTGTACATTTTTGTGACTTGTACACCTATCTTATTTTGTATATTACAGTAATTTTGGTCATGAAACAATGCTAATTATTAGCTTATGAACTAGCTCCTTTATATTTGTATCTTGTTGACATCAGGTAGTCACCGCTAAGATTTGGTGCAAAAGAAAAGGTGTGTTTTTTGAATAAGAATTAACTTTTTAAATGCACAAAACAATTAACTGATCTTAAAGGTCCTGGATTCTGTATTTCTCGATACAGGTAATGACGCAGGTTCCTGTTGTAGGGGTCTACGAGGAAGCCTCCACGCACCAAAAGTGCAATGTGGCGCCAGAGAGGCATCGGTTTTAAGGTCAAACAGCCTATTGTTTCCTTAAGGTCAGACCCAAGATCCACGAACCTTGAGAAATCTGTCTTATTGAGAACAAAAGCATTGAATCACGAGCAGAGGCGGAAATATATATAGGGCAAACTCTGCCAAATGGAAAAAAGGTTAAAAAAAATCTGTCACGTAAAACACTCGCAGACTTTTCTCTACCCATTACTGTTTTCAAGATATCCTTTAGAGAATATACTGTTTATGATGCATATTTGCGAAGAAAGGATTTCAAAAATAAGCAACGTGAATTGTGTTGTTTGTGTGTGTGTGTGAGAAAGAGAGAGAGGGGGAGGGATGGAGAAATGACATTTCTTCATTCCTGTGTACGATTTGGAAGCTTTTTCAAAAATTACTATAGAAGTTCTGGTTGAAACATAATAATTTTAGATGTCAATTTGAGAAGTTAATATATGCTTTGAATTTTCTATGAACTTTAATGTAGTAGTGTTCATACTATCGAGTTCTGTAGAACTGGGAAAACATAAGCAGACATAAAACATACCTATATGGGTATATACATAGGTAGACCTAAATTGAGCAGCTCTTTAAAATACACAGAGTGCAAAGAAATTATTGGAATGTTGTAATTTACTTCTTTTATCTCAAATGAAAGAGCTCGGTACTGCGATTAAACATCTGAGCGCTATTTGGGGATTGTGTATGTAACTATACATGCAGCGTCTATTTTGAAAATCCTATATTAAAGAACAAAACGTGGACAGCGACACAAACACTATGAACCGAGCTTGTCTCGGATGGTGCTATCCTTCAGCGCGGCCCACTGTTTGGTGAGAGAGGAAAGCAAACGGGCGCTCTCACTTAACGTAAACGCCATCGAGAGATGGCAGGAGTTTTTTGCGAAGGTATTTCTTACTCCGTCTCCTACAAATCTCTCGAAACTCCTGCGGCTATGTGTGTGTGGGGGGGGGGGGGTAATATCGGAGAGGATTCCGCACTGCTGCCAGTGCTTTTTGTAATACGTCAGACACTAGGAGGATAGGATGAGATGGGAATAATTTTAAAGAGCGGCCGAAACCGGACGCAGGTAAGAGCCAGCATGGAGGGTTCCAAACATATACCAATCAGTTCTTCATCACGATGCCGGGAACGCTATGAGCCCGCGCCTAAGTCCTGACCGAACTCCCTGAGTTTATAAACTACTTATAACGCCATCCCGCCGCCGAGAGCTGTATTTCCAGAGCGCAGTCACCACCACGAATGGGCGCCACCGCCGCAGTGCTCGTTGACACTTCCCAAGGTCGCAGGCTCAAACTCGGCGGAGAACGTTGGATTTTTTGGGACGTAAAAATCCTTAGCATGCCTTCCTTCGGAAGGGATATAAAGCCGTTGATCCCTGTCTTAGATATATGGCATATAAAAATCCTCAAGCCTGATAAAGAGATCTCTGGGCAAAATTAAGCGGTCTTTCATACCCAATACAGAACGGCACGCTGAGAACCATAACAGTTAAATAAATAAGTCCATAAATAAAAATCCACTTCACTTCAAGTTGGCACTTACATCCCTGAAACAGACTAGTTTGATGAAATGGCGTTGAAATGAAGCGACAGGAAGTTCGGGGGAATGAAGAAACCTCCCCAGCATTCGCCTAATGCCCCAGGAAAACCTCCGAAGAGCCCATGGACCAGAGAGGACGGCCGAGGGAATCGATTCCACGACCACCCGAATGTCAGTCACAGACGAAACGCCTGAGTCACCTGGCTAGGTGCGGTTAAGTAACGACGAGCAATTGATTATGATGCACAATGTTGTTATATCAGCAAATGAGTTAGGTTTTTTAGTTTAACGTTCTCTAACCTGGATCTCGGCATCCATTGAGCTTAGTTACTCGACATTCGTCTTCTCAGAATAAGAGAAAACTCCAAGAAAAAAAACCTTATCCAAGTAACTCACCCTTAGCGACATTCGAACTTACGACCTTTTGAATGTGAGGCAGACACGCTACCACCACACTATCAAGGCGGGCACGAGTTAGTTATTGATGCGACATTAAGTGAGGATTACTCAGTGTGTTCTTCGGGCGAGGAATAATGCTTTTATCACGAGTAGTTAGGGCGTGTTATCACAATTTAGGAGTGACTGAAAGGAAGAAAGCTCATAAAGAAAAATGAAATAACAGGTTAGCGAAGTGACAGTAAAAACTGAACAAAGTCACACTAAGGAAGTGACAGTGAAAACTGAACTGAGATTACTCAAGTGACAGTGAAAATAGAATTAATTCGCATTAGAAAAGTGATAATTAAAAATGAACTGAGATTAGCAAACTACAGTGAAAACTGAACTAATTCGCATTAGTGAGGTGTCTTTGAAAACTTACCTGAGTTAGTATGAAGTAACGGTGAAAACTCAACTTAGCTATAGCGTGAATTAACAGTGAAAGCTCATCTGGGTGACAACTTGAAGTAACAGTGAAAACTAGGCTAAGTCAATTAGTGAAGTGGCAATGAAAACTTTCCTGAGTTAAAATATGAAGCAACACTGAAAACTGAACTAAATTACTCTGGTAAAGTAGCAGTGAAATTTTAACTGGATCACATTAGAGAAGTAACAATGAAAACTGAACTGATTAATAAAGTGGCACTTTAAATTCAGTCTCATTAGAAGTGACAATGAAGCTGAACTAAGTCATATTAGTGAAGTGACAGTGAAAACAACTGAGTTACAATAGCGTGGGGACAAAAACTGAACAAAGTCACAAATCTGCAATGGAGTGAATATGATCATGTGAATTTGTTTTCAATAGAAAGGATAGTCGTATGAATGCACCACATCAGATTTTTCGAATAGAACATGGTCCTCTATTCAACTAAATTCTAATTCAAGTGGAAAACAGAGTAGACATTTAGTGAAAGTGGACAGATAAGACACAAAATATAAAAGAATGCATAAAACCAGAATGTATCATCGAATGTTGTTTTAATTTCGAGAGTGCCTTTAGCTTATTATCAATTTACCGTAACGCGTCGTATTTTCTGATGCTTTATCAAAGCTGAAACGCTCTGGTATTCGCTTTTTCGTTTGGTTTTAATTACATTAATGAAGCATTGACACCTTTTGCACAGCTAGCTATGATGCCGTTATTTATAAAACGTTGGCGTTTCAGCCGCCTGAGTGCACATTGTAATATCGATACGGAAATGCAGACTGATGGATCATCTGTGACAACAACAGTCGCGCCAAACTGAAATTCCTCCGCCCACTGGCTGCGATTCCATTATGACTGAGAGAATAACACGGAAATAGGTCGGGGCAAACACTATAATGGTTAGTTCCTATTTCAACAAAACTATTATTGTCCCACAGTGTTGTGCCTGGATCTGTCCTATTGGCTGAGGTAATCTGTTTGATACATTGCCTTTTGGACACGTTGAAATACTCCCATCCTCAGCTTAAGGCTTATTTTTTACCGTCTCTATCAACTATGCTCAAGTCGAATAAACATTATATTTGATATATAAGTTCAATCTCCTCCAAAGATGCAACACAAATATCTCCCACCTCAAATTACCGTTTTCATGGAACATTGTTAACATATTATATTGACATTTTCTCAAATATAGTTCTTGTAATTTTGTTTAAAATAACATGTACACATTTAACATATTTACATGAAAAATAAATTACAGGTATATCTTCAGTTTACTGGAAGTGCTTTTCATTTGCCAACAATTTTGTATAAATTTACACATCTAGAAATGTTAAGTAAAAGACAAAACATGGTGGCTTAAAATGCACATCTCCTTAAAACGCAATAGCTTTCTTATGACGGATATTTAAGAGATGTCCGTTTTCATTAAATGGAAAAGTTCCAACACATTTGTAATTATTTAAAATGCTATGTGTTTATAAACTATATCTCGCGATGTCGTGTGGAATTTTGAGGCTAGTATAAAGCGATTCTCATTTAAATACGCATCTGAGTATAAATTCGGTTTCCTGTAGTTCCCGTGTACAGCTTCATTTAAATGTTGTGACACTTCATATGCGTAAGAGAGAAAAAATGAGAAGTAGTGAGCGTGATGTGGGATCAGGTGTCGACTTTTGACCCACACTTTCTTATTATGAAAATAATTGTCAATGCCTGTCTATACATCAGAAGTGGGGAGGGGGGGATGTCACTACGTTTAAACCGAGCTTTAATTACAACGAGTTGTGTCATGAACTTATTTGTGTAAAAGATTATCTGGATTAGCATTTTACTCTCATAACATACTGCGTATAAATCTACTTAGACGAGCTTTTAGTTGTCAAATATAAACTTTCTAGGTGCTTACTTCAAGGAAAAGATGAAGATTGTCAAATATAGCTTCCAAATAACCCTAAATTTTTATTATAATTTTTTCAAAAATTATTAATAACACAAATCAAAACTCATTTAATAAGGAGGGACATACCGGCCAGCTTTTAAATACATTTATCTGGGTTGTAGTATTCTTCAACACTTCAACACTTAAAATACAATTTTAGTTTTCAGAGTGAAATTTTCGATTTAGTTCCCCAATAAGTACTTAATACAGCTTTAAGCAATCATTTCTATAAAGAATATATGATGTCTGTGAAAAACGTAAAAAGGCTTTTAAGTTTAAACTTTGTTTCAAACCAAACTAGCTCAATAAAGAACATAAATCTACATTTTTATATAAAAATTATAAAAGCTGCACCGTAAGGAGCATTTTACGTAACGTATTTCCATTTTTCTTAAAAAGTACACAATTCAGAAATCAGACGTGTGTG
Organism: Hymenopus coronatus; assembly: GCA_030762935.1. Lineage (NCBI taxonomy): Eukaryota > Metazoa > Arthropoda > Insecta > Mantodea > Hymenopodidae > Hymenopus > Hymenopus coronatus. The sequence goes on along the minus strand of CM060894.1, from coordinate 102,015,898 downwards.
CGAGCCGCGGTTAGACCACTCGCCTCTCACGGGTTCGATCCCAAGCGACTGCATGTAGGATTTGTGGTGGACAAAGCGGCACAAGGACGAGTTTGCTCCGGATTCTCCGCCCCCCCATCACATTCCACCGGTGCTCCATCTTCATCCCATGTATCATCAGAGTCATCACTGGGATGATAGTAGTAAAAGCGGAAGTTAAACACAATCAAAAGAATCTTTCCAGGAGCATTTTTGTGCACATATCATACCAAGGGTGAGACGAGTACTTGAGATTTGTAAATCCAATGATCGATCTTTTTAAACTGCAGATGTTCATATTGAACTTTTCTTCTTGTTTGCGATCTTTTAACACAGCTTACAAAGGCAATTTAAACTAGCATAAATCCCAGGCTGCTACATTTTGCTTATTTTTGCCAACTTGACATATATATTTTCTTTTGTCCATTTAGCCGTAAGATGATCCCAAACACACAGACGCCATTCGTTTATATAAATGAAAAACTGATAAAAATCTGTGCAGTTAGAAGAGAAGGCGATTTACAGAATGATGGAATTAGCAACTCTGAAATTACATGAACTCAGTGTAAAAAATAAATTAATGCAGAACGCATTGAAACGTCAGGCAAAAATATGAGCACTAGAACATTGAAGAAGTTCCTAATGTGATAACTGAGGAGTGAATATGTAAAAAAGGGACATTATTTTACCGGTGATGCGCATTAGATTTGATATGACGTAACAAGTAGAGCACGGAAGTTGAAGACGTATAAATTGGCTAAAAAGACTATCAAAACATTGATTCTAAAAATAACCTAATAAATGGATAAAGTATAACATAGGATGCATATTACTTATATTTTAATAATATTAGTTTTAAGTATAACTGTTCGCCTCTCATCTAGGCAGTTCGGTCTCGATCCCATGTATGATTTGCGGGTAGCGGGTGTTTTGCGGGTCCTCCGGAATCCCCGCCGTCCGTACCATTAATTGCTATAATAATCTTTCTTTTTATCCACTTCATCATATCATATCATTCACGTCCCAGTCTTGTTACACACCAATACAAATGTATTGCAATGAGGGGTCGGTGCGCTTTACTATAATGTAAGATATCCTGTTGAATAGAGTTAAACAATTTTGCTTAAAATACAAAATTAAGGTGATATAAAACATACAGTGCGACCAATTTTATGAATAAAATGTTTCTTTCAGAAAACACTTTAAATAGTTAATCTGTATAAATCATTGTCTGTTTGAATTGAAATTAAAAAACAAAATCTTGAAGATAAAAATAAGTAGAAACGTCAAAAGAGGCAAAAAGAACAAATAAAACCCATTGTTTTTTGGCCTACAGCGAGCCAAAATAAACATGAATCCAGTTAAGCCTCATCTTCTGACACTCGAAAAGAAAATGATTTTTCCTCAACTTTCAATGTTAACATACGAAAAGTCTTTGAAAACTATATTAAAAATACATTGATTTCTTCAGCTGTTATTACTTGCTAGCCAGACTGCTTTTGCGCCTGTTTCTCTTTCGCTTTGTTCTCTTGTAGGCAGATTGACGTGCGGGAAACCTTACTGCCAGGCGTTCTTAGACTACAGGTATGCGCAGTGTGCTAGGTAGTGCTATGCCCAGGCTCTAAAATGGGTCGCAACACTACAGGATTGTTATTGTAAAGCTGTAAGAACGACTTGACTTTGCTTGTAAAATAATGCTGCTTATACTCATCGTTAGTGACATCAATCACAAATTCCGTTGAGGCAGAAGAAGAGGTTGAAAATCAGCTACTCCAGTAGAGCCTCGGGAAACATTAGTATAGTAAATATCATTAACGATATATGAGTAAAACGGTATAACGATTGCGTCCGGAGACTATGTATATGAAACCGAACATTAATGGTAACAGTTTATAAAGCAAGGTCTAGTTGCGGAATGGACATTTATAATCCTTTTTCCGACTAAATAGGTATTAGACCTGAAATTACTTAATGAACCAGTGCTTGGTGTGGAATTTAACTACGGAAGAAATACAAAATTAAATTTCAAATGGTAAAATAATAAGCTTTAAACGACTTATGCTTAGCATTTATGCCACTAACAAGTACGCGAACCTTTACTTAAAAACGCTGTTTTGTTTCAGGGGACCTCAAAACATATATTTTCGGTGAAATATCAACATGTAATTGGTGAATTACATTACCTCACCATTTTACTAAATATTTATTTCGGACTTTTTAAACCGCTATTAAAACAACCTGTAGAACGCTACTGTGAAAATATCAACTTAGACAAATTTACAGTTGTAGTATTGAAACTCTGAAAAAAAATTGTATACTCCAATGTAACATATTCTTCATGCAAATTTATATGCAAAGCACATAAAAAGTTAACAGATCCTAAGAATCAACATTAACTATCTTAATTTAAAAAAAAATACAAAATTCTACAAGCAATGAACAAATGAACATACATTCCTAAAATTTAGCATACCTTATAAAAACTTATAGAAATTATCGTAACTTTATTTTATTTTCCTTTAAGATATAAAGTTTTGAAAGGCAAAACTCTCACTGCCTTGTTTCTCAGTCTCTCTCTCTCTCTCTCTCTCTCTCTCTCTCTCTCTCTCTCTCTCTCTCTCTCTCTCCCTCTCTCCCTCCCTTTAGCTCCCTTTTGGGTGACAATTTTCATAGACAACTGAATGTGACAAACTAATTGTTTAAATTACATTTATTTAGCGGGTCCTGTAGTTTAGCGAGGGATTCGATTTCTACCTTGGAGTGGGAATTTTTCTGTAGCACAATTCCTCCCCACAATCTGGAACTATGAATGAGAGTATAAGTGTGATCTAATGAAAAACAGAAACACGAGTATGCACGAGTTAACACCATTACCGATATGCAGTGTATGACCATGCAGCTAAAGGCTAAGTGCAACAATTCGTGAAAAAAAATGGTTATTAACTTTATCTCGCAGACTAGTCATATACATACTCAAGAAAAGCTTCAAAGTCCTAAATATGATAAACTCAAGATTAAATGTTCAGAAATACGATGACATGATCGTTTAAATTATTACATGACTGAATGTAATGTCACAGAAATCGTAAATCAGAATTATTGAGGACGTATTAATTACTGGTCAGTCCCGTGAAACAGTTTTTGGATCTTAAGGGGACACTTTAACAGTTCCACATTTTTGTATTGGTTTTCTAAACTTTTGTGATCGCACTGCTCATTAGTAATATGTATACCAATTTAACTCAAATTGGATAAATACTTTAAGAGCAATACAAAATATTTTATAAATTTTATTATGTATATATGTCGAATAATCAAAATGTTACACAGTCTCATATTAAAAAAAATTGGTTGCAATTTTTACAATTGGAGTTTTGAGCCAGAAACAAAAATTGTACGAAAAGTTATGTTAAATTAATATATTGAGGGAGTTGTAAAATGTTTATAATACGATATGAAAATGAACGCCTATTTAACTAACAATATTTTTTTACTGTAACAATCTTTCAATTAGATATTATTCGTATTAGTATTATGTTGTCCTATAGAACGTTACAGTGGATAGTTCTGTATATTCTGGAAAATTTTAATGCCGCGTGGAACATTTTTAAAAGTGCGAAAATGCAGTTTTGATATAAACGTTACATAAAATGGTATGGTATTAAACAGATTGTATTGTACGATGTTTAAATAGTTGTGAAGTTCGGGGACATATAAATTTTGACATTCTGTGGATCTCCAAAAGTTCAAACAACCATTTACTACGGAAAAAAAGTTTTCAAGACTAGCATGTTTTATATTACTGATAATTCCGAGATATCATTATTGTTAATAAAGTAATTTATTTCTATTCAACTATCCGAGCAGATTATTTCCCCTGAATTATTTTTATTATTGAATGAGACTAATAATGCTTGTTTAAAGCATTTGTTTTTTATTTTCCATTTATGTGCCAACTTTAACATCTAGGTCATATATCGGCGGTCCTTTCCTTTGGAATAAGTGCTCATTACAATGGTGTTCACTCGTTTAATGTGTACACACACACACACACACACACACTCACACATTATCACATTCGCATTCATACTTCCAGACTCTGGGGAGAATGGGGAATAATCTGGGGTAGAGAAAATCCTCCCCCAGCCGGGAATTGAACCCGTGACCCCTCGCACAGCAGGCAGGTGATTTAACCAACTGGGCTACGGGACCAGCCCACGTATTTCTTATGCCGCTCTTTCACAGAAACTATAAATGTGTAACTAAAACGTGCGGCCTAGCATTTCACTTGTCACGGAGAAACCCTTTACGATGTGGAACAAATTATAAGTTATACTAAGTTGAAGTACGTGAAGTAGAAAAACGTTTGCCCATAAAGTGAGATGGCCGGACAATCATCATTCCCGCACACCACAAATCCTTATGTTCGGCAAGGTAACAAGAAACCATCGCTTTTCGGGATGTAATCAATATTATTTGGAGGCATTTTGAAGCTAACGTTTGCTTTCTATTAGCGCCCCCTTTACAATACGTGCTTATAGATGTACAACTTCCCCATTTCTTTTTATGAGTTTCGATCAATGGCTCTACGCCCCTTACCCCTTGGGCAGCTGTTTGGAGCCTGCGCATAGGGAGCGTCTTTTTTGTGCGAACTGACGTTTGGCTCTAGTAGTTGATGCATTTTCCCGCCAGGTGGCAGTGCTTTACGAGCCCAGGCGACGCGTCAATCGTTACTCCATAAATTGACCCATAAAACGGGACATAAAGATTCACCAACTTTCCATTTCATCCGTAACTACCCGTTTTATCATCCCCTTTTGCAATATACTCCTTTTTGCAAGCTTGAAATATGAGATTGTTTTTGTGGTAACTTATGGTACACCTCTATAAAACGTGAAATCTGATATCGAAGTTTTTCATTTTTTTAACTTCCTTTTAGTATTCAATTTTAAGCATTTAAAATCTCTTTAAACTTTCTTTCGACAAAACTCTTGAGTTTCGTAGCTTGTGTAGATTTCAGAGGAGATTTTGTGGAAACTACCATTTTCTTTTGCCAAGCTTGGGACAGTGATTGATTACATTACCCGCTTCTCTCAGCCAATGAGAAACGGTCCTGCGCGGCCATCTTGGATGCAGAGTTATTGAACGAAAGATGAGCTACAAAGTTCTTGGAGAAAATGGAGGAGGGACCTTGCAGTGAAGAAAGAAAAAGAGATGACGTGATAAAGGATACGAGACAAAGAATAAACTTGTATAATTTATAGCATTTTGTACAAAATCTATTTGCGCCTTACCGGAATGAGAATTTACAAATATATATCGAGTTGTAAAATGCTCTGCTTTAAAAACATTTCGTAAAAGAAACACCGGGCAAACCTGTGTTTAAGTACTGGTGCTGTTAAGCATATTTGAAACATTTACTTTGATATAGAAAACGATAACAGTCGTTTAAATAGGCAAGCTCTGCGTCTCAAAGTGACTGCGTTTATTCAATAATATACTTATGATTATAAGCGACTGCTTAAAATAAACTTAAATATAAACCTAACACATAGATAGATCTAAAAGACAAAATTTAAACACTTCAAATATAAAACTGTTTAGAAGTTACAAGAAATCATTGTGAGTTAAAACAGAAACAAAGCATTTTTTTTTCAATTTTGGGAATCCATCTTTAAAAACTTCAACTTTTGCAAACTTATCCTATTGTATTAAAGTTTGCGAAATCTTGCACAGTTTGTTTGAAAATACACATAAAAATTTGAGGATTCTAATGGAAAGCATTCTCCACAAAACAATTTTAACTTTCAGGAAGTTTCCACAACAATTACAAATCTCCAAAGAATGAAAAGATTAATATGATTTCCGAACCTTTAATTCAGTACTTAAAATTTTGACGAGATTGTCATAATCTGTTATACTTATCAGGTGTATAGTTGTGGCAAGATTTCATTTGTGTCTTCGTGTTATAAAAATAAAGCATAAAATTATTAACTCCTTTACTTCCATGGGCAAAGAGCTACGAAAAGAAAAATAGTCAGAATTCCATTCATTCTCCTGTGATAAGAAATTAAAGTATTTTGTCTGAAAACTTCATCACATATAACAGTTTGAAATTTTTTAACTCAACCGAAATGTGGTTGTATACGAGCTGCCCACTCAACGTTATGCCTTCTGACCCGCCCTCTCGGGAAAATCAACATGTGTGTGTGTTTGTGTGTGCCACATCTACTTGGAGGTGCTAACTAAGCTGAAAACATTATCTCTTAATCAGTAAAAGTATCTGTCGGCAAATGAATCAAATATTGACGTAATTTTGTTCATTACACTGCCCTCAATTACCAGTACAAATTTCAGAACTTATGCTTCTGACAGCCTGTACTTTAATTTAAAGAATATTATATAGATAGAAGTCTTTTTCTAAATGATTATTTTTCTTAGAGTTTTCTTTCATGAACAGCTTTGTCAAAACTATGAGGTACCCAGCCAATTTATTACTTTTAAGGTACTTAGATTGGCGTTCCTTAGTTTTCATTTCATTATTGTCATTGTATGTTTCTAATTTTTAAACGAATCTTTTTATATATATTTTTTTTATGCCTGAATTTAATGCAGTTCTATAAGAATTGAAATCAAACCGTTTTAAGGATAATCTCAGTAAGTATTTGAGGTTTTCTCAGTGTTTTTCTGCTGTTATGAGCTCTGCTTTTGTTTCCTTTCCGGTTCCATATGTACACCAACTTTAGACGCAAAAACAAATAGCCACACCCAAATCGAGGCTCGAATTTGAAGTATCCTGTGCTACGAAATGCCGCAGTAGGAGCGGAACGGGGAACGGCGTCTTCAGTTCTACGGGTTTAATACAGCGTTTATTCAAATGTGGTTCATCATTTATGTAAGTTTTATAGCAACGTTTTAATTGGTTTTAAATGTAATGTTTCCAACGCTTCCTGAATGGTCATTGACCTTCAGAGGAATCTCATTGCACCAAGGGATAACACGTTTATTGCCTGCGGACACTGGCAATGAGGATGAGAATGGGACGAAGATACCGGCTGCTTTTAACGTGAACTATGAAAAACATTAGGCTTTGCGGGTATTTTACATGAGCTAGTCAGAGGTAATGTCTGGGCAGAAGCGACTAAACATCGTTGTCCCATGTCCGAAAATCGAAACCACTAAGGCGCTCTACACTCTTAATAAAAATGCGTGATTTAAGGTTGAACCCACGTAGATCATTTCAAATGTAGAGGTTTTAAAAGATAACTTACCGCGAGTTAGGCTATCGTATAAACAAGCATGCACAGCGAAACATTGGAGGCGTTGGTAACTCGCCAGAGAGTGCCTGTTTATTTAAGCTATGTTAAGTCTGAGGAAGTTATTTACGGAAGGACTTACAACTTACGTCGGCCTGGCCCAATGTATAGCAGCTATTATTAAATGTTATTACCCATTATTATTATTATTATTATTATTATTATTATTATTATTATTATTATTATTATCATCATCCTTGAGAACCTTCTACAAATTTGCATTTCCAGAATCCTCAAAATATTATTATAATTTGATGAAACAAAATTAATAAACACAATAATTTTAAAAATTTACATATAAAATAAAATATAATGTAAACAAAAAGTAATTATATGAGTGAATCTAATTACAGAAATGAAACTTAAATAGCTAATTCTAGTAATTCAGTTTTTGGAATTCCTATTGTTCTGAAGAAGTTAACTATGAATATTGAATTGAAACTATTAATTAGTTTTACTATCTACTTATGTTGTTGAGTAATGACAAATAGGAAATATATATTAACTTGGCTTTAAAGGACGAGCGTTAGGTATACATATGTTTCTCGAACTATTTGCCTAAGGACCACTTTCACCGTTCATCCAAAGTAAGTTTGTTAAAAAACAAAAATAATAGACTATCTTGTGTTACCTACTCAAAACTGAGACAAGAAAGAAAACAAAGGAGATAAGATTCTTGAAAAACGCCCATATCTGTACATGATATAGGCATAAATGTAAGGAAGTAGAAGCGTCCCATTACAGACACCCACAGAATTCTGCGACCGACCACCTCTCTGCTAAACTATGTATTCATCGCGACGATCAAGTTATGACCAGTACGCTTGAAGAATTCGCAATATCGGATAGCAGCTCCGCCACCAGCTTTGAGCAGCCTACATTTTAAGAACACACCTCAGCACCGTCATTTGCCAGACTCGCGAAACTTATTTATTGAACGATCTGTTAGCTTGAGCTGCAGTGCTCCAAAAAGCCGTTCCGCCTGAGTAGAACCTGACTGTGGCCAGGGAATTTGTGAGCAAGTGTGTGTCGCATGATTAATATTAACGAGTGCGTTGAACGAGGTGTATGTATAAATCATTACGTCATGAATCATCTCCATGAATTTTAGCAGAGGGCTTAAACACGAGTCTATCACTTGTCGCAATGTCTGGCAGTATTGGCAAAGTCCCAGGTTTTAAGTATTGCTTTGGCCAACTAACTGCTGCGTGCTGGGTCTGTTCCAGGGTATGAGATTCTGCCGCACTAAGTTCATTTCCTCTGCTCGCCGCCGGTACACTCCACTAAAAATACATAACTCCTACATGGTGTGACTGCTGATACCATCTTATTGCCTTGGGTTGGCGCTTTACTTTCTGGGACAGCCATTCATCAACTGTCGGGAGCCCACTTTCCAGCGCACTTGTTTCATTTGAGCTTTACTTAAAAACGTACGTTTTAAAAGTATTCACTAAACTTATTTAATAAATACACTTGTAGTCAACGATTGAAATTATCAATAAAATATTTTTTTCTTAGCTGCTGGCCACACCACCTCCATTCTTCCCCATTTTCATCTTATGTCTGTCTCCAGTTGTGAGGCATTCGTCATGCAGAATGAAGAGGTCTTCAAAGACTATTCTCAAAACTCAAGATATGCATTTCGTTTGTCAGAAGAATATCTTAAACATATGGTATTTTAACCAAAATCGTTTGAGACATTTTTGAAAAAATCAAAATGTTCTAAAAATATTCCATGTAAAGGATAGTTGGGGTGGGGGGGTATTTCTTAAAAATCTTCGTGTCTCGTCCTTGGTAAATACTGAACTAAAATAGCTACCAAGTTCGATATTTAATGAACTTCTCGTTTTTTAATTATGCTGTTTCCACACACGTGGACGAGTGGTTAGACAGCTTGCCTCTCATCTAGGCGGCCCGGGTTCGATCCTATGCGACCGCACGTGGGTTTTGTGGTGGACAAAGTTGTGCAGGGGAGGTTTTTTTCGGGTTCTCCAGTTTCCCCCAACATTGCATTCCACCTGTGCTCCATCTTCATTCCATGTATCATCAGTGTCGTCGCTGGGGCGCCATAGTAGTAAAAGTGGGAGTTAAACACTGTAAAACAACCAAACAAAAACACTTAAATGTTTTACGAAATATATATTCCTCCCATTTTATTAATTAATATATTTTATTATTACTTTTTCATTTTCTTTTGTATTTTATTTTTATTTTTATATTTTATACATACATAAATTAATATTATTTCTAAAACTTTATCAAACGTATACGTCATGTACGTACAATGTACATAGTAGGTAGAAAAGGTATTATATTCTATCCAAAAAAATTCGATACCAATATTTCAGCGGAAATATAAGTTTGAGACTCCTGAATCCGAAATATATATATATATTTCGGATTCAGGAGTCTCAAATATTTTTCGGATATATATTGTCATGCTGTAGTAGACCATCTAATATAGTAGTTTGGATATTAACATGTCTGGGAAATTTACAGAGGAAATTGCATAATATGTTCAAATGAAAAATAAAAAAAGACATGTAGCTTAATACTTGATAGAATTACCAATCTTAACATATAGCACACATTTTCTTGTAAATTTCTCTAGAGCACCTGCCTGCTCAGCGATGAGTCCCAATTCTTGGGGTGGGAATTTTTCTCTAGTCAAGATTATCCTCTAACGGTACTCTGACCTCCCCAGAGTCTGAAGTTTGTATATATATGTGTATCTATTTGTGATATCAAACCTTCAAAACACAAAGAAAATCATAAATTCAATAAAACTACACAATTCAACATAAGGAGTTCCGAAGTTAAAAGGCCGCTATCATGACCATTATAGTAAAAGTGGGGGTATAATGGAAGATAAAAACATTACTGACAAATTGCTTTATGAATACATTATCATTTGAATTACATATAAATTCATGCTCGAACACAGAAAGGTAAAAAATATATCCCTTAATTATTTTTACTTTCTCTAACCCGCGTGTTCAATGTTCGTAGTGGATAGAGAAGGTATTGCATTCCACCCAAAAATTCGATGTCGAGATTTCATCGGAAATATATGTTTTGGGGTTCCCAGAGTCCGAAAAAAGCATTTTTAGAAAAAGGTATGTGTGTGTTTTTATATGTGTGTGTGTCTTTGGGCAGTATAGCTCAAAAACGAAAAGACCGCTAAATACCATACTTGGTATTAGGTTTGGTATCTTGAAGGATGCACACGAAGACTTTTAAGAAAATCTCCCCATGACAAACTATCCTTTACATGGAAAAATGTTCGTAAATTTTGATTTTCTAAGAAATAGCTCTGATTATTTTAATTAAAATTCCGTATAGTAAAGATACTTACATTCCAAATAAAATATGTATCTTGAATTTTCTGGGAATAGCCTCTGAAGACCTCTTTATTCTGGATGAATTTTGCCAAATTTCGCTTGACTGCTAAACCGTAAGAGATAGACAAAAACTTAATGCACAAAAATGTAGATCTCGTCAAAACACAGTTTATATCCTTTACGTTTTTGTTGTAGAGGTAACCGTTTCTGAGATATTCCCGATTATTGTTTTCAATTGTAAAATACTTTTTTCTTTTGTTCTACTCTTGGCCAAGCAAAGAAGCGTTATACAATGACAATCGCAAAATGACAGCTTTTAAAACATGTGTCTATCACTATGCATAGCGGATTCCTTTAGTTTCCTTCTACGTATAAGTAGCTAAGTAATAAGGACATTCTACTAAAGTTTATCTCGATTGCATGGTGTAGAAAGAAGAAGAATCCTTTACAAGAAGTTTGTTTGTAGAGCAACTAGAGAAAGTCATGTGCATGTAACTCATCAGATTTTTAATGCTGGTTTTGATGTCTGATGGAGGTTTAGACAAAAATGTGCCTCAATATCATTAGAATCTGCAATAATTGCCTTGGTGCAAAGGTTTGACATTATGGTTATTGTGAGCCAGCAGAGTTCCTTTGCGTTTGAATGCAGAGGAACAATGTGTAATGGACTAAATGTTTTAAAATGTTCTTTAAGCCAAGACGTTTTTGGGTAGGAGAGTCAGACCTTTAAAATTCAGTCTCACGACCGGTCTCAAATTACAATCATATGCCGATGCTCTATTCACTTGAGTTACCATGGCACTCAATCAGGCTATAAGCTTCTAGTGAACTCCTCCAGGAGTTAGGTTCTGATCCTTACTATCAATATGGTATTTGGAATGTTATCTGTAATAATTTACTTTGTCAATATATTTTCTAATAATTATTATTTGGCATTTTAACGCCTGATGTACACTATTGTCCCCCCCACGTAATGTAAAATTGAAACTCTAATTTTCGATTTCTTCAGTTTCCCAAGTTCCAAATCCTATAGTAAAGGAGGTATTGCTATTGTGTTTTATCGTGTTTCATGTGCATTTTAATTGATGTTTTTAATGTCCATAAATTTTCTTTTGATAGTAAAACTGTAGCAACGATTATGCAAAAATAGGAGATTTATAGATCATTATAATAAATGTGATTAATAAATAAAAATATACTATTCAATTAAAAAATATTGAAAGACAAAAGATAAAGATTTCTAATATCGAATTGCTCTCCTGCATTAGAAGAAAACAGGAAGATACAAGAAATGCTCAAAATAGCACCTCATTACCGTACTAAATAAACCAAAGCAAACGTAATTGGGGCGTAAATGCGAAGCTGATGTTTCAACAGGAATGTCATCACCATCAGACATCAGCGCTTGGAGTCCACATAAAAAAGGAATGCTGACAAAGAAGAATTGAGTGCGTTTTTTTTTTTATTAGGTTTTTATTTCCGACTGGTAATTTCTGGCGAGCCCCGTTCTTGGAATCCAGTGCTCATTTTACAGGTTTTAATGCCTATTTTTATGCATTTTGGATGTCTTAATGCCAATAGTAATAGAGATGAATTCAAATACTTTCATCCTAGTGACACCTTCCTACATTAAATCATTCTTTTCCTGGACCAAATAGCTTATTATATTAACAGCAACAATTTTCAAGAAAACATCCATGCATGATGAATGTTTCTTCATTTGAAAAAGAATGATATTAGTTACGATTTTTTTAAAATACATATTGGCTTTCAAGCGTGTTCAATTTGGCCACCAGAGGAGAGAAACTCTCTGTCATAGACCACAAACAGAGAATCGCACCCCTGGGCGGGACTCGAACTAACGATTCCCTGCGTCCGAAGCACCAAAGCTAGACACTTTAACGGCCAAGTTACGTTCTATTTAGTGCATATTTTCAAGGCCATTTTATGTTTATTTACTTATTTTTAATGGAAATCCCATTGTTTTAAAATTTGTATTGATATGCATAGAAGCAAATTGCAGCTCAGCGCTGTAATGTGATGGTAGCGTAACTGCTTGACATTCATGGAGCTAAAATTATATCATCTTTGTTTATAGAATCAGTAAATAAATACAAGTATTAATATCCCCCTCTGTGTTGTAGTGGTTAACATGCTAGGCTCTAAAATCCAGGAGTGAACGTTTAACTTGGTGGAGGGACGCAAAATCCTTAGCATAGCTCCCTTCGGAAGGGAAGTAAAGTCGGTAGCCCATGTAATGCTTATTTACACGTAAAGGAACCCCATACCTTGAAAGAAGAAGGTTTTTGGGCAAAATACCACCATTTCGCGTCCGCAAGTCGTGATTTCGTACTGCAGTGCCATCTGTGGGCAATGAGCTGATCCCTCGTCACCATAGCGCGAACTCACGAACTAGAAATACAAATGCGATCACAGAAACATCTTAACGATACACTATGCTCCTCTTAGGAGTTAGAGGAAATAACTAGCATATATTAATGTATGCGATGCACAAGTATTATCCATTTATAAAGAGGGAACCACTCTTCCTTGCTTTCTATTCGTTTGCTAAAGCATAACTTTTATTTTTTTGTTATTTCTGCTGTCGTTTTCTTTTAACTATTCTACTGTCTGCCTTAGAAACGTTATTACATAGTAAATGCCATTAAACGTTTATAGGTAGGTATAATGTGAACTAAACAGGATTACAAGATCTTTAAAAGATCAGAAAGCCGTACAGAATTCGCACACCTCGAGAGTTTGCTTTATTTTTTTTTCTTCCTTCTTTATTTCGTTTATCTATCCATCTGTTTACATAAATGTAATACTCGCATCACATACAAACAAGTGTTAGGTAAAATAATGTAAAGAAATGATTTATCCTCGATATTCAAATTAACAATTGCAAATGAACCAAGAGTGAAAACGAACCCGAAGAGTGGCTTATAAAATAAATTTATAGCAAAGGTGGAAATATTTAAATTATTGATTCAAAAGTGAAAATAATGGTCTAAAATATTCAAAGAAAATTAAATCACTGACTTAAATTTAACAATCTAACACAACTGTAATAAGTAAGTACACCATACTGGTGTATATTGGGCCATTATTGCAGTGATTTCTTGATCAGGGAATTCCTAGTTAGCGAGTTCGCCACTCGGTGACTGGCGATCAACTAATTGCCCTTAGATGGCACAACTTGTAGATGTGAAACATTGAAAATTTAGACCAGTGACCTCTTTTTTCACGGTAGATCATTTTAAAATGGAAATGGGAATAAACATTACATGGAATCAACGGCGTTAATTCGCTTCTGAAGGAAGCCATGCTCAGGTTTTATACGTTCAAAAAGCTCTATCACTCTCCGCGGGTTTGAACCCTCAACCTTGGACATTAGAGGCTACCATGGTAACCATTACAACACTTGAGGCAGGCTTGTGGGCAGCCCCGGTAACGAAGGAATTAAACCAGCCAACCAGACAAGTTATGGGAGTTGTCATAAAAAATACACCAATAAGTTTTGAAATAGATACCAGCGGAGCAGCGGCAAGGATACTGCTCCTGAAAATGCAACCTTTGAGGAGTCTACACCGTAGCTACCTCCTAAACAACTTCAAATCCATAGCACCACACCTACAGGCATAAAACATTTTGTTGTTAAGCTCTAATTCGGGCAGGTAGACAACAACATCACCTAGGCTCAACATGAGCCTACCAGAAGGCGGTGAATGACATCTACGCCACGGAGGCTGACTACCAGCAAATTAAAGTAGCATTGAACAGAAATACGAATTATATAATAACTAAAACATAACAAAGGAATAGGAAAAGAAAACCAAAAAGACTCTAGAAAAGGTTGTTAGAAATAGGATTTGTAGTTAAAACGTGTTAAAATTGGCTAAAATTCTTCCCCGCCGCTGTTATCCTCAATTTTCTCTGCTCAAATTCCTTCTTATATACCGCTTTCTTCCACATATTTATTCTAAGCATCGATACCGCTTTTACTTAATTTAATTAACAGCTTCATTTTCTTTGAAAGGAATTCTAGAAATGCAAGGAGAAAATGAAATATCTTTGAAAACGTTGCATAAAAATGAAGTAAGCGGTTTTATTCTTTCACATTCATTCCGCTTTTCTACTTGCATGGAAATGCCAGGCATCCAGTCAGCCAGCATTATTCCAATGTGTATACTCAAACAACATTGTGCCTCACTTCATAAACAAATCCCCTTAGGAGTCTTCATTTTCCTTCTCCACACTGGAGCGCGGTCTTCTTGCTGTTTCTTGTAATAGTGCGGCGTAGCGGCCGCTAGAGGACTCCACACACACGCGCTAGCAGGCCCGCAGACTCCACTTCAGTTAATTAAACCACGGGGATTTGGGTTTTCCAAACTCCTGTGTTATTTTCTATCCCCTTTTGTTCTTTTCGCTACAAAAGAGGGCATATTGAAAATGTTCTCGAAAGCTGGTATAGGATGTTCTCAAAGTTTCTCCTATTGAGGAGTTTGTTGCAGCCTTAAAACAGGGAAAATAGATTTGAATGCTTATTTTTATAACTGTAATGTAAAATACTCAAAAGTTCTTAGTTCGTTGGCTTTAGTTTCACTTGAAGCTAGAATACAGTTGTGTGAATATGTTTAAAAAAGTTGACATGTTCCATTCACATGACTTTTCTACATCTCGGCAACAAATTATTGTTTAAAAGCTTTACTTCATGTTAAACTAGATAAACATTAGCAGAAATGGAATTATTACTTCCTTCCTTGTAAGTAGTAGGGAAGTAAGGGAATACACTAGGCTAAAGCAATAGTCAAATCTTTTAAAAGCTAGGTGCCATGTGGTTGAAAACCGTTTCTTTGTATTGCCAGAATTTCCGTATGAGAAAAGTTTATTTAAACTAAAACTTAAATCAAGGAATCAGAAATCGTCAACTGCACGAGAAAAAAATGATATGACATAAATTGTGTGTTTTATGAAGATCTAAATTTTTGTGTTGTGAATTTTTTGTCTATTTCTTATGGTTTACTAGTTATGCAAAATTTAGCAAAGTTCATCCACAACGAACAGCTATTCCCAGAAAGTTCCATATACGCATTTTATTTGTGATGTAAACATCTATAATATAAGGTATTTTAATGAAGAGTCATTTTTGAGAAATCAAAATTTAAAAAAAAGATTCCATGTAAAAGGGTTTTCTTGAAAATCTTCATGTCGCATCCTTGGAAGATAATAAACTCAAATGCCAATCGGGAGATCCGTGGTTCAAATCCAATTGACCATAATAGTGGGCTATACTGTAAATCCTGGGTCTAAAGTACTTACAAAATTGTAAGTCGCTATTGGGGTTGTCATCTCAAAATAATTTGAGATCACCTTGTGGTTTACCGGGAAATATAGAATTAGTTGAGAAATTCAATGGTATGTCGGCATGTTACCATGCTAGCTCAGTGGCAGAGCAAACGGATAGAGATCGGTACATCCGTCGTTCAAATCCCGGCTATGGCATTGCAATTTTTCAGTCTGACTCTACCTATCCAGCACAGATGGATCTTTTTTCTAAAAATGCTCTTTTTTGGATGTATGGGACCTCAAAACATATATTTACTATGAAATCTCGGTATCGAATTTTTGGGTGCAATACAATACCTTCCCTATGTGCATGTGCATGTAAAGAAAGTAAAAATCTGATATGTTACACTCACATGACTTTCTCCAACTATTCTGCAACGAACTATTCTTACAACAAGGTATTCTTCTGTTAACTTCATGTCAAGTGAGGTAAACATTAGCAGAAACTATCTTATTACATATTTTATACCTGGTCTTCAGATTTATTCGGTCTTTAGCACCAGTTGATTTAAATGCATAAAGTCATTTTTAGTTCCAGCAAGCCCCTTTTCTCAAAGGTGAGTGCGGAAATAAACCTTGGACTGCATATATTGCCGACTTAAAACATTTGATGTACTGGGCGGTACAGAACTGTTTTTCACCAGGATATTTTGTGCGTTCTTTTCACGCAGGATGAAAAGATCACAGAATTTGTATGGTTGAATGCTGTTTCCAAACTGGAAAAATGCGTTTCTATCGACATAAATGTTGCAATTACGAAATTACGAGATGTAAGCGAATGTTTCAAACGTAAATATTGGAAAGGTGCGATACAAGTCCCATTTCACTAAGGTGACCTCGAAATTATTGACATCCGCCCCTTCTAGCCTTCTATCGCTCGCTAGTCCGTTGCAAGAGGCAATGCATAAACCCGCTACCTAGTATTGACGTCATACGCGAATAAACGACTGGCGGCAAAGGCCGAATAAATCTGAAGACCTAGGTAGTATATTAGGTACAAAAGAAATAAGGGGAGACACCAGGTTAAAGCGACAGTAAAATCTTTCAAGAGCTCGTCGCTGTATGATGAAATTCCATTCCCTCTGCATGTCCTGGAATAAAATAAAAGAAAAGGTAATGACATCTCGATTGAGAAAATTATAACTATTGAAAGATGGAAACCAATAATTAGGAATATCTCGGAACTCCACAAAAAAGTGTTTGAAAAATGGTATGCTTTAACGAGATCTACTTGGTTTTTGTAGAGCAATATTTTGTTTATCTCTTACAGTTTTGCAGTTATGTAAAAGAATGGAATACAATACTTTACCTATTTACTATACATAATAGAGAAAGTCACTTACATAACTTTTTCTACTCCCTCTTGTAAAAATAGTCTTGAAGCACTTATTCTTCTATTTACTTTATGCGAGTTAGGATAAACGCTTAGAGAAATTGTCTTATTGCATATTTAACCCGGATATAGGAAAATATCAAATTACTTGACACAATCCGCAAAGTCGGCTATCACCACATAGTTTGAAACGAACCATTAGATGGAGAAACAAACACACAATGAATGAAATGGAGGTTGCTGATTCCTAGCTAAGCAGCACTGATTTCTTTGCATACAATGTAATTTAGATTGCAGTATAAAAAAAGCTTATGTGATCCATTCACATGAATTTCTCTACATCATTTTAATGAATTATTGTTAAAAAGCATATTCTTCTATCTATAATAATCGATATAAACATTAGCAGACATTGTCTTAATTGCTTGCTTCCTTGCAAATAGAAAGTAAATAGGAAAATACGCTAGACTAAAACGATAGTCAAATCTTTTAAAAGCTGGTTGCCATGTGGATAAAACTCATTTCTTTCCAGGGCCAGGAGTTTACAACTTTCCGTGTGACAAAAGTTTAAGTACTTTCCATCTGAAATAAATAACAAGGAATATCTCAGAAATGGCCAATTTCACGAAAAAAACGTATATGACATGATTGTGTATTTTAACGTGATATACATTTTTGTGAAGAAAGTTTTTGTCTATCTCTTACGGTTTGCCACTTACGCAAAATTCAACGAAATTCATTCAGAATAAAGGGGCCTTTAGATATTATTCTCAGAAAATTTAAGATATACATCTTATTTGGCATATAAATATATTTAATATATGGTATGTTAATCAAAATCATTAGAACCATTTTTGAGAAAATCAAAATTTTCCAAATTTGTTCTATATAAAGTGTAGTTTAGTATGGGTTTTTTTTTCTCAAAACCTTCGTGTCGCTTCCCTGGAAAATACTAAACTTAAATACCAAGTTTGATATTTTACCGACTTTTCGTTTCCGAGTTATCAAGTTACTTTTTTTTTTTTTTTTTTTATATATATATATATAGGAGACCCTGAAACATGTATTTCCGGTGAAATCTCGGTATCGAATTTTTGGGTGGAATGCAATACCTTTTCTATACACTATGTGCATAGTATGTGTAGAGAAAGTAAAAATACAAACAGCACTGCATTTTCAGTTTCATTAAAATATGTTCTTCAGTCAAACGATATCTGTATTTTGATTTGGTATAACTAATTTGTGAAAACAGCCGCCCACACAAATATGTACAAGCAATCATACACACAATTTTAGTTTTTAAAATATATGCAATACATTCAAAATACCCTCATAGTTGTGGATAATCAGCACGCGAAAAAGTTTGAAGGTATAAAAACTGTAAGATATAGAAATTACTCCTAAGTCTGTGCACTCACCCGACTGCTGTAGAGTGCTATCTCAAAACGATCACGTACGAATTGTTTTCTGATATTATTATTATTATTATTATTATTATTATTATTATTAACTGGATTCAGAAACATAAGCATACAAATCGCAGTACCAAGATTCACAACAAATTAAGAAGTTCATAAATTAATAAAACAACACAAATCTGCCTAAGCGGTCGCTCATAAAAAAAGTCCACGAGATATGCGCGTTTTTCAATTATAGGCCCTATTTAACTATTACTCGTATAAAATTAGATGCGGATGATGAAATGCAAACGCAGTTAATGAACAGTGACCGGGTTACGACATCCACAGCCGCAGAAAAACACAGAAGAGAGGAAGGAGGAATAAGAAAAAAAGATATCTGTCTAAGATAAACGGTCCTTCTGTAGCATAAAATGCGCAAGCGTTGTGCCTTTCAGGACTGCCTGTTGAAGGAAGGGTCCAGAGATTCCTCTGGTGTTTTTATAGATCTATATTTTGTTAACATTGAAGTAATGACTTAGAAGAAGTATTTATTGACTTATCCATGTTTTAGGTTAGAATGATTTATATCAATTCCATCAGAAAACCGAAAACTGTTAAAAAGTGATGGAGTAATGATAACGTTTCCAGTTCGACCACATCCGTGTGAACCTTAGTGATTCTCCAGTCCGGTAACAGCACGGAGGCGACAATTTTGAACGACCGCCGTGTGCAACTGCGAACCTTATCGCAACAGTGCAACATTTCCTATGGTGCAGTGTACGATATTGTTCTTGATAGTTGGTGCTCGCTAGGTGCATAAGAACTGACAGACAGCCACAAGAACCAGCGAATGACAAGTTTTGATCACTTAACGCGTTGAAGGGCATGACTTTCTGAAAGGAATCGTCAAAAAGTTTTTTGTAAAATGATATTATTTTATTTTTATTACACAAATGAATCAGATGTTTCGCAATATGCAGAAATCATTATTTTAAGAAAATAAAACGTCTGCCATATTATTTAAATGCTTAATTTTATACTAACTTTATCAAGTACTATGTACGTAAATACCCCTTACATGGAAACTTTTTCGAAAATTATGATTATCTAAAAACTGGTTCATACGATTTTGATTAAAATACCATTAGTTAAAGATATTTCCATGACAAAATATATAAACATTTATATCTTTAATTTTCTGGGAATAGCCTTTGAACACCCTGCATATTGAATTTGGATATTTGTTAGAGAATGGCTTAACTTGCTATCATGCAGCATTTTTCATTATTGCTCATGCTTGGTGCAGAGCAAGAGGATACGCTCTTGGAAGAATGCGCACAGCCTGGAGACATCACTATGGTCCATACAGTGAAGCTATCTTCTTGTTCAAATCTGGACATCTATTGCAGACACATGCTCCACTAAACATGGTGTTGGTGTTGGTAATCTGGACGCGTTTAGACATCGAAGGTGTGGAGCCTGTGTCTGCAATAGATATCCAGATTTGAACCTATTTTAAAATTGAAACCAATAAGAAGGAATATCTCGGAAATGGTTAATCTACAAAGAATGTGTAGGTATGATATAAATGAGTGTTTAACGAGATCCACGTTTTTGTGTGGTATATTTTTGTCTATCTCTTACGGTTTCCAGTTATGTAAAAGCGAAGAGTACTTCAGAGGCTTTTCTTAAATGACTCAATATATAAATTTTATTTGCTATTTAAAACGACATATGGGGCATGCCTATTAATCAAAATAATTACAGAAATGTTTGAGAAGAACAACATTTTCGAACATTTTTCTATTTAAAATTTGGTTTGGTGTGGGGAATTTTGTTGGAAATCTTTGTGTCGCACCCTGGAAGATACTGAACTTGAATATCAATTTGGTATTATATATCTCAGTTTTTAAGTTATCCTGTTCGCAGGTACATGGTCACACACGCAGGTCTTTTTCTAAAAATCTTATTTGTTCCATTCTCATGATTTTCTCTATCTATTCTGCAAACAAATTATTCTTACAAAAGATTATTTGCATCATGCTAATCGCAGTAAACCTTAGCAGAAACGGTATTATCATTATCATTTATTATTGGAATTATTATTATATTTATTATTATTACCATCATATTTATTTGGATGGTATGTAATACCTTCTTTATGGCAGTGCACTAAGTAGAGAAAGTAACTAAAGGCCTCGTTAAAGAAAATTTGGGGCTTCTCCGCAATATAGACACTGGCAGCTATATTTTGGGAAGAGAGAGGGACAGGATTAACGACTGGAAAATCTTCAGCGCAGCATCATTCGCTTTGTATATCAAAGATTACAAAAATATGTAATAATTGATAAACACATTAATTTTATAAATACGTACCTAAGAAGTGCATTCAATTTAATGAAATTAATTTTCTCTAGATCCTAATATATTCCAGCATTTCTCTCTGTCTAATCCTGCTGCATGATGAAGGAAACATATAATTCTCTCTCGACCGCCACTTTCCCCAGAGATGAGGAAATTCTGAAGTGTTAAAAGCTGGAGATATAGAGGAGGCCTTGATATGCCAGTCGGTTTCAAGATACAAGATGTGGCAGAGCTCCGGAAAGGCGCCAACCCGAGAAGTGTGTCCTCAACTACAACTTCCCTTCTGGTTTGCCGGCTCCTCGTAATTAAGAAGGGACATTATAATGTAGTCCGGTCCTCGGAGAGTATATAAAGTTGAGAGTTTAGCCCATCCTCCTTACCCTATTTTCCACCCCTTTTGGAGCCACTCGAGCTCGCAAGTTCCTGAGCTGTGGTGAAGAAGTACTTAGAAGAAGATGGCGTAAGGGAATGCTGAGGAAGAGGAGAGAGGGAGAGAGATGAAGACAAAAGATACATCGTTGTTGTTTTTACTTTGTTGTTGAAGAAGGTTTTAGCGATTTACCGGTCTCCGGTGAATGAAGGAGGGGGTTGTAATGAAAATATACTTACCACCCCCAAGCTATTGTTGTTCTGTGCTTAAAGTGACCTCTTTCTCTCCACCCTATCGTTCTTCTTTCATTCCCTGGTTCCCTTGGGATATTGCAGCTCTTGTTTTTGTCGTCATCAGAGTGATTTAAAATAAAACTTTGCTTTTAAAGCTTGAAGGTTGTAAAATATAGCCCCTTAACTGTTACCTGTTTTCGACTGCTTGAGGTGAAATGAATAACTTTCAGTATCGGAATGTGAGATGTAATATTAATTATTAAAATCGGTTGTTAATGCCTTTATTGAGGATGGAAAATATAAAGGCGACTGTGTCGATCAGTACCTTCACCTCTATAGTCGGTAAAATATAATAAGTTGGGCTCCAACTATTTTTTCGGATATCCGGAGCTTTCCATTTGCTACAAGAGAAACACCTGTTGAAAAGTGACATTTTCGGAAATTTTCTGCTCTTATTTTATTAATTTAGTTCACCATCTCGAAAGGTCACCACAATTGATGTTAAACTATCACTAAAAATCTGATGTGTTCCATTTACAAGACTTTTTCTATTATTCTAAAACAAATTATTGCTTCACAAGATTATTCTTGTATCTACATCATGCTAATGGAGATAAAAATTAGCAGAAAGGGTATTATTACTTGCTTCCTTATAAGCAGAACGGAAAAAAGGGAATACACTAGATTAACGCGATAGTAAAATATTTCAAAAGATGGCTGCGATGTGAGATTCGGGTCTCTTCGCATAGCCAGAAGCAAAACAGCTGAAACGAATTCGCGCTTAAGACAAGTTTTAAGGAGCTTAAATTGAAACCAATATCAAAAAATATCTAGGAAACGTCAACTCTACAAATATCAATCGTGTGTTTTAACGAGACGTACACTTTTTGTGTAGTCAGTTTTTGTCTATCTCTTACGGTTTACCAGTTATGCAAATGTCATCCAGAATTAAAACCCCTTGACAGCTATTCCCAGAAAATTCAAGATACACATTTTGTTTGTCATGAAAATATCTTAAACATATGGCATTTTAATCTAAATCGTTAGAGCCACTTTTGAGAAAATAAAAGTTTTCGAAAAATATTTCATGTAAAGGGCATTTTCCGGTGGGGGGGATTTTCCTTAAAATCTTCGTGGCGCAGCCTTGGAAGATATTAGACATAAACTCCAAGTTTGGTATTTAACTACCTTTTGTTTTTGATTATGCTGTCTACAGACACAAACACAAGGCTCTTTTTCCAAAAAGTGGTGAAATCTCGGTATCCAATTTTGGCTTGAATACAATACCTTCTCTATATGCTATGTGCATAGTACGTGTATAGAAATAATAACACAAATACTGATTCTTAAGCTCCCCCCCCACGTCAGAAATTCTGATTAGAATACTGGTTATATGTGTGTGTGTGTGGTTCTAAGGAATAAAATTCAAGAAAGACAGAGACCGAATGACAACATACACGAGTTAAAACCATTGCCAATGGACAATATTACCCAAACAAAAAATTCATATGCTCATTTATTATTTTTTATAATGTTTAACGCCAGCTTTTACTACTTGTGGCATCTCAGGCGATGACATTGATGATACATGGAATGAAGATGGAGCACCGGTGAAATGCGTTGTCCGGAGAAACTGGAGAACACGAGAGAAAAGCCGCCAATGTGCCGATTTGTCCAGCACAAATCTCACATGCAGTCGCTTGGGATCGAATTCTAGCCGTCTAGGTGAGTGCTAGGTTATTTAGTGCAATTGCACTTCTTGTGTACTGACCTAACTTTCTAGAGTATTTCCCGCATAAATTATAATCGTTGTGTGTAGGTGTTTTGGCTGTATCTACTATGTTTGTGAGAAATGGTTTCCTGCCGGTTTGACGCCAAAGGTGGCCTTGGAATCATCTTTGTCTGCTCCGCAATTAACCTACTCTGAGACATGTGTACAAGGCTTGAATTATGGCTACTCTTGCTTAAAACCCTGCACCTTATTAACAGCTGGATGCTGCAACATCACAGAAAGCTACTTGGGTGGTCTTCTGCGAGTCATTCGCACACCGGGGTCAATTTCCTCTCTTCCTTACCTATCCATGTCTTCCAACTCTTTCTATTCAACGACATTTCAATTGTTTCCTGCTAAGGAATACCACGCCCTTGCTCAGGAAATGGTCTTTAAAACATTGTTTTAATTGGAAGAGGTTTAGAGTGAGACCGACTGTCAGCTTTATTAAGATACTTGGCGAAATGACTACACGAATACACTTTAGGAGAAGATAAATATATTAATGAAAGTGTGAAAAGCAGCGTGATATACTTTATTTAGCGACAATACGAAT
This sequence comes from Hymenopus coronatus, assembly GCA_030762935.1. Lineage (NCBI taxonomy): Eukaryota > Metazoa > Arthropoda > Insecta > Mantodea > Hymenopodidae > Hymenopus > Hymenopus coronatus. The sequence goes on along the minus strand of CM060894.1, from coordinate 101,991,847 downwards.
TAATAGTAATAATAATAATAATAATAACAGCAATAATTTCGTTTCGTAATCGGCTTACCCTCCACGTATTTGTAGGACTGACACCCCCCTAGGACTTACATGCCAATGCCAAGGGTCAGAAGCTTGTCGGGGAGCCAACGGCACGAAACCACAGAATGGAGAACCTGTTACGAGGGGTCATCCCGTAGCCAGGCATGAACAGGAGGAAGTGGATGATATGAAATATAAGCGGGACCCGGAGAAAACCCGCCCAGCTTCTTACCTTATGGCAACGGTTCACAACCGGTGTGCCCCGGCAACCTAGGGTGCCGTGTGATTGGCTAAGGGGTGCCGCGAGATATTGAGATAAACAAAAAAAAAATACCTTCTACTGAAGCCTAAAGTCTTGTAAGGTCTTGAAATAAATAAGTCAAATCAATTACTCTCATGCACGGCAGATGGTGATAGTGGTCGATTCATTTCAATAATTCAGTTATACTAGTATCCCACACATGGCATTACAGCTATACCCTGCCGAACATTCCCCAGACTACTCGCTTCCTCACGAACATTCCCGTGACTTCGACAGATGAATATATAAAAGTGTACGCCGCTTGGCGCTTTCAGTTGTCTTCCTCGCGTTGATTCACAGTGTTTAGCTATGGATAAGTTTATTGTTAAACGTAAACGCCAGGACAGTGAAAGTGAACAGTCAGCTCCTACTGCTTGCTTTAAGAAGCCAAATCTTACAGTTTCTCCCGAACCGTCGAATTCACCACATAAAGAAGACAAACGAAAGAAAAAAACATACCAGGACAGTTACTTAGCGTATGGATTTAAGTGGAATAACAACGAGGAAAACTCTATCCCTGTGTATTTAGTTTGTGGCGAAACACTTAGCAACGAGGCTGTGGTACCTAGCAAACTGAAGCGGCATCTTACAACAAAGCATCCTAGTGTGTCACAGAAAAGTGTAATGTATTTTTCACATATATTAGAAGGGGAGAAGAAAACAGCTGTGCGAATGGTAAAGAGAATGACCATAGGTGATACTGCTCTTGAAGCCTCATTTAAAGTAGCAGAACTGATAGCTAAAAAAAAGAAACCTCATACTCTTGGAGAGGAAATCATTGGCCCTGCATGTCAAGTAATAGTTTCAACAATACTTGGCGAAGGAGCAGCTAATCAAATTTCGAAAGTTCCTCTGTCCATCAACACAATCAGCCGCAGGATATCTGAAATGTCATGCAATATCAACGAACAAGTCACGGAGAAAATAAAAACTTATAGAACATTTGCTTTGCAAGTAGATGAGAGTCTCGATATTGGTGACAAACTCACTTTACTCCTTGGTTTTATCAGATATATTGATGAAAAAGATATTAGTGAACAGTTTCTGTTCTGTAGACCGCTGGAGACTACAACCACAGGCCTTGATATTTTCGTTTCTATTAATTCCTGTCTCAATGACCATGATCTTTCATGGAAAGGCTGTTGTGGTATATGTACAGATGGTGCTCCATCTATGTCTGGGAAAATTAAAGGTTTTACTGCCTGAGCTCTCAATGAAAATCCATCCATTGTTATAACTCACTGTTTTCTGCATAGAGAGGCATTAGTCGTGAAAGCGTGTATTGAAGATTTTGCTGAAGTGTTTACCCAAGTTGTGAAAATGGTGAACTATATGAAGTCTCGACCTTTAAAGTGCAGAATTTTTTAACAGTTATGTCGCGCAACGGATGCAGCTCATACCTCTTTGTTACTTCACACAGAAGTAAGGTGGTGGTCGCGGGGTCGTGTATTGAACCGGTTTCTCGAACTTAAAGAACAGCTAAAAACGATTTTAAGGATGAAAATCAAGACACATTTCATGAGCTCTTACTAAGTGATTCTTGGTGTTTTGAACTGTCGTATCTGGCAGATATTTTTCATAAGCCGAATGAACTGAATGTTTCGATGCAGGGTCGACATGAAACAATAATCTCCTCAACCAATAAAATGAAAGGTTTTAAAAGAAAACTTAGTTCTTGGAAGTCTGCAGTTCAAAAAGGAGATTTGTCGAACTTTCCATCTCTTCTTAATGCGGCAGGAGATAAAGATCTGGGTAAGCTGAAAGACCGCATTTGTGATCACTTATCAAGATTGCAAGATGCAATAGATGGGTACTTTCCAACTATTTCCACTACGAATCTCGCCTGGGTTGTCTCACCATTTGATTTCGTAGATAGTGCAGAGGAAATAGATTTCACTCCTTGCGAACGAGATGAATTTATTGATCTTTGCGCTGATTCCACGCTCAAAGGTAAGTTCACCAAGAGTGAGGCGTCGGTGGCTAGTTTTTGGCTTCAACGGAGAGAAGAGTACCCTAACCTAATGAAGAAAGCAATTAACGCACTTTTGCCCTTTTCAACATCCTATCCATGCGAGCAAGCCTTCTCTGCTATGGTGACAATAAAATGCAAAGCAAGAAATAGACTGAATAACCTTGAGGATGATTTGCGTGTTTCACTGTCAACTGTAAGACCCGACATCACATATCTGTGCTCTAAGCATCAATCACAAGTTTCACATTAATCATTAATCGAACAAAATTTATTGATGTATTTTTACTCAGTGATTGCAGTAAAGTTTACTGTATTATGTTATGGTGTACGTTATTATTATATAATATTTCAATAAATTAACATATTAAGCTTAATTTTACTTTAATTCAAGGAAGGGTGCCCCTAGTGTTTAATGTTATTCCCAAGGGTGCCGTGAACTTCAAAAGGTTGGGAAACACTGCCGTATGGTATTACCTATCACCACCCCTCCCAGTCATTCAAGGTCATTTCACCACTTTGCAACCAGTCTGGTTATGAGGATTTGCAGAAAGATGTATATTAACCGGTTCTCATGGCCACGATCGCTACTAGCTCTGGTGGTTCGTGGCGTAGGGGAACACGGGTTCGAGTCCAGCCTTCGGCTTGAGTGTTTGTGGTGTGTTTCTGGATCTGTGTATCTAACCTTTCTCTCTATATATTTGCGTGACCTTGACTAGAGTGGTAAGAATGAATAAAAACTTGTAGTGTTTTTTTTAGGCCGGTCTTCTTTGGCGCGCTCATTGAAGTGTCTACCTTGGTGCTTCTTGGCACTGGATTCGCGGGTTCGAGTCCCGACTGAGCATGGGTGTGCTCTATGTAAGTCATTCTCTCTCCCCTGATGGCCAATTAGATCAGGGCAATATGTGTGTTCATATATACCCCCATTCTTAAATGCATACTTCATGTTAAGAAGATTTTTGGCTTTCGCAAAGTACTTTTGAGGAAATTTGGTTCTTCTCAATAAAGGAACTAACACATATTTAAATGAACGCCACTGGATTTTCATTTGATGGAAGGAGTATGAGAAAATGTTAACACCCTTGCTGATATAAGAAGCCGAACAATAAATGCTTGAAAATTTTAAAACTATAAGCTCTGATTCAATCTTCTAAAATGCTATTATATTAAAAGTTAAAATACCCTTAGGATTATAAAACTTAAACACAAAAAGTGTTAGTTTAAATTCTCGTAAAGAATAAACATAATTTTGTGTTGTTGGTGGAATAGTAACGTTTCCTTTATCTCCGAACCCAGCAGCCTATTGTGTTCTACCAACTACCCATAACAGTGTTAATGTTTGTTTCTCAGTTTATTTAAGCTTGGGTACACATGTTTAAAGCTTCACAACTTGCATCACTTAATTGACCTCAGCGGGACTGTAACCTGCTATTTTCTTAAAGATTTGAAATATACCTACAGTATAGTGTATATCCATCTTTCAGCAATAATTTATTACAGAATCATCACTATAACAAATAGTTAAATACGTGCCAAGATTGAAAGTGTAAACCAAAGAGTAAATTTCGCTCATTTTTAGGTGAATGGCAAATATACGCTAAGATATAAAAAATTAAAAATTTGATGTGCTACATTCACACAATTTAATCAAAGTTCAACAGTCTATTCTTACAAAGGTTAATCTTCTATCTATTTCACGCTTAGACATCTAGATAAACATGTCTTTATTACATATTGTTTCCTTATGCAAGGAGAATAGGCAAATACAATATGCTAAAGCGATAGTCAAATGTTTAAAAGCTGATTACTATGTGACGGTTTTGAAATTGCGGTCTCTTTGATTCACCAGATTGAAAAAATGTCTAAATAACGACTTCCCATTTGAGAAAGGTGTAGGTAGGTGTTAGAAAAATTAAACCATACAAGTAACATCTCAGAAATTGTTAACTACCATAAAAAGTACACATACATTGTCTGCTTTAACGAGCTCTGCATTTTTTATTGTTATCTCTATCGTCCACCAATGGTTTACCTAGGAAGATGAGCACACCAGAAGTTATTCTTAGAAAATACAAGATATACATCATTTGTCATGAAATTATTTTTAATATATACTTTAATCAAAATTATTGAATCCGTTTTTGAGAAAATCGAAAATTTCCGAAAATCATCGCTGCTAAAAGTCAGTTTAAGGTGGGTGATATTTTGTTGAAAATCTTCGAGCCGCATATTTGAAAGATACTGAACGCAACTGATTTTTTGTTTTTTTAGTTATGCTGTTCACAGACAAAATTTTAAATAAATCTAGTGTTTTCTAGACGCTCTTTAACTGCTGAGGTCCTCAACGTCTCATTCTATATTGTGAGTGAAGGGCCGTTTAATTTTGCTCAGAGCCCTCTCTATCACTTCTACGTGCCGTAAATCTACTATAGGAAACCAACGGCTTTGCATCCCTTCAGAAGGAAGCCATGCTTTTTACGCCCTAAAAATCCATTGCCCTCCACCAGGTTTAAGCCCATGACCTGGGAACTCGAGGTTACCCATAGACCACGGAGGACGACAGTTCATCACACACACGCACACACATACACACACACTTACACGCAATTTTTTTGTCTAGTTTTTTTTCGGATTCAGGGGTTTTCAAAATGTGTATCTACACGCAGTGCAATCTCGGTATCAAATTTCACATTAGAATGCATTATTTTCTCTACCTATTAGGTATTTACAGTAAATCGTAATTCGGTAATTATCTGAAAAAGCAGTTTGAATACTCTTGTTATTCTTTCTCAAACAACCACAAATGACTAAGCAATTATATACAGGTATATAGTCATTTATCACACAGTCCAAATAAAATTATATCATTTCACCTACTAAAATTTAATATTCATGCAAGAAAAATAATAAATACTGTATACTGTTACCATAATTCTTGTATTTCTTAATGTAATTATCAAAGAAATACTACTATAGCGTAAAATGGGGTTCTCCATTCTTTGATATCGTGCTCCGTTAACAATTCCATTATTTCGTTCCTCGCTGACAAATTATCAGCACCGTAGTTGACAGATGAAAGACCAAAGGACTGTATTGTGGATCAGGACACGCTTCCGATAGATTCGTATCAAATGTGTAGTAAGTCCGTTGTGATTGGTCGCAGAGGAGCACAGCAATCACTTGAGGCAACTACTAGTTCACTAGTTCAACTACTTAGATTTTAAAAAGGGGTCATTTATTGATATATAGTAACACAATATTAATTTGAAAACCTCTAATTTAATTTTCTATGACAATCTTAATTAAAATGAAAGGAACATAGCACTGAAAATACTTTAAAATATTGAATTTCCTACGGTTCACACTAAATCTACTTAGAAAATTCGTTGCAATAATTTATACATTATATAAAACTGGATTGGTATAAAAGACAAGAGATGAAACCGGAATGAGGTAAGATAAATTATTGTAGGCCTAGAATGGATTATTTTAAGTGTACCAAGTTCAGCTATGCAGATATTTGTCTAAAGTGTGAGTGAGTGAGTGAGTGAGTGAGTGAGTGAGTGAGTGAGTGTTTGTGTTTGTGTTTGTGTGTGTATGTGGTTTCAGTTACTCCATCGATGTTGCGACATGGAATTCAGCGTGAATTACGAATTTTGGGAAGCAAAAATATTATTCTTATGAAGCGAAACTAGGTTAAGAAAGAGAAGATGCTAAAATATGTAAATTAGTTGCTGTACTGGCACATTCTTCACTTAAGGTGATATATCTGTAAAACTTGGAAAATCCACAACATTTTATATGATTCATTGAAATCTATACCAGTTATTATGTAAAATAACAGTGCTATTTCTGCCATATATCAAAAGTCCAGCTTGCATGGTTATTTAAGTAACAATTGTGTACTGTTTTAAATTCATTATTCTAACAAAAATTAGCCATGTGATGCATTTTAAATATATTACTTAGAAAAGCTCAGCTTTTCAGTAAATGAATTTACAAATAGATCTGCTTATTATATGTCGTTATACTGGTCCTAATCAGTGTAGAAAAATTATTAATTTTCGTATTTTCCAAAACTCTTGATTTTTTTAAGCTTAATATTTTATTTATTAAAATTGGGGCAATAGTTATAAAAAGTAATATAAAAATTCTTTATTGTGCTACTGAGAGGCAGTATAAGTCCTTTTAAACAAATTAGTGAAAAACTGCATCATGTGGAGCATTTTGAGTATGTACGAGTAAAAGTGTCGGTAAAAGTTTGTGAAAAAGAAGTTTTATAGGCGATAAGCATGGGCCTGTCCATCCATAGCTTCAGTTAATTAGTAGTTATAGTCCGTCAAGTGGGCATAAGGATATATTTTCTTAAAGTTTATGCATTTTTAAATAATTTTTTAATATTTTACTATGTTTGATCAATTTCACTTTAATGTTACGTATTTGAAATACAATGCAACTACCAGTAAGAAGCAATATTTTTAAACGTGAAATATGATTTCAAAATATAAAATATCCCTTCCATCAGATATATCTCAGAATGTGATATTGTTGTTATTATTAAATTAGACTTTAAGTTTTGCTCACAAAGTTTGTGTCCAACTTTTCAATTCAAAATTAGATGTTTCTACAAGACAAATTCTAAGCAGTTCTGTATTAAACAATTAATTAAATCGGTGTTTATTGTAGCTATATTAAGTTCTTTATCTCTTCTAAAATGTATTCATTTTGTTTTCTGTAGGTTGATTAGGACTACATTTAGTGAGAACGGATAGTGAATTGATTATATATAAAGGCATAGAGAGATGATGCATTGTATTGATAAAATCCCAACTAGGATATAACTGAACACAGCGGCCAACAGTTGCTCAGGTGCATGGGGCAAGTAGAAAAAGAAGCCGGGGCCCACTTGCAGCAGCTCGGTGGGATGTTAACGGCATCCCATCCAACAGGTAGTGGAGGGTATGGCTACATGCAGCAGTCGCCAATAAATGACCGAAGTGGGATTTCAAACTCAAGTTTTATTTGCAATGTGGGTATTGTTTCATGCCAATATCTAATCCAAGGGTTAACAGACTTATATTTACACTCGGTTCGGCCTATAATTTAGATAGAGGAACGTCGCTATACACCTAACGCCCAGTGTTGTAGATACAACGGTAGTTCCCTGCACACCATCAGAATTCGGCCTGCTTTTGTTTTTACAATGCCATCGCCTCCTGAGATGACACTCGAGATATTATTGTTTATTCCTTTTTAGACACATATAATATTAGTCGGTAAACATATCCTCTGGTTGTCATCTTAGAACGACACAGAGATTGCATTTACATATGTAAAACAGCGTATGGTGTTAGAAGTAATTGCAGTATGTGTGATTTTTATTGACAATTAAATACAATGTAACGAACTCATTACATAACATCTGCTTAATTTGCGGATTTATAATGCTACTTATTAAGAGATATGTGTTTATTTTGTCTCTGACCGCGCACTTTGAGAGGGTGGACCTATTCCCTATAAACAATGTTGTAACGGAGCTGAGAATTATTTCTGCAAGCCCAATGACTCCATATTACCTAGGCCAGCAGACCAGGTTTTGAGGTGTGAAAACGAAATCTAACCGGAAGGGCAATTGTAAGGTCTCACAGAGGTGTAAAGAGATACATTGAGTTTATATTTTAATTTGTGTTCAACTTCACTTTAAGGTGTTTCTGCAGAGAATTACCAACCGATATATTTTTAAAAAAGTATTATATATTCTGTATTTAAAATCCCCAAATGAAGTCACCTTTTAGAATTGCGTTATGGTTTTCATCAAAACTAAGCATTAAAAACAATATTGTAACTAAAAATCAGTAGTAATTTGTGTCAATTTAAACTCTATATTACAGCTTAATCTTTCATGTTATCCAATTTTGACATTCAATAGGAGCAAAACGGTAAAAACACTACCATGATGAAAAAATCCTCCAAGTAACATGCATTTCATCACCACTTCCAGCTTCTCTATAATTGCGTTTCTGAACTCCAGCTGCAAATGTTCTGTTTTGTGTTCTTTATAAAGCCTGACATTTTCGTAGGCTGGCAGAACCTGCTACACAAAGGTCCTTCATCTTTTGTCTGTAACACAGGTTTTGTTCCACATCGGGACAAATTGAGCTAATTCTGCTTTAGCAGACGCCCTTTCTGCCCAGGCTGAAGGTGACTTTTTATCATTTTCGGAAAGCCGTGTCAAATACTTTCTCCGCTTCGTTGATTTAATGGAAAGGTTACGCTAACATTTTGTAGCCCCTCCTAAACCAGGAAAAAAAAAAATCGTAACCAAAATTGCATTCTGAAGGTTAGCCGCAAAACATTCCACATCTTTACATGTAAGTTCCTGAGGTTTCGTATATGTGTTGTTTTTAGTTCAACCACAAGGTGAGCTTAGTGCTTATGTTGAGGCCTATGAAGAGCCCGTAAATGTAACAACCACAAACCGGGTCTGCCTTATTGAATGTAATTATGCAGGATTGAGATACGCATGCGGAGAGCAACATGACCTTCACTAAGTAGGTATCAACTATCGCTGCTACTGCTCTTAAAAATTGAAATAGAAATTGAGTTTTACTTATAGACGCTCTTTAACTGCGTCTCATTCTATATTGGGCATGTAATACCTTAGAAGCTTGGAGACCTCGTTATCAGATGCCGTAAAGCTACGTCACGGGACCAACTTCCCTTCTAGGCATGCTTACGCCCAAACAAATCCATCGCCCTCTCCAAATTCCTATGGAAATGTGGAAACAAAACTGGTACAAATCTACTCCAAGTAAACTACATACGCTACGAAAGGGCTGTACTCCCCTTATACATCAAGTGGCTTCACCGGAAGCACCAAGTCCTAATAAGTAGGCTAAGAGTTGGTCACACCAAATTAACTCAATCTTACATTCTAACTAAACAACCAGTTACTTTTGCAACGTTCAACTCACTGCTTGTCATATCCTAACTGAGTGTACGAAGTACACTACAGCAACAGAAATATACAACATCCCTACAGATATGTCCGAAGGGCTCAACAACCACCAACATTTATTCCAAGTCATACTCTTTATGGAATTTACTGGAATCTGTAAACTAATTTAATACCTCCAGTTTCGAAAAATGTTTTGTGTTGTAACGTCTTGTAATTTCCTATCCAATTTCATTGTGTTATTGTAACATATTTTAATTCATATTGTATCATAATGCTATTGAAACACATTATAACTTGCCATCATTATGTAACCTTGTGATGTCGCGATAAGACCCAGATGTCAAAGCGACACTAAATAAAGAATTAATTAAAAAAAAAAAAAAAAAAATCATCGCCCTCCACCGTTTGAGCCCGCGACCTCGGGAACTAGGGATATTATGTTACCTCCAGACTACGGAGAACTACTGTGATCTTAAAATGAATACCAGATTTGATCCTATTTCATATCCTTTCTCTTTAAGACTTTTCTTAATCGCGATCCTTTGAAACCGTGGCAAAAATATCTTGTGTTCCATTCACATGACTTTCTCTATCTGTCCTGCAAACACACTATTCTTACAAATGATCATTATTTTATCCACATCATGCTGATCAAAATAAAATAAATTTTCTTATTGCTTAGTTCGTTGTTGTAGAAGAGAAATAAGGGAATACATTAGGTTAGAGCTACAATCAAATATTTTAAAAGCTGCCATTCCAGCTATGTGATTACATTGAAATTCGGTTCTCTTTCCATGGCCAGGAGTGAAACAAAAGAGAAATGAAACGAATGAGGGCTTCTGTTTATTTTAAAATACAAACCAAAACAGGTAATATCTTGTAAGCTGTGCGTTTTAAGGATATCTACACTTTTTGTAGTAAAATTTTGACTATCTTTTGCGGTTTACCAGTTATGCAAAAGTCATTCAAAGTGAAGAGGACTTTAGCAGATATTCCCTAAAAAAATTGGAGATACCTGAAAATGTTCATGCTCTACCCTTGGAAGATTCTAAACTTAAATACCAACTTTGGTATTTAACCGACTATTCATTTTTGAGTTGTGCTGCTTAAACGCGGGCGCACACACACACATACAAAAAACATCATTTTGATTCAGGAGGGCGAATATCGAATTTTTGAATACGATACAATTCCTTATCTACCTATTATTTACATTGTACATACGTGCTAGAGAAAGTAAAAATCTACCACCAGAATTATTTCCTTGATCTAACAGAGTAGGGAAATGCTGATATGGCCGAGCCCGTTAAAGCACAGATCGTGAATGGGACATCCATGTTACAATCCTCTAAGTCTTCCTTCCCTTAGGTATTTTTAGAATTTTCTAATATATATATTTGATATTCTCAAAATGTCCGTCACCAATTATTATCGTAAACACTACAGAAAGTCTGTCAGTAAGAATTTGGGGGTGTTTTAAACAGCAAAAATTTACAAAACCAAAGTTTAGAAATCCCAAAGCTCAACAAGAAAATGACAGATCAGTCCCTGATATAACCAAGAGCGGAGGACTAAAGAAATTTAATCAATAAAAATACATAAATAAACAGTACAATTTTCAAGGTGACTAATATTAAAGTTCAACGTGTTACAAAATTTCAAGGCAATGTCATTGCACCTTTATTTGTTATTTGTCTCGACATCATAGACATTAATAGCATGGAAAAACCAGTTTTACACATCATTTCAGACAAAGAAATAACTATCAGTAACTGTCTAAGTAACATGGAAAACATTTACAGTGGAATATAAAAATAAGATAGTGTAAACTTTCGCATGAGTGCCAAAACAAATTCACATAATATATCCGTTATATCTCGTGTTTTTTAAAAGATAAAAATGTTTCACCAATTCACATTACGCGTTGCCCCATATGAATGATATCAAGTACTCAAAATTGCTTTGACATACATCGCTCTTGTATGGAAAGACAACTGAAAAATCGCAAACTTTCAAACATGTCCTTCAGATAACATTACTTTGGAAAGTGTAATGATAAAATACGGAATACTTGAAAAATGTATGTAATATTACAGACGACAAAATTATCCTAGCTCGAATAGTTTTTATTAATTTTAACGGTTAAAATGTCTAACTTTTAAAAAATTATTATGATTTATTAATCAAAGTTAGAGAAATATCACATTGTTACATTTTGGTATGTAGTTCAAAGGTCCAGTTCAGAAAATTGCAACTAATTTTCTTAAATTCTGGAACATTTTGATTATTCAATATATTTGCATAATAAAATGTATTAAATAATTTACATCTTGCAATATATGTATCCAATATAGTATTCATATTAACATAACAACAATGTAACTACAGTGTATATTTATGTATATATGGACATATAAAATTTCAAATTTCATTCCCAGTGTTCCCTAAGGAGAGCACACCAAACAGTACGGCTTAGGGAGAGGTTGTCTTTTGGTAATTAATGCATATTCATTTTATAAATATGTGCAATGTTCAAAATCTAAAGCAAATGATCAAAAATGAACAAATTTCAGTAGACTCTATAGTCTATGTACTCAGTACTGAGTTGAGCATCATTCCACACATTTCATTTTATCGTAGGTATAACTTGCTGGTTAAAGGACTTCAAGATTCACAAGTGGGAGGAAACAAAGGTAATTTAAAACCGAAAACATTGACTTTAAAAACTCTAGACAACCATTTTATCCCCATTATGGGTTATTGTACTTTGGTATACGAAACATGTCTATTAAGCAGATGCAAAAATAACATTTTTATTTCAGAACGTTGAAAAAGATTTGTGTTTTATTACCAGATTTGTGAAAATTTACAGCTGCTAAAAGTGACTATTAATTTTTGTGTGTGTATGAGTAATAACTGGTCTATGAACCATTTGTGTTATGTGTATATTCTTGGAACACCTTGTGATTTTCAAATGGATTTTTGTCTATTATTTCTCTACATTCAAAACTTAATTTTGATTGTATTAATTTTATATTCACGCTGCTTTTATATGTAGTTTCACATTTTAGAGCATGGTTTATGCCTTTGGAGGCACTTAAAACACGTTTGATTACTAACTCATTTATGTATCGATATTCATAAACGTTTAATTTTAGTAACACGAAAATAAAATGCCATATTGTTTTTCTTTTCTTGTTTATTAATACCAATGTATTAGACACAAATGTGCATACATGCGCTATATCATTATTTTTTCGAAATATAAATCTTTGAAATAAATATATATATATATATATATATATATTCCTTCCTCTTATATTAAGTAAGAACCCAAAATAAAATTAATATTTCTATCTGCCAGCGACCATAGCTTAATTTAAGCACATCATAAAGAAAATATTTTTGAGAGAGAGAGAAAAGATAGTAGTGTTTTTAAAGCGTCATAATTTGAGCGCTTATAATTAGTACACATGCTACACCTAGGTTCCATACATATGAGCAGAATTTAAATCTGGAATTTACATTTTCATTCTATTCTCGATTCCGTGTAAGACGGTTATATTATTCAAATAAACAATACTATTCAATTAAACAAGTTAATGCGATGTACCTAACTGATTGCTTTTAACTTTGTAACAGGTGTTGATAAAAATATCATTGCTTAACTTTCGTGATCTCAGCAAAATATAGGCATCTAATAAAATCCGCCTAGTGCTTCAGTTATTATGAATAGCATCTACCCACTCTATTTAAATAAATTTAACTTCTGTGAATAAGAATAGAATCACTTACTCTTTTAAAAATAGTGAATGGATGGTAAAACAAGGAACCTTATACCTGAAGGTAAATCCTCCAAAAAGTTTACTTTACCTATAAAGTAGTATATTTACATCCAACAAACGTATCATAGTTCGCCTGGGTAGTGTGGTGGTGGCGGTGGCATGTCTGCCTCACATTCAACAGGCTGCGAGCTCGAATCTCCCTTAGGGTGAATTACCCGGATAAGGTTTTTTTCGGGGGTTTCCTTTCCTGGGAAGACGAATGTCGAGCAACGTTAAGCTCCTTGGACCCCTAAATCATTTAAGCAGAATTTCACCAATTTCATTCATCGTCCGTTATGACCAATCAGGTTAAAGGATGTTAAGCTGCACCAAAAAAAAAAAAAAAAAAAAAAAAAAAAAAAAAAAAAAAAAAAAAAAAAAAACCTATCATGTAAAATTTATAGTAACACCTTCTAAATAAAAAGTTGGAAGTAATTGTTTGATTTAAACATTTAAACCCTATATTTAAGTGCTAAAATGTGCTAAGGAACACTGGGAGTAAAGTTTCAAATTGCTATATTTCTGTATATAATTTTCTGAATAATTTACTGTGTTTGCATTGCTGTTATGTTAATATAAATACCAAATTTTATTCAAATTGGATAAACAGTTTGCAAGAGAGAAATTATTTCATAAATTTTATTATGTATGTGTATATATATATATTGCATAATGAAAATATTCCGCGCGCCTCAAAATTGGTTGGCATTTTCTGAATTGCAGCTTTGAACCAAACACAAACACTTTAACAGTGATTTCAATGTCTTTGATTACTGAATTATTACACCTACTTGTTTTTATTTACATTACTTTTGGTGTTAGGATAAGTGTGTCCTTTGTAATATTGCATTGCACATTGGACATTTTAATGTTGTTAAACAAAAGCTGGGACGCGTGGAACCTTGTGAAAATGCAGTTTTGGGAAAAACGCTGTTTTATGAAGTAGCATACCAGGAAACAGGTGTATGTGCGGTTTTTAAATAGCTGTACAGTTAGAGACACAGGGAGGACAGCAAAATTTGATTGCATTTATATAAAAAAAAACTTTTTTGTAATGTGTGTCAAAATTTCTCTTTGTTTCCCTTAAGAGCTTCACAGAAATCTATCAAATACATAACAATTATTTTATTTTTCACAAATGCATTACGTATTTGGAACACTTCTATAATCGTACTGTTAAGTATGTGACTTGGGAATATGTTATAACGTTATAACAAAACAATAATTCCTATTATCCTTTCCAGTTTTTGCTGCTTCCGCGTAGTTAATCAATTCCACGTGTGTAGTTCATGGAACTAGAGATGCCGTCACACAGTTCACGAGTTGTCCGCCTATGGTGCGCGCTGTGCATCTTGTGCTGCCATCTCTTGCCAACACCATTGAACTGCGTGGAGAGCGAGCGTTGGCTGTGAACCAGGTTAGGTTATGTCTGGTCTGGTTTCTCCTCGTGGGGCAGGGCATGCGGAGGGAGGGCGGAAGAGGAGGAGGAGGCGGCGGAGGAGGAGTTGGTTACAACTCCGTGCGGCTCAATCGATCATTGTGCCTGTAGATTTCACACTGCGAACGAAGCAAGTTCTGATATTTATGGTCGTCCACCATATTGCACCAAGGTTCGTAAAGAACAAAAAAATACACATCACGTGTAGTGTATTTTTTGATATACCTTACTTTCCTTATCCCCATCCCTTCCTCTTACTCCCCCGTCTTTCCCACAATTCCTCTCCGTCACTGTCTACGCTTTATTTTTCATTTTATTACCGAAATAACACTCTCCGTTAACAGTGCATACGCTCAAATCTAGTCGACCAATAGAATTCGTTTGTTTTGGTCACGTGCATGGTTTTGGTTTCCGCGTGTGGGATTAATTTTTTTACGCGCATGTGTATGCCTATGTTAGCTCGGTGAGACATGTGTTACCATATGAAGAATGACAGCCCGAAATTCGATGTTGTTGGTATTACTCTTGTTTTGACAGCCATTATTGGTCGACGCCGGAACAGTGTTAAGTGATGTTCATCGTGTTACGCCTCCCAAACAGCAAATGTGAACTTTTTCGTACGTGCACTATTTGTATCAGCTGATATACCTTGGAGCCTCTAGTCAGTGACAAGTGTTTCTTGGATTTGTCAGGAAGAGTTAAGTGTTGCAATTAGTGGCATATGGGGGGTTAAAAGAGGTAATTTCTTAAACACGAAGATACTAAGTTTAAAAATTTTCGTCATCGACCAACTGCTCCATGTGACGTCATTTTGGAACCATGCCCAACAATGCTCATCTGTTGTTTTTTAAAGTATTTTTGTGATGTGCAAGAAATAGTGCATGGAAATTATGTGTGGTTATGTTGGAAATGTGTCTAGGATCGAGTCCCTGCATGGCATAAAATTCTAGGGGTTTTCTTTTTTGGAAAACAGGTATTTATTTTATTTTAATGTTTGTTTTGTATTTTAATGATTATTAAAGCTAACGTAGCCTCAAGCTCCGCTCGCATTGTCCAGATAACTAATGACACAATCTCTGTCTCGTGTTCTCTCTCTCCCATTTCTTCATATATTTCTAAGACCGATAACAGAAGGGATAAAAGTGAAACATAGCATAATAACAGTTAATAGCTATCTGTTGATTTCCTTATTATTTTTATACGTGTAAATTGTTTTCAAAGCAAAAATAAGAATGATTTCGAATATCTAGTTCAAGTATAATGTATCAAACAAATTGGCTATAAAATCAGTAATATCCACTTGTTTCTAGTTCCCTTTTTATCCTTCCGTTAATTATTTATTTTATAAATGTAATCCACTCGTATTCTTGGAATCTAGTGAGAGGAATAATTCTAATTAAAAACAAAAATACTCCGCTTTAGCAAGTGTCAAATACTTTGTATTCGTTCCTAATTCCTGACGGTATTTAACTCCCCTTTTGGTGAAAATAAGCAAGACGTCATAATATAAATTGTTTATTTATTTATTGAATTTCGAAAATGTTAGTCCCGTTTTACAATTGTATATTAGAACATTATAAACAATGTGTAGTCTTACATAGTAGCAGTTAATATTAAGTAGAAAATGCCACAACAAAAGAATTAACATTAATATAAATAGACGTAATAAAAATAGGAACATATTCATTGGAAATATAAAAAATTATTTACAAACTGTATTAAATTACTAAATATATGGGGGAAATTTAAATAATTATCTTTTAATGAATTAAATATATTAATGTCAAATATTTTAAATTTTGAATAGCAACACTGTTTTCTAATAATGTGGTGTAATGGTGGAGTGAAAGATTTGTTACAGAAGTCTAAGTGCATTATTAATCTGAGCCATTTCCTTTCGTGTAACAGGCAGTCGAAGAGTAAGTGATTAACATTCTGAATTGGATGTGAACAGGCACATATGACACTGTTTTGACTCACTATTTTAAATCGTTCAAGATATGATCCAAATTTTCCGTGTTCAATCATGAATTGTGTCATTGTACTAAATTATTTAAGTGGGACATAAGGTATTTTATTTTCTAAGTTTCATGCTTTTAATAAATATTACGGTAACACGCCTATAAAGATTAAGAATACTTAGTAGGTAATTTAAATTGAGAAGTTATTTTTACTCTTTTTATGCCTCTGTATTTATAATAAAGCCTCCGTTTCCTTAACTAGTCAAATACTACCAAAACTTTGTTCCAGCTTATATCATTTAATGGTAGCAGATATAGTTACAAAGAAACATTGTTCCTATAACATATGTTTTATATAGCATGGTAGAAAGAAAAAACAATATTATCACGATAGATGGCCATGCTCGGTCAGTTAATGGTGTCCACATTTTGTTTACAAACTTTATTCATCTTTATCTCCACGAAATGTGTGCCTAGGGCAATAAAATTCACATAAAGCAAAGTTATATGGCTGCGTTATTCATGTTTGACTTTTACAACGGGTTTTGTAACGCAAAATAACTTCAGACGTACTTCTTTTGGTTTTATTGCACTTCCGCCCAGTTATAGGACTTGTTTTTAATATTAACTTGGTCATGGAACGGTCCCACACACGCACATAAAATAAAGAAACGGCTCTGGGCCTGGTACAAAGTGAATTTAATGCTCACTTTAGTATAAGGTCTTGGTCGTAACCATAAGTTTCCCTTATGGTGTGCGAAATCGTTTTATGATTCTATCAAATCGAATCGGAGACCAGTGTGACGACTCGCGGCTTGCTAGTTTTCCAATGCACCAGCTCCCCACCAATCTCCTTGCCCCTTCCTTGCATCTTCTTTCTCATTCTAACCTTTGATACAGTCAAAGAAGTGTGTACTTGAAGACCCACTTAAAAAAGAAAACGGAATCGTAAAGCAATCCATTTTCTCTCCTCTTCTCTTCCTTATCTATATCCTTTCATTTTCCACTGTGCCCCCCCCCCGCACACACACACACACACACACACACACACACATGCAGGTTATATGGCTCTACTTTGCCAACAACCTGTTCTTAAGAAGCATTTAAAATGTTTTATAACTGTATTCAGTGGTTTTATAGGATCCTCGACACCTAACCTCTCGATTAGTTTACCACACATTCTGATTTGTTTGCCGTTTTTATCATTGCCATCATAATTCGTTTTATTTGGGGAAATGAAATATTGCTTGGGTTATAAATGTAAAGTTAGTTCATTAAAGCGAGAAAAACGAGCAATTAAATAAGAATAAAAACTTCAACGATGAGGTGTGAATTTCTTAGGCCATATGGCAGAATTTAACTGCGTTTTTATCTTCGTATAAATCAGTGGTTCCCAAACTAGGAGCCGTGTCCCCATTCAGTGGTGTGCGAGAGGTTTTTAGGGAAGCTCAGTCAAGTTATAAGTAAAAATAAACTGCCCTACTCTGTCCACTATTATTTACTTCTAAAAACTAATCTTATTAAACATTAGTTTTCTGTCCACTGTATATTGATGGAGATAAATTTTTATAGAAATCATCTTTCACGTTTTAAAAATTGGGTCACTGCCGTCTGACTTTGAAATTCTACACTCTTTGCATAATATAACAAAAATAACAGATATGACGTTTTAAAATAAAAAAACAACGAATACTTCAGAATTTCTTTTGCCAGCAGAGAAATACTATTTTTTGTTTTGTTTTGTTTTAACGAGTCTGCATCTATGGTCTTTCTTTTTTCTTTTCTTTTTAAAAAGTTTTTATGTGTTATTATTTATCACCTCAGTATAAAGAGGCGTTGAGAAGGTATTCACAGAAAATTCAAGATATATCAAACTGCACAGTTTTTTTTTTTTTTTTTTTTTTTTTTTGAGAAACTAAAAAATAACGTAGAATTTACCAAGTAGATATAGGAAATTTCATTTGGCGTTGTAAGACATCTTCATATGGCTTCCATTGGATGATGTTAAATTAGGGTATTTTTTTTTAAATTTCGCTTTATTTATTTATTTTGCACGCACAAACAGGGACTATTCACTAAAAGGTGTTCCCTGGATTCAGGTAATCTTAAATTATGAATTTCTATAGAAAATTATATTTCGGAGAAAACACTTCCTGTATCTACTTCAGGCAAGTGGTAGACAAAGTATAGCGTTTACGCAGAATAATAATAATAATAATAATAATAATAATAATAATAATAATAATAATAATAATAATAATAATAGCCCGCCTGGGTGGTGTGGTGGTAGCGTGTCTGCCTCACATTCGAATCTCGCTTAGGGTGAGTTACCCGGATAAGGCTTTTTCGGGGTTTTTCCTTATCGTGAGAAGACGAATGTCGAGTAACTTTAAGCTCCATCGACCCCGAGATCATCTGAGCATCATTTCACCAAGTTCATTCATTGTCCGATATGACCAACTACAACGTTAAACTAAAAAAAAAAAAAATAATAATAATAATAATAATAATAATAATAATAACAAAAATAATAATAAGAGCAGGAATATATTTGATAAAGCAGTTAATATTTATAAGATTTAACATTTTAATGAATCTGTATGGTATGAAATAATACTATAAGTATTTTATGTATATAAAAGATTTAACTAAAATAATTCGAATGCACTTATTCATGTATATTCATTATGACCCTTTTCTATTTCTGACTTTAATACAATAACCTAAAACTTTATTAGAAATATTATTTAATTCTATTATCTAATATTAAAAGCATTCATTAAATACCAAACTGTTCACATTGAGTATATGACTAATTGCATCTTAAATATTTTTTCTTTGGTTTCTATTTTTGTAACTTAATATATAGGCAGTCAAATGACATAAAACATTAATCTGCATTATTAAAATGTGTAATTATTCCTGGTATTATAGCTATGATTTTTACTACAAATTTTGTAAACAGAAAAACTCCAAAAATACATGTCACCCGAAAAGATAACTATCTGATGTTAGACGTTTTATGAGATTTAGTCCTATATGTAAATGATAGAATTAGAATAGAATAGATTGGTTCACGCTCGTTTGAATGGAAATTAATTTTAAAAAAGTTTAAGGTATACTAATGTGAATGAAACTTCTTTTATATTGGGGCTTCTAAATATTATTATTATTATTATTATTATTATTATTTGCATTCTTGTTTCATATAGTATCTGTAGCTTATATGAAGTTGCTTAGTATACCGCTTTGATTTTTGAAACCCTTTGGTTTATTATACGTTAATAAAAACTTGCGAGTAAAAGATTATGTTAAAAAGGGGGAAGGTGGGAAACTTTGGAAACCATTATCAATGTATACTTTCTTCATGACGTGATTCAGCGTATGATTATAATGCTGTTCATTAGATAGAACGAGAAAAATATGGGGTTTAGGATATGGGTTCAGGAACAGCAAGTGGGGCTTCTTATAGTCAGTAAAGTTGCTGGTATTGGGCAGAAAAATGTTACCGTTTCAGTTATAAGCCATTTCTATGCTTTACTGCCTAGATGAATGTCATTGAAGTTTCCATATACAATAAATGAAATAGGAAGATAAATGAGGATAAGAATATTTTTCTTAGTAAATATAATAATAACACACCATATACCTACTTCATTTTCACAATTTTATTTTTTATGCTTTTTTCATGCATGTGTGAAATGGTAAAATTTGACAGTGATATCCCATAAACAATAAATTTGACTCCGTCATAAGAATGTAGTAGAAACCTGCATGTAAAATTTTATATCTCCGCGTCGAACTATTATTAAAATGCGAATTATCAATCTCAGTATGTTTTTATTTTTAAAACATTTTTACTCATAAAATACCAAATCAAATTTGTAATTGACCGTTAATACACTAGTGATAATAAATTCATAAAAGTGCAAGAAAATTTATCACAAGGAGCATTTTGACCATTGCAAGACGCTGAAAAATACTTTTTAAAAAAGACTGAAATTAAACTATCAAACAAACTACTTGCTCACATCCCACTAAATAGAAATATTATGCATAAATCTGTAATTGAATGGTTCTAAAAACGTAGTACAAAACTGAAATCAAAATTATAAAACTTTTAAAAATAAAGTTATTTTACATCAAATTTCTCCACTGCTTTCCAACAGATTTCTTGGTGAAATTCTTGCTCTTATTTTGTGTTACTTTTCTATCAATTCTTTACTGGTTAATTTCCTAGCATGGATCAACTTTAAAACACACATAACTCATCAGATTCTTATCCTGATTATTAATGCCAAAGGTGAAAGCAGCATTCATAATGTTTCCTGTGAAAAAAGCACACAAGTTTGGTGAAGCAAAACGCCTCTGGTGCCGCTTGTACTAATTGCGAGCTTGAACATTATTAGAAATAAGAAGCAAAAATGTTTTTTCTTATACTGCAGGCATTGTTGTATTTTTATTGTTGTGAAACAGAGTTTGTTCCTATGATTGTCAATATTGGTGGTTATTATAATTATTGTCACTAATTTAGAGTAATGTAATTAACAGAGAGTTACTTCTCAAATATAATTATAACTACTATAATAGATTTTAGACTGCTATTGTTACGCGAACAGTAGGAATGAATTCTAAACAGCAGTATAAAAATCCAACACTACAAACCCTCAGTTTTCTATTATCGCACAAACCACCCGTGATGATTTTCATAATGTTAACTTTCTCTTCTACATTGGTATTTACAGTAAGTAGAAGTATTTTTCCAACCTAAAATTCGATACCAATATTTTACTAGAAATGCGATTTTAAGGCACTCTGAACAGAAAAAATGCACAAAAATTGTGTAAATATAAAACTTGTTATTTCAATTCTCTACCTCGTAAGATACAATTCCCAAGAGTATTAAGAAATCCTTCACCCAAAATTATACTTTGCATGGAGAATTTTTCTAAAATCTGGATTTTCTATCTTGACCTTAATCCCGTATACAAGAATATAGATAAAATATAACCAATTGAGATATTGATTAACAAGAAATAGGCATAAGAGCATTGAAAAAATACATTTTACAAGAGTGAGCATAGAATGTGAGTGAAATACATATTTTTTATCAATATACCTATCTGATTCTATCAATATTCGCTTTCTATTTGACATAGAATTACCCAATTTCTTTTCTGATAAAATAGACAGTGGAGGATTCGTTATAAGAATGAAAGCAAATCCATGTTCCTGGAAGAAAATCTGCAAACATTCTCGCTGAAATATATCATAAAGATATTTATTGTTATTATTATTATTATTATTATTATTATTTGCTCTGGCCAGTTCGTATATTGGTGGTGAGTTAGTTTATGCTACAATCATCCCCGAAAGAAGAATGTATTTTAATTTATGTTTATATTATTGTAGTGCTTATAGTAATTATAATTTTAATTTAGTTCCCATTTACGTAATACCTACAGACGTAGAAATAAATAGATACATTTACACTTCTGGTGTCAAAAATGAAAATAACCTTATGACAATATACTGCAGTCCTTTTCTCAAATAATTTGTGCATTTTTGTTTCAGGTGAGTGTTATTGGCTCTGCTATCTAGAATGTTCGGAATATGCAGCTTTGGTAAGTCGAAAATAAAAGATCGAAAATTGCTGCTCTTGAATTTAGCGTGGTACTTCAAGAAATGCTTCTCTTTCTATAATCATATTGTTGGTTTCGTTCTTTATATTTTGTTTTAGCACTCAACTAGGACAAATGTAGATATACAGGGTTGTGAAATTTAGTAAAATCTAGGGTGATCAACATAGAGCAGACGGCTCTTAGCGGGTGGTGCAACGCGAGACTTCAGTGAGAGTTGCCGCAAAACTTATTCTGGTCTATGCTAATCACCCAGTACTATCTATTTTATTCTAATTTTATTTGCAAAAAAAATTATCAAATAAATTCAGACTCTGTTTCAATTGAAGTATATTTTTCCTGTTTACTACAAATTATTTTTAAAATTTGTATCACATTTATGACTATTTTAAATAATGTGATGTTACCAAAAGATGTGAGAGTCCTTTTCTATAAAAATAATCTTTGAATTACATCAACATATGATGTAGCTCCTCCCTTAAGAACAGTCATTAGTTAAAACCTTGATATCTTATCCACTGATTCATTACTTACCTTGTCAGAATATTATCAAGGGAATAAGAAAGATATAGGTATATATTTTTTCTGCTTTCTGTTTTTCTGTTAGTCATGGATTACTTCTAAGTAAAAGAAATAGGTAACAGTTGGGAAAGATGATGTTATTGGTCTAGGAAGAACTACAGATTACTCCACTAACTCTTCGAGAGCTGTAGCTGAATAGGAATTTCCAAGCATGAATTATTAAAATTGAATAAGATATTTAATGTTTTTTCGTGGGTGCAAGATCTTTATGTAATGGATACATTACTAGAGCATTTTATGCTATTCTTTTGTTTTTTCTATTCTATTTTTTATTCTAAATGTTCAAAGCAAAGTATATTTTCCATGCTGAAAGCTGGAAAATTGGCACAGAGATTTTTTACATTTTAAAACTATTTCTCTACTATGAGTAGTAAGTACGTAATAATTGTATTCCGCCCAAAATTTTAATACAAAAATTTAAGGAAATGCATGTTTTGAGGACTCTGAATCCAAATAACATGGTACTCACGTGTGCGCGCGCGCATGCGTGCGTGTGTGTCTGTCTGTCTCTGGAATAGTATAACTCAAAAAAAAAAAAAGTGGGATAAACAGCAAATATGGTATTTTGTTTCAATACCTTCTAAAGACGCAACTCAAAAGTTCTCAGCCCTGCGCTGAACTACTCTTTACATAGAACTTTTCATAATTTTTTCTTTTCTCAAAAATGACTATTACGATTTTTATTATAATACCATAAATTCTATATTTTTAGAACAAATAAATTGTATATAACTGGGAATAAGCTATGAGCTCTTATTCGTTCAGAAAGAATTTTGTACTATCTTGTGTAACTGATAAATTCTAAGCGATAGATGAAAACATACGCAAAAGTATAGATTTCTTTAAAATAAATAATTTATTTCGAATAAATTGCATAAGCCATTTCCAAAATTTTAATAATATAAAGTAATATTTGATCAATATTTTCCTTTTAAAGTCCTTTCCAGTTTCACCGTTTTTCGCTATTGCACGGAAAGAGTATGGAACTTTAGAACCAGTTCTTAATGCCTTGCCTATCGTTATTCTCTTTGTACCTATAGTGAAATGTGTAATATTTCTACGAAGGTATATCTTAATTAACACGAAGTATACAGAAAAATAAATTTGAAAGTTTTTTCATGTCAAAGATAGTTGGGGTGGGTTTTTCCTCAAAAGCTTCGTGTCGTATCCTTGGGAGATACTACCCTTTAATACCGATTTTATATTTAAAAGACTTTTCGTTTCTGAGCTATGCAGTTCAGAGGCACGCCCACATACACAACACTCACACACAGATACACACTCATTTCTAATTTTTTTTTGGGGGGGGGGGGGCTCAGGGGACTTTAAATGATAGTATCTTTCCGGCAAAATTTCGACATTGAATTTTTAGAATACAATACCTACCTTCTCTAGCTATTATTTACATTGTATGTTGTTAGTACATACGGGCTAGAGGAATTAAAATGTCTTCTGGATATAGGCTATACGGGGGAACCCTAAAACCTGTAATTCAAGTAATATCCCAGTATCAAATTTTTTAGTGCAATGCAAAATCTTGTATACGTATGCTACTATGTACTAAAAGTTTGGATGTAATGTAATTATTTGCTAATATAGAGATTAAAATGTCGCCCTCCGTGGTGCAGTGGTTACCATGCTCTAAAACCCAATATTGCAGGTTCAAACTGGTGGACGCAAAAATCCTGAGCATAGTTACTTACCTTTTCTTTTTATTTAAAAAAATACAGTTCCGGAGGCTTGTCAGGACTCCGGCGCTGTAATTCTTTTTCCTCTCTTTTCCGGTTTCCTATATTTCCTTCGTTGACCCATTAATGCTTAAGTTTCCCTTTTACATATACATACACAGACATAAACACATTTACAAACACAGAAACACCCATGCCCAAGGCGGGACTCGAAACCACGATCCCGTGGGCCCTAAAGCATCAAAGCGAGACACTTTAGCGAGCGCGGCCACGGGGACCGGCACCTTGGAAGGGAAGTAAAGCCGATGGTCCCGTGTAATGTATATTTTTTATACATAAAAGAACTTCATACCTTGAAAGAACAAGGTTTCTGGGCAACAATTTTCGCCATTTCGCGGCCGCAAGTCGTTATTCCGTCCTACAGTGGTGCCATCTGTGAGTCGATCTCTTCTTACCATGGTGCATAGCGGGGAACTCACTAACTAGAAATTCAAATCCGATCACGGAAACATCGTAACGATGCCCTATGTTCCACTTAGGAAATACAGGAAAGTGGCGGATATTAAAATCTTATTAGCTTTATATTGTGATAAAAGTCCATATAATTATCCGCAGTGTTTTGAAAAATGCAGGGGCTTCTATATTCTGAGCACTCCAGCGTCCTGTAACTATCCAGTCCTCTAAATATGTTAACAGCCTCGAAAGACTGCTATTTTATTAGACACTAAAATGCTTTCAGTAGAGTAAATACCTACGCAAGTATACGCAAGATGTCAAAATAATTGAAAAACTGGAAAAAATTGCTCACTTCTTTAGTCTGGTCCACCACCCTTTTATACTTATCATTTGGATATTAACTCTTCAGTTACACTTGGTCATTCGTGAGTGTGTGTGTGTGTGAGGGGGAGAGGGTATTCGGGAGGGGACTCCACACTGCAGCCACAATTGGCTTATTGTGCGTCAGACCCCAGGAGGATAGGATGTGAGTATTATCAATGACCGACCGAAACTGGTTGGCAAGGAAAGTGCCACCTTGGAGGGTCCCTAACACAGTCCAAGCAGTTCTTCATTTCGATGTGGGAAGTGCTAGGAACACGCGCCCAAGTTTGACTTCCAACGTCATTCCGTCACCGACAGCTGTGTTTCCAAAGCGTATTCACCACCACGGAACGGCGTCACCACCTCAGTTATTGCCGACACAACCCTGAAAGAGACCGGTTGGATGAATGAAGGGAAAGGAAATTCGGAGCAATGAAGTAACCTCCCCAGAATTTACCAAGTGACCCGGGAAAAATCCCTAACAAACCCATGGGAAGAAAGATTGGCAACAGGAATCGATCCCACAACATCCCGAATGACAGTCTCAGACGAGCCTGAGCCACCTGGCTCTATTACAGTTACTTGTAGTGTCTCCACATACACCGGTTTTGACTAAGTTCCGTGTATGTAATACAACATGGTTTTTGCCTGGTGACGTTTATAGTGCCTATTTGATTTATTGCTGCTTACATAGTATTCTAATACACTTGGTTACCCACCAGTTGGCTCGTATATCACGCTCAAGTCCAAATAATTAATACGGTCATTTCTTCAACTACATTATAAGCACATTAATTTTCTCTTGTCATTTAAGCTTTTAATTAACATTTTAATTGCAGTGAGAAAATAATTAAATTCAGATTATGTTTTCAAATTATGGATTTTCTGAAGTACTAAATCTTTATAGTGTTTCCTGCATCTTGGAAACTATAAACTATTAGCATATTAAAATAAGAACTGAAGCTTTCCTGGCGACGTGTTAATTCAAAATCTTCTCGGGCTTCTAGCCAGGTAAAAACTTGGCTTGACACCAACGTTTCGAAGAAGTGCATCTTCCTCGTCTTCAGTTCAGTTCTAGATTTTTAACCATTAGCTTCATTTAATGTTATTTTACATTTTAACTCCATTATTTAAAAACTAAACAGCAATATTTACTCTGTGTTTTGAAAGATCAGTGGATAAAATTCTTAGTAACCATATGTTTTAGATTATTATTATCCTGCAAATCATAATGCGAATGTCCGATCCGTTGATTTTTAGCAATAGATTTAACCTTTTAGAACGACTTAACATAGAAACG
This sequence comes from Hymenopus coronatus, assembly GCA_030762935.1. Classification (NCBI taxonomy): domain Eukaryota; kingdom Metazoa; phylum Arthropoda; class Insecta; order Mantodea; family Hymenopodidae; genus Hymenopus; species Hymenopus coronatus. Next base: position 101,965,338 of record CM060894.1, on the reverse strand, counting down.
TTCATTCTATGTTTCTTTTCCATGGAAAGGTTTTTTCATATTGGACTACAACGTACACTCACAATTTTTACCTGAGACCAATTTCTCCCACATAGATATGTATCCAAATACTTAGATAATATTTTGCCTAAAATCAAGAATATTTTAGGGTTTCTGGGCATACAGGACATTCTTCCCCAGAAAACGAATTCGGGTGATATGAGAGACGCAACATTTAGAGGTCACTTCTAGCCCTCGTTGTTGCCAATTCACATAATCACTGAAGTAGTTTCCACAATGAGGCGATGTAACATTGTGGAACATCATATCCATGTTATCTTTCTGACAAAATATTTAATCGTGGCTGAGTATAAACAGTATTCTTGTGCTATTTTATTTCTTATGTTGTAAATATGACGATGCAAAACATTACAAAAAAGAATCTTTATATGTTATATTCTCATGACTTTCTATACGCACTAGGATAAAAACTCTCCTTAAAATATTATTGTTCTTTCTACTTCTTATTAAATCCAAATAAACATTTATAAGAATTGGTTTAATTAGTTTTTGTTTAGGTACATACCAGAAGGATTTAGAGCCAGAAACGACAGTCAGGTCTTTGACAAGTGAATCAATGTGTTAACGTTGAATTTTCATTCTTTAAATGAACACGTTCACAGGAAACAAACGAGTGTGACTTAATTCGTAAAAGTTTAGAGCATTTGAAAGTTCAGACTAATAAAAAAATTAATATATGGTACTTTAATCACAATCATTAGGGTTATTTTTGAGAAAATTTAGATAACGAAGCACAGTTTGAATTGTTTTATTCTTGGAATATGCGGAACCATAAATGCTAGCTAGTATTCATACATTTTTTTTTAAATCTGCTAATCTCATACATATGGACCGTTTACTAAAACACTTTTGCTGAATTCAGGGAACTTTAATATGTGCAGTTCATGTATAATATACTCTACTTACTAAGAAATAAATGGTACAGAAAGGAATAAATAGGATGAATTTTATGCTATTATGCTCCCAAATGGCTAAGTATTTCGAAATATATACGTTCTCAAAATATATTAAATATAGTATTTTGTTAGTTCGTTTATATTTGCTTAGTTATTCATAAAGTGCCCAAAGAAAACCTCGCATTAGGGATAGTGGCAAGTACCATACATGTGGTAGTGAACAATTTAAACAATATTACAATAAATAGTTAGATAACAGTATAACTTATAGTATAAAATGTTAAATATAATCGCTTATATACTTTCAACAAGATCATCAAATAGGCAGCATATGAATAATAAATGTTTTCATAATATATGATTTAAGTGATTTATGTACTTACGTGAAAATCTAAACTTACTTCAACCGACAGCTCTAAATATCTAACTCTTTCTGTCATTCTGTAACACTTCCAAGTTTTAATTTAATTTATAAAGGTGCATATTTGTTTCAAATAAATGATTTAAAAGTTCAATGATTAAGGTTAAAAGCTATGTGGATCCATATTTGATTGCATCGTCAAGTTGTGCTGTATAACGTAGCATTTTCATTGTTGAGCACCTGACCCGTTTCTTGTAAAGGACAGCTAGTTTTATTTGTTGTTTTACCCCTCGCATCCGCTCGGAAATTCTTGGTCTGTTATTTTGGCTGCCTCACATGCATGCCTGGCTGTGTTATTAAGAACCTGCAAGCTCTTGGCATATCATAGCAATGTCGGCACGCCACGAAGAAAGGTCTACAACGAGAACAAAAAAATCTGGGTGCCCCCAAAATCGAAATACCTCAGAGAAAGAAGAGGGAGGATAGCGAGAAAAAAATATTTTAGGCTGTGTGTATAATGGAATGGCGGGAGAAGTTGAAGGGTAAAGGATGAAGAAGAAAAATCAAGAGGCGCATGGAGAATGAGTAGAGAACGCTTAGAGTGGAGATACAGGTTTCGAGCCATAAATCAGTCATAAGGAACGTGATTTATATTGCCTGGATGGATAGGAAGGGGAGGGGGGAAGGGTCTAGGACCTCTAGGGCTGGTGAGTGATGTGAGAAGTATTGCTTGCTTTTGGAACCGGGATGTTACCAGGTATTGGTGGGCAGGTGACCAACCCCCGCGCTGTAAACCAACCACGTCACTCACTTCAGCATGCTCCTTTCTGAAGAAAAAAGTGTATAGCATTTTCAGCAAATATATTGTAACCATACAAGATTAAAATCAAATGTGACTAATTTCCTGTTGGTCCAGATAAAACTAGTAAAAAAAAAAAAAATCAATAAAAAGGTCGTTGATGGTTCACTTTAGTGCACAGGGAAATCGTCGTTTGAAAAGCATATCGATAAGTGTTGATATTGGTACTCTTTATATGAGCTTGTAAGAATATAAAACGACCATTTTAATGTTTCAAAGCGTACTGCATAAATTCAAACGACAGCAAGTACTGCCTATTTCGAAAATAGTATTGTCAAAAAAATATTTTAGACATTTTTTTGTTTTAATAGAATTTAAATGTTCCTGCGAATTTTTCGTTTTTACTTACTACAGAAAATTTCACAAGAGTTAATGGCGCTAACTCAAAATTTTACATTCTATTTGTCACGTTATTATGTTTCAATCATCAAAACCGTTTAGATTTGTTTCTAATAAAATAAAAGATTCTTCCATGTAAAATTGTTTCTTGAGGAAAATTCATAGAAAAGTTTATCATATGAATTTATTATACTTTTACACAAGGATTTATGCTTTTATTAAGCTATTCGGGCGAACAGCGAACTGACAGACAGTTTCTATCAATTAACCCCCCCCCCCCCAAGAAGCAACTCCCATTTTTACTTTTTTTTACCTTCGAACATGGTACATAAGGAAAACATAATGCCGAGATGTCACTGGAAATATACGTTTTAGAGTCCCTTGTATTCAAAATAGCATTTTTATAAAAAAAAGGTCTATGTGTTGGTCTGTGTCGTGTGTGTTTGTAAAAAACATAATTCAAAAGTAAAGATTCGGTTAACACTAAACTTGATAATTAAGTTCAGTATCTTCCAAGGATGCGAAATGAAGATTTTTAAACAAATCGACAAATCTGAAACTACGCTTTACATGGAAAAAACGTTAGAATCATTTTCGATTAAAATAGCCAATATTTAAGATACTTATATCAGAAATAAAATGTATATCTTGGATTTTCTGGGCATAGCCTCTGAAGACCTCTTCATTCTGGATGACTTTTGCATAACTGGTAAACCGTAAGAGATAGACATAATCTTAGAACCCAAAAATGTAGATCTTGATAAATGATGCAACGAGTATTATTTCTTGAAAAACTGACAAATATTATTTGCTTAAAAGTCTTCCCAATATTTAGAATCGGACAGCTTAAGCATAAAGCTACATAAAACATAAATAAATCATCGAACAATGTGTTTATTCTTGAAACGTTATGTCCTGCTATTCCGAATACCCTATTGAATAGCCGCTTAATTTTGTATTCGATAGGCTTTTTCTTTATGTTTTTTTTTTTCCTAAAAGGGGTCAATTTTAATTTGAAATATTCTCTACAATAGTTTTGTTTATTTAGTGAATTTTTCCTGAGATATATCTATTCATATTGTCGAGGAAGTTTTACCGACAATATTTCTCTTATTTTTCTAAAATGCAAACAGAGTTCGTTTTACATAGATAAAAGCATCTTAGCCCAAGTTAAACAATACGAGGAGAGTGAACAAACACAAAATAAACACACAAACAACATAAAGGAAATGTGTGTCAATAAACGGTCAAACGTGGCATTAGTGAAAGCTGCGTGTGTTCTTGTAGTAGGGCAAAGGGTAAGTAGAAACAGCAAGTTAAAAATAACTCCTTAAGCAGTTCAGCTTACTATTTTCTCTCTCTCCTTTTCTGCCTTGCTGCCCACTTCCATATGTAAGCAGAAGAAAGAAGTGATTATGATTATGCTTACAAATAAAATATGTTATATAGGAAGTTAAGTAAGTACAAATTTATGCATGTAGTTATTTTGTAGGTATGTACTATAAATATAAAACATACACTGATAAAACAATAATTAAATTACAAATTAGACACTAAATTATAATAATAGTAATAATAGTAATAAAAAAGAAATGGCATAGTGGAAAGAATAATGGAAGAGAAGAAAGAATTTCCTTTTATCTAGGCTAATTTTGGCATCTTACGTCAAATCACATCTACGCAGATGCCTGGTGCCTGTCAGATGACTTACTTGCGTATTTGCATTCTTATGTCACCCGCTTTGTTCCTATCAATTTTAATAGGTAGGAGAACTCTTACAATACAGCACTAACACTTCTGTAGTTAAACGTGGACACTGTTATCATAGACATTTGACCTTAGTTACTTAATTGCCTTCATCTGGCATATTCCTGCAAAATTTGTCATAGACCACTCACTTGTTCAGTTGCCTTCCATTACTATATATTTTATTTGTTTCCTGTGTTCCGATGAAATCAATGGGCGTACTTTGAACCCATAAAGTTAGTCAAGTGAGTTGTTCACCTTACCGCCTTAGGTACTTTGCTCGATAACTTGCTCTCGTTACCAAGTGATGCACAAGTGGTTTTGTTCCAATAGAATTTTTGCGTTTTCTATTATACGTGATCCATTATCTTGAAAGCAAAGTGGCGCCCTGGAACTAGACAGAGATCAGAAGCAACAGCAACTGCTGTACCTCCACTCCTTAACTTTCTCCACTAAGTTTACTGGCAACCCTGGTTGTCGGCGCGTTTGGCGTTGTCGCTCTGCCTGCTGATTCTATTCACGCTATGGGTATGGATGTTTAGTACAGTGTGTTTTTGTATTTGTGTTCTATGTAAGTCATTCTCTCTCCCCTGATGATCCATTAGGTTAATCCTGAAGGCCAAATATGTGTGTATGTATGTAATGTATTAAAAGTATTAAATGTATGTAATGTATGCGTGTATGTGTGTATGTATGTATTTATGTATGCAGGTTTACTGGCCTTGTAAATCCCTCTACCTCTACTTCAGTTACTTACGGAATTCCCAATTCATTTTTAAACAACTATTAAAATAGTAGCAATAAGATGAAAGCAGTTTTGTTATTTTAATAAAAATATAAATAACAAAGTGGTGCCAACACAGACAGGAAGCAAAACATTAATAAGCGTAAAGAACGCAGCAAAAACGGATATTAAATGTTTTCACACTTTGGCTATTTAATTCCATGACCCAACAGATAGTATAGCTAGATCGAACGACACCCTAACGCCATCTGCTCACGCAGAGCGAAGTGTTATGGTGTGGATGGATGGGCCTCAAAGATGGTTATGTACCGTCTGAGAAAAAAGGATTTTGCCACCGTGACACTGTTGCTTGGCGCGAAGCGAAAGCGCCATGGTACCGGGATGAAACCATGAAGTTAGTGTTTACCAAATACCGTCCAACGAGTATCTAACAGATCCGTCGCGATATGACCAATCAGTTAATGTACGTCAAACAAATGCAGTAAAGAAGTCTAATGTTTCTCAATTTGCGTTCAAGATTTTATTTAAAAATCTTAATAGAAATAAACAGTTTTGCGAAACCAACATAAAAATACATGTGAAATATAAGTTAAAAGTCCGTAATAAGTTGAAACAATGCATTGCTAAAGCGAAAGTTCCATTTTCAGATTGTGAATTTAAAAAACCTGTGCTTGTGTGCGCTCTTTTTTTTTTAAATTGAGTGTAGCTTTTGGATCCTCGAAATCTAGATAGAGCAACTAATGTAGGTCTTATGCCCTTTGGGCTTCAAACAGATCCCCTAGGAGGGAGACATGAGGGCATAGACCCGAAGAGCTACTAGATTTGGTCCTAATGTTTCCAGATTGAACACATTCTATGCAGCTCAAACCCACCGGCAAGACCCCAACTTCCGGGGATCCCCTGAAATGCAGTTGCTCCGAATGCAAGGCGGTGGGTCCGCGATGCCCCGGATAAACCTCCACCGCCTAGCCGCAACACCCGAACAGCCGGTCCCCATGGCCGCGCTCTCCAAAGCGTCTCGCTTTGTTGTTTCGCGGCGCAGGGGATCGTGGGTTCGAGTCCCGCCTTGGGCATGTGTGTTATATGTTTGTGTGTGTGTGTGTAAAAAGTAAAACAGAAATTCAGTAATCAAAGTAAACAAACTAGGTAAATAAAAAGTAGGGTATACAGCGCCGGAGTCCCGATCAGACTCCGGAACTGTATTTAAAAAAAGAAAACACCGTCATCTGCACTTCAACCATGAAGTAGATAATGCTGATGATGAAGGAAATTATGGGAATGAAATGTGGGACAGGAAGTCGCGATAGAAGAGAAACTACCACAGCATTCGCCTAACAACTGGAAAATCCTAGATAAAGACATGTGTGGAGTTGGTAGTCAACGGGAATCGAACCCGGGACCTTATAAATGTGCGTCATCTCAATAGGTTTGCACTTGAATTATTTATCTATATTGTGTTTTATGTTATAACTGCAATAACAAAAAAGTATCAAGCCGTTGAACCTAATTGTTTCAGGCGGCATTTTTCTGCGCACCTATAAGAAATTCGAGTCCATTTAGGTGGAGGCATAGATTCTATCTGTAGCAGCAACATTAAAGGTGCTATGTTAGAGGTAAACAATGGAAGTTCACGTGACACGAATTAGGGTGCCAGGCATATGCAAACAGACCAAAATAAACAATAAATTTTATCTCCATGGCTATATATCCTGCAATTAAACCTAAAGATGGATAGTATTGCCAGTTTACATCCTGTTTTCATAAACTTGCAGTTAATGAAGGAAATATCCAGATATCATTGTGCCTCCAATATTTTCCTAGTCAACGTCCTGAACTATCTAAGCTTATTTGCATTTATGTTCTAAGAGATTGACAACCAGTCAGCGTGGCATTGAGTTTTTTTTAATGACATTCAAACAAGTTTGCTAACAAACTATTATTATTTTTATTATTAATATAATGTTGTTATTATTATTTTAGTTTCTCTAATGCATAGCAGAGAAAGTATTGCATTCCACCCAAATATTCAATGTCGAAATTTCGAAGGAAATATATGTTTTGAGATATCCCCATTTCCAAAAAAAAAAAAAAATCATTCTTAGAAAACTGTTGCTGTCTATGTGTACATGTGCATAAACACAAAAACGAAAGACCCATTAAATGCCAAATTTGAGTCTAAGTTCAACATCTCTCAAGGATGCGACACGAAGCTTTTCAGGAAAAGGCCCCCACCAAAAACTACCCTTTACATGCAAAATGTTTAAAGTAATAGGAGGATTATTGTTAATGCGTATCTCATTACCGTGGACTAGAATTAAGAATATCCCTTTGTAAAAATACTTTGTAGCAGGATAGGCAGAGAAAGTCATGTGAATGCAGCACATTACATGTTTATTTTTAGGTATATTACTAGTCTTAACCTTCTGGTTCTCATTTCACTAAACTGTTTTCCACCGATGGAATTCCACTTCCGATCAAATTAACGTTATTGTAATGTTTTTCTTTTATTGAAAAAAGCATTTCAGAAGATTTTTAAGCAGAAACGTATTTAGCCGTTATTTCGTTATCACACAATTAATAGGACTATTTACTACCAATATTATATTTTACATTTTATATGGGAAACAATTTAATGACAGTTCCTAAATATTCAAATTAAACGACTTCTCACTAACTAAAGTACTGCCCACCTTAAAATGGTCACCAGTTTTCAATGCTGAATTGAAACAGTGTTTGAATGGTTTCTGCAAGGGCAATGAACTCACGCTATCTAGGCCAGAAGGTCACGTATTGAGATATGAAAACATGGAATGAAACGGATGGTCTATATTGATAGGCATTATTCATTTTGCGGCGCAGTTAAGACCATGCAAAAACACATCATGTAGTAAATTATGTGAATTCATTGTGGAAAAAATGTTAAACGAATAGAAGTAGCAGCTAACGCACCGAACTAGATACACATTAAGGTATCTACCGTTTATCAAAATATCTGTGTCTATACCACTAAAATTGTTTGTAAAACATAATGAATTGAGCATATTTAGTGTCACGCTTGCTTATATAATTTATCTGGGCTTTCCCAGGTTCTTGCAGAAGTCTGTAATGCACAGGTATATACATGGTATCCGTGCACTTCCGGTTTATTTTCGTCTGTATGTTTTAAGGCAATTTAAATGCCATTTTCACTTCATCGTCCGGAACAAAGATTAATGCCTTGAGTGTATGTCTGTAATAACATTTATCAAAGCAGACCCTGTTATATCCTCCCATTACTAATAGGCTCTTAAAACGCCACCTCTGTTTATCGTCATTAAACCATTATACTCGAAACTTAATAATGGTAGTCGAAAGGCTCGCCATGCCCATCTCGAAGGAGGTCATGGGTTTGTAAAGCGTATCACACACTACAAGCCGTTTTATTGGTTCGCTTTAGCAGTCGCAGTTGCTATAAAAGGAAGGCAAGAAGTGGACATTTACATAACGCATTAACGATGGTGCAAAAAGCCAGTCCTTGGTCACCGTGTAATGAGTATGCTCAAAGCAAACTTTGAAGGTTATACGACATCATGTAGCAGTCCTTGAATAATTCTGATAAAGAAATGTAATTGTTTTCCTTCTCAGATCATGCCCAGGTGCATCTATTGCTTTCATTAGAATTTGCTTACATGTTCTGTTACCTCCTGCAATATTTACAATATTACGAGAACAAAGATGGCGTATAATTTTGAAAACAAAATACAAAATGAAGTATATAAATTTGAATTGTAAACAGTAAACTATACCTGAATACATAGTGCGAGTCTTGTTAACAAGAATAATGCTTATTAAATGTGTTACCATGAATAACATTATGATGATTTAAAATTAAATATTTTAAATACAAGAACAGAAAATGTTATATAATATATAAGTAGCTTTAAAAACAAACTATTATAAGAAATATATAACATTATTAACAACATCGACATATCGTGTAACTTGGAGGCATGCTTTGCAGAAAATGTAATAAGTACCTGAAGTAACCAAAACACGAAACGAATACACATGTGCGTAATTTCAAATTAAATTACAAACAAGGTATAAGCATATCAGAAAAAATTATATGAAAATAAATTTCAAGAAAGCTCTTTATTTATTTGGTTTGAAAAGTTTTTAAGTATAAATTTAATTCATTATATAAAATAAATAAATAAAAGTAATAGCGCTGGGCTGCCAGGTGATATTAAAAAATCTGATGTGTACCATTCACATGACTTTCTCTATATCCCTGCAACAAATTATTCTTAAAAAGCTAACACTTCTATTAACTTCATGCTAATCAGTAAAACATTAGCAGAAATAGATATATTACTTGCTTCCTTGTAAGTAGAGGTTATATAAGGGAGTACCACAGGCTAAAGTGATAATCAAAACCTGTTTGCTATGTCACTGAAGTTCCTTTGTTTGTATGCACAGCAGTTGACAAATTCCTGTATGAGAAATGTATACATTTTTCATAGCAGATACCAAAAATAAGGAATGTCACAAAAACGACGAACTCCACGAAAAAAATGTATATAACATAAATTATGTTTTAACGTGCTCTACATTTTTTGTGCAGTAAGTTTTTGTCCATCTCTTACGGTTTAGCAGTTATTCAAAATTTAGTAAAATTCATCCAGAATAAACTACTCTTCAGAGGCTATTCCCAGAAAATTTAAGATATACATTTTATTTGTCAGGTAAATATCTTTAATGTACGAAATTTTGATCAAAATCGTTAGAGCCATTTTTGAGAAAATCAAAGTTTTCGAAGAAAGTTCCATGTAAAGGGTAGTTGGGAGTGGGGGGATTTTTCTCAAAATTTTCGTGTCGCATCCCTGGAAGATACTAAACTTAAATACTAAGTTTGGTATTTTACCGACTTTTCGTTTTTGAGTTATCGTGTTCACAGACACACGGACACACGGACACACACACACACACACACACAAACACACACACAACTCTTTTTTTCGAAAATGCTGTTTTTAAATAAAGGGGACCCTAAAACATATATTTCCGGTGAAATCTCGGTATCGAATTTTTTGGTGGAGTGCAATATATTCTCTATACACTATGTACATAATGCCTATAGATAAAGTAAAATGAAAGCACTTAACATAAAAAAAAATCTGATGTGTTGCATTCCTATAACTTTCTCTTCATTTTCTGCAACAAACTATTTTTTAAAAGGCTTATTCTTCTCAATCGAGATAAACCTGTGTAGAAATGGTCAAATTACGTATTTCCCTGTAGATATAAGGGGAATAAGCGATACTAGACTAAAGCAAGATTGAAATCCTTTAAAAACTGGTCGTTATGGCATTGAAATTCTGTTCTATTTATATAAACAGAAGGAAAAGAAGAAGAAAAAAACAAATCTGATGTGTTTCATTCACATGACTCTTTGTAGCTATTCTGTAACAAACAATTCTTACAAATGCTTCTTCTTTTCTTATTCATGCTAATCGAGATAATAATTAACAAAAATTGTTTTAATATTTAGTTCCTTAGTGGGAGGGAAATAAGAGAGTACACTAAAGTGTTTGTCAAATATTTTGAAAGATTGTTAATGTGAGATTGAAATTCATCCTCTTTGCATACCCAGGAGTTAAACAAGGGAAACAAGAATGAAAAAGTTCTGTTTGAGAAAGCTTTAAGTATTTTAGAATTGAAAGCCAAAAAATCTGATGTGTATCATTCACATGACTTTCTCCATATCCCTGCAACAAATTATTCTTAAAAAGCTTATACTTCTATTTACTTTATGCTAATCAGAAAAAAATAGCAGAAATAGTCTAATTACTCGCTTCCTTGTAAGTAGAAGCGAAATAAGGGACAACTGTAGGTTAAAGTGATAGTCAAAAGCTGGTTGCTATGTCAATGAAGTTCCTTTGTCTATATGGATAGAAGTTGACAAGTTCCTGTATGAGAAAAGTATACGTTTTTCATAGCAGAAACCAAAAATAAGGAATGTCACAAAAACGACGAACTCCACGAAAAAAATGTACAAAACATAAATTGTGTGTTTTAATGTGCTCTACATTTTTTGTGCAGTAAGTTTTTCTCCATCTCTTACGGTTTAGCAGTCATTCAAAATTCAGTAAAATTCATCCTGAATAAACCACTCTTCAGAGGCTATTCCCAGAAAATTCAAGATATACATTTCATTTGTCAGGTAAATATGTTTAATATGCGAAATTTTAATCAAAATCGTTAGAGCCATTTTTGAGAAAATCAAAGTTTTCGAAAAAAGTTCCATGTAAAGGGTAGTTGGGGGTCGTGTCGCATCCCTGGAAGATACTAAACTTAAATACCAAGTTTGGTATTTTAACGACTTTTCGTTTTTGAGTTATCGTGTTCACAGACACACACACACACACACACACACACACACACACACGGACCTTTTTGTGAAAAATGCTTTTTTTTGGATATTTGGGACCCTAAAACATATATTTCCGGTGAAATCTCGGTATCGAATTTTTGGTGGAGTGCAATACTTTCTCTATACACTATGTACATAGTGCGTATGGAGAAAGTAAAAAAGAACTATCTCGGATATGCTTAACTCAATATACATTGCGCATTTCAAGGAAATCTACATTTTTAAGTCTTTGTCTATCTCTTACTGGTTACCAAGGTCTTCAGAGCTACTTCCAAAAAATGCATTACATACATGTTATTTATCAAGCAAATATGTTTAATATATGTGTTTTAATCAACATCTTTAGAGCCATTTTTGTAAAAATAAAATAATTTAAAAAACTTTACATGTGAAGGGTAGATAAGTGTGTGGGGATATTTTTTTTGTAAATTTTCGTGCCGCATCTTGTCTTAATTATTAAGTTTGGTATTTAACCGACTTTTCGTTTTTGAGTTATGTTGTTCATAGACACAGACACATGCACACATGTCTTTCTCTTAAAATGCTTAATTGTAAACCTGGAAACTTGAAACTTCATTTTTAACACATTACACCCAATATATATTTAATTGTTCTGTCTGACTGAAAGTCTATTACATTGCTTCTGCCACAACTAAACCAATACAAAATACTTATGCTAGTTTTTATAAGAAAAATATCTACTTATACCTAATTTTATTAATTTACATTTCCATTTATTAAGGGTCAGAATTAGTAATACAGAACAACAGCAAACGATACAAAACTACAGTATAATATCTAAAATAAATACTTAGTTCCATCAAAAATGGCGGCATTGTGTTTACAGAAGGTGTAAAGAGCGCGCGCGCGAGTCTGTGAATGCATGCGTGTATGTGTGTGATCGCACGCACGCTGAAAATTAAATATGCTTCAAAGTCACAAGCCTATATTTTAACTAGAGGAGAATGTAGAACAATCCTTAGTATAAAATGCTTAGTCGAAATGCTAAGACGAAATGCTCCGTGCCACTCAGATAGCGGCAACCTGCAACACTCGATGACGTCTGAAGCAGAAGTGAATCTCTTGAAGGGTTGAAATTTGAAGGTCTTATCTTAATGATGAAAATATGACAAAAACATTCACTGGTTCTTGTATTTATTGAATACAGAATTCCACCATTCTTGTTTTAAGTCTCCAAACTAAACTAGATTTACAAACAACTGAAATATAACTACTGTTGCAACTATTATGATCGATGTTACAGAGATTTAGAGAAAGTCATGTGAATATAACACATAATATTTCACTGGAAATGCGTGTTTTAAGGATCCCAAATTCCCAAATGTAGAAAAAGGTCCATCTGTTTGCCTGTGGACAGGATAACTCAAAAAGGAAAAGTCCGTTAAATACCAAACTTGGTGTTTAAGTTTAGTATCTCCAAAGGATGCGAAACAAAGACATTCAAGAAAATCACATCACCTCAAACACGGATAAATTTTCGAAAATTTTAACTGTCTAAAAAATGGCTTTTATGATTTTTATTAAAATAGCGTATATTAAAGATATCTACTCGCCAAATAAAATGTATATCCTGAATTTCCTGGGAGTATCTTTATAAGTCCTCTTCATTCTGAATGACTTTTACATAAATGATAAGCGTACGAAATAGACAAAGACTTACTAAAAATGTAGATAGGGTAAGTTCGGGGGAATCGGGTCAAAAATTGAAAAAGTCTTCACGACTATCAACATTTTAGTATAAAAAGCAATCTTCTATGAACACACTTCACTATTTAAGAATGCATAAATATTGTCCACTCGTATAATGAGTTTGTTAGTTGTGCTACATGAACCTATTCCCTTTCCTCAACTTGGATGAATCTGGTCAAAGTGTTAGGTAGATAGGGCCAGTAGAAATATTAAAATATGATTCGAGAATAGCACTTTTCCCGTAGAAAAAATTATTTTTATTCACTATATCAACACATCTCTCATATCATTCTTTTGGCTTTTGTTGATACTGAAACCAGTCACCAAGTTTCACGGATGTGGGATCACTGTATTTTATCTCGCAGAATTCACTAGATGTATCGTTATCATCAGCTTCATCGGTTCCTAAGGATTCTGGATATGATGTAGATCATTTTCCATTCCCTAATACTAGCCTGCCTAATGTTTCTGAGGAAACAGTTTTCTGTTCTTTTTGCAATATTTCTGTGCTCTCTGGAATATTTTCTGGAGATGTCAGAAGAACTGTTATTTATTTCCTGCCGGAATGTTTTGGCGTCATTTTGTTCGGAGATGTAACAACTCCTGGAATGAGAACCTAATTTAAATGACAAACGCATAGCAACAGCTTTTAAAAGAGCTGACTGTCACTTTAGCCTAGTGTATTTTTTTTATTTCCCTTCTGCTTATAAGGAACTAAATATGTTTACCTTGATTAGTACCATGTAGATATATAAAACAATATTTTTTTTAAGAATAGTTTATTTCCAGAACAATTACTTAACTATGTTATTAATTATTTTGTTTGTTAACGACGCTGCCAATTGCCAAGATTTAACTAGCGCCGACAGTGTGCTGGAATTTTGTCTGCAGGCGTCCTTTTACGTGGCAGTAAATCTACTGGATAGGGCTGTAGCTTTTAAGCAAAACTTAAAAAAGCATTAGTCTCGACCAGGTTTGAACCTGAGACCTTAAGATCAGAAGGCCAACGCTTAGCCAACTGAACTACCCATACCGACTGTTTGTAGAACAGATAGAGAAAGTTATGTGTGGGATACATCATATTTTTCTTTTTTGCTTCAGGAGCTCTTTTATTTTGTAATGAACCTCGACCTTTGATTGTCAGTAACCCACCGTTTAGACTTCATCGACCTGCCGCACCATACGAACCGCCGTCGCCTGGTCCTACATCCGTGAAATAGTTGAGTTGAAACAGATTAAAGGAAATGATGGACAGTAAATGCGTGGTAGGAGGAGAACCACCCCAGCATTCACTCACCGAACCAGAAAACCACGAAAAAACTATGCTGAGTATAGCCGGCCCGACGCCTCACAAGTTACTGCATAATCATATGTTTTAGACAAGATCAAGAAGACGCCTTAAAATGAGTGAGCTAGAGTAAATTAATAATTTGCCAAACAAGTATGTTGATTTTATTTGTTTACTTATTCATTTAGCATCATGTGCAGTTCATGTTAATATACGTTTATAACAGGTAATTTTTACGCTTTCTTTCATTCCTTCTTTGTCGTTTTATCTCTGTGTTGATCTGCAGCGTTATTATTGAATAGACCCACAAGCCCTAAGGGGTCTTCTCTTTTTTATGGGTGGAATACTTAATCGTGTCGGTTGCTGGCCGGCAAACTTGCATTTCGATTAGCAGTGGATGTTATCAGAGGAGCAAATGAATGGTTGCATTCATATGAGGAGTAAAGCCTAATGACTACTTCATTCGTGATACGCCAAGGAATAGTTTCCTGCAATCTGTTGCCTGTCGCACCTCAAAACAAAGAAATTCCCTCTTGGGTGCATCGCACTATATTTAATTTACTCAACAATGAAATAAACAAAATAAATACCTGAAAATATAAACACTCTTCTTTATAATGTATATGTTGAGGAAGTTGTCAGGAAATGGCAACTGGCTCTAAATAATTTTAATAATAAAATCTCTGTCGATACACTTATATTGTAGGGTATAATGGTTCTCTCTGAGCATGATTTGCAGACGATCATTTTAAAATTATGTACGATCACGTAAGACTAAAACCTAGAAATGTCTGCTGCAAAACAAAAGTTATGGCCCAATTGGTAAAGAAATACAAAGAAAAAAAAATAGTGCTGACTAAAAGCGCGTTAGAACAGTTAAAAGATCTAAATTACCTAGGTTAGACGGTATTAGGAAAAATATATAAAGTAAATTACAAAGGTTTCAATATCAGTCTGTCAATCTTTCCCTACTGGTAAGATGTGTGTGGACTGGGCTGTCCAATGGTGTTAACTTCAGTACTGAGGTTCCCCAATGGATCCTGCGAGGAAAAATGGGAACACGCTTTATGGATCTGCAGGTCGGGTGCCGAGCAGAAGGTGCAGTTGTTTGCGCTTTGAAATGATTTCTGCCTGTGGCCGCAAGAGTGAGCTGCCTCGCATGATAGGGTTGCTACGTAGTTCTACTAGAATTACTCTCTAATGGTGCGCGGGTGTTTGTTCTGGCTTGCGGGTATTTTTAAAATCTAAGAGATTGATAAATAGCAAAATTCAAAGTTATATTAGAGTATTTAAGCATGCACATCTTCGAGATACTTTTGTGTTAAATATCCATTTAAAATATACATTTATAAATAAAATATGTATGTAAAATCTTCGTGTAGGAATAGATTTGCGCTGAAAGAGTTTAGGATAACTTTATATAACCGATAAGTCATAAAAAACAGAAAATAACTTAGTACTCGAAAAATATATTGTCATAACATCATGCACTATTAGTGGATTTGAAATATTTGTTTTTATATATTTAATTTTCCTCAAGTTGACCTGTATACACCATGCGTAATTTCTCTTTTTCCCGCATTAGTCGTACTTATGATATGTGAATAAATTATGTTTCACATATCTTACAAATTGCTTAGTTTTAGATTATTCATAGTCAAAAATGTATTGTGAGCAAAGTAATATGAATAGCAGAATAAAATAATGCATTATGAAAAAAACCTATCTATCTGGCACCCTGCAAAGAACATTGGGAAAGAAAGTAAGGAAAGAACCAATCTAAAATGGTATAAACTGTCTGCACGTTGT
Source organism: Hymenopus coronatus (assembly GCA_030762935.1). Classification (NCBI taxonomy): domain Eukaryota; kingdom Metazoa; phylum Arthropoda; class Insecta; order Mantodea; family Hymenopodidae; genus Hymenopus; species Hymenopus coronatus. The sequence goes on along the minus strand of CM060894.1, from coordinate 101,949,113 downwards.
ATGACTCAGAAATATGGACTCTAAGCACGCAAACAAACAAACAAACAAATACAAACAAACACCAATAAACAAACAATTAAAAGAATAGACGCTGCTGAAATGAAATATCTAAAATTTGTATAGCACATACTTAAATGGATAAAAAAGGAAGCGAAAGTATTTTCAACATATTACAAATTTAGTTTCACAGATATACAATGATACGAACATGTCTCTATAATGGATACCAATAGAATGACTTGGAAAAGTTTGAATTATCGACTGAGAAGCGAAAAAAGGGACCACGTTCGTCCACAGAAAAGATGGATTCTAACAATTATTGGAACCGAAAGAACAGTGGGGTTTAACCCCTGAAAGTAGAAGACGAACATACAAACCGGAAATACTTAAAAATACTATTTGCAAAATTTCAAATTTCCACAATTTCAGTCCGATTCTTTTGAAACGCTAATACGGTAATCAAGGTGTAATGTACAATATGCATGCACATGCAATAATGTGTATAACAAGTAGTATATTCTACTAGATCCTCATAGATTTTTTCCCGTCCATTTAGTTTTCTACCTACGGTACCAATATTGGGCTCCAACAGCCGATAATCAGTTCTCTATGTGACTGGCATGGAAAATAATTAAGGAAAATAAGGAGGAACCAATGCATGCTATTGTAATCGAGATGATTAAGCGGGGATTCGGATACCGCCACTTTGATAGCGTTTCGCTACGAATGGACATGGGAAGGTTTAAAGAAGCCGATCCCGGTGGCCGCGCTCGCTAAAGCGTCTCGCTTTGGCGCTTCGTAGTGCACAGGATCGTGGGTTCGAGTCCCGCCTTGGGCATGGGTGTTTCTGTGTTTGTAAATGTGAGTATGTTTGTGTATGTATATGTAAAAGGAAACTGTTAAGAATAATAAGGTCTACTAAGGAAATATAGGAAACTGGAAAAATGTAGACAAGCCTCCGGAACTGTATTTTTAAAAAAAAAAAAACAATATAACAAATTCGTCTTCTAGGGAGGCTACCTATGTATGTATGTATGTATGTATGTATGTATGTTCCATCACGTAATGTTGACTTGCTTGCGCCATCTAATGCTATTTGCTAGATGAGGAAACATTTCTAATTCGCGATTTCCGAAGGATCAGTTCATCACTCACAGATGTTTCCATAGTACTAAATCGCGACTTGCGGACATAAAAATGGTGGTATTTTGCCCAGGAATCTTTCCTTTTAAGATATGGGGTTGCTTTACGTGCCACGGGGCCAAATGCTTTGTCCCCTTCCGAAGAAAGTCATGCTAATAACATAAAATTTAATAACATAAAAATTTATGTTTTTGAAGTTTGCCCTTTGGCAGTTGTTTACCCTTGTACACGATGGAGGCAATCGTGTGCTTAGACCACTCGCCTGAAAGATTATTCTATTAGATCCTCATAGTTTTATCCCGTCCGTTCACGTTTCTACCTCAGGTACCAATCAGCCGATAATCAGTTCTCTATGCGACTGGCATGGACAACAAGTAAGGAAAATAACGTGGAACCGCTCTTCTTACAAGGGTTCAATCCATGTAAAATGTTTGATAATGCAGCCTCCGGGCGGCTTTTCTCCAGTTTTTCCTATTCATCCTCCACTTGCTTCATAATCATCTTTCTTTTAATCCATTTCACCGTCACTTCATATCGACTTCCTCATTCTCAGACCGGGCATCGGGGGATCACCCATCCTAACTACTCTCACTCTTCCACAGTTCATCTGCTTTTCACCAGGCATCTGACTCCGGGCTCTGGTTTCTGTAATGTTGATCCTTTCTACTCTTCTTCCATATATTTTGGACAACAAGAATTCAGTAAATTTTCCGCAATTACTTTCAGGCAGTATTTGTCTGAATGTGATTAAAAGGAAAGAGAATCCTACTACTTCCCTCTATGGCGCCTCCCTTCCTGGTTACGAGCACGTGCTAACTTGATGGCCACAGCAGACGTTATACCTACGTAATTGCCCGCGCCAGTTTGATGGAAGGGACACTCTTCTCTCATTTACTACGCATTTTAGATGAACTGCGGTTGCGGATTTTTAACTGTCTGAAAGAAAATAATAGTGGCACTCGAGTATTCTTAAATAGAACTGATCTATCTTACTGAAGGTAAACATTCTGCACCTTAAATTAAGAATTATTAAGAATCTATATCTATATCTATATTTCTATATTTTCTAAAGGCTTACACTTTTTGTGCAACATATTGCGGTTTAGACAGTCGAAAGTAAGCCAATCTCTTAATCCATAATTTTATAGAACTGTCGGCTTATAAGAATAACTTTAATTTAGGTATTCCTTTTTGTGGTACTATGACTGCTTGACACAGCTCACTAAGAGCCTTGGCCTACTGCCCGGCCGCTGCGTTCCCCATCTCGGTCCATTACAGACGTCATGGTTAGGGTGCGGTATTGGGAGGTGAGACGTGGTCAGCGCTTCGATCCCCGCCCGGCCAGTTAATGCGGTCTTCACGACCTGGAGCCGCTACTTCTCCATCAAGTAGCTTCCAGGGACCTCACGAGCCTGAGTGCATCCCGGTTTAGGTCTCCCAGCGGGGGAAAAATCCCCACGCCGATACTGGGAATCTAACCCAGGTCTCCGCTTGGCAAGCAGCAATGCTACCACCGCGCTGAGACGACAATATATATGGTACTATAGTTCCGCTTTGAAAATGAAATGGCCTGTTATTTATGGACGCTCTTTAACTGCTTTGGTTCTCAGCGTCCCATTCTATATTGGGCGTGAAAGATCGCTTAATTTTGCTCAGAGGCCTCTCTTATCTTAAATCTACGACACGGGACCCACAGCTTTACTTCCCTTCCGAAAGAAGCCATGCTAAGGATTTTTACGCCCGAAAAAATCCATCGTCCTCCGCCAGGTTTGAACCCGCGATCTTGGGTATATGAAGTTAGCATGGTAACCATTACACCACGGAGGGCGACTAGTTCCGCTTTAATAGTAGATATATACTGTTTTCCTTTTACTTTCTCTAGCGCGTGTGTACAAATAAATTTAGATAGAGAAAATATTGTATTCCAGCCAAAACTTCGATTTTGAGATTTCACCGGAAATACATGTTTTGAGACCCCTGAATAAAAAAAATATTAGAATATGCTAGTGTGGTCTCTCTGTGTGTAGTGTTTGTCTATGAACAGTATAGCTCAAAAACGAAAAGTTAGTTAAATATCTTCCAAGGATACAACAGAAATATTTTCAAGAAAATCCACCCACCCCAACTACCCTGCACATAAAAATAGTTCAAAAATTTTCATTTTCTCAAATATGGCTCTAGCAATTTCTACCATATGTTTAAGATAGTTTCATGACAAACGAAATGTACATCTTGGATTTCTGTGATAGCCTCTGAAGACCTCTTCATTCTACATGACTTTTGTATAACTCGTAAACCGTAAGAGATACATAAAAACTTACTACACAAAATTAACTTAATTCTTCTATCAGGTAATTTTTCTTTAACCGGAATTATTCTCTGTTCTCCACAAAGTCTAGAAACATGAATGTGAGAGTGAATGTGATTGCGGCTAATGATACAAAATTATTAATATAATGTAATATCGTACAGTTATTATACAACTAATTTTTTAATATAAAAAATAAACGATAATATCTAGAAAAACAAAAAAACAACTAAAAATTAGGAAAGTGGGAAACAAGAGTAGGACCTAAAAGGGTAGGTAGGTATATTTTCACTAGCAGAGAAGAAATTAATTATTTGTTCAGTTTTTTTTTCTTCCTATGGCCTCATTCAGTTCCTGTTGGTTCTTTTTTTTTAACCTTATTTCCTTCTTTTTATATTCATCCCCATGTTTCTGTTGTTTTCTTATTTTTTCCCTTTTTTACATACAAATACACAGACATATACACATTTATAAATACACATGCCCGACGTGGGACTTGAATCGCGCGATCCCCTGTGTCACGAAGAACCAAAGGCACTTCAGTGAGCGCGGCCACAGGGACCGGCAGCTTAAGCTGTTTACTTTTTTCCAATTATTTTTCCTTTAACTTGGTAGGTAATAACGGACTAAATATTCATAGTTCACTAATTTCATTGTATCTACGTAGAACTAGGATGGCAGGAAGTCTTAATTGAAAAGTAAATATATGGTACTTCATAAACTATGTGTCAGTTTCTGATAATTTTGGGAAAAATGTAACAATATATGGATGATGAATTAAAGTAGGATAACAGAATCTAACTAACAAAGCTATTAGTTGGTGTTTATAGTGTATTGTGGTAGGCTTTGAAAGCAAGCAAACAGAAATCCCTAATCGTTTTATTCCCTTTACATTCGCTAGTTAGATACATACATAAGACCAACGAAAATCTGAAACTAAAGAAGCTTGACAGTGATTAATTAAAATAACGGTAATTTTTTACAAAGGGAAAATTAATTACGCATGAGCTACACAAAAGCGGCAATGGTGACGTCTTCTGAAAAGCCAGAAGAAAAAAAAATGGGAAACAGGGTTAAAGTAAAATGAAATAAATAATAAGAGCCAGAGAGAGATGAAAACAACAGTACGGGATATGGCGGACTGTATGTAACACACTACAGCTATTTATCAAAGTCGCCGTCCTCCATAACTCTTCTTCAGTACCACGGCAGCTAGAGCTCTGTGTGTGAATCGGACCGTAGCGTTTTTCTTGGTCTGCCCTCACATCGCAAGACGCCAGCCGCCTGTCACATGTTCGGATATGTTGGTGATCTCATCTCCGTTGTTTCCCTGTGTCCAACTTCAGCATCACTATGTTAAATCTCTTCTGCAATGGAATACGTGGGCAACATTTCGACTTATTTACCTTGTAACCGCAACTTAGAATTTATTACATGAAGATTATTTTGATAAATGGACACACTATAGTGACATGTCAGCAAAATAGGTATATAAATATTTAAAAATCTGATGTGTTCCACTAACATAACTTTCTCTACATCTCTGAAAAAATTATTGTTAAATATCGTATTCTTCTATCTACTTCATGATAATCGAGGTAAACATTAGTAGAAATTGTCTTTATTACTTGGTTCCCTGTATGTAGAAGTGAAAAAAATATAATATGTTCCATTCACATCATTCGGTAGCTAATCAGTAAACAAAACTTTTATTCAAAACATTAATCTGTTATGCACATAATGCTAATCAAGATAAACATAAGCAGAATTAGCCTTATTATAGCTCCTGGTAAGTAGAATGGAAATAAGAAAATGCACAGGCTAAAGCGAGTCTCATCCTTTAAAAATCGGTCGCTACATGAAACAATCGAAATTCCAATCACTTTGCTTCCCAGGAATAAACAAGCGGAAAGGATAAACAAGAGGTATTTCCGTTTAGGTAAATTTTAAGTGGTTAAAATTTAAACCAATAATTCAGAAACGACTGCCTCCGTGGTCGAGTGGTCAGCACAGCTGAGAGGTCCCGGTTCGATTCTTGGCTGGGGCGGCAGTTTTTCTTTAGCCAGGATTATTCCCTATCCCCCCAGAGTCTGGAAGTATGAAATTGAGAGTGAATGTGTGTGTGTGTGTGTGTGTGTGTGTTTGAGGAAAATAATACGATTTAAACCCATTGTAAAGAAGCTACAGACGTGTTGTTTCAAGTGCAAAGCCCCCGATATGACTTTAGATGTTAAAGGGGCTATATAAATGAAATAAAAAAAAATCGGAATATGTCAAAAAACCGTTAACTCTACAAAAAAATGTGTATGACACAAATTGCGTGTTTTAATCAGATCTACATTTTTTGAGTGGTAAGCTTTTGTATATCTCTTACGGTTTGCCAGTTACGCAAACTTCAGAGGCTATTTTCTTCAAGATATACATTTCGTTTGTCATAAAAAATCTTAAACACAAGATATTTGAATAAAAATCGTTAGAGCTATTTTGAGCAAAATCACAATTTGCGAAAAATGTTCTATGTAAAAGGTAGTTGGGAGTGGGGATATTCTTGAAAATCTTGGTGTTCTATCTTTGGAAGATATCAAACTTAAATACCAAGTTTGGTATTTTAAGTACTTTTCGTTTTTGAGTTATGGTGTCCATAGACTCACACAGACACACTCATGCACAAACGGATCTTTTTCTAATAATAATTTTTTTTATTCAGGGGGATCCAAACATGTATTTCCCGTGAAATCTCGGTATCGAATTTTGGGTGCATTGCAAGACCTCTATACACTATGTAATAGTACGTGTAAAGAAAGTAAAAATGTAATAACAATATTAGGAATTGCAGTCTTATCACTTTCTCTGCTCAATCAACAGAATATCCTTTTATTTGTTTTATTTATAATATATTCAAATATTTATTTTTGTGGTTTAGTGTCGCTTAAACTGGTGTGACATAGCGGACACTGCAAGATGCAAGTGAAAAGATGGTCAAATGAGCCTTGAACTTAGAATTTCTTGACATTCGCCTTCTAAGAATAAAGAGGAACCCCGGAAAACTCATTATCTTAGGAACTCACACTATCTGAAATTCGAACTGGGACCTCTTGAATGTGAGTTAGACACGTTACCACTACAGAGGTAGTTCTTGTTAATCGAGATAAGTTCGTTTGGTTAGTGTAATGGTAATGTGTCTGCCTCACATTCAACAGGTCGCGAGTTCGAATCTCGTTTAGGATGAGCTACCCGAATAAGGTATTTTGGGGATTTCCCTTGTTCTAAAAAGATGAATGTCGAGTAACTTTAAGGTCTATGGACCCCGAGATCATTTGAGCATCATTTTATCAATTTCATTCATCGTCCGATATGAACAATAGGTTAAAGGACGTTAAGTTATAAAGAAAATAAAGAACAAAAAAGTTTGTTGAACATTAGATATCAGATTACAGTAGCTAAAGCAAAAAAGCATAAATCCGATGTGCTCCATTCACTATTGTGTAATTAACTGTCTTTACAAAGCTTTATTCTTCATCTACTTCATTCTTATTGAGATTAACAGAAATTGTCTTATTATTTACTTGCTCATAAGAAAGAAAATAAAGGATCAACTAATTAAAGTGAGTGAAATTTTTTAATAGCCGTTCGCTATGGATGAAATTGAAATATGTGAAAAATCTAATCATTGTAAATTTTAAAGCCAATAAGAAGGAAAATCTCGGATATTGCTAGCTGTACAACAATGATACACATCTTTGTGTAGCATGCTTTGTTTATCTCTTACGGTTTATAGTTATGCAAAAGTTATTTCCAACAAGTTCAAGATACAAATTTCATTTTCCGTTTAGATATATTTAATATATGTTATTTTATTCAGAATCGTTAGAGGCATTTTTGAGAAAAACGAAAATTTCTAAAAAATCTTCCATGTAAAGGATAATTTGGGGAGGTATTTTCTTGAAAACCTTCGTATAGCATCCTTGGAAGATACTAAACGTAAATCCCAAGTTTGATATTTATGGACTTTTTGTTTTTAAGTTCATAGTCTCACACACAGCTGTTCCAAAAATGTTTTTGTTTTTGTTTCAGGGGACTCTAGAATGTGTATTTGCAGTATAATCGAGATATCGAATTTTGAATGGATTGCAATACTGTTTTTTCCAAAACATAATAGTCCTTAAGAGAACCGCCCCCCACCTATCACTAGGCAATAACTTTTAACAAACAGAAGGTGACCATCTACAAGGGGCGAGAGTGAACATTGTGAAATATGTGTTTCCTATAGACTCTATGGGTAATTCAGTTTCGTGTTAGTACGTGTCCAAACCAGTGAGTTACTGCACAACACGTTAATGGGGTCAGTAAGTGGAAGACCTGGTAACTGTGGGGATTGGTTTCCAACCGCACACCTCGTAATCTCAAAATTTAAAGTATTTTTAAAGTCACACTTACTGTGGCAGAGGAGTGGGGCAGGGTTATCATGTTCTCAAAAATAATGTATCTTCTCTACCGATATACTATGTGCAGAGTAGAGAAAGTAAAAATGGTAGGCAGAAATCGCCGAACAAAAGCATTCCTTCAGTTCCAAGTTAAACCTCAGACATTATAAAATCGTATCTTGTTGGCACCAGATTTCTGAAACCAGAATGTAGACCACAAAAAGAACTTCAGGATAATATGTAAATGTGTTTCTTCCAAAAGAGTTCTTGAAGATATTCGCGTACATGTAAAAGACCCAATGTGTGACAACTAAACACTTGAAACAAAATGGACAGCACAATGGGGTTCCACGCGCATGTATCTAGACAACCAAGATAGGGCCAAAGAGGGGGAGAGACGTGACCATAGCATCACCCTGGACATTATACATGCAAGAGTGACGCAAAGCATTTCTGTCCTTTTGAACCCTTAACTGGCGTAAAGAACAATAGAAGAAAGATGTTGGTGTGAAGCATCATGCGTGGTTGTAACTTCCTAAGTTGACAAGGTATGTAATGCGAAACGAGTGTGAATAATAAGCCTAAGGACATTTTCCTAAGAAACTTCCCATGTGAAATGCTCAGATTCGCCGTGGTAGTTCTTTCTTTTATTTCCATGGAACCTGACCTGCTTGCGGAATGAAAAAGGAAGTTCAGAACCTGTTGCTGTTCGAGTGAACTTACATTCTTCCTATGTATTCTATGTTCTCTGCCTTTTAAAGTTTAAGTGGCACTGCAACTGAATTCGAATGCGTATATGACTCATGTATGGGGAGGATAGGACAATTCAAATGCATATTTATTCTCTGCTGTCAGAATGTACTGGATTATATAATTTAGGATTTGTTATTCATTTAAGGATTTAAATTTTAATTCTTGTTTAATGGAGACATTTAATAGTTACTTAATTTTATATTGAAACATTAAGTTAAAGTTTTTAAAAAAAATACACGATATATGTTCTCCATCTGCTTACGTTCCTCCATTCCCAGGGATGGAGGATGAGCCCAATTCCTGATATGAACGTAAGGAAGTATATGATTTGAAATGTGGGCGAAATGGATGATCGGAAGGGTGGAATAAGTGGAATAAATGACGGGGTAAACCGGCGGACCTAGAGAATACCCGACCAAACGCTGCTTCATCCACCTCAAATGCCACATACGCTCCCCTGGTATAGATGGGAGCTGAGTGGTTTAACCTCTCTGCCGTCTAGTATGATGGTTGTATAAGTTACTACGTTTTCATCAGTTTTAACACCATTTATACTGCATATAATGCATATATTGCCCATTTTCTTAATAAGCATAATATTTCAGCAGTTTACAAACTATGTTGCATATTTGTTTATTTTACATGAATAAAATTAAATGTATTTTGTCATTTATTTTATGTTCATATTTGATTCACAACTACAATGTTTCCGAATATGTGCATTGAATCAGTCTTGAAACTTGGCAATACTGATGGTAGCCCATATGTAGTTCACGTCGCATCGGTGAATCCCCGCCTTATCTGGTCGTATTCGATTCCTCACGATATCAAACTAACATTGTCCGTAAAATACTCCGGAATAATTAAATTTAAAGGTTGCTTAATGTAATCGATTGGTAAGTGAGGGATGTGTTTGTTGGGTAAAAAAAAACGAAAAAACAAAAAACTAAAAACAAAGAAATACCTATCCTCCCAAAACAATATGCCATAAATTCGATTTTTGATAGTTCTTGTAATTAGCTCATGTGTGAAGGAGTATTTATATGGTAATTTAGTTTAAATATTAGTTTTTAATATCTTTAAGAGTTTGTGTGATGAAGTATTTATATGGTAATTTTGTTTAAATATTAGTTTTTAATATCTTTAAGAGTTTGTGTGATGAAGTATTTATATGGTAATTTAGTTTAAATATTAGTTTTTAATATCTTTAAGAGTTTGTAAATTATATATATATATATATATAATTTACAATATAATGTATAATAATTTATAATTATTTGTTGTAAATTATATAAATATATATAAATACTCCTTCACACATGAGCTAAATTACAAGAACTGTAATAGAATCTGTAGAAAAGTTTTGTGCCACATTATTATAATTTCCTCTAAAATACCACCAATTTTGCTCTCAACCTAAAAGTAGTTGAAAGAGCAGAAAGGTACACAAGAGATAAACATGGTGGACTAACGGCCTTCCAAGATTTCTGAAAAATATCCAAATTAATCTATAGTAAGGTAAAAGGTTAAATTATTCACCAAATTGCTTGGTGTTTATTTCGCTGCTTGGCTACCTTGTTTGTATTAAACATGCATATGCTTAAACTTTCTTCGAAAAAAGCTCTGCTAAACTTTGATTCGTGTCGCTATTAGACATTTCATGAGTACTAATCCTGGCATTTTGTAGGAGCACAGAATAATGTAGGGCACATTTTAGCATGATCTATGGGCATGTTGGGCAATACTGGTAGACAATAAAGAATTGAAAACGAGTAAATGCCTGATTAAAGCGGATACCTCTGTTTTTTCTAGTTGTTTTTATATATAACAAATGTGGTGTTGTGTTTAAGAGGATATCTGGTTGTTATTATATTATAACAACATGTGGTGTTGTGTTTAAGAGGATATCTGGTTGTTATTATATTATAACAACATGTGTTGTTGTGTTTAAGAGGATATCTGGTTGTTATTATATTATAACAACATGTGGTGTTGTGTTTAAGAGGATATCTGGTTGTTATTATATTATAACAACATGTGGTGTTGTGTTTAAGAGGATATCTGGTTGTTATTATATTATAACAACATGTGGTGTTGTGTTTAAGAGGATGTCATATATATTGTAAATATAGGTATGCTGAAAAGTTGTCGCTTATTTTACATTTTTATTTAAGATATGTATGTGTGTGTGTGTATGTTGTGTGTTGCAACTATTATAGGACCTCTATGGTGTTGGAGGTTTTGAGTTCAAATCTCTCTTAGTGTGAGTTACTTGCATACGGGATTTTCCGTTTTTCCCCTTATCCTGAGGGTTGGTCACTAAGCTCTAATGCCTCGAGGACCATATGAGCATTATTTCAACCATTTCCTTCATTAATGTCAGATATAATATCGGTTAAAGAATATGTGCTAATCATCAGAGCAAGTAAATTATATGCCATTCTGATGATGGCAAATTGGTCCTTGACAACCAAACGCTAAATGCAACTAGCTACTGCTACAAGAAAAGATTATTCTCTCTATTCTTACAAAGAAAATTCGTCCATTATTTCATGTTGATCGAGATAAGCTTTTGTAGAAATAGTTATATTGCATATGTCCCTGAAGTTACAATGATAGTGGAGGAATAATTAAACAATAGGCACATTTTTTAAGAACTGGTTGCAATGTGACAGTTATGAAATGCTGGCCTCTATATATTACCAGATGGAAAAAAGATAGAAAGAAGAAAGTAAAGAAGGAAAAATCTAAGAACAACTTTCCAGTTGAGAAAATGTATAAGTATTTGGACAATAACAAAGAATACAAATATTTAATGCAAATATCCGTAAAGCACATAATTTGTCAGTTACATTTTTTTGGTAGAATTAACCATTTCTACAAAAAAAGTGAATGTAACTGACAAATTATGTGCTTTACGGAGATTTACATTGTATTTTTGTTTCGCAGTAATATTTTGTCTATATCTTAGGATTTAACAAAACTCATCTAGAATGAAAACAAATTCAGAAACTATTCTAAAAGATTTAAGATGTACACTTCATTCATTAGTAATTATCGTAAGCATGTGCTATTTCATCAAAATATCCATTTAGAGCTATGCTTGTACATTTTTCTATATAAAGAAGAGTTTGGGGGTGGGTTCTCTTGAAAATCTTCATGTTGCATCCTTGGAAGATGGTGAAGTAAATACCAAGTTTGGTATTTCGTTTTTGAATTAAATATACTGTTCACGGACATACTGACGAATATTTTTCTAAAACTTTTTTTGGGTGGGGGATTGTTGTGTGAGCCTTAAAATATATATTTCAAATAAAATGTCGAACGATTTTGGTGGAGTACAATAGCTAATTCCTTTATTTACTTACTATACGTAAAAGTAAAATGTTGGTGTTTATATGTCTTTTGAATGTGCCTGTCTGCACCCATTCAAATTGTCTTACATGCTTCTTTAGTTAATTTTATTAGACTGATAAAAATTTGCAACGTTAATACAATGATTCATCTGGACGCAGAAATAAAGAAATTCATCATGATTATTTTTAGTGTTCTGGACACAACAAAGCGACAGATTTATGATACTGTGTGGCATTTGCATTCGGAGATCACGTTGTCCTTGACCCTTTTATTTATTCTTCATCTGTTAGTTCTTCTATCACTGCTGTTATTTATATGTGTACCCTCATCACTTCCACCTTAATTGTCATTTTACAAAGGTTTGTAAAGACGTGCAGACCAAATTGGACCCTTATGACTATTCGATCAGCACGCCTGATACACCTGTAGCCATCATTATGTGGGTATCATCGCACTCCTCATGGCACATGAATTACCTGGCCGGCGAGAAACACGATTAATGATTCAGCTTTGTAATGTTTTCATCCAGCAGTCTCGGAAACATTTGTTTTTCTCGAACGACTCCACGAAGCCGGCAAACCTCACAGTAAAAGAACAAACAAACAAGAGGAAACAACTGGAAAAACAAAACAGGAATCCCCCGCGCCGAACGACGTATGGTAAATTCTCCTCATTACCGAATCGCGAAGTGGCCTTCACCTGTTACATCGTCGTAATTGCCTGCAAGTGTAATTACTTGAGTTAGGGAATTAGAGTTAACAATCGCGCTTTGGGTGGGAGCAGTGCAGTACCGATTGGCAACGGCCGGTGGCGTTGGCGAATTCACTTAAAAGGTTGTCATTTATCGAACAGTTGAGATAAAATTTGGCTTTGCGGTTTGCTAAAGAAACGAATTCTCCGAAGTGGAAAGTGTGCGGTCTGGAGGACTGGTTTCTGACATCATGCGAAGCAGCTTATAGTGGCCAAAAATTCCTTTCTATAGAAATACTATCAGAAGATTTAGTATCGAATGTACACAATGTTTTGTGAGATAGGATAATAGAGAGGTACATTTAGATTTACTAGAAATATTTATTAATAAAATCCAAGATGCGTTTGCAGGACGAGTGTCTACTGTTGGCGTGAAATAGTAACTTATAAAATTAATTAATAATAAAAAAAAAAAAGCTTCAGAAAGACAGAAACGCACGCAGAGAGTAAAAACACAATTGTACATAATTATGCTTTTAAGGAAATTTTATCGAATGATAGAAAATTACTTGTTTGATCCCTAAATGCAATATTATTTTGCATGTGTATTCTATGAGGTATATATACTAAGTGCCCAATTGCCCCGTATTTGACGTGCGAAGACATCCCTTCGAGCGTTTAAAGAGTTGCAGAGCTCAACGGAGCTATTTCAAGTTAAAACCCTTAAGTGGAAAACTGACTGAGGATCTTCGTTTTAACCTTCTTGCTTATCGCTGAGAAGGTGAGTGGGTCGCGTTCATTGAGGGGGGGGGGGTAAAACGAAGGTTCCCCTCGCCAGTTCTCAGCTCCGCTAATTCTGCAACCCTTTCAACGCTCGAGCGGATATCCACAGAATTATGTCAAAGACGGGACAGTTGAGTCACATACTATTATGAATGTATTTATTTATCCTTGAATAGCAAAAAATGCATGGGTCAGAGAACTCATAAGGGTTAGATTTACTTAAGGCACCCAAAAATTAATGTTGTTAGAAATTTAAAGGGAGCTCTCATTAGATTGTGCAGATCTAGTTAGAACTATCTAGATGATAGGTCTATGTGAAGACGAAAACATTTCAAATGATATCTGTCGGACTTCCTTTACTACTATCGTTTGTGCTTCACATAACAAAAATTAATTAACAGTTGCTATGCAGCTCTTCGTTTCGGAGGTTTTGCTACTCAAACATGGTAGCATAATCCATAAAAGCAGAAAACACATAGGCGAAGATGTTAAGACACTTATCTTGCGGCTGAAAAATTTCATATATTGAAATTGCAGAATCAACTGAATCAAATCCAGGATGTAACGACCGTTTGCCTGTTTCGGTTGCGCAGATCCTTACCATGTTTATATCTAAAGTCAAAAGTACCTCGTTGACAGCATGAGGTGAACAGTGTCCTTTCAAGCTCTCATCCCCGAATCATACTACCTATACTTCATGCTAAGCAGGATGGTGTTAGAGGGCCGCTCTGGCCAGCTGCTCTAAAATCCGTAATCAGATGGCAAAGAGCAGCTAGTCTTTTAAGATCTCATCTCCACACACCATACTTTCCACTTGACTGCGACTTACAAAGAGTGTTATGGGGGACGTCCAGTCTATTCTTTACTTTAATACATGTCATTCAGATTATTTCCCATCTAATTTTATCCATTCTAATCAATATCTCGAAGGACTGGCACTTGAAGGAAAGTAAACAGTTATACATTACATGTATATAATGCTTGCTATATATCGCTAAATTTAGCGTGGTTTCCTTCGGAAGGGTAGTAAAGCCGTTGGTCCCGTATAATGCTTATCTGCAATAAAAAAAAAAACCATAGCTTAAAAAAGAGTTCTGGGCAAAATTTCAGCATTTCCACGTTCATAATTTGTAATTTCTTTTTATAGTGACCACTATGGCAAAGGAATTGATTCCTCGTCACCTGGCGCATAGAGGTGAAATCGCGCACTAGAAATTCCAATCGATCAAGAAAACACCAGTAGGTCTCCCCTATACGCCGATATGGCGAGAAAGAAACATGTATTGAATATATTCGCCGAAACAAGCTTAGACCAGAATGCAACGGTTAAATTGTAGCAAATACTACTCTGGAGCTTCTAGTATACAAAGGCCAAATAAAACTATTAATAAAGATTAAAATGTACCGATAGTACCGTAAACAATCAGCTAAGACCAATTGCTATCGTGTTATCTACGAGCTTGTTAATAAAAAAAATTAAAAAAGTATACACTAGCTTCCTATACACTCACCCAATTCAAGTTTCTTCAATCAACAATTACAGCCAACGTGTTACAAACATACAAACGCGCGCGCGCACACACACATAAACACACACACACACACACACACACACACACACACAACTCTCATGGGGGCTCAAAATGAAATGAAAACCTACCTATCTAATTTTGTTGACGAAAGGCAATACTGATTCTGAGAGAATGTATTTCGCTATTTTGTGTATTGCTATGTTAAGTATTCGAATTGTTGGCATTTAAAACTGTAAAAATGCACAAACAAATAAAAAAATGCACATAACTCTTGCTAATGAAGTTATGTTAATCTTAATGTACGTAAATATAATTTAAAAACTGAGTAATAAAGTATTTTATTTTAAAACCCTGGTGTCCTATGCACAACCACCTATGGAAATTTACTGAAAATATGGGAATAAATTTAAATGTTTAAAAAAAATCCTGTTATTATATACACATTAAATCAGCAGATTTAAAAGATAATCATAATAGTACATTTTGTACCATCTGTAACCTTAAAGCAGGTCATATGTCAACTAGCTTTATTCAGTTTCTCACTGCTAACACGGACGAGTTCTAACTTTGCATTACAATTTAATTTATTGCGGTCCAATACTGTAAGCCTGCAGTTACTAAAGAATGCGGTGGCAATTACTCCGTACCAAGTTATGCATAAAGTGCTTGCACATTATTATTATTTTATCTTAACAATGATCTAGAATGAAGCTGTGCATTTCTTTAAAGCGGAGACTATCGTCATGAAGACCCCGTATTAAGAACGCATCTCCAACCTGGGCTGAAGAATTCATCGCTGTACATCAGCATTCAAAAATTCCTTCCATAAACAATCTCTTCGTGTTTTAGAGAATATAAATCATTTATATCATGAGGCTATGAAATTTGGAAACTCCACAGTTTGTAAGATATCGTATTGAAATTTACCCAATAATAGTGGTATCTCTGTCAAAATTCTAGCTTGCACTCTTAATTAAATACATTTTATTGTATAAATGCATTGTTCTAATACAATCAGCCACATTATGCATTTTTAAAAATATTCACATAAACGGCTCCAGCTTTACAGTAAATGAATTTACAAATAAATGTCATATTGTATTTTTTTATATTAGAGCTAATTAATGTAATAAGTATTACTTTTCGTATTCCTCAAAACTCTTGAGTTTTCAAATTTTTAAAATGTATCAAAATGGAGCACTATTTGAAAACGTAATATGACCATTTTGTTTAATTTGCTTTCGAGAGGAAGTATAAAGGCTATGAAGTAAATTAGTGAAAGATTACATCGTATGGAACATTATAAGTATGGAAGTATTGGAAAAAAATTGCGAGAAAATAAGATTAAATTTTGGAGTGTCTATTAATAAACATGCATCAGTTAATGGGCCAGGTGGAAAAAATTATAGATGCTCTTAAAGTTTAGAATTCATATAATTTTACTATGAAAAATTGTTTTCTATTTTTCGTAATTTTGGATCAAATTTCACAGATTCATCATCTTAAACAAAAACAGAAAACCAGTGTCTTCTTTTTACTTAGTTTGAAAATGAATATTAAAATAGCTATATAGCAGAATCTAAGAATTAAATTGAAATTTAATAATTGGAATATATAGTTACCATTCTTTAACATGTGAGAGCTTGAGATAGGCGAACGATCTAACTCCTCGGCCACGGCGCCGCCAAATAAAAACTTTCCACCCAAAAATATAAACACAATTTATGGTATTTTTGTGGCATTATCCATATCCAACATATTCTTAATTGCTGGCTTAACTTTTCAAACATTTTATATATTTTACAATCGGTAAGTTGCTATTTGTTTTCTTTTTCTCGTTATCTTGCTAAAAGAATGTCATTTCAAAGTCATCACCTAGCGACCTAGTTTTTAAAAGATTGAATAACGCTTGATATAAGTATTTGTCTTGAAATGTGTAAAAAAATGACTATGTTAATTTCGATTAATATGGAGATACAAGAATAAATCTTTGTAATAGTTTAATGAAGAGAGAGTAGAGAAATAATAGTTTTTCCACATTGGCCGATATATAGGACAAGAGCTGGAAAGGTAGTCAGACTGGCAGATTCAATCCGGAATTTGAACCACGGATCTCCTAGTATCCAATCAGTTACTCTAACCACTAAGCTACCGAATCAGTTGGAAAATGTAGTGCTGTATCAGCACGTTGCCATGGTAGCTCACAGGTTAGAGCAACTAGGCGGAGAGCAAGAGATCCGTGGTTCAAATCCTGGCTATGCATCGAATTTTCAGATCTCTCCAGAGAGTAGGAAACTTAACATAAATGTAACTCACCAGGTATTTTATCTTTTAGCAAATAATTAAACTTTAACATTAATATTTTGTCTAGCTTTTGAGATAACTGTTTAGCAAGTGACACAACACTCACACAGTGCAGTACAACCTTGTGTATAGATTTTGTAATTAATCACTGTCAACATATTCGGGGACCTATGTATTAATATGACATAGTCTAGAACATTTTATTGCTTTTCATTTATAAAGACATTTTTAACATCTATAATCATGACGACAAAGATGTTCATCTTGAATATTTCTAGTTCGCCTGTAGCTGTGAAAAGTACTGCATCAATATTCATTACGTTATTGAGATATTTATTATCTTTGAATAAATTTATAAACAATAACTTTTATTTTTACATCAGATGATCAAATTTGTAACTATTCAAGTTTTTATTATGATCATACCCACATTCCTTAAGGTTGAGTATAATGCTAAAAGCTTTGTTATGCCCTAACCCTCATAGGTTTTGACTTAAACAACTCTTGACTGTAAGTGCTTGAGCGGACCTTTAATGATCTGCTTTTCTTCGAACACAAACATTCAGAATTATTCCGGTTAAAAAAAAAAAATTCTCTGCCTCAGCCGGGAATCGAAGCTGGGACCTCCGGGTGAGAAGTCAGCTCGCTGACCACTCGATCACAAAAACAGTCCTCGTAGAACTTGTAAGCTGTTCTATATTCATTATTTGCCCTTAGGGATTGCTTCCTGGTTTGTCTGACATGTATCTTTTAGGGAAAGTTTTAAAATCTAGAACCTTGGGGTCTCAACACATCCCAGCACTCTTCGATCAAATAGTTACTGTAGGCAGGCAACTTGGTTAATATTTGTTTTTTGTGGCGACACTTAAAACGGTCCTTGGAAAATCTTGCGTGTCAGCTGCCCGTTACGGCTGATACATTGCTTATAACCCGTGCAAAACCTGACCGGACCCATAAATCTTCCAGAAATGGCCAAAGTGAGCCAAAGAATTTGTCAAGGCCTGGTTCAGGAAACAGATGTTATTATGCACCTCTGGGCGATTACAGCTACTGAGGTGAATAAAACCACCCGAATACCCCGAAGAGAAGCAACCCCTGGTATACAGGTTACCTAAAGCAACAGGTGGCATGGGAGAACCAACAAAAATTGAACCCCCTTACCTCTTCTCAGAGTGGTGAAGAATGTAATTATTTCCTAATGGCTCCTTACCATACCATTAACATTATGATTTTCCATCACAAGGAAAATAAACAACAGCCAATTTGTGGACTAAAATAAATATCCTCATTAGTTTCTATTAATGTGCTGCTCTATACATTTAGTTATAAAACTGCCAATGATTGCTCCTTATTGACTAAAATTGTGAAAAATTAAAGGTTACTCCATGATAAAATAATATACGTAAATTATAATTTTAAGAGAAACATTTTTAATTCGCGTATTTGACCACGAATTAACTGAAGCTATAGATTTCCAGGCACGCACATAGGCACTCCCTACTTAAACCGAGAGCTTTCTTGCAAATTTATAGCTTTTTATATTCATAATACTCCCCACGATCAAATTCTTTTCTAGTTTTATACAAGTTTTTTACTGGCTCAAAAAAGTTTATGTTAAATATTAAAAATTACATTTTGGGATATTATATTGTATGCCGTGTACTGTTATCGACTGATGTAAACATGGCATATCTTGAAGTTACAGAAGCTAATTTGCAGTCATTCATTGGCAGATCATTTGTATTGGCGAAGAATAATTACTGGTATAGTAAATTTAAATCCATAACTATAAATCCATGGCACGGGGAACCTTGGCCTACCGCCCTGCCGCTGCGTCCCCCATCTCGGTCCATTACAGACGTAATGGACGGGGTGCAGAATTGGAGGGTGAGTCGCGGTCAGCGCCTTGAGCCCCCCGGCCGGTTAATGCGGTTCTCATGACCTGGAGTCGCTACTTCTCCATCAAGTATCACCTCAATTGGCCCCCCAGGAACCTTACGAAGCTGAGTGCACCCCAGTCCAGGTCTCCCAGCGGGGGAAAAATCCACACGCCGGTACTGGGGATCGAACCCAGGTAAGCAGCTGCGCTACCACCGCGCTAAGGAGACGACCAATTTATATCCATACCTTAATAAAATTTCAAAGGAAATAAAACCAAGTTTAGGGTCTCTAATTGTATGGAAAGTAAAACTCAGATATTTTGTCTTTATTATTTCCCCTGTTATATTATCTACTTTTATGTGAAGAAACAGGTTTAAGTATTATGAAGGAAACGTGCAAAGGAAAGGAAACATATAATCCTCCCAACTATGCAAGACATATCTGATATTTTAGAAGTTCAACTGTGACTGAAATTCAGAAGTCGTAGATATTCAATTGGGTAGTTTATCTTTTGAAAATGTACAACAGCATTTATACAATCTTAGCATTATGAATAGTAAATGCCTTTTAGAAACGTAGAGCCAGTTGCTTATAAATAGATTTAATAAATCTCTTATTCAAATACATTAATATTCAATTTATTATTCCTTCCTATTTGTTCACAGAGCTGCAAAGATTTTGTGACAATGCCCTATAGTTTCCCTCCAATCTGCTCCAGCAACAGAAGCGATGTAGTTGATGTACCGTCGCCCAGAAATTTGCTCTCAAAATGTTCAATTGTGTTAGTAATAATCTACTGACAGTTATTCATTCCAAATTAATTCAAAGTAAGTGGAATTCTGCAAAGTAGTATAGTTCTGATTAATTTAAAATGGTTTTACATTTTACATTCAGCTGTTTAGTGACGCCGCGCGTCGCTACTACATTAATTTCAAAGTTAACGTTTAGTATACGAGTACATTTAAAGTCATAATAATAAATTTGCATTTGTGTTGTTCAATGACGGATTTTCCTCGATTGGCATTAAGATTTATGGCAGCACTTCCTTCTCAAGATTTTTCCTTATAATGACCTAATTTCTCAAGAGTTAAGACACATGAGGATACGCATAGCTGAAATTTGATCACGAGTTTAAAAAAATTCAGAGCCCTTTGAAGCTTTAACATATATTCATCTAAATTTTCAATAGCACGATCTAAAAGCGTATACTTATTTCCAATGCCGTTTAAATTACTCTTGTTTCTCTTAAATCTTTATGCAATAGGGATATTTTGGACGATGCAATTTGTAACCAATTGTGCTAACATATTTAGCATATGATTTTACTACACTTCTGAACTGCTCAAAATAACATAATTAATTCGACACTGAAGATAAATTGTAAGAAAAGCTACATTTAAGGATTAAACATTTGTATCACTATTATTTAAATAATGCGATAGTATTCTTATATTATAAAACTTATGATGTCTGTATTGTTGCAACACCTTGTTTATTAATATCGTCACCGTCTTTGATTGCAACTATAGACGAAACTAATCTTGAGCTATATTCTACTCGCTGTTAAGCATGTAACGATTGCATGAGCAATAAATAAATATATATATATATATATATATATATATATATATACCTATCCATCCTTCAATAGTATAAATAGAGAAAATTGTGTGTGTGTGTGTGTGTGTGTGTTTGTGTGTTTGGGTGGGGGTGGCGGGGTAAACTCAAAACACTCATCCGATATTGTAATTCTTTCACATGAAAAGCCCTACTCTTTCAGATGATCAGACATTTGAAAACAGGCGTTTGGGGTATCCTTTTTCAAATTCATTTCACTAAATGGCAATTTCTTTTCTTGAATATAACTATTACAGATATTCAAATATAAAAAAGTTTTAATGACTTCCAGCCCAAAGGGAGTATTGAAATGTGATGAAGTTGAACTATTTTTAAGGGATGATGTGTGTGTTCATATCACGTCTCTCACATTTCACTGAAATGTTATCAAGTATATTTTTATATGATGATAAAATTGGCAAGATCTGGATCATACTAGAAAGTGACAAACTATTTTAACATTCAATCCCTATTTTGACCGTGCAAATAAATATTTTGTGGTCTATCAAAATTAAATTTATAATGCTTATACTGTATGGAAGTTATAAAACTACTTTACAGCCCTTAACGGCTGTCTCTATCTTACCTATGTAGAAATCTGAACTGTTTAAACAATACGTTAAAATATTGCATACTTTTACTGAGAGGTTTGCAGAAATCATAGGTTACACTAAAACTGTAAAGGTCCGCCTAATCATTAATTTTAATTATATAGTACTCTACAGTTTTAAAACTGCTCTTGTTTTATTTCCAACCCCTTATAGATAAAGGTACACTGCTTCATGAATCAGGAAGCGAATTTGTTCACTTAGACTTTACTAGCTGGCCTAATTACTGTACAGGTATTCCTTCATGTGTTAAAAGTGTTGTAGTGCTCAAAGGGCATATTTCAAGTTAAAACCCGCTAGAGGGGAAGCGGTTGGAGCGACCTTCGTTTTACCCCTTTTGCTTACCGCGGAGACGGTGAGCAGGTCGCGCTTAATGCTGGGGGTAAAACGAAGGTCGCTCCGACCACTTCCATACTGACCGAATTTACTTGAAATAACCCCTTTGAGTTCTACAACTCTTTTAACGCACAAAGGAATATCTGCACACGTCAAATACGGGGCAGTTGTTCATTTGGTAGGATATGGCGTATATCATAATAAATATAATATAATCAAATAACCTCAAAAACGATCCATATTGATGTTATTAAACCAATCTGGATAAAACTTTGACACCTACGCTTTAGGTACAAATTTCAATCAACTTACAACATAAACAATCACACCTATCGTTATTCTAATTCTATGCTTACTATAAGGGTTAAAGGGGAGGATTCATCATAAACGTCTTCTAGATAAATTTACAATAATTTCATAACAAATGATGGCAGGTGACTCAACTTTCGAACAAGTGATGTGAATTGAAATATTATAATTTCAAGACTCATCTAACGTGAGTGTCGAGAATTTTTGCTTTTTCTACTATGTATATACATTATTGCAGGTAGATAAGGTGTATTATTCCATCAAGAATTCGAAGCCTCACTGATACCTGATTTTAGGTCAGAAGTATACATTATACTCTCCGCTGCCTGTAGACAACATGTGTAGCTTTTTAACATAAAATCATGAAAAAGCCTAGTCAAGACTTTGCAAAAATGACCAATTTCACAAGTTACCTACATATTTCGGGGTTAGAAACATTTCTCGCATTATATATTCATTTTTTTCATGCGAGGTAAATGAAATTAATTAATTCACATTTGCATTTAAAAAGCTACCTGCCCGGACGTCTCGTTCACTACAATTTAATGCACATTTAATGAACTTTAGCTACCTACTACAGATTTGTGCTATCGAGGTCAGTGAAATTACTCTGCTCATGGCCATGTCACTTTGAAAAGCAGTTACATTTCTTCAGTGACCAGCGTAACCATGACGTATTAATTTTACAAATGATATAGTGACACACTTAAATTGAGTGGTGTAGGATTACTTGTGAGGACGACTAATATATGTTGAATATTTTAAGAGAAATCTTCGATGCATTTGGCCAGAAAGGGTTAACAGTATCAAGTTTACTTTCTCTGCCAACTAGGTACCTATATAGTAGGTAAGAGGGGCAGCATTGTATTCCATCTAACGATTTAATTACGATATTTCACCAGATAAATTCGTTTAGAGGTCCCTGAAAAAAAAGTATTTTCAGAAAAAGGTCTGCACGTATATATGCGTGTGCCTGTGAACAGCATAACTGTAAAACAAAATGTTTGATAAATACCTAACTTTGTCCTCAACGTATCGTTTAAAGTTACTGTAGCATTTTTTTAAGAAAATCCTTGAATACCAAACTACCGTTTATATGGAAAAATGTTTGACCTGTTTTATTCTCTTATAAATGGCTCTACGAATTTTAATTAGAGTGTTCAAGATATTTTTTTAACCGCAAAACGTATATCTTGGATTAGCCACTGAATTCTCCTTTATTCGAAATGTTATATAGTTTTGTGCAATGGATAAACGATAAAACATCTCGAAACGCACCACAAAGAATGTAGAACTATTTAAAACACGCTATTTGTTTCAAACAGGTTTTTGCAACATCACACATTGCTGAGATATCTCTTGTTTATTGGTCCTATTCAAATTCTTGATATTCTGTCATTTATTTCTGGCAATGTCATGCAAATAGTGTACAATTTTAAGGTCAAAATAAAGCGACCAGGTCTTTAAACATCTGACTATTCATTCAGTTCCTTTATTCCCCCTTGTAGTTACACGGAATGTGTAATGTCAACAATTCTACACATCTTTGTCCCGATCAACGTGAAGTAAATAAAAGCATATGCGTTCCTCAGAATAGTTTGTAAAGCTGTGTTATCAAAAATACGCTACATTTGACCTTAAAATTCCTTGAAAACTGTTTTCCATTGTTTACATTTGTTTGCTTTGGAAACGTTGCTTACATTTTTCGTCTAATGTGTCTCACATTATAGAATCACAATTACTTTTTTCTAAGCTGCTTATTGTATATGCTTTTCAGGAAAAAAGCTAAATATAGTACAACATGTTTAGTTTAACTGACTACGTTAATTTTAAAATATTCAACATAACTGTTTCAGTTATTTACCCTCGATAAAATAACTGTTTGAGGGAAATAATATATATATAGATTTTTTTCATATCATACACAGTGATATACATAATTGTCATACTTTTCACATTCGGAACATGTGAAATGATTCAGTGATTTACATAAGTGATGGTCTGCAACACTATTATTTTATTACCAAAGAGTTCTTACAAAACATATGCTCAATTTATTTGGAGCTGAGATGATCTACTTTTTAAAAATGTTAATGGTTTGCATAGAGCCATTTTCGAGCGTTGAAGCTTCGATCGTTAGCTTGGTACTCGGCTCGTAACTAAAGAGCAAGTTTGTCGGTCTGGTAGCTCAGTTGGATAGGCGCACTAGCATGTAAACGAAATGCTGTGGGACGAAAATCCGGCACGCCGGCGGCGCTAATATGATCCTGCCTCGTGTTTATAGCAGCAGCGAGATACAAAAACCTAACTTAAGTCACGTGGATTTATTTCTTGTGTTTATTCGTAATGTATGCTCTAATAATTATAATAATAATGGTAATAATAATAATAATAATAATAATAAATATTCTTAATGTAACCATCGTAATCTGCAAAACCACCGAAAATGTGCACTTATTTTAACTTATTCACAACGATTGTTGGATTCTCCAGCAATCATTTGTTAAAAGCATTCAACACACTTCGTTTCTCCCCGCTTTTACTTTTAGAACTTCCTGTTAGAATACTTCACCTATATTGTCACACATCAAGGTAACAACACTTCGGGAGCAGTCGTATTTATCGTCCTACTGGCATACAGCTATTTTATCGTATGAATCCAGAAGAGGGGTCAACGACATCGAACTTTCATGTTTTACTGTTCATGTTATATACTATTTCATATTACTTAAAAGTTTCGCACTACGTTTAATTAACATATTCGTTGAAAATCCACAGGTCAATACTATTGTGTGTTATCGTGTGTTTTGGTTTCCAGCGACTAGTTAATGACGTCTGCGTTCGCACATCGGGTTTGGTTTTAAGAGTTTAATTAAATGTTTATGTTATATTGTTACATTCCTTCCACGCGGTAACACCGAGCCAACCGCTTGAATTAAAAGACATTTTAATGAAGCTTCGGTGGAGTGTATATTCTTATTGGAAGTAGGAGAATCAAAATCTTAGAGATATATATCCTCTAATTAAACACATACAAATTGCTTGTAAAAATAAGATTAATCCAGGTTCGAGAACGTCCCTAAATTTACTAGGTAAATTCCGCATTGAACCTTACATTAGAGATACACACGCCATTTGTTCAATGAAAGATTACCTAAATAGAGAGTATGTTCCCAAATTGGGGTTATAATATTAAAAATGTGAATATTTTTATCCTAGTATAATATAAAGAAAATACAGACATGCATTTGAATAAACAAAAAGGTCATTAGCATGAGGTTTTTTTTTCTTTGCGTTGGTATTTTTTGTACATTCTCAACTTAGGATATCGTAGTACATCGTATATAGGTGGAGAAGGTATTGCAGTGCACTAAAAAAATTCGATACCAAAATTTCACCGGAAATACAATACGTGTACCAGTAAAACGGATAACTCAAAGACGAAAAGTCGATAAAATATCAAACTTGATATTTAAGTTTAGTATCTTCCGGGAAGCGACACGACGATTTTGAGGCAAATCCACCCGTCCTAGACCATCGTTTAGGTGGGAAAGAATTCGAAAGTTTTTGATTTTCTCATAAATGGCTCTAATGATTTTGACTAAAATATCTACGTGTATTAAAATATATACACGACAGATTAAACGTATATCATGAAATTTCTAGGAATTTCATTCTGGATCTGTTTTACATAACTAGTAACGGGTAAGAAATAGACAAAATCTTATTGCATAAAAATTAAGAACGTTAAAACACAGAATTTATATCATATAATTTTTCATGAAGTTGATCATTTTCGAGATATTACTTGTTATTGATTTCAGTTTTAAAATACATAACCTTTTCTAATAGGGAACGCAAAAAAAACGAACCACATGGCAACCAGCTTTTAAAACATTTCACTATCGCTTCAGCCTAGTGTATTCCATTATTTCCCTTCTACTTACAAGGGAGCAAATACAATATTTTTCAGAACATGATAACTCTCTGCCAAAGGCGGATTTTAAAGTTTGGGTTTAGGAAGTGTGCGGCTCGAAACCAACCCTCACAGTTGCCAAGTCTTCCGCTTACTGTCCCAAGTGAGGTGCGAATCTCGATTGCAAGCAGAGTCTTCAAGAAGCAGATTTTTACTACGTTGCCTCTCGCCCCTAGTACAGGGTTTACTAATGGTTACTGCCCAGTGGCAGGGCTAAGCGGTCCCGTTTCATCTCCATTAAGGTTCAGAGAAAACTATAATAAAACCATTTCTGTTAATGTTTATCTCGATTAGCATGAAGTAGATAGAAGAATAATCTTTTAAACAATCATTTGTTACAGAAATGTCGAGAAAGTTATGTGAATGGAACAGTGATTTTTCAATCAGTAAGCATACTTGGTGTGAATGATACGTAAATATGCTCGGTGCCTGCAGTAATACTGAGGATGTTACCAATTGTTTGCTTATACGTTAAAATCAATTTATCTAAAGAAAATTATGTTGTGATAATCCTTCATGCAATATCCCATATACAATAATTCTAAATAATTAATGCTATTCATACAATATTTACCATGTTTGTTCAGGTTATAACACTATTGGGTAAAATATTACACTAAATTGTGTTGGGAAAAGTATCATTCATCGAAATAAGAGGAGATTCACAAGTCAAGGATCTTTGTAAATTACAGTACGTGAGCTCATTCTGATGATGCAAAGCAAGAAAATAAAAGTATAATAGGGTTTTATTATAGTGGGAATGTCAACTGCAGACCCATACAAACGTCGCACTTACCTGGAGACAGGCTGGACAACCGATGCTGACATCAGATGGTGCAATCTTGTCCACGCTGCAGCTGTGACGATAAGTCTTCCTCCAGCAGAAAGAAAAGAAATACTACCTTTTCGAACGATTATCTGGTCACGTGTAAATGCATTAGGACTCTTGATTATGGGTGACTATCGCTTGTTTCTTTGCATTTGGACTTTATTATTATTATTATTATTATTATTATTATTATTATTATATACACACACACGCAATGTACATAGTAGCTAGAGAATGTATTTTATTCCACCCAAAAATTCAATACTGAGATTTTGCTGGAAATATATGTTTTAGGTCCCTGACTCCTAAAGCATTTTTAAAAAAAAAAACATCCGTGTGTGAGTGTGAATATGTATGTGTTTGTGCACAGCATAGCTCAAAAAGAAAAAGTCGCCCTCCGTGGTGTAATGGTTACCATGCTAACTTCATATACCCGGCGGAGGACGATGGATTTTTTCGGGCGTAAAAATCCTTAGCATGGCTTCCTTCGGAAGGGAAGTAAAGCTGTGGGTCCCGTGTCGTTTTACGGCAAGCCTGATAAGAGAGGCCTCTGAGCAAAATTAAGCGATCTTTCACGCCCAATATAGAATGGGACGCTGAGAACCAAAGCAGTTAAAGAGCGTCCATAAATAACAGGCCATTTTTCCATTTCAAAAAGAAAAGACCGTTAAATACCAAACTTGGTATTTGTGTTTGGTATCTTTCAAGGATACGACCCGAAGATTTTCAAAAACATGTCGCCATCATAACATAACCTAGAAAATGTTTCCATATTTATTACGAGAATTTCTTTTAAGACTATCAGCAAATACACGCATATACAAGAGGTCGCGAAACGAAAGCAATCATTAAACCAAATCGTAGCTTTATGCCTCCATATTTAGACTACCCCCAACTACCGTTCGTACTAACCTCCAGATAACAGATTGCTTACGCTCTTATTGTTTTCGTATAATATGAAGTAAAATTACGGATATTGCGTTGCCTTTACTTTAATGCAAAGTATTATTCATACTTCTGGGGTCTAATACGATTATTGCAACGAAATTATAGAATTTTGGAAATTACCTTACCAAGGTAAACCTATTTAAATATACCATTAGCTTTCATTTGTATCTCGATTTTAATTAACATAGCATTTGATGAGCACCACAATAGTCGGTAGTGATAAATAATCTATGCAATGGCATTATGACATTTGCATAATGATAATAATGGCACTATTTTTAAACCATACCCCGTTGTTACTATCACAACACACGTGTTAGTCATCGAAGAAGTGACCTCCAACTTCAGCCACGATGTCACAACAGTTACGTAAAATAAGTTGCTAAGGCAGAAGGCGAATGCTCGCGATAAAACTAATCACATTCGTTTGGAAAGCGCAATATTATTTCACTGCTGAGGACCGCACCACACCGAGTCAAAAACGCAACTGCAACATACACGTGATTTAACAGTTAGCTTGCATGTTCAACAAACAAAATATTTGGAACAATTGGTCAGAATAACGGTACCGCACCTTTGCTTTTGTATTGGGATTGTCGCTATTTTTTCCTTGTTCTTTCTTTGCTGTCCCTTCCTGGGTCTAAGGGCAATAAAGATTGTGTTGCGCGCCTACACAAAAACTGTCCTTGAAGAGGCATTCCACCTTATTGCCGGGTTAGGGACGCAACATTGTTTAAAAGGAAGCATCTGTTTTACAGCTTTGAAGGGACTCTTCCTGCAATAAAAATGTTTCTTGTAAAAATGCTTGGACGAGGGTGAACAATAAAGTCAGGGCACACATAACATTTCGATTGAGCAAAGGCTGTCAAACCTTTTTTTTTTTTTTTCTTTCTTCTTTTCCTTCGTTTGTCCTTGGTGATACGCTAGGGTAACCATGGGTTCCGGTTTGCGACTGGTGTCCTGTGTTTCCTCTGGTTGGTTTGTTGCAATTTGTCACTTTGTAAAGAAATGAGAGTAACAGGCAGTTATTCATATCTACAGAGTATTCCAGGAGTACAATTAATGTATTTGTTATATAAAATATATTTGTACGTAAGCACTTTGTTTTAATAGTACCTATAACTGTCACATGGTTCCCTTCCATTAGAATGTCAATTTTTTAATTTAAATGAAATTCACCACTTTTTACTTTCTCTACACTTACTATGTACATTATGTATAGAGAAGGTATTGCACTCCACCCAAAAATTCGATACCAAGATTTCACCGGAAATACATGTTTTGGATCCCCTTGAATCCAAAAAAAAAAAGCATTTTTACAAAAAGGTCCGTGTGTGTGTGTGTGTGTGTGTGTATGTATGTGTATGTGTCTGTGGACAGCATAGCTCGAAAACGAAAATCTTCCAAGGATGCGACACGAAGATTTTCAAGAAAATCCCCCCACCCCAAGCTACCCTTTACATGGAACTTTTTTCGAAAAATTTGATTTTCTCAAAAATGGCTCTAACGATTTTGATTAAAATATCATATATTAAAGACATTTACCTGACAAATAAAATGTATATCTTCAATTTTCTGGGAATAGTCTCTGAAGAATAGTTTATTCTTGATGAATTTTACGGAATTTTGAATCTAAACCGTAAGAGATGGACCAAAACTTACTCAACAAAAAATGTAGTGCACGTTAAAACACAATTTATGTTATATACATTTTTTTCGTGGAATTCATCGTTGTTGACACATTCCTTGTTTTTGGTTTCTGCTATGAAAAATATACTTTCTCATACAGGAATTTGTCAACTGCTGTCCATACAAACAAAGGAACTTGAATGACATAGCAACTAGCTTTTGACTAACACCTATGCTAACTAACCTGTGCTACTCCTTTATTTCACTTCTACTTATAAGAAAGCAAGTAATAACACTATTTCTGCTATTTTTTCTGGATTAGCATGAAGTAATTAGAAGTATAACTTTTTTAAGAATAATTTGTTGCAGAGATGTAGAGAAAGTCATGAGAATGGAATGCATCATATTTTTTTAAGCAATCCATAGCACATACCAGGTGGTGCCCTTATTTAGCGTGTGCAGTGCGTTAAAGAGTTGCAGAATACAATGGGGCTATTTCAAGTTAAAACCTGCAGTGGAGTGCTGGCGAGAGTGACCTTGGCTTTACATCAGCAAAAACTGTGAGCGGGTCGCGCTCATTGCAAGTAGAACGTAAGTCACTCTCGCCCAGTTATACCCACTGGTGGGTATAGCTTGAGATAACCTCATTGAGTTTTACAACTCGTTTAATGTACCAAGTAATATGTCTGTACATCCCAAATATGGGAGACAGTTGTCACTTGGTATATTTATTACGAAAGGTATGTTATGCAACAAACTTTCGATATTTTCTATTGATTAGAGTAAAAGAATACACATTGTTCTCCGTGTTTTATAATAATCTGTATATTTTTACTTTCTCTACTACTTATAGTATTCCACTTACAACATTCAGCATCAAGTTCGATTTTTTACTTTACAGCGACATCTCATAGTAAAAGTAATATTTATTTTAACACGTGGTTCTACTTGAATAAAGGCTAATAAAATAACTAATGAATGTTTTCAGAGCAAAATGGATGATATACCTACACTTCAGTGATTATTCAAAAAGTACTTTTGTGTTCCATTCTCACGACTTTCTCTGCCTATTCTTCAATAAATTGTTCTTATAAAAACTTCTGATTCTCTCTGTTTATTATTCTCGAGCTTAATCGAGATAAACATGCTGTTGTACTTAGCTATTTCCAAGCACAAGGTGCACAAGGCTAAATCGATAGTTAAGCCTTTTAAAAGCCATATGTTATGTGATGCAATTGAAATTGTCTTCTCTTTGTATGACTAGGATGAAAAAGAAAAAGAAAAAAAAACTGAATAATGACTTCCCATCGGAGAAAAATTTAAGTATTGTAAATTTTAAGACCAATAACAAGGAATACAAAAATGTCAAAAACTGTGTATTTTAACGATATCTATGTTTTTGTGTAGTAAGTTTTTGTGTATCTTTGCGGTTTACAAGAAGAATGATTGAACTTCTAAGTCTAATTTAGGATATTGATTTTATTTGTAATGTAAATTTCTTTAATATTTGGTTACTTAAATCAAAGTTGTTAGAGCCATTTTTATAGAAAATCAAACATTTAGAAAAATATTTCCTGTAAGCGGGACCTTTTCCTGAAAATTTTCGTTTAGGACCCTTGGAAGACACTGAACATAATTTAACAGACTTTTCATTTTTAAATTATCCTGAGCACGAACACACACACACACACACACACACACACACACACATACACAGCAGGAGAGGGAGAGAGACTCGCACAGATACACAGGGATCTTTTTCTAAAAATTCCTTTTTGGATTAAAATATTTTAAAGCATGCATTTCTGGTAAATCTCGGTTTCGAATTCTTAGATGGTATACAAAACCTACTCTACCTAATATCTACGTAGTACTTCGTTGTCGGTCTAGGTGGATCAGTTGGGTAGGCGCTGACCTTCTGATCCTAAGAACAGGACAGGACACCATCGGAAGGGACTCGAGCCTGAGGTTATTGTGCTCCCCTAGGGGGGAGGAATGAGGTGAGTGGATTCACCAGGCGGCCGGAAACAGGAGCGACGGCACAACGATGTCAGGATCCCTACAATTTATAGATTGAAACACCCCTACAGACTGACAGGCTCACCGGGACCTCCCGCCCCACAGAGAGCCCAACGTCCCCGCCAGGAGCTGCATCACGGCAACCAGCCGAAATAGAGGGCCGGAGACATTTACTCAGAGCATCTTTATTCCCTGCTACGCCGTACCATCGCCGACACTTCCAACCCTGAAAGAACCAAAAGGGATGAAGGATAAAGGAAATGACAATGGAAACGACATGGAAGTACAAGAAATTCTGGGGATGAGCGAAACCTATCCAATTTTCGCTTGGTGACCCGGAGAAACTCCAGAAAAAACTTATGGGTCAGGTAGGGAGGCCACGGGAAGCTAACCCAAACCTCCCGAATACGGGCACAGAACCGCTGACCCATCCCGCTCGGTTCTCACTTCCAAGATTCAAACCCGGCCAGTTCAATGGTTTGTAGGTGTGGTTAAAAGGGTCAGCCCAATATCAGCAAATATACTGGCACTTAAAAAGAATGCTGTGGGACGAAATCCCGGCACACCGACGGCGCTGATATGATCTTGGTAATTGACAGCGTTAAAAAACAAAAGCTTTAAATATGTGGTAGTTCTTAGAGAAAGCTAAAAATAGCTTCGTTTTTGCGTAATTAGTTATCCTACGGAAATACCCTCTTGCTTTAATTTTTCTTAGGTAATATGATAATTATTTGATAATTATTCAGAAACGAAAGTGAAAACATAATTACCGTGACAACAAACAGTCATTTATCATAAGTTAACTGCCTAGGTACTCGCGGTGTTACTGAAAAAAGTTTAATATCAGGCGTGAAAATCTCAATTTAACAAGTTTACAACTATCGGTGTGATTATTTTGAAATTAAGCCTCTCTTGAATTGGTTGTAAACGATACCTTCCACGCAGCATCACTTTTACAACCAGTTCGTGATAAATATGAAAAGAAAATGTACTTCCCATGTTTGCAAACATGCACAAGGTAGGCATTTAGAAGTACTAATATGGCAAAGTTCTTCGGTGAGCTTATATTTTAATTGTTTCTGGGAAGGTATAGAACTTCTGCTTTTGAAGAATTAACCTGCTTTAGATGCATGCTCCTTACAGACATTTTCTGTCAGTTAGTCGAGATCGTTCCCCTTTCTGTTTAAAAGCAGCAAACAGTTGAAATGTTTGTTTTCAGTTAGGACACTGTTTAGGTTCTGCAGTTCGTAAGATGACTCAGTGACAAGAGGGTTTCGGGAAACAGTTGATGAAAACCAGCTTTCTTTCTCAGCCATCCTGCCTTTGCACAATATGTAAACCAATACTTCCAGTTTCTGATTACTCCATTACAGGGAATCGTTATAGATATTGATTTCATGCAAAATGTGACAAAAGAGCGAAATTTTCATATGTTTACTCAGTATTTACTACAAAGTAGGTAGAGAAGATATTTTATTCCATAAAAATTACGATGTCGAGATTTTGCCGGAAATATATATTTTGAGGTCCCCTAAAAAAAAAGGAACCGCGAGCGCATGTGTATGCGTATGTCCTTTGTATGTGTTTCCCAGTGTCTGTTAAATATCATTGTTGGTATTTAAGTTCGACACGAAGACTTCAAAGAAAATTCCCCACCCAAAATTCTCTTTAGAAAAACACTTTTTCGAAAGTTTTGACTTTCTCAAAAATGGATCAAACGATTTTGATTAAAAATATCATGCGTTTAAGATATTTTCATCACAAATAAAATGTGCATCTTGGGTATTTGAGAATAGTCTCTGATTTCCTCTTCATTCTGGATGACCCTTGCATAATTGGTAAACCGTAAGAAATAAATAAAACTAGTTTTTGTTAAAATACACCAATTATGTCGTGCACTAATTTTTTGTGGAATTAATCTTTTCGATATATTCCATTTTATTGGTTTTTAAGCTTCCAATACTTAGATTTTTATCAAATTGGAAGTCCTTATTCATGTTTTCATCCTGGTCATACTTAAGAAAGAAATATCAATTGCATAGCGGCCGCCGTTTAAAAGATTTTACTATTGCTTTAACGTAGTACATTCCCTTATTTCCCTCCTATTTATAAGGATCTAAGTAATAAAAGCATTTGTGCTATTGTTTATCCGTCGTAATATGTACGTAGATCTGTCGCAATATGTAGATGGGTGTGTAATGGACAGTACATCCCTGTAATATACCATCTTCAACAAATGTCCACCGACGCCTTAAGGCTCTGCTTCTACACGTGACAGGTAGATGGCACAGGGTGATGTTCGTCTATCTTAATTATTTATAAATAGATGGCAGAGCAGTTGATGTTATCAAATATTTCGAATTTTACTATTATTTTAGAATTAAGGTAGAACTTTGGTCATGATATTAAATATCCCAGTTGAATTTTAATTTCCACTTCAGAATACTACGAAAGTTACCCAGCCAGATCGGTCAATCACGCTATTTGAGAACATTACCTCCCAACGTTTGTCATCTCATTTGATTCTATGTGTTACTCTTAAATACTTATTTTAATGTAAATATGCATAATTATTAAATAATGTATTGTTATCTGATAGCATTTCACTCATACAAGAGCATGTTGAGTAGATTTTGAATATGTTTTATTCTTCCGAGAGAAATTATATATAACATTTAAATATACATATTAATCATTAAACATGAAATATAAATATCCTTGTGTAGTTGAATTAAGCTTTTAAATCCTCAATAGCATGGCCAGTGTCTCATAATTTGAGTGTCATATTGCATGCACTTTACGTTACAGAGGTTGCCGAATTGTTCCACACATAGTATATTATAAACTCCATAGTAATAATATCTTCAGTTCCTGGGGCCCATTCTTACTAAACGTAAAAGAGAGAATTTACAAATAGCTGCCTTTATATAAGGGAGACCTTAATAGTTCACCTGTTTATGAATCTATTTTGACAATCCATCATGTTAGTGGTCTACCTGGCACTAAGCTTTAATCCAACAAATTTAGAAACAAAACTGGTATTCGTGTCACTTTCATCCATCTTGCTGTTTCCATTATGTTCTTATCTATCCTATTCATAGTCCAGTTTTCGCTTCCATATTTTTTATTGTGCCAATCATGACTTTATAAATTTATTTTGTTTCTTTTTGACGTCTTATCGCCTTCCAACAATTTTATTTTGGTAGTTTTAACGTCCTTTAAACTTGTAGGTCATATTTGACGTTGACTGAATGAAAAGTGGATGAACTGATGTAATGAGCATGGGGTGCATAGAACTTAGAACTATCCGATATTCGTCTTCTCACAATAAGGGAAAACCTCGGGAAACACTATAACACCTTAACCGTTATTCGAACGCGGGAACTCTTGAATGTGAGGCAGACATGCTACCACCACCTTTGCGAAGTTGATCGAATTAAGGGATAAAAATGGACTTTCTGAAAACCGTTCTGCTTTCCAATGGAAATGCACAGTCTTCCGTTCGTTCTGTCTGCTTGTGCATGGGCAAACATGTTGGTAATCGACCAATGACAGAGTCAAATCTAAAACCGAACTAGAATCTGCAATGTCGCAAGCCAATGAACCTGCAGTTAAGAAATGAAAAAGGGAATGAAAAGCTTCAATAAAAAGGGTAAAAACACCTACACGACCTATTACTTTCTCTAGCACGTGTGTACATATTGCTAGAGAAGTACTGTATTCCACTCAAAAATTCCATGTTGAGATGTAACCAGAAATATATGTTTTAGGGTCCCTGAGTCCGGAAAAGCATTTTTAGAAAAAGTCTATGTGTGTGTCTGTGGAACGGCATAGCACAAAAACGAAAATAGAGTTAAATACCAAACCTGGTATTTATGTTAGTATCTGCCAAGGATGCGACCCGAAGATTTTCAAGAAAATCCCCCCTCCACAAACCACTCTTTACATGGGCAAATTTTTTTAAAGTTTGATTTTGTCAAAAATGACTCTATCCATTTTGATAAATAATACGGTATATTAAAGATATTTATATCGCAAATGAAATGTACATTTAGAATTTTCTGAGAATAGGCCCTGAATACCTTTTTATTTTGGATGAGTATAATTTTATACATAATTTGCATAAGGAAATACAAAAATGTAGATCTGTTAACACGTAATTTATGTCTTATGTTTTTCTTGATCAATTTCTTGATTAATCCCTTATTATTGGCTTCTGTTTTAAACAATAAACTTTTCTGAAACGAGCAGCAAAGCGAACTGAGCCTTAATTATTTCACATAGTGACTAGCTTTTAAAAGATGTTACTATCGTTTTAGCTTAGTGTACTCCCTTATTTCCCTTCTACTTATAAGGAACCAAGTAATAAGACCAACTCCGTTAAAAATCATCTCGATTACCACGTTACAGATAAAAGAATAAACTTTGGAAAGATTAGCTTGTATATGGACCAGTTAGAGAAAAGTTATGTGAATGGAACACAGCTTGCATTCAGCCGAGCTTTTAAAACGAAAATTTATTTCAATCCATTTACGCAGTATTATTGCTAAGAAGTCTCTTTTCTCGAAATAGGCTCTTCAGTTTCTGTTTCCAATATTTCTCTAGTATGGCAAGTTAAGGGCATAATAAAGTGTGAGTTAAGCATTAAATTTGCTAACTTACTAAATTTATGTTTGTCACCAGGAATTATTTTTAACTCCCAAAAAAAGACTTACAGTAGCTTAAAATCTAAGTTCACATCTAGAAGAAGTGTGAATCCAATCAAATATGCTTTGTGCTTAGATCCTGCAGATTGCAGTCAGAAGATCTGTAAAACTCCCTTCACATGGCAGTTCAAGGTATGCATTGTCTATCTTAACTATATTATCAACCATATCATGAATTTAAGTAACATTTATTTTGAGAAAATATTTGCTTATTTATAGTGCATACGTATAGAAGACTTTGAATTCCAACATCTTATTTAGAAGTACTTTACATCGTTTTAAATTTCCCCGGTTAATCTGAGGCTTAGACTTTGGAAACAATTGATGACGTTAATTGTTGAACTTTAACTTTCCTTAACGTTGATTTTTTCGGTTAAATACTAATACTACTTGCGGGAAATTGTCCTAGTTAAAATTCCCCAGAGAGGAATCGAACCGACAACTCTGGGTTGAGAACTCAGTCATGATTAATTTTAAGGGAATAACGTAGACTAATTTTCCTGTCACGAGTACAAGCATTTTGGCAAGCAATGGGGATGTTTCATTTCTCTAAAATTTTATGTAGCTACTTTGTTTTTCTTTCTTTTTATGTACTATTTTCTTAGTGTTATTTTATGCAATATATTTTAAGCTTTAACTTTGTTGGAACTATGGAAGGCAAACTATTTTCAATCTATTTTATGTCGCTTTGGTTTCTAGATCATATTGCGACGGATCTATGCAAAAGGATACTTCGTTGGCGGTATGTGGTGACAGTAACCTTTCAGCAATATCCCCATGTTCTACTTTCGCTTCGTGCCAAGCAGATGGCGAATAGGGTGCGGCAGTATGACTACTTTCACCATTTGTAGTCAGAATGATGCGAACAGTCATCATGGCCTCTACTCTAACTGCCTCCATCACATGATAGTCAGCGATAGAGTTCAGCCAGCTCTCGAGGCCACGTCCGCATATACCATACTACTTCTCTCCGTGACAACGGAAGGCATTAAGGTGCTATTTTAGCTGTAACTATCTGTTAATGGATGGCAGTGCAGACGCTATTTTCAGTTTGAATATTGTTTTAGACTGAAAATTAAACTTTGGATCGTGAAATTAAATACCCAATCCGGTTAATAAAAAAAAAAAAAATAAATAAAAAAAACAGCAGATTGGTCGGCCCACGGCATTTGAACCCGTCACCTCCCGAATGCGGTCACAGACTTTACCACCTTAGCTCTCCTTCTTGGTACAAGTTGTGTCTTTGTTAGACTTCGTTGCTACTATTATACTTGCGCAGTATTCAGTTAGATATTAATGTTGAATAATTTATTACAGGACAAACATATCACTATGCGTGTTAGTATCATTACTTTGGGCGAATTTTTTTTTTGTTTGAAGGGGAGGAAGAGTCTTTGTCTAATTTTACTTAATCTATCCCTCATCAACCAAACCAATCACATTTAGCTTACTCAAAACACTATAATATGTATATTTTAGTAGGCACATATTACGAAATATTTAATAATAGCTTATATAAATATAGCTTAAAATTAGTATAAAGATAGCTTCCATTCAATGTAATGGCTAATAAACTATTATGCGCAAGAGATGATATAAACCAAAGCTACATAAGGGAAGACATAAATAAAATTCAAATTCCTATCTGATAACTAAAAAGCATAAATGTGTGGAAATTTTCGTAATCCATATGTTTTGTCAGTCTACTCAAAAATAAAGAAGGTGACCAACAATCACTGGAATTTCAGCCATTACCTGCTCAGCATCACACGAAAACCTGAAACAAGACCACTCTAACCTAGAAACTCAGACTAGCTTATGCAGTGGATTAATAAGCACAATGTTTACAACAGAGTCTGTCGTAATTAATATAAACTAATGTGGAAATGCTCAAATGGAAATGAAATAAATCTAGCCGCATTTTAAATTCTCCCTTCTTTAAGTTTTTTTCTTTTTCTGTAGAGCGGCGCCAAAAAAGGACAAAATATAAAGGAACAAAAGGCAAAGACATCCTAGCACTCCTCCAAAGGTCCTTTTTAAAAATAATTGTCGCAATGAATGCTAAAAGAGAAGGGGGAGGATGTAGGAAGGAAATGGGGTAGATATAATTTTTTACATTTTTCTTGTGTGTATGTGCCGCGTAAAAATAATAAAAAATTCAGTGTGTTGCAATAATTCTCTCCCTTCCGCAAAGGAGGGCCGTAATAAATGTCCTTTCAGCGGGGCAACATATACACAACACGGCCTATTTGATAGCTTAAAGTTAAAAGACAAGTTAAAAGCTTCAAGACTGCCAAATAAGGACCGCATATTTTTCTCTCGATACCTAGTGTCTCCTTTTAAACGTTAATCATTTTCTAAAATATGCTTGTTATGCGCGAGAACATAACATATTGCGATATAAGGTGATAAGTGGTTTATAAAGAATCGAGGATAAGTTTTATCCATGGTAATTATGATAATTTGATGTCATCTAAATGAGTGCTCATCAACAATTGGTAAAAGCAACATAATGTCTGCCCAGTATACCTATTTTTATATATTCTGCATATGACCGTGTTCTACGACCAACATTTTTGCTTTCTCTTCTACGCACTTACATAATGTAGAGGAAGTATTATACTTCACCCAAAATTTTTATGCATTGATTTCACGGTAAATACATGTTTTGAAGACCCCTGAACTTAATACGAGTGTTTTAGAAAAACGTCAGTGTGTCAGTCTGAACAGCACAACTGAAAAACGAAAAGTTCAACAGGAAACTTAGTTTTTAAATTCAGGATCTTCCAAGCAAAATCTCAAACTTCCATATATTTGGGAAATGTTTTAAATGTTTTATCTGCTCAAAAATGGCTCTCACGATTTTATTTAAAGTACCATATACTTATTTAAGATGCTTTCATAATAAATTATATGCTTCTGGAATATCCTCTGTAATCCTCTTCATCCTGAATGACGAGTACATAGTTGACAAAATGTAAAAGATAAACAGAGCATTTAGATCCTCTTAAATCACACAATTTGTGTCATTTTTGTGTATATTTTTTGGAGATATATCCTAGATATTTCTATGGATTTGTTTAAACTTTCAAATACTGACACTTTTCTCAAATAGATATGCACTATTTCTTTGTTTTCCTTTTTTCCCCTTTGGTCATGCAAGATAATGGAATTTCGAAGCTATCACATTGCGACCTGCTCTTAAAACATTTCTTGCAAGAATTTAAATATTATGTTGGGATATTAGTTACTTTATCAACCTCAGTAAGAAATGTTGCTTTATTAATAGGTATTTCATGAATATTAAATTTTGGAAGATCAAATTATATTTTTTATTTCGCTATTGCTTATGTCTATTGCATTCTTTTATTTACATTAAACTACAAGAAAATATGTATTAAAACAATTTCTATGAATGCGTATAATTTTTGAAGGTTGCACAAAGAAATAAAGTCCCCCAATAAACGTCAGATCTTTTAGCTTCAAGCCACAAAAGATTCGCTTGAATATCGCCTTTACTAGGATGGCATTGAAAAGTTGGTGTAATGACGGCATGATAAATACGATATGTTTCTTTGATTCATAGTAATTTCAAATTAAGGCACTATGGAATGAATGTATGCTATATTAAAAACTGTTAAGAAAGTCGATTTTGCCTGATATGCTAATCCAAAAATCAATTTGAACGGTTAAATTCTTAGGTGCAATAAGAATATGAAATGGTAAACATTAAACTAAAATAAGACTATACTATCCAATATTCATAAGTTAGGTTGAACTGCAACAAAAGCGGAAAAACGGACATTCCAGACATATCTTGATGGATGGTGAATGCATGAAAAAACGGTTCGCCCAAAAATTTAACAATATGGATTCCTTTGTCCTCACTTTTTATTTTCTCTACACGTACTATGTATATATATATATATATATATATATATATATATATATATATATTATAGAGAATATAATGCACCCAAAAAGTAGATACCGAGATTTCATCGGAAATTCATATTTCAGGACCACCTGAATCCAAAAAAATAATTTTTAGAAAAATGTCCGTGTGTGTGTCTCTGTTTGTCTGCCTGTCTGTGTGTGTGTCTGGTGTATGTGAGTGTCTGTGGGTAGCATAGCTCAAAAAGGAAATGGCCGTTAAAATCCAAGCTTGGTATTTAAGTTTAGTATCTTCCAAGGATACAACACGAAGATTTACAAGAAATCCCTCAATCACACACTACCTTTTACGTAGAAATATTTTTGCAAATTTTGATTTTCTCAAAAATGGCTCTAACGATTTTGATTAAAATTCCGTATATTAAAACTATTTACATCCCGAATAAAATGTATATCTTGAATTTTGCCGATTTTTGCTTAACTGCTAAACTGTAAGAGATAGACAAAGCTTACTACACAAAAAAATTTTGATCTTGTCAAAACACACAATGTATGTCCTTTAAAGTTTTGTTGTGGAGATTCTGAGTTTATCCTTGTTACTGGTTTCAATTGTGAAGTACTTATACTTTTCTCAGATAGGAAGTTTCCGTTTTTTTTTTGTTTTTTTTTTCTACTCCTGTCCAAGCAAAGAAGCGATTTGCAATGACAATTGCATAACGATAGCTTTTAAAAGATTTAACTATCACTTTAGCATAACCCATTCCCTTAGTTTCTTTCTACTTATGAGGAACTAGGTAATAAGAACATTCTGCTAATATTTATCTCGATTAGAATTGTATAGAAAGAAGAATAATCATTTTTAAGAAGTTTGTAGAGCAGCTAGAGAAAGTCATGTGAGTGTAACACATCAGATTTTTTCTTAAAACCTTTCTTTCCCACTTCTTTGCTTTATATTGCTTTACAATTACATTTTTACATTCTTTAGCTCTTACACAATACATAAATAGAGAAAGTATAGCATTCCACAAAAATTAGATATCTGGATTTCGCTGGAAATTCCCTGAACCCTATAAATATAATTTGTATAAAATGATCTGTGTGTGAACAGTGTAATCAAACAAGAAAGTCGGTTAAATTCCAAACCTGATTTTAAGTTCAGCATCTTCCAAGGATGCAACACGGAAATTTTCAAAAAAGTCTCCTACTCCAAACAACCTTTTATATGAAAAATGTTAGCGAAAATATTGATATTATAACACTACGAATTAAAATATTTACATCATAAATAAGATGTAAATCTTGGATTTTCTAGGAAAAGCCGACGAAGTCCCGTTCATTCTGGTAGACGTAACATAGACAAAAATTTTACACACAAAAAGTAGAAATCATCAAAACACACAATTACGTTATATACATCTTTGTGGTACCAACTATTCCAAAATGTTGCTTCATATACGTTACAATTTCCCGATACATATACTTTCATCAATGAGCTGGTAGCCATGGCCGCGCTCGCTAAAGTGCCTCGCTTTTGTGCTTCGTGGCGCACGGGATCGTGGGTTCGATTCCTCCTGGGGTATGGCTGTTTATTTGTTCGTTAAAATGTGTATATGTGTGCGTATTGGAAGAAAATAAGCAAACGGTAATCAAACAAAAAACAAAGTAAATGTTAGGAAAATTAAAAGAGAGGAAAAGAGTATACAGCGACGGAGTCGCGACTAGACTCTAGAACTGTATTTATTAAAAAAAAATATGGAAGGCGTCATTCATATTATTTGTGTCCTGGTAATGCAAAAAGAATGGAATTTCAATACCGTCATTTCATTTAAAAGAGTGACTATTTGTTTGTCTTATTGTATTTATGTATTTCCTTGTAAAAGGAGAATATTGTAAAATAGCTTTTGGTCCAGAAATCGGGCAAGAAAAGAGACTGATTATATTGTGATGTTTTAGAGATAGAACAGAAATTATATTTCAACTTGATATGGTAGTACACGCCTCGAAAGGAAATTAGAAATCTGTAAAAGGGCAAATGGAAGTCCATTAGGAAGAACGACGAACAATACCTTAGAAAAGATAATATTCGGAAGTGAACAAAACGGGGAAAAGCCTAATTCGACTGTGTGCAGCGTGATCTTGGTTTAATATGTCAGCCTC
This sequence comes from Hymenopus coronatus, assembly GCA_030762935.1. NCBI lineage: Eukaryota > Metazoa > Arthropoda > Insecta > Mantodea > Hymenopodidae > Hymenopus > Hymenopus coronatus. The sequence continues at coordinate 101,906,910 of CM060894.1, read as the reverse complement.
TGCTTCTCAAGGTCGTGGGTTTAAACCCGGCGGAGGGTGATGGATTTTTTTTATTTTCATGGCTTCCTTCGGGAAGTAAAGCCGTTAATTCCGTGTCGCAGATTTACGGGAGGTACAAGAACCTCAAAGCTGAGGTCTCCAATAAAACGGGCCTCAGAGAGGCCTCTGAGTAAAACTAAGCGGTATTTCACGCTTAATATAGAATGGGACGTTGAGAATCATAGTAGTTAAAGAACGTCCATAATCAACATTTAATTTAGTGGACACAGAAAAAATGACACGGAATAATGAGTACATGACTTAGCGTCCTCAAACTATACTAGAACAAGTACAACCAATGAGGAATGAAGAAAATATAAAAAATTGTGACCAATCGAAGCAAGTGTAGCAATCGACCCACAAGAAATCCAGCCGAAAACTATAAAAGGGGCGTTAAATAGAGCATTGGTCTAGCCTCAGAGCTAAATTTTTGCCACGTTGTCACTTCGAAGAGTGAATCATCATTTCAGTGATTCCACCTAGTGAGCACGTATTTTAGCTAATGTGAAAAGTAGTCGAAAGTGTTGCGCAATACTTAATGGTTACCTAATTTTGTCCAAGCGATAGAGAGTATAAAGGCATAAAAAGAAAAGACGATCTGAGGGGCGAATCAGACTAGAAAGACATCAGCAGGTCTTTAATTTGATAACGGTGCAGTTATATCTATGGTCAAGGGGAAGTTTTCAGTGTGATAATAGATGAAGGGGCATATCAGGAGAAGAAACAAACTCTTGTTTTTTATATGTTTTTTTTTTTCTTCTTATTTCCGTCGCACTACTCTGGGAACCAAGCATCTCATGGTCTTTCCCTGGAATTTCTTTTCCTTGGAACATTCACGTTTCCCTTGCACCTAATTACGAACCCATGCACACTAAAATCCAGCATCAAGATCTGTATATAATAGAGCAAGCGTTGTTATATTCGGCTAAGATTATTAGGGTTATCAGGCCAGTAAGCAAGGTTGTTGGTTTAGGCAGCGGAAATGCACTTCAGAACCTCAGCACTTTTGTCTCCCAGGACGCGATGTTCAATAACGAGAAGATAAATGAGGTTATCCCTATCTTGGGCAGGAAACTAAAATCTCGCATCTAAGGCATGAATCATTGGACGAATTTAAATAAGGCTAGCAGTACAAGAAACGGAAGCTGATTGCATGGCAGCGTCCGTCAGTAAACGTCAAACTATGGAGTAGGATGATAATTTATTGCCTGTCCCGAAATTGTGAGGACATGGGCTGTAAACATTAAATATTTATATGATATGTATGTATACATTATGTGGCCTCGCCTCCAAATTGAGGGCTTCCACAATCGATTCTAACTTCATATTTACCACTTTCTGTTAGTGCTTATACACTTGTTTTCGGCTCGCAATGAATGGGTATATGTGCCATTGTAGTGGTCCCTTATTAGATTTTGTTGTAATGTAATTTAAGGGAATATTATCTAAGAGCCTATGTTTTACTGAGGTTTGCATCCGGGAGCTCCCGGGTTCGATTCCCGTTGACTGCCCTAGGGTTTTTCGTAGTTTTCCCTCTTGATAGTTTCACATCTAACACAATTTCCTTTCCGTCCTTAGTTGCAACCTTTTTCCCTGTCATATTTCAGGCCTACAGGTGTAGTGGCGTGAGTCAGTGGCGTACAGAGGCCTTATGTAATATGGAAAAGACACTATTTTGAGATTTTAGGTAGAGATATTCTTTGTTAATGATTTCAGTTTTAAAATACTTAAACTTGAATATCATTTTAGCCTAGTGTACTCCCTTATTTGTTTTCTACTTACATTTCAATTATTTAATTAATCGATTCTAGGTTGATGATAATTAATATTACATATTTCCATGTTCATTCGATTCTGGGGACTTTTACCAGCAATTACAATTATTTATTTAAAATATTGCATCATATCTGAATATAAAGGATTTTTAAATATATTTGAAACTGGAGATACGTATACGGTTAGGGGACCCAAAGAAATTTTGGTAGAAATTGATATTGCTGTCTAGGGGAATTGGCTACATTTTGTGTACACCAGGGTAATACCGGTAAGAATAACTTTTCCCAGCATAGGTGAGTAAGGTATTTGTAATAAACTTCATATATTGTCTAGAATTTACTAACTGCTCAATATGTTAATAGTCATTACCATTTGGTTTTGAGCACTTAAGTCAGATTGGCCTACTCAGGGGCCTCAAAAGCTCTTGACTTGCGCTAATGCTATTACTTTGGAATTACTAAATTTATAGGTGACAAAATATGATTAGTAATTACTATTAAATTAATTAGAATAAAGATCTGATGTGTTGCATTCACCTGAGTTCTCTAGCTGAACAAATTTTTCTTACAAAAGATTATTCATCTATCTACATCATGCTAATCGAGGTAAATATTTGCAGAATTGATAGGTATTATTAGTTTATTCTTTGCAAGCAGAAGGAAAGTGAGGAAATGCATTACCCTAAAGCGAGAGTTAATTCCTTTAAAAGCCGGCCACTATATGAAACAATTGAAATTATGTTCTCTTTGCTTGCCAGGAATAGATAAACGAAAGAAAGATAACCTAATGTTTGAGAAAAAGTTTAAGTAGCTTAAAATTTGAACCAATAGCACGGAATATCTCGAAAAAGGAAAACTCTGCAACGAAAATGCATATGACATAAATTGTATTTTAACAAGATCTACATTTTTGTACAGTAAATTTTTTTATATTTCACAAATTAAGCAAAATTCATCTAGAAAATTTAATATATACATTTTATTTGTAATGTAAATATATTTGAAATACTGTATTTCAATAAAAAAAATTGTGTCTTTTTTGAGAAAAATAAAATTTTCAAAAATTTTCCATGTAATAAGGTAGTTTGAGATGGGGGATACTAAACTTAAATATCAAAATTGATATTTTACGATCTTTTAGTTTTTGAACTATGCTGTCAACAGACATACACACACGCACACTCGAACCTTTTTCTATTTTTTATTTTTTTTTTTTTTACTCAGGGGACCACAATACATAAATTTCTGGTTAAATTTCGGATCGAATTTTTTGCTACAATACAATACATTCTCTAGCTGTATGTATGTTGTATAGGTACATACGGTTAGAGAATGTAATCTATGAAATTTCTGGGTATATATATTTTTCGAACGCTCTCTCTTTTTAAAGCTGAAAGCTGCAAATAAGAGTATGGTAAAACTATTTAATTTTTATTCTGTATTAAATTATTTAAAGAAGCTTATATCTTTATCCCCCTGTTATGGAGAGTCTGCCTCTCCTCTCAATAGAATTAAGACATACACAGCATTTTCGTTTTAATTGCTCGCAGCCTAATTGAAAATCACTTTGCGGAGGTCAATGTCAAGCGTTAAAAAGTATTCGTTCAAAATGTAGTGCTTTAGAATGTAAATAAAATATTTTAATACATTTTGAGCAAGCAACACGGGGCTGAAGACATTCAATAGATTTGCTTCCCTTATTTGTACAGTACACTGCTCATATTAGCGTTTCCATTTAAACACATGATGCTGATAATATGGTTGCTGCGTAAATGGCTAATTAATGTATTTCTTTACAGCCTCATTTGTGACGAGATCCGCTTACGTAAGATTAGTAAGGGACATTTTTCTGATTAGATAGAAAGAAATGTCCCGCCTACCGGAAGGGCGTCCATGACGTTTTCACGTCTCGCTGATCAGATGTTTGTTTGGAGCATGGGGGCTGCCGTCGCAGCCGTTTCCGGTTACGTGGTTTTGTCATTTGTTTCCATATAAAACGAATTTCATATCACCTCCCCTTGTCTTTGTCTAACTTCTCCCTCTCGTCAGGAATTAATTGGATTTTGATCGTGTGTGTGTTCATCCTTTATAAATGAGCGTTTTTTTGTGACCACCCCTTCAAAAATGGGCAGCAAAAGGCTAAGGAATGTAATTTCTGGCTTGTGCAGCCACTTCAGGTAAATTTATGGGTCCTCATATCCATTTCCAACCCCTCGTATCAAGGATGATAGATGGATGATACGAAGAATTGCAGATCCGAAAGATAACAACGCTTTGGGAGGTAAAGGAAATTGTTTTTGTACTTCTTGAGAAAATTGAATTTTAGTAATAGACCAAGGTTGACGTTCATCGCACGGGCCAAAAATATAAAAAACGATGGGCGATGTGGTTCACTTTTTCATATGTTTCCCTACATATATTTGATCATTCAAATTGACAAGTCATCTCTGTCCTAAAACCAGTTCGGACAGCACGTACTGCTTGCGTCTATAGATAAATGTTGCCGGTCCCCATGGCCGCGCTCGCCAAGGCGTCCCTCTTTGGTGCTTCGTAGCCTTGGGGATCGTGGGTTCGAGTCCCGCCTTGGGCATGGGTGTTATATGTTTGTGTATATGTGTGTGCTGTAAAAGTAAGAAAACAATAATAATACGGCCAAACAAAGTAAAAAGAAAAAAAAAATGTCCAGCGAACTTCAGTCTTACACCAAATTCGCTCACTAGTATCAACAAGTATTATGATGCAGTGTGTGAAATGTTCTACAAGTTACATGCAATATCTAAGATCTCTAGGCTGTCTCAGAGTCTATCTGGATCATGAATAGTAAAATAATAACAAGAAATTACCTTATCATTCGCTATGTAGTTGATTTTATGTTCAATTTTTGAGCACGCTAAGAACCAAGAAAATAAAACGACTTTATGTAACATCCCCTATTATATAATCCAGTTTATTTCTAAAAGATAATATCAGAATCCATGTATGAGAATGCAAGCACTATTGCACGGATGATTTTCTGCTAGTGCATACTTTTCGAAGTTATGAACTATGCAATTGAGCGAACCTAAACTTCGCAAACGACTTCTACCTCTAGCTTCAAATTGGTTAATAGTGGAAGATGTCTAATTCCAAGCATCCCATCGATCTCTATTAGTGCTATAGAATAGCGCTAACACACAGGAATATGCCATTACAGTAGTATACGTGTGAACTGCAGTACAACGAGAAAGCATCCCCCTGCTGAACGAATTGTTGTCTAGCTTCCCAGGGGTAGATTACTCGCTTAATATGTATTGCACTCACCTTATGAAAAGGAAGAAGCGGTCGAACATTTACTTTTCAATTGTTCTCAGTTCATGTTATACAAATATTACTTAAAATTGCATTCAAACAATTGCAATACATGTAGATTTTACAAAACGACTATATAACATTTTTAGTAGAAGATGTAGTTATAAGCATTTTGTACAATTTGTTCACCACATCTATCAAAAGTTGTAAAATGTATCTATGTATTGATATTACTGTAATTATTTTGAATTATTAAAACTATAACATTAATGTGCATTATGTACAATGGGGTTTGATCTGTGGAATAATAATAATACAATCAAATTTGTATTGCAGAAATGTAGTTTGCAAACCAAAGGCTTGCAAAAACCAAGAAAAATATTGATCCATAATTTGACCAAGCTGCACGAAATACACAGATTATACTTTAGGAATACTACTGTGTTGTAAACCATAGAAATAATGATGCATCTTGTGACAACTCCTCTGGTAAACAGCAGCTTCTATTATTCCCCTTGCCTTTTATTAAATCACAATGGTTTTCCTTTAAACTCTTCCACATTGCTAGAAACTTGCTCGGTATTATATATTTGAAGTGAAGTACATGGTGAGCAATAACATGATGGTTGTCGATTGCGCACTTTACTCTCTTCAGATGTTTCTCATATCGAAATTTGATCCGTAGAATAAATGGGCGGCGACATGCAATGTCAGACAACACCCGCTTTGCAGTAACCAATGTTTCTATAACTGGAGGAGAAATGGCAAACGTTTTGAATATCCAATGATTACTGATATATATTTTACAAATATTCTATAAATACAAAGAAATATTTGACGCATTGAAAATTCTCAAATCACTGAATCGAACAATCATCATCGATACATTTTTCAGTGCTGCCTTTGACCACTGAAAATCAGTAGTGACGTTAATATTTTGTCTGGTTCTATTATATGTGCTATTTGTTTAAAGTGATTATTCAGGAATAGATATAGAGTTTTCCAAAAAGTGAAGCTCTTTTGTATCTAATTTTTTGATCTTGTGACAGTATCTAAACTTAGGTTATATATAGTTATTAGGGGTATAAGTGCAAATAGTTGTATTGTTAATTAAGAACAGTGTAATGGTCAACATTATAGCAATATTTGCTTAATTAGCAGACATATAATTTCACTCATTAAAAACAATAAGTTTTTAGGTTGGTTAGTAACTCCAAGTAGGCGTGGAACTCACAGGATCTCTATCTTCCCTAAGATAGCGGTTCGAAAGGTACAACCTTAAGTAGCGGGCTCACTACAACGAATGTACTATCGGAACCGAATTTGAATGCTTTCTGCAAGACCAATGACTCCATACCATCTAAGCAGTAAGTCACGTATTGCGGTCTAAAAAAGTGGAAGCAAAACGGACACCTTACACTGACAGGTTTGTTCATTATGTGGCGCAGTTGAGGCCATGCAGAATACATCAGATAATAAGCTGTATGATAAACCCACGTCTCATCACCAGTCACAATGCGTTTCATGAATGTGGGTTCGGAACTGGCTCGTTTTAGCACGTCTTCAGCAATCCTTACACGGTTGAGATTTTGTAGAAAATTCAAGTCTTTCGGAACTAACCGAGCTGCAACGCGTGTCATGCCCAAACAATCGTTTAAAATGGTACGAATCCATTTGTGAGATACAGAAAGTTCAGCGGTAATCTCTCTCAGACCTAAATGACGATTTTCAGTCACCATTTTCTTCACTTTAGCTATGTTCTGTTCAGTTGAAACCGTTGATGGCCGACCAGAACGAGACAGATCTTCCACCACATCTCGACCACTTTTGAATGCACTGTACCACTCATATGCACGTGTTTTTGACAAAGTCGATTTACCAATTTTATTTTATCGCCTTCAAAGTAGACCCCTTCTGAAATTATACATTTATGCCAATGAATAATCCAATCATCAAAACATTTTTGTAGGCATATATATGTATATATTACGTTGTTTTACAAAACTGCGTTGCCTATCAAACATTACCAAAGGCGTTAAAGAGACTTACAGGCATTAAAAAGAAAAAACTCTACGTATTGTTTCAAAAATAAAACTGCATTTTATACACTTTAATTTGTATATAATTGAACCATGAGGTGTAACAAATCACAGATGATACCTATACTTAGAACTAAAAACGTCTTACTCTGATTCTGTACTATTCTGACAGCAGTTGTCTGATATATTTATGCGATTTTATCGCGAAGTTAAGGAAAAATAAAAAAAAAAAAAAAATTAAAATACCAATACTGTGCTTGATCCGGTTCTCATTCACACTGACAAGGTGGAAAGGTTGAATTTCTAGCATATAGTGCTGGTAACCTAGCAAACCTGCTGTTTTGCTTATTTTATTGCAAATGTGTGCACGATCTTATATTATTCCTCTAACTCTTATATATTTATTATTATTATAAATTATTATTATTATTATTATTATTAAACTATATTTAATAGTATTTGAGAGTTGAGTTTTACGATTTAAATCTTGTTTCCTTTTACTCGTTAATGTTTACTTACAACTTAAATCATGCTAAGTATCACATCTGCAAATAACGCCAAAAAGCAGTCGTGGATATCGGTCCTTTGTTCGCCGATCTTGCTACTGAAACATCATCTGCAGTAAGTAAATTATTAGTTTTATTTTCGTATAAGTACTACTTCTATAATTCATTCTTGTAGAAAACGGTAGGTCTTACACTTTCCTTAAGTGCAACAGAATCTCGGAAGTAAAAAAAAAAAAAAAGTATGGTATTTGACGGTGCTTTCCTTTTTCAGTTATGCTGTCCAAATACACACACGGACCTTTTTCTAAAAATTCCTTTGTCGGGATCAGGGAACCTCAAAGCATAGGTATATTTCTGGTGGAATCTCGATATCAACATTTTGGATGGAATACAATACCTTCTCTAACTACTATGTAGAAACTTTGTATGTACATACGTGCTAGAGAAAATAATGATAATACTAATAACAATGACTTATGCGGCAATGTTTGACATGTTTAGAATTTTTGTAATAACGGATAAGAAATTTCTAACGCTGATGTGTGTTTCTCTTTTGTTTTACTCCAGAACTTCTGCCATCTCAGCAGACTTTATTCTTCTCTCAGAAAGCATACGGCTGTGGTAGTTTCTTTGTTTCTGTTTATCATTTCTCCCACTCCTTACTGCACTCAAAAACTTCATTTCCGCCCTTCCTTCCCGGCTCCAGTGCCATAAGTGAAGCCTACCGGATGCGCATGCCCAAGAGAGAGCGGTCAGTTATTTCCCTCTGGGTTTCGATTCTTTTGTTTTCTTCTTACTCTCTTTCTTTGTTTTAGCATTGGCACAACTGCAGATGAATCACCTGCAAAGGCAGATCAGTAAAGCAATAGAATTTGTCTTGAGAAAGTATCGTACTTATCTAATAGTGGCTATATTAGAAAGCATACTTTTAAGAGTATTTAAATGTCCTTTAAAGTATATAATCAAAATGCAAACACCTATTTCATGTATTTAAGATGGACATTTTAAAAATCCAAATTTACGTTGTTCAACTGCAACAGAAGATAAGCTTTTAGCTAAAGTCTAAAATCAGTCTAGTTGGTTCTGACTATGTCAGCTATTACCACATAACACAGTAAATTCCAATAAAAAGTTTGGATTATTGGGGAATACATCAGAGTTTCAGTGGCGTTAGCATTGTCAAATGCATCCAAATTAAACATTTAAAATTGTTCTAGCAACATGAACTAGAAAATGAAACCAATTTGGATTTACTTTTAGAATGTACTAACTATATATATATATATATATATATATATTTTTTTTTTTTTTTTTTTTTTTTTTTTGCTAATAGTATGATGAAATTGCATAGGTACATCGAAGAACTGCACATTTTATTTCTGGAACACTTAATACATCTAGAAAAATAATCTTTTGCATCTATTAAGGGCAACACCGAAGTGATAACTGCAATTTTCTAAAATATTGCAGACATTACTGGAAAAAAAGAAGTATTTATGCCATGTTTTATTCAAATGTTTTTTTTATTTTGTTTTTTTTTTTCATTCTTGATATAAGAAATAATTTTGTTCGATTTAATTAGCTAAAATCAAAACCAATAACTTCTCACACATATATTGAACTACATGTACATTGTTTTTAAAAATTACATTTCTTAATGCATTTATAAAAAATGATCGGGTAAAAATTACTTTTAATAGATAGCTATTTTAATATTTATATCACAAAGGGGGGAAAATACAAAAAGCAGTGAATTATTATGCTATTTTTTTTTTATTAAACACGTACTTCATTGCTTGGGAAAATATTTAAGATCTCTTTCTGTATTTATTTGAGAAAAGAAAGAATTTTAATATGGGAAGGTAAAAAAAAAATCCACCTGGTACAACGCTTCAAATAGTGTCCAAAACATGTGTTATATCCACAGTAAAGGAATCAAAGATTGGAAATACTTTCTACTTTAAGTGCATTTTATGCATTGAGGATACAAATATTGCTTAAAAAAAAACTTCTTTGTCCCCTTAAATTTTCTAATATAATTTATTAAATTCATTATACTTAACCTTAGCTTCTGAACTACCAGTTGTAGAAATATATTTCAAACAATAGATTTCCCTCTCGCAGAGATTCATTACCTCGTTGTTCCCTAGAACGGAGTGACAGTTAATAGAAGAATTAAAAATGTGACTATAACATGCACCTTACACAGATCCGAACACCATTTTTACTAGCTTGCCTTCGTGAATGTGTGTCCTCTCCCTGAAATTATTCCTACTCCTTGGGATCAAGCTTATTTCTTCGGTGTAGAGATTGTGTCACATTATTATGACATTCTCTATTTATTCTTCGAACAAATTTTATGGCTACTTATTTATCTATCTACTTAATACTATTCGTGCAAAATATGGTTTTATTACATACTCGCTTTAGGTACAAGCGGAAGAAGAGAATACAGTAGGTCCAAATTACAGCCAAATCTTTTAAGAATTTGTAGCTATTTGATGACATTAAAACCGAGAAGAAAAGAATACGATTTTGTAATTGATGAATTATAATCATATTTGAAAATTCAGACCAATAACAGAAATATATAATATAATAATATATTGGTTACAAATAAAATAAATTTAACATTATTTGTATTTTTAATGAGATGCACATTTTTAGATTAGTCAGATTTTTCTTACTGCTTAGTGGTTGTAAAATTCAGAATGAAAATAAACTTCAGGGGCTGTTACCAGAACACTTAAAATACATACTTATTTAATTTTCCTCAAAATATTTTAAACATGTCGTGCTTTAATCATAATCCTTAAACATATTTGAGAAAATAATAATATTTCAACAAAATACCGGGTAGTTTGTGGTGTGGGGATTTTCTAGGCAGTCTTTGCATAGCATTCTTGGAGGATGTTAAAGTGTGTGTATAATATTTTGTTTTTAATTACGCTGCCATAGACGCGCGCGCACACACACACACACACACACACACACACACACACACACACACACACAAACGCGGAAATGTTTCAAAAATTACTTTTTGCGTTCAGAGGGCATCAAAACATATACTGACAGTGAAACCTAGACTTAGAATTTTTGTCTGGAATACATTCCCTACCTACTATACTAGTGGTGAAAGTAATGCGTTTTTAGTTTGTAAGAAATTCTTGCATATTATCTGTTAGTATGATAACGCTTGGGACGCTAAAAACAGCTAATGTAAATGAATTGTTTGTGCTAGACCGTTGGTGGCTTAAGAATAATTCAAAATGTGTGGTTCTATACCACAGATGCTGCTCCTATTCTTTAGCCAGAATTTTTAGACACAGTGGAAGTCACGTGGCAACATCGCCTGCTGCCACAAAGAGCCGACACACGTAACCGACCTGGGCACGAGCAACAACTGTTATCACCTTTGCTGTCAGAATACCTTTGCTCCAAATAATTTGACCAAAGAGTGGCTTACATTCGCTTGATACTTCGTCCCGCAAAGTCATGTCAGCAACGGTCTCAAAGTGCACCACATTTAATCCCTGTAACCGTTGAAAGTGATAAGGTATAGAACATTTTCATGCAAAATTCTTCAGATAAGTTACGTGAACAAATTCTTCCGTTGCTGCAATATGTACTTGTGACGACATGGCCGTTCAACCCGACTGTCCACCACACGCGCTGCGGATATGTATGATCAACCAGCGTATACAGTGAGATGTAGTCTGCACCATGCTTCCTCCAGGCGCGATCTCATACTACTGCTTATATCCATTCCTCTGTGATCATCAGCTCGATACAATGACCGTAAAGAGCTTTGCCTCACATTCAAGAGGTCGCGAGTTCGAATCACCCGGATTAGGTGTTCTCCTGAGAAGAGAAAGTCGGGTAACTTTAAGCTCCATGGAACCCCGAGATCATTTCACCGATTTCATTCATCGTCCGATATTATATAACCAACCAGGGTAAAAGGACGTTAGACTTAATAAAAAAAAAAACAGACCGAAAAGGTTTACTCTCACTAACAGTATATTTAAACACCTCTAACTCAATGAAGCTTTATAGAAATATTCACTAAATAAAATTCAAATCATAATTGAAGCTATCAATTTTAATATGACAAATAGAAGCAATAAATTATATTTTTGTGATTCGTCTTGTGTGTTTAAGCAATAATTTTAAGTCCCTTGTCTGTCTTCAATACCTCTTCAGCATTGGTACCTTGATGTCATATAGGTAGATACACATTCTATCTCGCAGCATGCGCAGAATTCTTTTAACTTTGAAACTACCTCCTGCCTATGACATTTTTCTTCCGCCTAATATACTTAAGAACTAAATAAAAGAGGAGATTCTCAGGTTTATTACCGCAAAAGTATTTCTGTAACTGTCTCAGCAGTTGACATATATTTTCTTAAATTGATGACGAATTTCTAAGGCTTCCTTCGCGCGTGTGGGCCACATGATCCTTAGCAAGTTGGCTAATCGCTGCCAGTTTTAGGACACAAACTTGAGAACCAGTAAAACTTGTACGCGTATTAAGAATGAAATGAACGCCAGCAGGTGTTTAGATTGCACCGCTTCTAACAGCGTCATAATTTATGTGAACCAACGACAGCAGCACTACCTGGAGGCGGGACCAGGAAGCTTCCGCAATGGATGCTGCCTAATGCAAGAATATAAGGTAGAACTTTTAAAATAGACTTCTCTCCATTGAAAAAAAAAAAGAAAAAGAAGATAAGTGATTCATATTTTATAATGAACTGAAGTAATTCGTAATTCTGTATCTCTCCATAAAGTTTTTTGAGTCGGAGCTGTAGAGCCCTGCTTTGGCGCTTTTTATCCACCTTGTTGAAAATAGTATAATACTTCTTTAGGCCTTATTATTAGCAGAATGCCTGAAATTCAACAACAAATTAGGTTGCTATTTGGTTTTTTTCTATTGTTTTCTATATTTTCGTATTTAATAGAAAACTCCTCGCGTTCTGTAAGAAAAATATCACATTTTATGTTTTTGTTTGTTTAACTTCCTAAGCTCACGAGTCGCAATTACATACCTTGAAGTATGTATTGTTTTTTTAATAAAAAAGTTATTGTATGTTTTAAACAACTTTTATTCAAATACTATTCCTAATATTCGTTTGAACAGCTTCATAACATCTATAAGGAAATGTGGAAACCAATGGGAAAGTTACATAAACCGAGAATAAGAGAAACATAATGGAAGAAATATTAACATAGAACTCTATAAAATAGTAGCCCAGAATTGTGTTCAAAGTTTCGATACAGCTGACGCAATACTTAATTGCATCAGAAACAAATAATGAAATTATTCGGGAAAAATTACTGGCTAATTAATAAACTAAAGGAATGGGAAGACAGTTCACGGCGGAATTATACATCACGTACATACTAGCTGAATAAACAATGAGTAAAAAAGAAACACCTCATGTGTTGCAATCACATAGCTTTCTCCAGTTGTTCCAAAAACAAACTTTCCTTTCAAAAGATTATACTTACATCAAGTTAGTCGAGAAAAGTATTAGCATAAATAATCTTATTACTTGCTTTTTTTCGTAAAGTAGCAGGTGAATAAGGATGATAGTGGACTAAAGTGATAGTCAAATCTTTCAAAAGCTCATCACTGTGTAAAACAATTGAAATTCGATCCGCTTGCGTTCTCAGAAGTAAAACACAAGAGCTGAAACGAAAATTGATTTCCAGCTTGAGAAAATTTAAGTAGTTTAAAATTGAAACTAATAACAAGGAATATTTAGATATCGGTTAACTATATACACAACGTAGGGATATGAGATAAAAGGTGGGTTTAATGAATCTGCATTTTTTGTTGAGTAAGTTTTTGCCTATTTCTTACATTTTACCAGTAATACATAAGTAATCCAGAATAGGAAGTCTTCAGAGACTGTTCCTAGAAAATTCAAGATATGCGTTCCTCATGAAAATGCCTTGAACCCAGGGAATTTTAATAAAACTCGTTAGAACCATTTTTGGGAAAATCAAAATTTTCGAAAAATCTTCCATGTAAAGAGTATTTGTGGTTGCGAGGCTTCTCTTGAAAATCTTCCAATCGCATTCTTGGAAAATACTGTTTGATATTTAAAGACACTTTTGGTTTTTGAGCAATACCCCCCCCCCACACACACACACATACACAGGAACTTTTTTTTATAAAAATTCCTTATTTATTCAGGGGGTTTCATAACAAATTTCCGATGAAATGTCAGTATCGAATTTTTTAGCTAGTATACAATATCTTCTCTCTAATATGTATATTGTACATACATGCTAGAGAAAGTAAAAAAGGAACAGATGAGAAGATTGTGAATTCAGCGAAGTATGGGGTTGTGTCATCACACATCAAAATCCATTATAGATACTTACTTACACTCCCGTTAAATGAAAATAATAAATTTGGCACTAAGATAGAAATCTGGTAGTGGTATTAATCTACAAAAACCAATAGGACTAGACTTTCGTGTAGGATTAGATTTGTCCTACGAAGCATGTAATACAAATATTTATAATTATGGAGAAATAAACATCTAACTAAGGCTTTGAATTAAACTTTATTTAGGTAACACCAGCATATTATTTCTACTAATATTATGTAAAATTGATTGCATGCCTTAAACTGCAATGGGGAAAAAGAAACAGGAAGAAACTAAAATATCAAGCAAATTGTTTGAAGGTCACAGAGGAAATACTGTTTCTTCAAAACACCATTTTTCTCTGCAAACAATTACCAGTGGATAACGCTTTTAATTACAGAACCTCCAGTTTTAATTACCATGACATTAAAAGTGAGATATGGTTTCTGAATAGAACTCGACAGCTGCACTATAACATCTTGCACAACTTGTACAGGTGTTTGTGATGTCCGGTTTACTCACATGTTAGAAGGACTCGTTCTATTTTAATTTCTCTAATATTTTAAAAATTTCTCAAATAACAATTGTGATAACTCACAATATAACTCGAAATACTCATCCATAGATAACATTATATATCCATAATTTAAGAAAAGAATAAACTTAGTTAAGAAATAAATATTAAACTGCCGTGTATTCACTATTTTCTTAAAGACTAACCACGCTCTACTACCACCTCTGTGTGCTATTCTAATGCCTCTCTGCTTACCTCGGTGTTATTTTATCTAAATATCCCAGAGGTCATTAAGGGATGAATTCAAGGAGTATAAAACGATTTACCATGTACATTGAGGGAAAGTCATTTTAAGCACACACAGACGTGCTTCTTAACGATTTTGGAAAAATATATCGATATAGTATAATAGATGCTGAAGATACATCATACTTTAAAACACATATTTTGAATATTTTATTTTTCTAGAGCGAACATAATAACTGTTAGGAACAGAATTTTTTAAGTGTTGCGATGGTTAAGTGATTTTCAATGTCAACTTTTAAAGCCATTATTCTAAGTACATATTTTTTATATTTTCTTCTGCCACAAAATATAGCCAAATATTTGAAAATGTTCTCCAAAGATCTTCGGAATGTGTTTAATAAAATGTCCGATTGGGATTTTGATATTGATCATAGAATAATTTTGGCAAATTAATTACTATAATCTTGTGCCGTTTTTACATTTTTTCCACTTTGTAATATAAAATATGTAAATGTCTATGCACTCGAAAGTTTCAGTCATACAATTTGTTACGAAAGTATTAAGGAAATTAATTTTAAAAAAACGATGCAAGTAGTTTAAAGCTGTAGGAGAGGATAGATTTTAATTGTAGCTAATTACATAATAAATTAATATCTTCAGAATAAAAAGACACATTTGAATGAAACTGGGTAGACTATTTCTTTTGTTGTCAGTAATACATGTACAAAAATGTAATAATCATTAAGAGTCATTTTTGAGAAAATAACATTTTCAAACATTTTTTTCCATGTAAAGTGTAGTTGGGGATTTTCTTGAAGATCATAGTGTCGTACCCTTGGAAGCTACTAGACCTGTACACCAACTTTAGTATTTAACATTCTCCTAGTTTTTTTTTAGCTATGCTGCCCACATATAGACACACATACACACATTCGGACCTTTGTCTAAAAATTTCTTTTTTGGAATAAGGTGATCTCAAGACATATTTCCGGCGAAATATCGATATCAAATTTGTAGGTGGAACACAGTTCTTCTCTATCCACTATGTATATAATATGTGTAGAGAAAGTAAAAACGTTATTAAAAACACGATTAATACAAGTAGGAACATATTCGATGGCATCATTATTTCTTCGTATTTCAAATCTTTCCAGTGATGTGCTCTAAATGCTCTTTGATTAATTTCGGCAAATTAATGCGACACAAAGAATTTATAGCATTGTGTTTTCTTAGAAAGGAACTTTGTATCTATCCTAAAAGTCGGGATTACTCCAGAATTTTTAAATAACGTCTAAAGCAGCCCTGAAGAGCTGGTAAACGGAGGGGAAGTGTGACGTTTCTCCATTCTACCTCGAGTTAATCGAGACTTTAGCTCACCATACAAAGTACAACATGGCGGAACAAACTCGGCGGTGGCAGAGTGCCAAAATTTTCGTCCTCAAATCACGCTTTACAAACCTTTTCGGGCGTACACTAGAACGCTGACACCTTTTTCTCGACACTAATTTACCTATGCCAGGCTTAATTGAAGACTTAGAGAGATGCAAATTGTATCGTGTTTCAGTCTTATAGTATAGTCCAATTTAAAAAAAAATTGCTCACATGTAGGTAAATATGGAATCAAACATTGCCAAAATACGGCTTACAAATACTCTCAATTTGCTGTACGTATCAGCTGGCAATATTTGGTAAAGTTGCAAGCCGTGTTCCCTTTATTTTAGCTCATGTATTTGGTTGTAATTGTAATCACAATGGGCATCTAATACAATGAAAATTGAGGTAGCAAAACATTTGCTTATGTGTTTCCGTACTGATAAATTCTGTTAATGAACGTCTCTGACTTTATTGTTATTCATGATGAACACCCAAAGACATTAAAAATACGCCTGGCGCTGTGATTTTGCTGAAAATGTGAATGTTTGACGGGGACTAGAGTCTTACCAGGATCTTCATTGGTGCCATTCTGTACAATATGCCACGCGAGTATGAAAATCAAAAGCGATTGGGCATTCCACCCCTTTGTCCCTCAACTCTTCTTGACGCTACCTGACAGGTTGCGTTGTAAAAGCAGTTTGTTAGTTTTGTCCACCACGTGCAAGAATTACCTTGGCATTAGAACTTCAGTATGTAGCGTAAGAAAATGTTAATAATTTTGTATCACCTGGTGAGAGGGGTGGATTATTATCCAACCAGAACCGCAGTTTAGAGATCACCAGTTCGCAACTCAGACCTTAATTTGTCAAAAGTTTGTGTTTGTTTAATGTTAATCCCTTTCCCTTCGCTTTTAAGAGCTTAGCAAACAGGTGGAAGACATGGGTGAAGTCAGCAAAAAGACCCCATTACGATATGTATTTCCAGCCGTATTTTAATGTCTTTGAGTGTACACAGCTAAGCAGGCACAGTAGAGTGGGCAAGGAAGGGGTGGCAATTTTTAGCACCGATGTGCTCAAGATGCCAAGCCGGGTCTACAGATTCTAAGAACAAGTAAGCAAATTGGTGCCTAATGCCATTCTTGTTTTCTTTTAATGAACAAATTTGACACATTTTAGTTTTTACATTGATGTATTCTACTGCTAACTCTTAAAGTAATTATTGTAGCAGGTTTTCATGACGGGGTTATTAGCGATGTCTTACGTTCACACCTCTGTATGTAATATTCAGAATACGATGTGAAACAGAGTGTGATAGTGTTCTTATAAAAGCTCAGAGGTATTTTGAAGCCACGGATGCCTAAAACCTTGCTGAAAACAGCATGAAGGATAGAGGCCACAAGGATATATTTTAATGATTCAAATCAAATGCATATGTCTTAAGGGAAGACAGTTTTATTTATGAGCACCAGAAGTAGGTGAACTAGTCCTACAAAAGCAAATTAAAAACCAGGACTTTAACAGACCTTCGGAGTTTCATAGAATAAAATTAAGTAGAATGTCATCTGATATATCTAAATGTGCAAAGTGTGTCATAAATCAAGTATACCGTAAGAAAACTGTAAGTGAGATTTATATTTCAGATAAGTGTGTTCAGTATTAACTGGTCTGTAATGATGTTCGAGTGGTGCACATATTCTGTTAATATAATGTGCAGAATTTGTGAGCATGTTTTGACATTCTGTTCCACTAGGCTTAACTATTTTTGCGTCTTCTTACACAACTTATATGCAGGATACATTGTTTTTGTGAATTAGGGTTCACAATTATCACATTATCACATAAAAGAAATTTATTACATAAAAGAAATACTGTTATAAACTTTCAATCCCTTCTAAACCTGAGCTTCGTAATTTTTACTCGCGAAATAATGGGAAAGTTTCGTTTTATTCAACATATAATTTTAAAGTTGCTGTTATCTGAAATTACTATTTCCACATATTAGTTAATACATATTAGAGATTTATTCAAAAAGTTTGCAACATAAAATTAAATAATTCTATGTACATCTAGGAGAAAAACTGAATAAACAAATTAAATATAAATAGATTAACGTGCCATATAATGATAGTGATTTAGATTTAATAAAACAGATCTTCCTTCGTTCATGCCTCAACCTGCTTCTATCAAGAACTTTGATGGGCATATCCTTTTTTTCTAATTCTGGATTGCACCAAACGTTACTTTCCACGGAAGCATTATTGATACAATGTTATAAGTTGTACCTCCGTAATCTGGTAAGGTAGAATCAAAATGAAAAGATAATGTTAAGTCAACGGTGGTATGTTATCTCAAGAGAAGTTGGGAACTCATTTCTTTTTGTTATGACTTGGCAACTCTACTTCGTAGCTCCGACGGGAGAGCGACAGGAAACCGAGTACCTATTGGTAGTTCGGATCCCGACCATGAAGTTAAGCTTTTTATTCTCATTCTACTTCGAAAAATGCTTTGGAATTAATATTATCTTAAACACATTTTGTTATTTAAGTTTATAATAAGAAGTAATGAATTGAAGTAATATGAAATTAAAACTTCTTCATTTTTTATGGTTCATTTTTATACAACTCAGTTCCTTTCTATGCTTTCTTAGTTTGTTTGTAATACCAAATTTGTTTAATAATCCCGTTCGTGGTATTTCCTCCACTAATTTGATATTGTTCTTCGAGACAGTTAATATATCTCCGCAGCACTATTATCTTGCTCAAAAGTTAGTTTTGGGTTAGCTGTCCATTTTGTTTCTTTCTTTCATATGCCATATAAAGAGGAAAATGTTTACCAGGTAATTTCTTGTATCTGCTACACATAATGCTTGTAATATGCCCCCTTCCTTGGCTGCTGCCCAAGAACCTATTTCTGGCCATTATTTAGGGTTTGAGTGTAAGAACCTTTGACATAAAGCCAATTGGAGTCGGCAATAGCTAGCAAAATTCTTTCAACCACTCAAGTAAAATCCTTCAGTTTCCCACCCCTTTCGCCACATTATAGCTTTTGATTGTTGTATTGTTTTAAGAATATAGTACTTTACAGTCAAATATTAAAGTAGCATTAACATTTCCTGAAAGAATTGCCTAATAACTATGAATCAACTTTAGTTTTCTAACATTCTTATCAAGAAACAGCTCTTTAAGATTTGGCTATTCACCTTCACACTCAGAATTTAAAGGATAGTGATCAAAAGTGCATCACAGGGAAAATTTTAAAGCAATAAAAGTGTAATAAAACGCGTTCATTTAGACTGGAATTTAAATGATTGGAAGCGCAAAGTGGCAAAAAACTATAATTCTATATTGTTTGAAATATTTTACATAAAAGTTAAAAAAAACACAAATGATGAAAAATCGATACCGAGTAATCTTACAAAAAATAATACATTTTCACCAAATTTTCATTACTTTTTCTATATGTACTATATAAATAGTGTAAAGAGAAAGGATCTTATTCCACCCAAAAATTCGATACCGAGATTTCACCAGAAATACAATACATTTTTGGAAACAGGTCAGTATGTGTGTGTGTGTGGACAGCATAGCTCAAAAACGAGAAGTCCGTTAAATATCAAAATTGGTATCTAAGTTTAGTATCTCCTACGGATACTACACATTGATTTTCAAGAAAATCCCCCACTTCAAACTACCCTTTACTGGAAAATTGTTCGAAAATTTTGATTTTTTCAAAAAATGATCCAAGGATTTCGATTAAAATATCGTATATTAAATATATTTACACGACAAATAAAATGTATATTTTAAATGTTCTGGGAATATCATCTAAAGGCCTCTTTATCCTGAATTTTGCGTAACTAAACCGTAATAGACAAACCTTACAATACAAAAAATTATATTTCGTTAAAACACACAATTTATGACATATACCTTTTTACTTGGAGATTTGGCTATTTTCGAAATATTTATTGGTTTAAATTTTAAACTATCAAACGTTTCTCAAACAAGACGACGCAAAGCAATCCGTACCTAACTTGTTTCTCATAGCACCAGATTTTAAAGATTTGACTAAGATTAGCCTAATGTATTCCCTTATTTATTTCCTACTTACAAGGAAGAAAGTAATAGGACTAATTCTGTCAATGTTTATCTCGTTTAGCATGATGTAGATAAAAGAATAATCTTTTGTAAGATTAGTTTGTATAGGGAACAGGCAAATATGGTTTCGTGAATGGAATACGTTGGATGCAATAAAGCTGAAAAATTATTAATTTTGTGCCTGTTGTCTGCCAAGGTTTCTATATTGCATATATGAATCCTTTAACAAGTTTAAGTTGGAAGCTTAATGAAGACATGAAAAAATATGTGGTAATGAACTCTGAGAATTAAAATATATCTAAGGCTAACATTTATTATAGGAAGAAAGAGAAAACTGCAATAAAACACCAGCCAGACAACTTAACCTAGCTTCAAACCCGGAACCGTAGCTGCAGATGAAGCCGTCACTCCCTTGAATTTGGTTACTTTGTATTTCCCTTCTGAATTACAATTTCACAGTCCCCTGTTCTTTGGTTTTCCTAACGTTCAAGGAGCATCAACATTATATTAGCACAGTGAGACCGTTAAGTCCGGCCGCTCTAGCACAGGATTTAGGCGAGAAATTAGGTAAATGGCACCAAGTGTCATAAAATGACAGTTGATTTAGAGCCATCATTCTCTTTGAGGTACGAAAATAAAAATAGGCATGCAACACGTTATATTTTACACTCTCTACTATGCACATATAGAAGTGTAAATATTGTATTCCACCCAAAAATTGTGTCGAGATTTCACCTAAAATAGTATGTTTTGAGGTCCCTGAATCCAAAAAGTTGTTTTTTTAAGTCTCCTCTGTCGTGTCTGTGAATGTGAACATCTTAACTCAAAACGAAAATTCCGTTAAACATCTAACTTAACATTTCAGTCCACCATCTTACTAGGATGTGACAAAAGCATTTTAAAAAACTCCCCCCACGCCAAACTACTCTTTACATGAAAACGTTGATTTTCCTAAAATTGGCTAGCGACTTTGTTTAAAATGCCAGATGTTTAAGATGTTTTTATCACAAATGAAAGTATACGTTTAATTTTCTGGTAATATAATTAGAAATCCTTTTCCATTATGGAAGACTTCCGCGTAACCAGTAAACCGTAAGAGAAATTGTCAAAAAACACAACTTGTATCCTATTCATTTTTTTTTTTTTTTTTTTTTTGTGTGTGGAGCTAACCGTTTCCGAGATATTCCTTGCAATTTGTTTCAATTTTAAACTATTTATATCTTTCTCAAATATGCTGTTATTATTCATTTTTCTTTCTAATGGGCAAGCAAAGAAAACTGAATTTCAATATCTACATCATTTGAGTGTTGTATTAACATAGGTTATTCCCTTATTTCCTTTGAATGAAATAAGTATTAGACTATTTCTGTTGATGTGTATCTTGGTTAGCAAGGAATAGGTAGAAACGTAAGCTTCTGGTAGTATGATTTGTTTCAGAAAAGGTAGAGAAAGTAATTTTAATTCCGCACATCAGATTTTTAAAATCCCTCCCAAAAATCTGTCGTTGTACGTTTGTTATTAGTAGCGGTCGATTTTGGGTTCTAAAGCGAGGCGTTTGTAGATTAAACATGTACTCGTTGAGATATAAGCTGTTCTAACTGTAGCTCATTACATATATTGACATTATGTGCTTCATTCTAATTCATAAAGTAACACAATAAAACAATTATTTAATAACATGACTAGTAAATAAAAACTCTTCTACTTTGAAGAGTAAAGAAATAGTATAAAGCTTGTTACTACAAATTAAGGATAATTAATAATGTGCAGAAATTACAATGAACATAAATCAACCAAACTCACTCAGAATAAATTGCAGTGAATTACAATATGCATCTTTACTGCATCGATTCACTCAAAATATGTTTGAATCATCCACATTTTTTTGTTTTTTTTTCGTGTCGAACGAATACCCTTCATATTTTTGACATTTTTCAATCTGTACTCTCTTTCAGTGCTCACTGGTTTTTACTACTAGAAAGAACTTAACGAGGCCAGGCATTGAGCAATGCTAGAACGTTCGAAACGGGCTGTAGAGACCACGCCTACTCCATTACGTCACAGTTATACTCTGCACCGAACCTAAATCCGGTAATTTCGTGACCCCGGGCCGAACTCTTGTTATTAATGTGCAAAGTCTTGTTATTAATGAAAATAATATACTTGTAATCATTCAGAATATTATATTTGATTTAGTTATGATGTCTTCAAGTATGAAGGGCAATATTATGGTATACCATGCGTTATTTACGGTGTATGAGATAGTTACATTTGAAGGAGCTGCATACAATGTCTCTGTGAATGATAAGATTAGCGAGGGAAAGTGGCATGCATGGAGAACAGTTGCGTGAATGAATGTAACTCTTAATGTCACAAGAGGGTTTTATAATTAGCTTTTTATAATTTGCCAAGCTTTATACATTAAGAAAACTCAGGTTATCAACAATCTTATGTATTAGAAGGAAGAAAAACACATTTTGTTTTGTGAAATCTTAGTCCAATCTACCTCATTCGTGACATCTTTCTTGACTTTTGCTTTGTTTTGCCTTCTGTTCTTTGCATTACACAGCAGAGCGAGTTCTCCTGACAAGTGGTCTCACATGAGAAGTAATTTGAGATGCAACCAAACCTGTTTCTGTCTTTCAGAGATTATATATAAATGCAGTAAAATTACATAGTGCGTGCCCAGTAGTCCCAAATAAACTGAATATCATCATTCACACATATCGTTTATTATTTTCTAGTAACGAAAATGAAGATAACGACATATAAATTAGAATGTAATCATAGTACGGTTGTGACTCGAACCATTTACCCCTGATGTTCATCTTAAAGGCAAACTTGTGGGAGGTTGACATTGAATATTCTCTTGCTACCATTAATCCAACCATTTACTAGCTTGAGCACGATTATTCTTTGGGCAAAATTGTAAATAAAGAGGTAATAAATAAGATATTTGAGACAGAAAATTTCTAAGTGCTTAAGAAATAATACAAGGAGATTTCACTTTATATTCTCCACGGTGTACTTCTAATAGGATAGGATTCGATCGATAGGGATTCGGCATTGAATCCCATGTTGTTGTATTTACGCCCCGCAGGTAGGCGCCCCCGGAAGGGAGGGATGAAGTAAGAGGACACACCGGGTGGCCGGAATCAGGAGCAACGGTACTGCAATGACAGGGTTCTTACAGTTTCCAGATACCAAGCCAGGTGACTCAGGCGTTTCGTCTGGAACTGGCATTCGGGAGGTCGTGGGATCGTTTCCTGCGGCCGACTTCTCTTACCCTTGGGTTTTTCAGGGGGTTTCCCGGGGACACTAGGCGATTGCTGGAGACATTATTCATTCTCCCCAAAATTCCTGCCCCTTTATTTCATTCCAACCGGTCTCTTTCGGGCTTGTAGATAACTGTGGACGAGGACTGCGGCAGATGTTCCATTTGGTGGGAGTGACTGTGCTCTGGAAATGCAGCTTTCTGCGGCGGGATGGCTCTAGTGGTTGTCTGCGTAGTCAAGTGGTTTATTCGGACCTGAGTTTGGGTTCCTGGCGCACCCCGCGTTAAGATGAAGAACTGTTTGTGAACTGTTAAGAGAATCCCTCGTCTGCCCTCTCTCTGCACTGATGTCGGCCGTCCTCTGAAATAAACACACATCTCATTATTCCTCCGTTGTTTATTGTTTGACGTACAATAAACCCACCCTGCCGTGTGAAATACCCCTCAATAACATACGTACAGTTTCCAGATTGAAGCTCCCCGAGAATCGACAGGCAGACTCCTTCCAAGCCACAATAGCGTCCAACGTCTCCGCCAGAAGCAGTCCTCAGACGAAGATAGTCTCTTTGAGCATCCTTTTTCCCTGCCATGCCACACTGGGCACCATTGCAGGCACTTCCAAGAAAGAAACCAACGAGATGAAGGATGAATGCAATGACTATGGAAATGATATGGAGGGACAGGACATTCGGAAGAAAGAAACTTACCCAGCGTTTGCCTGGAAACTGGAAAAAAAAAAACAAAAAAAAAAAAACGAAAAAAACATGGGTCAGATAATCCAGACACGGGAAGCGAAACTTCGATCTTCATTGTCATATTCCGTCAGGTTTGCAGACGTACATTATCTTTTAAAGGCGACAGGAAGAGTTTGCAGGAATACCCGTCTCCAAGATAACTTTTATATGGAACATTTTCGTGGTTAATGAGTTTTTCGAAAATGGCTCTAATGATTTTGATTACAATACAATTTGCTTAAATTATTTTCATGAAAAACAAAGTGTATATATTGAATTCACTGAGAATAGCCTGTGAAATCAATTTCATTCGGAATTTTGTAACCATAATCACATAACTGGTAAACATTAAGCTAAAAGCATTGCACAAAAAACGTAGCTCATATTAGAACACAAATTTATTTAAATAACATTTTTTGTCATAAATCATCTCCAGATGTCCGTTATTAATGTTTCGAGTTGTACAATACATTGTTATTCTTTTAAACTCCTGTCGATATTCATCTTTGTCGGCATTGCATCGAAAGGATATGGGATTTTATGGTTGTATATAGATTATAGTGTCCAGTTCTTAAACTTTCGGCAATCACTTTTCCCTTTGTATTTATAACAAAATATGTAGTGTAGCTATTTCTGCAAAGCTTATCTCGATAGAAAAATAAGCATTATAAATAATAGGTTGCATGCTCACTAATAAATGAATATGAATGTAACATTAGATATATTGGTTGGATTTGTTATCCGTTGGTAGGATACAGCCGCTGGCCAACCAATCCTAAAATTGTCTGAATAAGACCAACGTCTGTCTATAGGTTCTGATCTTAGGTTTTACAGTATACTCTAAAATAACTGAGAAAAAAGAACTCTGATGGATTACATTCATATGAGTTTTTCTACAAACTTTTCTGCAAACTATTTCACAATTGCTTATTATGCTATATAATTATTTTCGTCGAAACAAACTTTAATTACCTATTTCACTTTTTACCTCCGTTGTAAGTATAAGAAAGCTAAAGTGATTTTTTTGTTTGTTTAGCTTTTTAAGCATGTTGCTATTTGATGGGATTGAGATTCCTTGCTCATTGTATGACCAGAAACTAATAACGACTTTCCTACAACTTGAAGAATAATAATATAGGTATTTGAAAATTCAAAACAATTACAAAAACCATTTCGGCACGGGTAGGCATCACAAACATTTATTGGACAAAAATGTGTGTCAGCATTTCGGAAATGTTTGAAGGTGCCTGAAGCAAAGAAAGCATTTTATTAACATATCCTTGTATATGTGGAAAGCATAACACAAACGCATGAAGTCCCCATAAATTCCAAAATTTCTGTTCAAATTCTGAGTCTTCCAAAATTATGACAAGTTTTCAAGAAAATCCCCCAAACCAAAAGACCTACAAGGGAAACTGTTTCTAGGAATAACCTGTGAAGTCCTCTTCCTTCGGAAGGAACTTTATATAACTTTTTTCTGTATCACCCATTTCCAAGATAATCGCTTAATATTGGTTTACACTGTTCAATACTACGAACTCGCTAGTATTGATTTCTTCTTCGTACTTCCTTTGGAAATATTATTGAAAACTAAGTTAAAGCTAGTGAGTGTAAAAATGTTTTAGCAAATTGAAGAAAGAGCTTTGATGAACTGTTGGTTAGCTTGGTAACAATATTCAGGAAATGACGGCGGTGCATATTTCAAAGACCCCACAGGCTTACTCCAAGCTGACCTACCGCTGCACCCAAAGGGCATACATGGAAAAGTACGTGAGCAGCATACAGTGCCAGCTTCTCACGTCATCAAGTGGAGTTTTCAGTAGAGAGACCGTAACAAACTGAAAATCCATAAACACGCGATGCATCTCATATATTCGCATTTCACGGTCGATGTTTGTTTCTCGCCCGAAGAACGTGACAAAGACTTTCGTAGAAACGTGACGCATAGCTGAAGTAAGCCAATCTTTATCGTCCTTTCAGCTATAGATGCCGTAAAGAACAATATTTAGTCATGCATTGGTCAAGTAGAAATTACAGTTTTTATCAAGAAAGCTTATCGAGATGAAATCCTTAAATTCCACATATAAATGCTCTGAGTAAATGAAGTATATCTATCGGCCACTCAATTGCTTTTAAAGTCTAACAATGAGAATTCATTATAAGTATATATAAAACTATGGCATCTGAAAACACCGTGGCATATGTATGTATGAATGAATGAATAAGTGTATTTATTATACATAGCAATATCATACATAGAATTTCAACAGTCGCACGGGTCCACAGACCGTACGTGCTTTTGTAATACACATTACAAGCAATATTAAAACAGCAACCACAACAAAGAATTAGAAGAGTAAACACGAAAATAAAAAGCCAAAGGAAATCCACAGTCACAAGCAATATTAAACAACAATAAAATTAAGAGTGAATCCGAAAATAAAGATATAAAGATATTAAAATACAGCAATTTAAACTTACAGCACAGAGTACCCCTTCATAAATGCACCCTCTTATAATAGATAATTACACTTAAAAGACATATATACACATAATATATACAACCCTAGCACAACAGTGACCTAAGTATGACATAATATATATGTATGTAGAACATTGTAGTCACTTTTGTTTAGTTGATCTTATCCCCCCCCCCTTCTCTATTGGCAGCTTCCTCAGATCTCAGCTCTCTTGCCTTAAGTATAGATTTACCTAGCCCGTCCATGTTTTCCGTGCCTGCCAGTAGCGTCCAACATGCTTCTATCCCTACATTCGCAGTGGTAAAAAATCGCGGCAAATATTTTTCCCGCCATTCCTCCGTACCCCTACATCTTGCCAAGATGTGAGTCCACGACTCTTCCTCCTCGCAAATGGGACAGATTCTCGTACCATTCTCGTCAGAAATTTTCATGCTCCTCCATGCTCCTAGTCTAATCCACGCGAGCCCCTCTCTAATGAGTTTGGTACCTGTTTTGATGTATTGCTCCATACCCACTCCGATTTCAGCCTAGACTGTACTTCTAATGACACCTTCTCTGTGCATTGCGCAATCATTTGCTGTCTGTCAATATCACAGAGACGTTTCTTAATTTTTCTCCAAGTACTTCGCCTATTTTCCTGCCCCGCCATCCAAATGTCTCCCATCCCAATGGTTTCCAACCCTTTCTTTAATTTTGATGCCCACGTCGAATTACCTTCCATTCGCAACTGTTCACGGTAGCAGACTGCCCTAATTAGAGATTGGTTTCCGTGAACGATTCTCATCCAATATTTAACTGCTCTGATTTTGCACTCTATCGTTTCACTATGTGCCCCGAATTCCCTCATTATTCCGCAGTTTGCCGTACCCCTCCCTACACCCAGAATTCCTTTCAAAAATTGGGTCCTCACTTGATCCAGATTTCCTGTTTGTTCCCACCCCCATATTTCTCCTCCGTATGTCATCGTGGATCTAACTGTCGCTCCGTATACAGTTTCCATTAAGGTTATGGAGATATTCGGAATTCTGCAGCGTATCCGGAGAGCTTCCGCCGCTTTCACCCTTGCCTTGTGATTCGCAATGTCAATGTGTTTTGTCCATTTTCCGTTCATTGTAAATGTGAGTCCTAAGTACACAAAAGATTTAACATTGTCCAGTATCTGTCCTGCATATGTCCAAGTTTCCTCCCTGCTATAAACACAACCCTTTTTGAAAGTCATTGCTTTAGTCTTATTCACATTAACTGTACGTAGCCATTCATCGCAATAGTTCTTAAGTTTGTCCAGTCCTCGTTGCAATCCGTTTACTGTCGTAGAGCACAATACTAAATCGTCTGCGTATAAAAGTGTTGGGATCTGCAAATCCGCTACTACTGGCGCTTGAATATTCTCTGCTATCATTGTATCAGTAATATCATCCACAAAGAGATTAAATAGCAAGGGAGATAAAATACAACCCTGCTTCACTCCCCTATCGCTTCGGCAGCTCTCGGACACTCTGTTTCTGTCGTACTTCACACAGAATTCGACATTTTGATACATTGCCTGCAATGCTCTAACCATTTTACTTGATAACCGCTTTCTGCCTAGTTTGTACCATAATGCATTTCGATTGATAGAGTCAAATGCCTTCTTAAAGTCCACAAAAGCACAATGAAGCTTTCCCCGCTTAAATAACAGTTTCTTCGTCCTTAAAGTGTCTAATATAAAAGCGGCATCTATGTGTCCTTCTCTGAAACCCATTTGAAATTTTGAAAGTTTGCCAACTTTAGATTCCCAGTCCTTTATCCGGTTATATAACACTCTACAATAAATTTTCTCCATAATTGGCAAAAGAGTAACCCCCCTATAGTTATCCGGATTTCCAATAGTTCCCTTCCCTTTATAAATGGGATGAATAATGCCCTTTCCCCAACAGGTAGGGTGATTCACCTCAATAAACAATCTGTTACATATCTGGAGCATACTCCTACCAAACTCATTAACATTGGCTGCGGCTTTAAAAACTTCCGGGGGCAGCCCATCCAACCCTGGAGATTTGCCTTCCTTCAGACTCCTCAGCGCCTGTGCTATTTCTCGTGCTGATATTTCTTCGTCCAGTATTGGGATCTCAAGATTTCCCAAAATTTGCACTTCCTTTATAAAAATTCCTTCCCTTTCACCTTTCCCGAATATTCCCATAAAATGCATTGCCCATTTTCTGGGAGAAATTTCGTTGGGCGCCTGACGGTTGCCTCTTAAATGTTTTACTACTTGCCACATCTCAGCGTTATCCCCCCGTGTTAACATATTACCAATTTTCTGAGTAATTTTGTCTTGCCACATAGTTCTCTTTTCCCGTAAGAGCTGCTTATACTCCCTTCGCTTTTTTGTAAACAGTTTCCTAATGTTATCTCCCCCCTCCCTTCTGAATTTTGACAGAGCCTCCTCTGCTTGTTTCTTTACAGCTCTGCATTGCTGGTCATACCAACCATTGAATCGTTTTACCCTACCATGCCTTTGGACTTTCATTGTCCCCGCAGCCGTTGCTATTATATGCGTTAGTTCCTCCGCTGTGCCTGCGTTCCTTTCCCCTAATCTTCCTTCTAATTTATCAACAAATACTTCTTTTTCTGTCGGTTTCCACATAAATTTACTAATGAATCTCCCTTCGTCCCCCTGCCCCTCTTCAGGTGCATACGCCACTATGGCTGTCTCTATATTCAGTTCCAGGACAACCGGACAGTGATGTGACTCGATACGATCCCCCACCCAAAAATTTCTAATTCTTCCAATTAAACCCTGACTTATTAAAATAAAATCTATTACACTACCCCCATTTTCATTCTCCCTCTCGATCGTCACCGTACTTGCCATTCATTATTTCTAAAGAGAAGGCATCGCAGAAAGCAAGTAATTGTCTGCCCTCCCCATTAATAAAACTATCTTTGCTCTTTCGTTGACCTTCGCGGAATTCCTCCCCCCATTGATGACCCCCCGTTAGAGAAATATTCTCCCCTCCTAACCTCGCATTAAAATCTCCTAAGAGAATTAATTCTGTTCCTGGAAACTTTTCCTGTAACTGCACTAACGTTTCGGTTAAGTCACTGAAGAAATTCCTGTTTGCATACTTGGACGTTGCTGGCTGGTTGTATAATCCTATAACTATTATTTGTACTCCCCCCTGTGCCAAAGATACAGCAATCACCCCTTCCAAACTGATTTCTAATTTAGTTATCTCAGCCTCCAGCTCAGACTTGAATGAAACTGATACCCCTCCTGGCCATGGCTTTAGAGTATATGTACGGATATTTTGGATTAAATGATTCGTCAGGATAAAGTTTGAATAACGTTTAATTCATGAAATCGTTCATGAATTTGAGCAATATAAGAATCTTATCAATTAATACCGCATACCCTGCCTGTATGAGATTGTTCTTTCCACGATAAAGAAGTGGATATTTTCATAAGGAGAAAGGGCAGCCGGGGTAACATTTAAGGGATTGCAAGTTAAAAGCGCTACGGGGATTAACAACGTTAGAGACAGGGGCGGGTTCTATACACTCATTGTCCGCTCATGACTAGTGAGGCTACTGTCTTCCTGTTTTTTTCTTCTCTGATCGAAAATTGGTTCGGAGAGCACGTTCTGCCTGCGTCTACAGGTAAATGCGCAGTGGACGTTGTTATCTATATATCCAAAATACAGCCTCTAATCATCAGCTTCGTCTCTCTACATAACTCATTTTCAGTCCCTTTCATTTCCGTGAAATGTAACTTTAAACACTGTTTGAATTTCGATACAAACCCGCATATATCCGTTCGCAGATCTTTTTCGGAATATGCCTTTTGGATTCAAGGGTCTCAAAACATTTATTTACGGTAAAATGTTGGTATCGAACTTTTGGGTAGTAGATAAAGTAAAAAGCACCTAGAAGTATTTGAAAATTACGATATACTTCGCTATATTAGATCCAGATTTAGTAACTTGTTATTCGCCTACTAGAGCCACTTTGAAGTTATTTACGAGACATTCGTTGTTTTCGTTGCTATCATACATTATGGCGATGGCTGTCAACATTGATACAAAGTATACTGGGAAATTACAAGCTGCCGACTACTCTGATATCTAGATCCTTGGAGATTATTATAAATTTAAGCATGAAGCAAGATATGTGATTCAAACGATTCTGTGGGTTACGAGCGTGCGCTCTAAGTACTAAAGCTTTACTTCATGAAATACCAGGCAACATTCAATTGTTATCCAGGTTATTAATTCAAATTCAAAAAGTGTACACTTTAATCGTACCGGTAAAGCTGAAAGGGTTATTACTGTAAAACGGAATAAAAGGCTGGATGCATAAATCTTATTAATACTATGTTAGTTATGAACGGGTCACAATACACTATTGAAATGCTGTATAAGACGAAGAGATTAGTCTTAAACCCAAGAATCAAAGAATCAGCACTTCAGAGTAGGAGAGGATAAAGGCAAACTTCCGGGAAATCAGTTTTGTTGTGTATTCACTTGAAGGCGTATTGTAATAATTACTAAAGCGGGCCAGGGGTTACATGGTCAAGGATATCCTGTCCTGAGATAGCTTAAGGATCTTCAGGTAACTTAGAAGAACGGGAACAGACCCACGGACTGTTTCTCAGATACTTCAAAAGTGCCCAGTGCTTAAATTTGTCAGAGTGTTAACAAAGAGGCATTCATTTCCTCTAAAAGCTCTGAAGTACAGTAAAGCAGTCAAGGTCTCAAAATTAGAGCAATTCCACTATGTTGAAATATTTATCCTTTTGAGGTAGTACTAATGAATGCAAGAAGAGATAAATAAGTATTAAGCAAACTAATGTTACTAAATATATGGAATACCTATAGAAATTAGATTATAGGTATTATTAGAGGATGTTAGCACAAGCTTGCTTATAAGAGAGACGAGATAGCTGGAATTGTGCATGGGTCCTAAAAGAGAAATCTTTCGCAAGAGTTTTGTGGACGATAGCCAAGGAGGTGGAGTGAAACGTACGAAAGAATGCCTCGAGTTAAAAAGACAACACAAGTCTTAGAGTGGGTGATGAGTTTGTGAAAATTACAGGGAGCTAACAGCCTAAGTGAAATAGGTTTCTATTGGTTCATTTCTATTGGCTACTGCGAGCGAGAAAAACAACCCTATTAGAGGTGTTCGATATATATTCTACGGAGACGCAAGTTATTAGTTCAGTTCGTATTCCTTTACTACGTACGTATATAACTCAGTTCGTACTCATTTACTGCACAGTTCAGTTCCTCATTATTTTCTGTACAAGTCTTTAGATAGAAGTACATTCAGTTGCTCTCCACAGTATATCTGTCCTACATATTATTAGTAAGAAATGTGATACGCAATGTCTAAGTTTCATTTGTAAGTGAACGCGTATAATACAGTTTTAGCTAGGATCTCAGAGAATTGTAAAGTGTATATAAATTGTGAATATTCGTGGTAACAGTTTAAATAAAAATACTACTCACATTATTAGTTAAAATGTTTTATCTCTAAAATGATTCATTTTACCGTTCACCCTATTAAGAG
Organism: Hymenopus coronatus; assembly: GCA_030762935.1. Lineage (NCBI taxonomy): Eukaryota > Metazoa > Arthropoda > Insecta > Mantodea > Hymenopodidae > Hymenopus > Hymenopus coronatus. Next base: position 101,874,615 of record CM060894.1, on the reverse strand, counting down.
ATACTTGCTCCAAACTAGCCGGAGCAAATATAAACAATATATTAAAACAACATTAATATTAGAAATAATAGAAATAGAGAGGAGTGGGTTCATTACTTAAATAACCCACAAATATTCTAAATCACAAATTCTCCTAAATAAGTGACAGCCTAGGTAATTTAACAACGTTTCAAACACTAGCATGACTACAACATGTGAAGCTGTGGCCAGTGTAATGAGGAATGTGTCAAAGAGATGAAGCAAATTGTGAGCACAAAACAGACTGGATTTTTAGTGTACATCTCTCTCTTTTCTAAGTAGAGAAACCGGAGCGCTGAAGTGACCAAGCTGGTGCAGAGTAGAACACAAAATAAAAGGAATTAACCAAGGATCGAAACCGGATTCCTTTTGATTCTGAGGTTCTAAGGTGCAGTTGTTGTTAGTAACTGCATTTACATTGTATTCATTGTATGATAATATACAATGTTGACCTTAAAAAGGCTTTTTCTGTGTTTCTTTTATAATATATTTTTAGAGAGATAAGCACGGGGTTTCCACAGCTAAGCACAAAGACACATAACATTTCAAGTCCAGGTAATACTTTAGCCTCTTGCTAAATGACACTTCATTTCAATGCTTCTGACCGTTCCAAGTCACTCAATACAACACATTTAAAGAATCATATTCATTTCCCAAGAGAAGTGTTCAGAACCTCTATTGAAAAAGTAGTGTACAGTTTCACTTGCTGCGTCACCTGAAAATGATGTGAAAAGTGACCGACGTCCATGCAGCTTCAACAGCAACGACATCAAATAAAATAGTACAAGATACTCACCAAAATTGGTTACATTCATTTGTACACACAAAACTACTAATAAATACGTAATTCAGTGAGGAATCTACAGCTTTTTACTTTCTCTACGCGTACCATGCGCAAATAAGGAAAGAAGGTTTAGAAAAAAATTCGATGTTGATATTTTACGGACATGTATGTTTTGAGGTCCTTTAAGACCAACAAAATATAAAAAGGTCCGTTTGTGTGTGTCCGCGCGCGCCCTTCTGTCTATGAACGCAATAATTCAGAAACGAAAAGTTGGTTAAACACCAAACTTGATATTTAGGTTCAGAATCTTCCAAGAATTTTAAGAAATGTTTTCCACCCTAACTCCATTTATATGGAACAATGTTCGAATATTTTCTCAGAAATGGCTCTAACAATTTTCATTAAAACACCGTATACTAAAGATAATTACATGAAAGAATGTACAAATACATCGTAAATTTGTTGGAAATAGTCTCTGGAGACCTCTTCATTCAAAATGACGTTTGAACTGTAAACTGAAAAACTACTAGAAACGGACAACACGTTTCTAATAAAAATGTAGAACAGATTAAAACGCACGTTTTTTGTAGTGTTAGCGATTTCTTAGACATTCCCTGTTATGTCTTTCAATTTTACAATTGCAAACTTTTCTCACACAGGATATTCTCGTCGTTTTATATCTCGTTTAATTTACTGCTGGTCGTGGAAGAAGATTCGTATTTTAATGTCAATCGCATAGCGCCCAGCTTTCTAAACGTTTTTATTACCGCTCTAGCAAGTAATAAGACAATTTCTGCTAAGGTTTGTCTCATTTAGCATGATGTAGATACCTATTAATCATATTTTATAAGCATTATATAGCAATAGAAAAGAATTAGATTAGAGTCAACCATAGGCTTAATTGACAAATACAAACAGAAATGGAAAATGCAGTTACACAGAATGCTATGAGAAGAATTTCTACACAAGTTTTCAGCAACAAATTTATAGGATGACGATCATATGGATGACCCAAAGATATAAGAAATGTAATAACATGCGGAAGTAGCTCCGTGATCGATTCACACCCTCCAATATGCATTTATAGGATAATTTTAGGATATAATTTCATTGACATACTCTATTAATTAGAGATTGCTACCACAATTTTACGATACCACAGGCTCTGAAAAACCCACCAAGAGAGCCAAGAAACGTTTCGAAATGTTTGCATATCCGACGTGTCACTCATAGTAATTATGAACAATAGCACTAATTACATCCGCAATGTTGGCAACTTTACATATGAAATATAATAGAGTGACGCCTCAAGAGAAATTACGGATCATAATTACAGGTAGAAGTAGCATGTGAAATGTCAGAGAAAACTCCACAGAAGCTGTTGTTAATGATACCCTCTTCAAGATATTAGTTTTAAGAAATATGTCCGAGGTAACACTATGTTGACGTTTCCTTTTGTAATCAGATAATTTAAGTAATTAATTCTTCGTCACTTTCATTATATGATTTCCGCTTCTGAATTATTCTCAACCGTCCGCGAGGAAATCAGATTTGACCTCTTTTGTGAGGCCGCTCTTTTGAATATTTACATGAGAAATATGTAGCATCTTTTATATAGCCCATATATTATATCCTACATTAGTGTCTGCGCATATCCGGCCAACAAACTTTTCAGTTGAGCTGTAAACAAAAATTATGTATTTTACATATACACCTTACTTGCTTATATCTTTTTCTGCCAAAGACCTAAAACATACACCCTGTTAGGGATGAGTATTTATATTGGTAATGAGGACAGTAATTAACAACATCAGAGCAATATTTGCTTCATTTTCGGACTAAGAATTCTAATTATTAGGAGTAGTTTGTTTTCAGGTGATTAGCACCTCCAAGTAGGCGTGGCACACGTGTTTCTTTTCCTTGACATGGCAGGCCTCGCAATAACGAGTGTTGATTGGAACCGAGTTTGAATGGATTCCGCAAGGCCAATGACTCCACAATATCCAGTCTTCATTAACCAATCCAATTCACCCCTCATCAATCAATCAAATTCAGGTCATATATTGAGGTAAGCAAAACGCGTAGTCTAAACTCCTAGGCGTTGTTCGTTTCGCGGCGCATTAAGACCATGCACGTTAGGTAGTAAACGATATGATTAGTTTGTGATAAAACTGTTAGACGAAGAACAAATAATTAACACACTGAAAAGAAGAGATATTAAGGTACCATTTAACAAAATATCGGTATCTATAGGTGCCTCTAATACCTAACAGCAACCTAAGATTTTTCTCTCAATATTTTAATAATATCAAGATCAGCCACTTAAGAAATTTGCAGAAACAAAATGTTGTTCATGTTATCAAGTGGATCTTTTTTTTTTGGGGGGGGGGCCCTCGACCGCTCATCTAGGCGGAAAGCGGGTTCGATACCAGGAACAAATTGTGGGAATTTTTATGGTCTGGGCGGATTTACTCATAAATCAGTCATACCTTTCACTAACACTTCATATCGTTCATTTCCTTACTTTCTTACCAGGCATCGGGCTGATGACCCATTCTAACTTTCCTCTGCTCCTCAAGAAGCCCCGACCTCATGAGTAAGCTGGCTTACAAGTTCTGGTGGTGCAAATCCTACATACGAGGAGGGTAAACAGATAAGGGAATAAATTCATAAAGAAAGAAATAAATAAAAGTACTTGATTAAAATACATACTGAAATAATTAATATTACTCATACGATTATGCAAATTTCCTTTTTTCACATAATCATAACACATTTTCGCTTTTAAGACCTCTTGCTTTAGGTACTTAGTTTCTTAATTTTCGAACTTTGGCAAAACGCATTAGAAGTAGCTATGATTCTGTAATGAAATAAAGTAAACATTGCTTATTTGTGCGATGACCCTTTGCCAAGCGGCCAAGCTATTATAAAAGAAGTGTTAATGTGGTTTTGCTTTTTCTTATTTTTGAGAATGAACATCTCCGCCATGTTCCAGATGGTTTCAGACGGTTTCACAGCTCGTTGCGTTCATTTAACAGACCCGCTGAGAAGTAAAAAAGTAGCTTAAAATAAAATTAAATGAAATTTAACGAAAAGAGCGTCGGTTTGTGTTTAAAAAACTGTCGTCTGAAGCTATAGTTGGCGCCTACTTTTGATTAGTTTCGGTTATTTGTATTATTCAGAAATTCCGTTTTGTATTTTTATTCGTAAATATTTCACAGCTCCCATCAGAGTTTACTCATTTCAACCTCAATGATGGATGGGTTTAGAAGATTCAATTTAGCAAATGTTGCTGCAAGTTTCTTACTGCGTTGCGGCTTAAAAAGAACTACTTGTGGTTCAGATGCAGATGAATGCAGGTCTAGAAATAAATAAAAAAAAGCTGATGACATTCACATGACTTTCACTACATCTCTGCAACAAATTATTGTTAAAAAGCTTATGCTTCTATTTACTTCATACTAATCGAGGAAGAAGAGAAAAAAAAACTAGCAGAAATAGTCTTATTACTTGCTTCCTTGAAAGTAGAAGCGAAATAAGGGAGTACCATAGGTTAAAGTGATAGTCAAAAGCCGGTTGCTATGTGAATGAAGTTCCTTTGTTTGTATGGACAGGAGTTGACAAAGTCCTGAATGAGAAAAGTTTGATTTTTTCATTGCTGAAACCAAAAACAAGGAATATCTCAAAAACAATAAACTCCATGAAAAAAATGTATATAACATAAATTGTGTGTTTTAAAATGCTCTATATTTATATGTGGTAAGTTTTTGTCCATCTCTTATGGTTTAGCAGTTATGCAAAATTCCATAAAATTTACCCAGAATAAAGTAGTCACCAGAGGCTATTCCCAAAAAATTCAAAATATACATTTTATTTGTCAGGTAAATATCTTTAATATACGATATTTTAATCAAAATCGTTAGAGCCATTTTTGAGAAATTCAAAATTTTCGAAAAAAGTTCCATGTAAAGGGTAGTTTAGGGTGGGGAATTTTTCTCAAAATCTTCGTGTCGCATCCCTGGAAGATACTAAACTTAAATACAAAGTTAGGTATTTTACCGACTTTTTGTTTTTGAGTTATCGTGTTCACAGACACAGGGACACACGGACACACACACGGACTTTTTTCTGAAAATACTTTTTTTGGATATAGGGGACCCTAAAACATATATTTCCGGTGAAATCTCGGTATCGAATTTTTTGGTGGAGTGCAATACCGTCTTTATACACTATGTACAAAGTACGTGTAGAGAAAGTAAAAATTGTTTAAAGAATATTATGGTGCAGGCTTTGGTAATTATTAAGAACATCTCTTCGATGGGTTGCGAGTTTCCAAAGTTTCATAATCTCAGATATTTCAGAGAAGTTGCACAATTCTGCTTCCTTTTTACTTTCTCTATACGTGCTTTGTACATAATGTATAGAGAAGGTATTGTAATGCACCCAAAAATTGGATACCGAGATTTTACCGCAAAGACATGTTTTGAGACCTCCTGAATCAAAAAAAAAGCACTTTTAGCAAAATGTCCATATGTGTGTGTGTGTGTGTGAGTGTGTGTGTGTGTGTGTGAGTGTGTGTGTGTGTGTGTGTGTGTGAGTGTGCCTGTCTGTGGGCAGCATAGTTCAAAAACGATAAGTCCGTAAAATACCAAACTTGGTATTTAGGTTTGTTATCCTCCAAGGATGTGACACGAAGAATTTCTAAAAAAATCCTCACATTCCTAACTACCCTTTACATGGACCTTTTTCGAAAATTTTGATTTTCTAAAAATATGCTCTAATGATTTTGATTAAAATATCGTATATTAAAAATATTTACCTGACAAATAAAGTGTCTATCTTGAATTTTCTGGGAATAACCTCTGAAGACTACTTTATTATGGATAAATTTTGCATAACTACTAAACAGTAAGAGATGGACAAAAACTTAACACACACAAAATGTAGAGTACGTTAAAACACACAAATTATGTTATATGGAGTTGATCATTTTTTAGATATTTCTTGTTTTTGGTTTCAGCTTTAAAAAACGTATACTTTTCTCATACAGCAATTTGGCAACTCGTGTCCATACAAACAAACGAACTTCAATCACATAGCAACCAACTTTTGGCTTTCACTTTAACCTATGTACTCCCTTATTTCGCTTCTACTTACAATAAAGCAAGAAATAAGAATGCTTCTGCTAATTTTTCTCGAATAGCATGAAATAAATAAAAGAATAAGCTTATTAACAATAATTTGTTACAGAGATATAGAGAAAGTCATGTGAATGGAACACAGATTTTTTTCTTGTACAGAAAGTTTAATAATTTGGCCATCTCTTAATCCTGAAAAATGAGAATGCTATCAATGGGAGAAGAGATCACAACATATATCTAAAAGGGAACGAGGGAGACAAAATAAGGAACAAACACAAGTTATTGTTTCTGAGCAGATAGAACTCTAATGATGATGATGATGATGATAATAATAATAATAATAATTTATATATTTAAAATCACTGAAAAATCCTAAGTCCATTGGCACACTCTATCTAGGGATGAAAAGAAAGCATACGTTTCTGCTTTCTTTGTACTTACTTGCTCTTCTCGTGCCATTGATTGACTAGCATGTGATTCTAACACCTCCACAGTGGGTGTGATCAGCCCTGTTCTTTGCTTTCATTCATTCAGAGCATTTAAAAAACAATCTTCGTGAGAAATACAGCCGACTGTCATGGTGGTATCTAGGACTTTAAGCTCATGGATATAATCAGGATGATAATGATCATGATGATGATGATGATGATAATGATGATGAAATCAAAAATTCTAATCACTTCATTGAGCATTCAAAAAGTCTTCCTAAGAAATAAAGCCAATTGTTACGATGGTATCCAGGACTTTAAGCTCATGGATACCACCAAGATGACGATGATGATGATGATGATGATGAAGATGACGAAAATCAAAACTCCTAGTCACTGTGAACAAATATGACAAGGAAACCAAAAGGATACATGATAATTTTTATTGAGGCATGGATGAATATAGTGTTCAATGGAAAATAATATTTATAAACCCTTTTAACTTCGATTTGCCGTGATAAGGGACGTATGCAAAGAAACTATATACCTGAAGATTGCAGATAGATGCCATGGGAAAATAAAATGCGTTTGGCGAGGGAAAATCAAATCTAATATTACTGTGCTCAGGAAATGGTAATAGGTGATTATTAGTGAAGATATTTCAGTGAGAAAACCACAGACATGCAGTCACTTTAAGCTTTCTTTTTTATAAAGAACTCCAATAGAGAGAAAATAAGGTAATTTTTAGTTTTTCTATGAGGTACAATAGAAATATATTTTGAGGTCTGTAAAAAACAAGTTTTGAAAGCGCGCGTGCGTCAATTAACAGCATAACTAAAAATGAAAAGTCGGCTATATTATATATACCAAACTTATATTTAATTATGCATCTTCTAAGTATGCGATCAAGAATATGAAGAAATTCCCCATCCCTAATTACTTCTTATCTTGAGTATGTTGATTTCGAAAACATTCATAAATATTTTTTTCGCAAAATAGCGCTAACGATATTTTCACGAAAAGTCAAATGTATATTGAATTTTTTGGGAATTCTGTAAAGTCCTCGCCATTTTGGATGACTTTTACGTAGCTGGTAAATCATAACAGATAGGTACACAAACACTTAAATGCACACACGTCAAAACCCACACTTTATGTCAAATACACATTTTTGTGTGTATTTAACCATAACGGAGATATTCTTTGTTATTGGTATAAATTTTCCCTTACTTATATTTCCTCAACCGATAAGTTGTTATTCGTTTTTCTCTCTGTTGATCAAGCAAAGAGAATGAAATGGAGTTTCAAAAGGGTGCTAATGACCAGAGCCTGAGTGCTCTTAAACACATGGTTATCAGCATCATCAACATCAACATCATCATCATGGAGTTTCAAAGCCAGTGCATACCAACAGTTCTTAGATTTGATTATCAGTTAAGCCTACCATATTCCCTTAATCCCGTTGAATATATGTAATAAATATATTTATTCAGATGTTCAGCGAAGAGAATATAGAAGAAAAAGGTCATCTACTTAGCGGGGTGGTAGCGCAGTTGATTACTAAGCGGGAGGTTTGATTCTCGGTACGAGCAATCAACTCGTTGCCCACAGACGACCCAGTAGAACGAAATCACGATTTGCGGACGAGAATTTGCCCAGGAGTCTTCTTCTTTCAATGTATAGTTTTCTTTTTCGTGAAAATAAATATTACCCTGGGCCACTGGCTTTACTTTCTTTCTGAAGGAAGCCATATGAAGGGTTTTTGCGTCCGAAAAAATCCATCACCCTCCCACAGTTTTGAAACTGCAATCTTCTTTATTATAGGCTAGAATGATAACCACTATACCACGGAGAGGGACTTACATGAGTGTACTGCTTCAGAATTGTTTAACTTCAACACAGGAAAATAGCTCTATTGTTTTACCAGATGTTTTAGCACATATGGATCAAATCAGATTCGAGAGCAACAGTAAAGAAGGCTAACAAAATCCACACAGTTTTGTGTTAATGCGTCATTAAGTACCTGTATCAAAGCCTGCTCTGGAGAAAGATAAGGAAGACAGGAAAATAGGCAAACAAGAAATGAGGAAGAAAACAAAAACAGCAAAAACGTTTTTCAATTAGGCAAGGGAGTCCAGTCGTCTTGAGGTACACTGCAGCAGCAGGTGAAGTAGTCCGGCTGGTTGTTTGGGAGGAGATACTACAACGGCGTAACTGAATAAATTACCTATCTATCTACACCGTTAATATTAATTTGGAGCTAAGCAGATACGGCAGCCTCAAAGTAAAATGTTCAGCGCTGATTACACGTGTCGTATCTCACGTAGAAATGTTTGTCCCTAAACTGTACAAGCTGTGATAGTCATTTGCTTAGTGGAGTCTTAATTACAACGGGCGTGCTTTTTCTGGTGATAGTAATAAATAAACAAATGACTTCAAGGTGCTCTGCATGTAGTCAGCAGTAATTATTATGGCAGTGAAGAGAGATCACTTCGTTGCAGCCAGAATTTGCCGAAGTACAGGTAAGGTAAAGATAAATCACCTAACACCGAGGCATACAGCGCACGTAGGCCACCGTGGCGTTTATGCTTGAAAGACGAACCATGGAAAGGAGGAACGAATGAAGTCCCACATGGTGACTAGATTCAAGAGACGGCATGCTCAAGAGTGGACGGGACCCTAACAATACCAGACGCTGTTCAAGCTCTCCGACATCTTTGCAGGCCAGCGATTAGGATAGGGGTTAACCACCGACGCCTCCAGAACTCTGAGGGAGAGCACCAGACGAAGATCTTTAAGGTTCTTTTCCACTTACGTGACTCCAATGAGGGAGGAATGAGGGGAGAGACAGAAGGGCGATCAGATCCGGATGACGACGGGCGCAAGCATGAATGGAGGTTGGAAAGCTTCCGACGCCGCCCTAGGTACTGATCACGAGCTCCCAGAGGGAGCCCTGAAACCTAAAGGTGGGTTCCGACTGAAATTTTCCCAACGATGATGCCAGGATAGCCTTTAAAAATTAGCAATTCACCAACCAGCCGCAAACCGCCGAACACGTCGTCTGTTCCATCAACCTTGCAAGGATGATTAGGAAATAACGGAGGCAAGAAATTGTGGACCGAAAACTCGGGGGAATGTAATGAAACAACCCGACATTTGCCTGGCAACTCGGGGAAACTCCCCCAAAAATGCCAAGAGTTAGGTAGTCCACGGGAATTGAACCCACGACTACCAAATGTGGGCTATAGACAATACCTCCTGAGCTATCCCGCTAAGTACAAAGTCAAGGGAAAAACCTTATAGGACGCTGTCACCGCTCCTCGACGGCGGAAACCGTCGCTGTTCCTTTAATCTTAAATTCATTATGGATATGTAAGAAAAATGTATAGAGGTCTTGGTAGAAGAGGAACCATACGAGCATTTGCATACCAAACCGGTGAAAACACAGGAACCACGTTCAGAGTGGGTGGTCAGTGGGAATCGAACCTAGGACCTTCCGAATGCGAGCATCTCGCGTTACAGCGGAGTCATTTTGCTCGGCTCCAAGATCAGGTAGTCTCCATATATGGTTATAAGACTCTCGTTGATTTCAGACACTGGATGAAATGTATATTAACTTCAGTATTGAGATATCTACAGAAAGAGACTGGTGACGTAGGATTGTTGTTAATATGTGCTTTTAGACAGCTGGAAATAAAAGTAGTGCATGTAACACGAGCCACTCATTTTAGAGATTGAATCTTGTTTTTTTTTTTTTTTCTTTTTCTTTTTAGTTCTTAACGTCATATCCGATGATGAATGAAATAACGCCCCAAGGAGCCCGAGGTCCATGCAGCTGAAAGTTACTCAAAATTCGTCTTAATAGGATAAGGAAACCCCCAGAACAAACCTCATCCAGGTAACTCACCCTAACTGAGATTCAAACTTGGAAACACTTAAATGTGAGGGAAACACGCTACCCCACATTACAGAGACGGGCTAAATAGAAGATTATAACGCTCTTTGGAATATCATGTTTAGAATAATGCATTACTACCACTTTTATTTCTTACGATGGAGATTATATGTTACCTATGATATTAAACGGAGGACTTGAATGATTAATGTAATGGCGGATTATTTGAATAGCTCAGAAATGGATTCGACAGAAACAGAAGAAATTTTTCAAACAGCGATGAGGATAACGTTGGAATCTCTCCAAGGGTATAAGAAAAAAAACCTAACATCTTGTCAGCACCGCTGTTTTTGAGGGTCAAACAACAACGAAGGCCAAATACTAGCAGACTAGAGCTCACCTTTGCACATGTACGAATGTACCTACAAGTATACTACATCTTCACGCTTATCTCAGCTGGATACTTAATATTAAGGGCTGACTAAAGAATAGTATGGGTATGGCAACACGTGTTATATAAATATGAATAACATCACAAGATAAACAAGCGATTTTATTTTTACTTTCTCTAGCCCCACATGTACGATGTATATAGGGACAGAGAAGTATTGTATTCCACCCAAAAATTCGACGTCGAGATTTCACCGGAAATACATGTTTAGGACCCCCCCTGAATCAAAAAAAAAAAAAATTCAGAAACAGGTCCGTGTGTGTGTGTGTGTGTGTGTGTGCGTGCGTAATATTTGAACATTTTACTATCGCTTTAGCCTAGTGAACTTTTTTAGTTCCCTTCTACTTATAAGGAACTAAGTAATAAGAACACTAACGTTTATCTCGGTTAGCATGGTGTAGAAACAAGAATAATCTGTTGTAAGAAGTTTGTAGAGAGTAGCACATCAGAATTTTCTTCTATACTCGTGGAATGCTCCTTATGAGCTAGGCCCGGGTGAATTGGACATTTATGTACATACATTCATAATATCATCTAAACATTGATTGCTTTCACCTACTGGGATTCGAAAGCAGGTTCTACTCATAATATAAGTTAATTAGCGCTGTTAACACTATTTACATAATATCGAGATTTCTGCAATTTAATTCCTCGAAATGTCACTGAAGCCCCCCCCCCCCCCCAAATGAGAACATGGTATACTGCGTTATACCATTTCGCTCCACAAGAATGAGCTTTATTTACTTTCTCTATACGTACTATGTACATGGTGTATAGAGAAGGTATTGTATTGCATCCAAAAATTCGATACCGAGATTTCACCGGAAATAACTGTTTTATGACACCCTGAATACAAAAAGAAAAGCATTTAAAAAAAATTTCCATGTGTCTGTGTGTCTGTCAGTGTGTGTGTGTGTGTGGGAGGGGGTGGTGGGAGGGCAGCATAGCTCAAAAACAAAAGGTACGTTACATATCAAACTTGATATTTAAGTTCAGTATCTTCCAAAGATGCGGCGCGAAGATTTTCAAGAAAATCCCTCCACCCCAAACTACCCTTTACATGGAAAAAATGTCTGAACATTTTGATTTTCTCAAAACTAATTTGCTTAAAATCTCTCAAATTTAAGATATTTACATGACAAATAAAATACATATCTTTCATTTTCTGAGAATAGTCTATGAAGACATCTTAATTCTGGATGAATTTACTGAATTTTGCTTAACTGGTAAACCGCAAGACATAGAAAAAAAACTTACTAGACACAAGATGTAAATCTCGTTAACCCACACAATTTATGTAATATATATATTTTTTTGTTGGTTGTTTACGAGATATTCTGTGTTATTAATTTCAGTCATACATACGGGAACTTGTCAACGCTTGGCTACACAAAGAAGCGGTTTTCAACCTATAGCAACCACATTTTATAACATTTGACTGTAGTTTAGCCTAGTGTATTCCCTTATTTCCGTTCTACTTATAAGAAACTAAATAATAAGACCGTTTCTGCTATTGTTGTTACATGAAATAGAAGAATTAACAATAGTTTGTTACAGAGATATAGAGAAAACTGTGTGAATGGAACACATCAGATTTTTTTTTTGCACTGCTTTATATATTCTCTAACACCTACACCCTCGTATATACAATGGGGCCCGTGATAGAGGTGAGATGTTTACATTGGGTCTGACCAAATTTCGCCCCACTCTCAACAAACGTGACCACCCCACTTCTTCCCTGAGCATATTCTAGCCGCTGGATTGGCAGTGTACTTTACCGCCTCTAAAATATGACCGAGGTAATATTAAATTTAAAGCTTGTAATTTCATGTTTCACTACCATTTTCTTAATATGGGTTGGATGTTTCCGTCCGATAGCGGCAATAAGGTTAACCTTCTTCTATACGTCGTTAAAGAAAGCTCCATATTTTAAGCATTGTAGCTGTTGTCCAGTTTAACGGCACGTGCAAATAACTCTTCAACCTTTCTTCTAGAATGCTGAACTACATTGTATTTCGTTTTGCCTTTCCTTTTATACCAATCCTAGTGTAACTGTTTCGTAGAGACGTTAATTTTGAAAGTTCACTTATATATTAAGCCTATTTCACATGTTTTCTATTTTAAAACTTTCTGAATTGTTAATTTTTAAATGAATGGGAAACTGTAATATTTTAAACATAATTAATTATCTCTTGTCTTAGTTCAATAAATGTATGTGATAATTTTGTTCATAGATGAGGGGTAGTAGTGGGTTGAAACCAATGCCAGTTTGGTCAAAATATATAAATTTGGATGTTTGTATAGAACCATTATTAAGTACCTACCTACTTCAATGTATGGACGTTTGAACTCTATGGCATCTGCCATTACTTTTATGCCATTTTAAGGTCAGTCTTTTTTAACTTTATAATGCATACAAAACTTAAACAATTTTCTACTGTTCAGAATTTAGAACTCAATGGAATGTGGAACATGGATACCAGAAATTTGAACGCTTTGCTGCATGATTTGCAAAAGGAAGAAAATTAAACATTGATTGTACTTTTTTGAAATAAAAGAATTAGTTTTTAAATATAACTAATATGCTTAATGTTGGGTATTGTGAATATTTTTCTGAGGTTGCACCGATTGTTTTATTTTTAAAGCTTCATTTTAAAATAAATGTATGGACTTTAAAAAAAAATACATGTTACTCCAAAATCAACCGATTTAGAAATGTAACTCTGCAAATCCACTACTTTTGTAACCTAAGTATTCCTAAAAATGTAAAGATGTAAGTGAAACTGTGGAAATTTGAAATTTACCCAACGACACTCAATTTTAATGGGATATTACATTTTTATTTTTAAAATTCCATCACGTGGAACATTTGCAAGACTGTATAGTTCATTTTTAAACGTAAAGCTTGCCAAGCATAAAACTAGATAGAATGCCGAACTCATAAGCAAAATCGTCCAAAGTTCATGTAAGACAAAAATTACTGCTAAATTAATTCAAAAGCTTCTGAAAATAGCACCGTCAATAGTGCTCCCGTAAATTAAAACAATATACAATGTCTTCTCACCCGGAAGTCCCGGGTTCGATTCCCGGCTGGGGCGGGGAATTTTTCTTCAACCGGAATTATTCCCTATCCCCCATAGAGTCTGGAAGTATGCATGTGAGAGTGAATGTGCGTGAGTTTAGTAATATAAAGTTTAACCTAATGTTCTGAGCCTACAGTTTCACAAGTGAAAGCCCCCGATATGACCATTGATGTTAAAGGGGCTATACAAATGAAGCAATATAAAAAAAATATATACAATGTGTTTCATTTACATGACTTTACCCCCTTTTCTTTATTAGTGGGTGTACAAGCCATTCTTACCAAAGCTTATTTTTCTATCACTCCATTTCAATCTTTCTACTTCAGAAACACTTAAATTGCACGTTTTCTTATAGATTAAAAGGTAATAGCGACATCCTCAAGTTTAAGAACAGAATGTTATGATATCTGCAGGGTTTTCAAATAAAGATAATGTATTGAAAAATTAGAACCATTGATAACGGATATCTCGGAAATGTCTTATGCTACAAAACAAGCTATTTGAAATAAATTAAGTGTTTTAAAAGATCACATTTTTTGGAAAGTACATTCTCATTAATCAGTTAACTTTTACCAGTTATACAAAATTATAAAACAAAAATTCTTTCCTAATAAAGCGGAGTTCACAGCTGTACCCAGAAAATTCAAGATATACTTACCTACATTTCATTTGTCATATAAACATTTTAAGCATTGGTATATTAATAAAAACCGTTATAACTGCTTTTGATTGAAAAAAAAACAGTATATATTCTATGTGAAGGGTAAGTTCATCTTTGAAGACACTGAAGTTAAAGATACAGTTTGGTGTTTATCCAACTTTTCGTTTGTACCTTATGCTGGTCACAAACATATAAACCGATCTCTTCCTAAAATGCTTCGTTTTTAAATTCAGAAACCCTCGAAACACGTGTTTCCAGTGAAATATAGATATTATAGTTTTTGTGTGGAGTGCAACGTTATATCTACCTACAAGGTACGTGGTAGAAAAAACAAGGATTATGTACATCGTTTCAAATTTGATTCATTCTAAACGACAGACTAAACGATGCAATTCCAGGAAGTCTTTCAATTGATGATCTGCTATCAAACTTATGAACACTAAATAATTGGAGCATTAAATATAGTTAGGAACACAGGTGTCTGTATCCCAAAGACCTGTTCTCAAGCTTGTTTATATTCCAAGCAATTAATTTAAATATTGTTACAAAATAGCTAACGGCGTGAAGGTGTTACGGCACCGTTCTAGGGAAGTGGAACGCATTGGTGATATAAAGATAGTGTTAACGTCTATACAGCACAGCAAATTAGAATTAGAAAAAGAAAAGATAAAGCAGACCAAGATGGTGTCCGAGCAAGCGGAGTATTCCCACCAACCATGACTAACAAACCTGAACCGTCTGACCCTGTCTGTCTGTCTGTCTGTTGTTGGATCCCAACAGCTGGCAGTCGGCTGGGGAGGGGATGACCCCCCTCTGGTTTTCAACAAGGGCAAACCAGCCCCTTTTCCTTGTCAAGGGAACCGGGCGGCATTTCCTCTGACTTGGACCAGCACGCCATTTCATCCAAACGAGAAGGAATCCCCATTGCTTCACCACATTCTGCAAGAAAAGCAAAAATATCTGAATGTTACATTTACATGACTTTCTCAGTCATTTATTTTTATATAGTTTCTGCAGACTATTCTTACAAAAGATTATTTTTATGCACTTCATGTTAATGAGAATTGTTCTATGGTTTAATTGTTAATAATTTATTAAACAATGCGGATAGAAATATATTTATAGGAAGATGCCAGTATATGCCGGCCGGCCTTGCAATTCTATGTCTTTTCCATAAAAACCGATTACCGAAAGCACTTAACAAGCGGCCAAATGTTGAATACAATCTAATGATAACAGATACCTATCTCGGAATCGGCCAATACCACACACGTTCTTTGAAATAAATTTAATGGTTTTAAAAGTTGTACAGTTTTTGAGTAAAACAAAGTTCCTTCTGAATGAAGCTTCAAGGGTTACTCCCAGAAAATTCAAGGTATGCTTTTTCTCATGTGTAATAAGTAGATACGTAATGTGTGTACTTATTGTAAGGAATATAATGTATGTTACTTTTATATGTAAAGCAGACTTATTGATAATTCCTATTAGTTTGTTTAATCTTTACACTCACACACACACACACACACACACATATATATATATATATATATATATATATATATATATATATATTACGAGGTATATACGGACTTGGTTCTACCAATGAACAGTGTAAATAGTATACTCAGTTTTCTTGAGGAAAAACAGCTGCTGCAGCAGTGGGATCAAATTTTATATGCCTCCTATGGCAGTACTGGTTCTGATTTAAGTGCAAGTTGCTCGCACACACACACACACACACACACGCACACACACACACACACACACACACACTATTCCTTCCTCATTCACGCCTGTTATGATAGTCAGATTCCCAATTATCATATTGAGAAAATACAAAACATCGCGCTAGGCAAAACCTGCATACATTATGAAGAAACGCTGAGACAGGCTGTACACGTCGAGATGTAACAAGAAAGCACTTGTCAGTTTGGAACATTCATCAAATGTGGCTCTTGATGAGATGGCCTGCAAGGCTCCAAGCACATCTCCCCCATTCCTACTCTCCTCCCCCTCCTCCTCTCGTCGTGCTCTTCTCTTTTGAGGAATGGATTCTGTAGACCCAAGGATTGCATAAAACAAAGTTTCCTCCCATAGTTTCCCTTGAATTCGAAGCATTTCCGGTAGCATAGAGTGCAGATGCGAATAGTCCAGTCTCTTGAGGATACCCATCTGTGAAACTTCAAACATCTACAATTTCAATTCGACTCACTTGAAATGTTTTACAGCAGTCAGCGCTCATGATAATTTTAATTAGTTCCGGAAAAATCAATGTCTTATTAAGTTTTTTTAATGTTTTGTAAAATTACTCTAGATTATGCACAATTTTTTATACAATATTGAATATTGTGTAATTTAGCTGCTTGATATCTATAGTTATCCTACTAATTTGAACGAACATCAAATTTTAAATATGAAACTTTTTTAGGCTAAAAATGCATCCAGTATATTGCTTATTAATATCACAACTATGCATACTAGCAAATCTCTCTTTTTTCTGCTATTTATAAAGAGGTGTACAACATTTCATTTATTTTAACCAAAAGATATGTCATGTGGAACAATTTTAAAATGAAAATTAGCAAACAAATGAAAAGATATTGATAGGTAGAGTCAGACTGAAAAATTCAATGACATAGCTGGTCTTTAGCCGGTTGCTCTGACCACGAAGCTACAATGGTAACATGCCGAAATTCCTCAACTGCCTCGCATGTTTCTCGGTAAACCGCGAGGAACTCTCAAATTATTTTGAGATGACATACCCCAAAGACGACTTATCAATATCGTAAGTACTTTAAGTCCCGAGCTTCATAGCTTAGCCAACTGTTAGATGAATTAGTGTTGATTAATTGTTTTTCCCACACAGGCCGTGTGTAGGACAGGAGTTGGATCCTTAGACTGGATTTTTGCCTTGTTTTGCTAATCCCATAAAACAGCATGGTGAAGAAGATGCTTTATTTGTTTCTAAGCGTAGGGTATTGTTCGAAACCTATGCTATTGTTTCTACTTTAAACCACATGACAGTGTTAGTGCCTTGAACGACTGGCTCATGGTGATTATTAGCAGCTGATAGCCCAACGCCGGAACAGCCGTCGGTCGCTGTATACGCTGAACGCAATGAGATATGGCAGCCAGGTGTTCACGCCTTAGTTTCGTCTTGGAACCTAGAACACAGATAAAGGCAAATGAAAGAGAAAGAATGAAATCCACTGTCTTTAGACTTAGAAGAAACAGAACTGAGACCTTACAAACGTTTTCTTTGTTCTGTAGAATAGAAAGGAAGCTTTGTCATACAATATTTGCAATAGTGAGCAACTGTTCTCTAGCAGGGAGTCCTCAAGTTGTACTAAAAAAATTAGAGATATAGAATATTTACCGAAACTAAATACTATTCATAAGTTGCTTAAATAATAATACGAGCATTATAACTATCTAGATAGATATTAAAGCAATGCGAACATTTACAATAATTACGTAAATATTGAAGGTCCAATAAAAGACCTAAATTTATTTCAGAATACATTTTCCGGTTATCCCTTTTTTGAGTATTATACTTTTTTGATGAACATATTTTTTCACGTTATACATACTTGGACATCACGAAAACTTCCCTTTATATATTGATTGGCTCTACATATAATATTTCAATATGTTTATGGCAGGCATAAAATATAATGGAGCTGGTAACAAAACATCCAATTGAATCAGCATGCACACCAAGTTTATGTTTTCTTGAGTACTACAGCAATACCTTATAAATTGTTTTCATTTCGTCTTATTGCTTCACGTAACTTCACCCTGCCCTTTAATAATGGTAACATCAGCTATTCGCGGTCATATTTTGTGCCTGCCCTAATTAATATTTTTGATCTCGTTCATTATTTGAGGAAAGTCATTGAAAATCGTATCAGCATATCTATTGGAGACTTCCAAGTACAGTCCGTATATTTGTTATCCGTAATATATTACATACAGAAACTGTGCTTACTAGAAGCTATCTTTACACTGCTAAATATATGAAATAATTGATTATTAACACTCTTAAATACATCAGCTAATTAACAATTGATGGAAATAACAATAATCATAGCAGCGAGGCCGACTAACGGTCTCAATTTTGGTAAGACTTATTTATATATACTTGTAAAAGAGCTTCTTTAATAGCGAAGACATCACAAGAAAAGTTAGGTAAGACATAGAGCATTTCACGATCAGGATAAATCACTGCGCAGCCAAGTTCTTCATTAGTTGCAAGACACTTGGTGAAGATTTAAGAGCATAGGCAAGTCCTTCTATATCTCGGGTGAAACCGGAAGCAATTGTTGCTATGTCAGTAGCTAGTAGTGTATTTTCAGACACTTTGGAGCTGTAAAAGGTCGATAGGGAAGGAGTTTGAGTCAGCTTCAATTATTGGCTTAATTGGTTGGTCATATCACTTACTGTAGTTTTTAGGTTTTTAGAGCGACGATTAGGTTTGAGATCTATAACGTGTTTATTTGAATTAGTATAGGTATTGCATTCATCACTGAGTTTGGTAGTTTCACTGCTAGGTAGCGACGTTGGTCTCTTAAATCCAAGATATTGTGGTTGTTTAGTATGCTCCTGGTTCTGAATTAGCGACATCTGTGAGTTCATCGTGAGAGCTAGATGGGACTTGAATTTGACGAAGATTGTATTGGCTTTTTTTTTTTTTTTTTTTTTTTTTTTTTTTCCATTGCTTTTAGGCAGGAAGATGTGCAATCTTTATTTTTGCCATTTGGAGTTGAAACCTCCTCATAGTGCTGGAAATTCCAAGAGTGCAAGATTTGAACTGGGGATGCTGTGAGAGGCATCTGAATGCACATCTTTAGATGCATTATTGATATTAGGGCAATTGGGATAATGCCCTTCAGTTTTACATACGAAACAAGAGGAATTCAGAGGACAGATATATGAATTACTCATAAAATGTGTCATCACCTTGGAGATGTAATGTATCAGGAAGTTTTTTAGATCTTCATTTAGGATATACCTCTGTCTTCTAAAGCTTAGTATGTCCAAGACATTTTTTTACATTTCTACGATACATTGTGTATGAGTATTTTTGGATGTTTTCCTCAGCACATATCTTACTAGATAGGAATTTGCAAATCCTTCCATTAGAATATACGGGAAACATAGCGGTTACCTAGCGCAAGAACATAGTCCCTTATGCTAATGCCATCACAAGAATCTATAACAGTAGCTTGCTCTTTTGTAGGGGATGACATTGTCACATCAGAATAGCTTGGCTCATAGATGCACTTGTTTCGTTATTAGAAGTTTCCATTAGATTATCTGAATGTCTGTCATTTGTAACGTTTTCATTTGTCTGTGGATTCGTTTGCTCACGTTTATTAGGGCTATCAGTGTGGGAAAAATTTGAATTTACTTTCGTTGAGTTAGCATTACTGAACCTACCTCTCTCACTACCTATAGGTGGCCATGAATCTATATAGTTGATATTTTAGTTTAGGCGCGCCAGGAAAATGTTTTTAATATTACAGTTTACTCTGTGTAGGACTCATGATTTAATCTACCTTTTTTGCGGGTCGAGTGTGTAAAATGCTCTATAGAGAACAGCAATTCTTACACTAAATGATCATTGTTGAGATGGTTCTACTAAATATTATGTAGAATGATAATTTATACGTGATTCATGGGCGGGATAACTAAAACTGCTTCTGTTTGTGTATTTGAAAGTATATTATGAGCTATAATACATAGAAAATCCTACCTTCGTCATTCTATTTGAACAATTCTGAGAAAACCTGGTTAAAACGTGACATTGGAGGCGGAGATACCAATCTATGGGGAAAAAAAAGTGAATATTTTTAGGCAGCTAACTCGTACAACATTCGAAATTAAGTAACTCGAAGTAGGTATAGTGTAGTAAATATCCATTTTTGCTACGTTGTGAAGGCTTTATAAAATTAGAAACAGTAAGTACCACAGTGCCATTTATTTTAAAATCTACTTTCCCTTGAAAAAGACCAGAACAGGATACGCATCCTCTGTCATGAGCGAGAATGTAAATTAAAAGATACTTCCCGATCTACATCAAGATAATACAAATTTGATATTATTTCAGTCATGCAACATGATCAACGATGCGATTTGAAACTTTCTTTCACACTGTGTCGACTTTTTCACTTTGCTGTAGGCACTTTATCATTTCGTCAGTTTAGATTAAACTACACAGTTTATCTCTAGCTTATATCTTTTCACTGGTGCCTTAAAGATATTGTGCTCTTTGGAATTTCACTTTCTATATATGGAGAACAGATGCTCTACTTTCTGTCCTGCAAGAATAATCTCGTGTTCATTTGCTTTCAGTCAAACAGGGATAAAGGATTAAAATTACACGCGCTTCAGTGATTTTGACGGATGGTAAAAATAGCTTGTTTGATATTTTATGTTTATTGTTATTACCTTCTTAATTTAACCCTTCAAAGTCTCTGATTCTTAGAAAAGATTATATATATAGCTCATTTCAGACGATATAACTTCATACCTGGATGTGTTTGTTTTTCGTTTTTGCTGCATAGCACCACAAATAGTGATGATAAATATAAATATAGTTGGAAATGGAAATTTGAGAAGCCGACGTCCCAGGCTTAGATTTACAGTATCTCCCAGCATTTGCCAGTAACTATGAGGCCTGGGGAAAATCTGGATGGAACCGGATACATATCGTACACGATTATATGTCTCAAGCATGTCGACTCAGTGGGTTACACCGCTCCTTTGGATAATTATGCCACTGGTTCCAGTTCTGCAGTAAACAGTTCTCATGTGCATTGAATGTGGACACTGATATTAATTGTTTGAATATCCGGTACTAAAGCGAATAACAAATGAAACGAGGCAGGATAAGGTACAATGCATACCAAATGTTGTAATTACATGTTTCTCTTTCTCTCTTTTTACTTTCTCTACAGTACTATGTACATAGTGTATAGAGAAGGTATTGTATTGCACCCAAAAATTCGATATCGACAAATACATGTTTTGGACCCCCCCTGAATCCAAAAATAGCATTTTTGGAAAAAGGTCAGTATGTGTGTGTCTGTGTTCTGTGGACAGCATAGCTCAAAAACGAAAAGATCGTTAAATGCCAAACTTGGTATTTAAGTTTGGTATCTTGCAAGGATGCGACACGAAGATTTTTAAGAAACCCCCCCACTCCAACAACCCTTCACATAGAACTTTTTTCGAAAATTTTGATTTTCTCAAAAATGGCTCTAACGATTTTGATTAAAATATCGTATATTAAATATATTTATCTGACAAATAATATGTATATCTGGAATTTTCTGGGAATAGCCTCTAAAGACTACTTTATTCGCATGAATTCTACGACATTTTGCATAACTGCTAAACCATAAGAAATAGACAAAAACTTAGCACACAAAAATGTAGAGCACATTAAAACACACAATTTATGTTATATACATTTTTTTCGAGGAGTTGATCGTTTTTGAGATAGTCCCTGTGTTTGGTTTCAGCTTTGAAAAACTTGTGCTTTTCTCATACAGCTATTTGTCAACTCGTGTCCATACAAATAAAGGAACTTCAGTCATCTAGTAACCAGCTTTCGACTTCACTTTAACCTATGGTACTCTCATATTTCGCTTCTACTTACAAGGAAGCAAGTAATAAGACTATTTCTGCTAATTTTTTCTCGATTAGCATGAAGTAAATAGAAGAATAACCTTATTAACAATAATTTGTTACACAGAAGTAGAGAAAGTCATGTGAATGGAACACGTCAGATTTAATCTGCTCAAACATCTATCAATTCTTCCATTTTTTTAGGTTATTGAGGCTGGATATTTGTGAGCGAAATTCAATCTAAGACGCAAGATGTTGTGTATTATTTTCAAGTAAGACAAGTGGTAAGTCTAAAACAGAAGCATATCCAATTTTATAAATCGAATTTAAATTACCAACCCCCTAGAAACATTTGTTGCTTATTAATAAGTTTTAGCAAAACTATTTATAAAAAAAAATTGAAGATCCATTACAGATTAATGATGTTGTTTCTTAGCATTTCATTTATTTCATTTTTGTTAGGTACTCCCCGCTAGGAGCAGCGACTTTTTTTTTTCTTAGTAGAGTACAGTTCTTATTATTTGACGTGATACTCCCCCACTCCAAAAACATAGATACGTAATAGCAATGGTTAGCCCAATTACACAATAAGAGAGGAGGGGTGTGACTGCTAGTATGATGGTATGATGTGGTCGCTTGCTCCCCCACCACTCTCACCACTTCTCTTCATTTCTCCTCTCTTGCACATATGGAGTATCACCATGTTTTATACAATCTGTAATTATAAAGTATTCAGTTCAAAAGTCAATAAGGCATTAAAATACTTGGTGTAATGTGCATGTTATACTGCCACGGTTATAAAAAGTTATGTAACGATACAGATTTTATACTTATTCAGTCTGGTGCATAATTGGTTCATTATAGCACGCATGCCAATGATATCACTATTACTGTAAGCTACTGTGGCTTATGGAGAGAATTTGAAACTGTTTTGTAATATTCTTTAATCTGAATAACGGAAGATGAAAAGCATTTGTGTATTGTTATTTAGAATAATTAAGATTTTAATTATAATTACTTACCATGCTGTGCTAAATATTAAATTGTATTACAGTCCATAATATCTGCTCACTTTTGTCCCAATAAGGTACGCACTCAAGTATTTACAGGGTGTTAATGAATTACACCGAAATAATTTGCGAGATTGTGCACGTGACTGATATAAGTAATTTGAGCTCGGCGATGTATGGTCCCCGGATATACATAACACATCTACATGGCGTTAGACGTGTGGGTATCAGGTGCTGATAAAACGGTGTTAAAGCAAAGCAGGTTGAAGAAATGGCTTAGAATGTCTTTAAAACTGCTGCCCGAGAATAGAAATATCTATTTATTAACAGCTCGTTTTTAGCGTTCTCGAAATTTAATGTCCCAAAAATCTGTAAAATCTCGAACTAATCACTCGACAGTGCGACACTGAACATTCATTAACTACGTTCTTGAGGTAGCCTACCGTGGAGGCGTTTTTTCAACGGCTCTAGTGGTTTAATGCGTAACGCGGGAAGCTGCTATCCCAAAGTTAATAAGTTCGATTATTGTCATAGATTATATGCTTTTATTATTTTTTTTTCATTCCAGACGAAGTGCCGCGATATGTGAACGAGAACCGAACTGGGAAACTTATCTTTCATTTGAAAGCCAGTATCATAACCACTACGCTAAAGAGGTACGCTGTAATATGTCCCTTCGTTTTTCGACTTATGCTCTCGAATGGTGTATAAATTAGCCAGTGGCGTACTGGCGCTTCAGAAACTTATAGCCGCTACTTCGATTTCAATAAACAGGCCATAAGTCTCCTATCTCAAATTACTTATTTAAGTAATCTACATATTCTGTGAAAATATTTCGGTATAGTTCATTAACACACTGTAGTTTTTCGATTCAAAACGCCAATAACAAATGAAATCTAGGGTTAGACGGTAACGTCTCATTTTTACTGACATGAAGACGCGCTTACTAATGCCAACTGTGATGGATTCTGAATCATTTCGTGATTTATTTCCTTAAAATGTTAATGTTAGAATTGATAAAATATTCTATCCAACTCGTTGATAACCTTAATACGACACTATTGAAAATTGATACATATATTCCCGTCATAATCAGCATCATTATTCATTTGTTTCTTAAGTTTACATTTAAGAATTAAATTTATTTATAGGATTTAACGTTTTTAATTATGTTTTTATTCAAAAGCTACTTAAAATGTGTAAGTGTTATCTTAATTCTAACAATACTATGAATGTCTTTCTCAAGATTTAAAATAAACCAAAGAAGTCAGGTTTCAAGAATAGAATTCTCTTAGAATGCAAGTTAGCTGTTTAAATGTAATGGAGGTATGAGAAAATAAACAATCCCTTCGACTAAATAATTAAATGTTCAGAGTTTTTTTTTGTGTAAATAATGAAAACATTGTCATACAATGAATTTGTTATCGAATGTTGATGCCTTAAAAATATTCCGAGCGAAGAGTGTAAAATGCTGTCAGCAAATGCAAAAACCATTTGGGATGGCTTAGACGGTAACATCTTTGACCTGCATTCGGTTTGAAATCCATGGGCCGGTCAATCTAACTGAGATTTGTAATGATTTTCCACAGTCACCAAAATATAGCTAACTGGTTTGGATATTTAATTTCATGATCCAAAGCTTCACCTTCAGTCTTAAAACAACAGTAAAAATGAAAATAAGCAGTAATTGCGAACGCTATGCCATCTATCCACAGATAATGAAAGCAGGTAAACTGGATCGCAGCCTAATGCCATCTGCTTGGCAAGTTTAGATGCAGGCACACTTGCCTACACTGAGATATTTGCATGTATCGAAACCACCATCTGTCATTCATTCATATAGACGCAGAGGCACAATTGTCAAGCACTAAGGCCTCTGAGGATCAATAACGAAGCAAAACGATAACAACTAAAATGCCAACCGTTTGCTACACTTCGAATCACGAGATATCTCCAAACATAACGTCACAGTATTACCATGTAGTTAAGCGCAGAGAGTAAGCGAGAGAAACTCGTAACTTGTAGAATACATACTTCGAATGCATTAATAGAAGAAAGTAGGCATCAAGAGTTCCCTGGTTCTCCATCTGCTCTGTGTATGTGTCCTCATCGAACTAGTTTCCGTTTAGCTTCTCGATAACTCCCCCATTCGGCCTTTCCCTCTTCTTGTTACTTCCCCTTCACTGCTGTCTCCAGTCTTGTCCCTTTCTTTGTGTACTTTTTTTTTCTCCCCTATCCTCTTGGTACTATCGCCCTTGTACCCGCCTGTTCCATGCAGCACTCTCTGGACAGTTGACAAAACTTAAAAGATAAAAAAGGAAAGCTGGAAGAAAAAAAATATTTGAAGAAACTTTGCTAAACAAAGAAAAGTATAGGAAGTAAGAAAAGAAATAACAGAGTTTCTGGCCACAATGTGAAAAAGTTGAAACTTGAAAATAAACTTACAGTATCTTGAGGGCAGGTTTTGACGAGAGCGAAAGTGAAATCGAAAGAAGAATATATTTTGTTTCTCTGAAACCGATAATTTAGCTCCCATTCTTAATACAATTGCGAATAGAAACAAGATGCTATATCTGGAATATGTTTTCGAGTGCTTCTTTTGAGGTTTTGTTTATAATTTTTGCCGCATAATTTGCTATAATACCAAATATTTTGAAAACACAAACGACTATTTATTTATTCAAAATCTTCTCGGGCTTCTAGCCAGGTAAGCTTTAGTTCTGACTATTTATTTGGCTACGCCCCATTTAGATAAAGCGCCATTTGGAACTTTAAGCTGCATTTTTTTCCAATTTGTTCTTTTTTAGCATGGTTCACTATTCATAAAATTATCCTTCTAAATATTTATTATTTAATACCTTAAAATTTTCAGTATAGCTTCAGGATTACGATTACAAAAGTGTTTTGTACTAGTTAAATAATATTGAATTAGTTCAGTTGAAATTGTTTTTTATCACTAACATAAAAAATTTGAAAATGGAATAAGTGTATGCAATTGTTTTTTTCCCAAGCTAATATCTCTGCGAAATTTTACCAAAAATTGTGAAAGAATAATACTTATCTTTTTCCTAAAAATATAATATGAATTTTAAACTTTAAGGAAATTTATCCTTTTTCCATCTGACATACTTGAACAGCAAATAAATGTTAAATAAGGGTTAATGTATAAGCGCAAACTTATTAGAAGTTACACCAAATTTAAGCCTGACTTTCTCGCAAGGTTCCAAATTCGAGATGCTTTATGATACAAATGTTTAATTATTTGTACAATTAGGATTTGATATTGAAATCTGATGATAGATTTATTTGTAAACTCATTTACTGTAAAATTTAGATTTTTGGTGTGAGCATTTTTAAAACTGCATTGCATGGGCATTTTTATCAAACCAGTGAATTTATACAAGAAAAATTATTATATAAATGACCATTAAAACTAGAATTTTAAAACTGCTATTGTGTGCAATAATTGATATAATTTAAACAAAACAATCTACCTGTTGTGGGTTTGCTAACTTTTATAGATGTATTAAAATTAAGGCATGCCTTTACAACAATTTCTTTAATTTTCTACACTAAGCTAAAATTATAAATTTGGAAGTAATGCAATAAACTGAAGGTTCAAAAAGCCCTACCATAAAAAGTGATTATGAAATAAAAATTTAAATTCTTAAAAATGGTTTCACATAGATCGTTAAATGCTGTATGCACTGCATATTTTAAGTCTTGAGCAAATGCTAAACATTCTGATGTAGTTACATTCACAGACCTTCTCTACTCTCTATTTTTATTAAACGGTATACAAACTATTCCTACGAAAGCTTATTTTTACTTTCAGTGCACATACAGTGTACATACATAATAAATTATTGTATTCCATCCAAAAATTCGATACCGCAATTTTATCATAAATGCATATTTGGAGGGCTCATAATCCAAGAGCAACATTTTTAGCAAAGTTCCACGCGTGTGTGTGCGTGCGTGCCTGCGCGCGTGCGGTTTCTCTGTGGGCAACATAAGTCAAAAAGAAAAGTTGTTAAATACTGAACTTGGCAAGTTCAGCATCTTCCAAGGATGTGACTCATTTTAGAAAAGTTCGCCCAAGCCAAACATTGAAAAGTTTTAGAATTTCTCAATAGTCTTTCCTAATCAGGTGGTGTTCTGAACGTGCAGGCGCATTGTGTAATTATGTTTAAACAAATTTATAAAACCTCAAATTCTAGCAGTAAGTCCCCATTTAAATAATAATAATAATTGTTGTTATCATTATTTTTTTTTATTTTTCTCATCATCATCGGCCCGAGCCGGGGCCGATTGGTCAAAGCACTTGCGTCTCAAGGCGGTCCAGGTTCGATCCCAGGCGACCACATGTGGGATTTATGGTGCACAAAGCGACACAGGGGCGTATTTTCTCCGGGTTCTCCGGTTTCCCCCGTCATCGCATTTCACCGGTGCTCCATTCCATGTACCGTTAGTATTATCGCCTGAGGTGCTGTCTATAGTAAAAGCGGGTGTTAAAATAAAGCACCATCATTATAATGAACTCTCACCGGATAAGCCCGGTCTTGTACATTTTCACTCAGAAGTTGAATCCATTTCCTCTTCGGTCTACCAGTATTCATCTCTAGGCTTACATTTCAATGTAGGCCTTGGTGTACGATCTTCTTTAATTCTTTGGACATGTCCTATCCAGAAATGTTTAAATCTTTTTATTCATTAATTTTGAATTGCTAGCTCATTTATTATGACGTCATGCTATCTTTTATTTAGAGTGTACAACCGAATGCACTTCTTAAAACCCATTTCGGCAGCCTCCATGAAGTTTCCCTCCGTTTAAGCTAAAATCCAAAACTCAGAGCACACAAAAGTACTGAGAATGCCGCAGTTTTTAAAACTATAGTTGCCTATCTATTCTAATTTTTAATACTCTCTCTAACTGTGTCACACTAAAATAAATCTACTAAGTTTATTTCAAACATACCCTTTTATTTAATTGGAAACATAACAGCACAGATAATTAAAACTATTCATTTGTTTAATTGATTTCTCACCCAAAATGAAATCCATCACAAAAATACCCATACAAAATCTGGTTTTTTTTTTGTACAGTGCCTTCTCTACTTAATTTAAGGTAGAAAACATAAAAATTGCATATGCGTGCTAGAGTTTAACATCCCGTTTTCATATGAGTGTATCATAAAAGAATTTTAAAATGAGCTTCTTAATGAAGCAATGGAAAAAATTTAATGGGACAAGGAGGAATAGAGGAACAGCTAAAGAAAGTGGTATTTGCAGTTTGCCAGAACTTGTTGCAGTAATAAGCCTACAACAGCTACATGAGTTGTCCGGAGAGTTGATCTGTTCTGAGAGACATGAATGAATTCCACATAGCAGCAGCAAACACTACATGACAGCACTTCAAAACACGAGTACTGTACCAGATAACAAAGGAAAAAAAAAAAATAAGCCAGCACGAAAAACTTAACAAGCTTGAGAATATCAGAACTAGATTAAGCTCCACAACCGAGGCATTCCTTGGAATGGAAAGAGGAAAACAATATTAAGAGTTGCTATTTTGTGGAGGATTTCAATTCGAGAAAAATTACTGTGCGTTATCTATCAAGTTTTGACGACGCTTAACAAAACACGTTGTTTGTATTTTTAATTCATTGTTGCATTTGGTTTCACTGATTACGTTTTTTTTCTTTCTTTCGTCTATAGTCTAGAGTACAATAGGAGAATCCGCGTTCACTTCTATAGTGTTGCAATGCTGATTGGGTTTCGGTATGCTTTTTAATGATTTCCGAGTTATGACTGTGTAACATATATATAAACCAGGCCTTTCCCTTCTCGAAACTTTTGACACGTTTTATTTACTTAAAATCATATCAAAGCAATATGTGTAAGTTTTGTTAGATAAGAATGGGTCTACTGCTAGTATCACACTTAGAAGATACATGGTAACCGTGTAAGGGTAATGTTAAGTTTAGATGCAGCTTTGTAAGCCTTCCTCCTAAATACTTTTCTGAATCGGGTATGTTATAAACATAAAATACAGAATGCATTATAAATATGAAGCTCTAGACGAGAACGGAATTCGATCACGTAACCTCTTTATTATAAACTCTATTTCCTAGTCACTCCTACACGTATTAGAGCTGCGGATATGTAGGTCAAAGCAGCTACCTACAACTAATCTTCATATGGCTGATTCAAGACGCAAGGACCCGTTGTTATTATTATTATTATTATTATTATTATTATTATCGTTATTTAATGGATTAAGGAAATTACATAAACATTCATATTATAGCACAATACTATAAGGAGTATAAGCTAATAATACACAACAGTATTTTGATTAGAGATTGGCACACCTAACACCTACACTTCCTTCATACGCAGTGATGTCAGGAATACAAAAATACTTTAAAAATAATAAAATGTCATAAACTGAGGCAAGTAGTCCATTAATGGTTTAGCATCCCTGATGTTCGTTTGGATTGCTTGTTTGAGCAGTGTGGTCGGCGATTCGAGAACACACACACACACACACACACACACACACACGCACATATATATTTTTCTTAGCAAATATTTAATTTATATATATATATATATATATATATATAAATTTAAGTATTTGCTAATAATGTTCCCATTATGAAGAGTAGGATTTCATAATGTATCGCGAAGTATGTATTATTACCTACAATAGATTATGTATTAAAATAAATATTTCAAAAATTGGCATACCGTACTTTCAGAGCTTGGGCCCCAAGTTCTCTTCCACTTGAGAAAATAGCATTTGCTTTGCAAGGCAGTCCGCCAATATTTCAGTAGGCTTGTAGGTGTTTGCTACAACAGTTTACATTTTGTCTTTCAACCATATCATATATTATAGGTAATAATTTGTGGCAAGGAGGTAGGTATAGGCCTGCTGAGCCGGTAGTCCATCTCATGCTCACTTACGGATGGCAGAGTTTTTTTTTTTTGGTAGTGTTTAATGCCCATTTTACTACTTGTGGCACCGCAGGCGATGATACTGGTGATACATGGAATAAAGATGGAGCACGGGTGGAATGCGATGGCAGGGGAAACCGGAGAAAACCTGCCCCTGCGCCACTTTGTCCACCACAAATCTGCCATGAGACCGCTTGAGATCGAACCCGGGCCCTCTAGGTGTAGCCGAGGTGGATGATCATCCAACCGATACGGTGAGATAACGTGGTTAGTAGTTTCGGCCTCGGTTAGACCACTCGCCTCTCACCTAGAGGGCCTCTAGGTCCCAAGCGACCGCATGTGCGATTTGTGGCGGGTTTTCTCCGGGTTCTCCGGTTCTTCCGCCAAAGCATTCCATCAACGCTCCATCTTCATTCCATGCATCACCAGTGTCATTGCCTGCGGTGCCACAAATAGTAAAAACGGGCGTTAAACACTATCCAAAAAAAAAATATGTTAGTACCGTACTTCCCCCAGCCGGAATGTTTTTAGAACTCTGCTTATCATATTTTCTAAAATATATCAGGATGCTGAGTGAGCAACGGTATCCCCCTCCCCATGGGTGGGCTCCAACACACCGAGGGAAATGAAAAACACCACTTAAAATCATTGCATAGTTTAACAAGACACAAAATACCTGTGTACGACAATTTACCTGATTCTTCATGCAAAAGAATTTAGTTACCGTTACTACTCTGGAATTAATTTCCTTTATTATCTTTATGATCTTTTTATTTGGAATATACTTTTAATTCTATTTATTTTACGTCGCTTTAACTACTTGGTCACATCGCAATGAATCTCTAAGGGTAGATTCTCGTTGATGGGTGCGAGGTAGACATAGTCTCATTCCCGTACCACAACATTTTTCTTCGCCACAAGCATTAGGATGCAATCCGATCTAGTTGCTTGCACTATCTGGGATAGATGGTAATAGCAATTACTATCTGTTTTCGGTTTTACTGTTTAAAATGTAACTTTGATCATGGTATTAAATATCCAGAGCAGAACCCCCCCCAAAAAAAAACTCAGCTAGATTGGTCGGCCACAGATTTAAACCCTAGACTTCTCGAAAGACGTTACCGCTTGAGCCATCCAGCTGGGTACTTGCAGTAAGATGAACAGTCATTAAATCCTAAGTTTTACTAATTGATCGTCGGCTTAGCACAATATTCATTACTCTGAAATTTGTGTTTCGCGTGTCTTTCACTGTTCAGCTTTCCAACTTTAAACCTTAGAGTCTAATTTTAAAGAATAATTATTAGATTAATTAACTTAAACATTGGTTTAATTAGAAGTTCGATAATGAGAAATACGAATATTGCAATCTGTTTAAGATTGGAGTTATTGAGATTATCTCAGCTTATTCAGTGCAATATAAGAATCACAGCATAGAAATCTTACGCATCCTCGAATGCCTCATCAAGATAATTTTAATCCTAGAACATTGGCACGGCAAGCTGGTTCGGAACACGGATGTATATCAACTTTATCAATAACAATTATCGAAAATAAGAATGTGCCAGCATCTACGATCCCTCGGTATCTCATCGAGCTAATCCAATGATTTTTCAGGAATTTGGAATTAAATCTCATACAGAATTGCAGTGAAGAAGTAGCTACATTAAACAAAATTACGTTTTACATTTTCTGAAATGTTATCACCATTAAGGAATATATCAATGGCTTATATTTTGACTTCACTTCACAAGTATAACCAGACAGTATTTATTTGAAACAAATAGTTCTCGCAATATTATTCAAGCATAAATAATGCTCCTCCTCTTCTCCCCTATCACTCTGTTCCTAACTTAACCACAGTCACTGTGTACTGCGGAAACTCTTTTGAGACATCCGATATATTCATGAGGAAGACGACCATGTTAGGTGATGTCTGTCATTAATTTACTCTCCTTAATGATTCATAATGAATAAATGTAAATGCTAGGCATAAAATGAGTACATTTTTTCTAGTCATAATTAGTTTACCATAACAAGCGGAAGTTACACTTGTCGAGAAAAGTATATCTTTTGTGGATACACATTTGCATACTTCTCGCCAATTATGGGCGAAAAATATGATTGTAATAATCTCGGCTGTTCTAAACTGTCATCACGTGTAATTTTTTATTTTGTGGCAGTTTGTTCTTGAAGAACCTGCTTAAAAACCGGAAACTGCACTACTTTTGAAAATAATGACTTGGTCCTAAAATGTATAAAGGTAAATATTGGGCATCCTAGCAGAGAAATGTTGGGTGGGTGTCCTGCGAATCGATAGAAATCCCTCGTGGTACCTTGGATTCAGTATGTTATTTAATGATACAATAAACATTTAACATGTTAGGGAATCTATAAATCTACTGATAAATTCCTAATGGGGTATGTACCTCGCTGTAAAAGCTAAAATTCTAAAGAAGAAAAAAATTATATATATTAACTACTGGGCGTATTGGATCCTCTTTTTATGTACACTTAACTGTGAGGAAGTCACGAATAAAATTATTTTAAACCCGAGTGAAGGATAATGAGTTACATAATTAATAGCCATTATTTTCAAGTAAAGAAACAAAGTCTAAATATAACCGCTAAGTAAAACGATATAATTGTGAAAATGTTTACAAAACAAAAGTAGCTGTAGTGGCAGTAAGAAAGAAAATATCTGGTGTGTTTCATTGACAGAACTTTCTCCATCTGTTCTGTGAACAAACTTATTACAAAAGATTAATCTTCTATCTAATTGAGAGACATTAATATAATTACTTCGTTTCTTGTAAGTCAAAGGAAATAATAACAATAATAATAATAATAACAATAATAATAATCAAATCCTTCAAAAGCTGTCGTCTTGCGATTGTCATTGAAATTCCGTTCTCTTTCGATGGCCAGGTGTAAATCAAAAAAGATATGAAACGGGTAATGTTGAATATAATAATAGGGAATTACTCGGCAATGGTTGGCTTTTACAATAAGTTGTATCTTTTAGCGAGATCTTAACATTTTTTGTTTTTTGTATCATTAGTTTTCGTCTATCTCTTACGGTTTACCAGTTATGCAAAAGTATTTAAGAATGAAGAGGACTTTATGGGCTATTCCCAAGATATGCAGGATATAAATTTTATTTATGTTGTAAACCTTTTTAATATGCAGTATTTTAAACAAAATTGTTAGAGAATTTTTTAGAAAATCGAATGTTTGGAAATATGTTCCATGTAAAGGGTAGTTAGTTACGTTGGTGGGATTTTTCTAAAAATGTTCTTGGAAGAAAATAAACTTGAATACTTCGACTGTTTTCGTTTTTTTTTTTT
Source organism: Hymenopus coronatus (assembly GCA_030762935.1). Lineage (NCBI taxonomy): Eukaryota > Metazoa > Arthropoda > Insecta > Mantodea > Hymenopodidae > Hymenopus > Hymenopus coronatus. The sequence goes on along the minus strand of CM060894.1, from coordinate 101,841,208 downwards.
TTTGGATATAGGGGTCTTCAAAACATTTCTGGTGGAATACCATATCTTTTCTAGCTACAATATAGGTAGATTCATGCTAGAAAAAGTAAGAATTGCATTAATTGGTAGCGAGAGGCCATAAATAAAACGATGCTCTTTTGCCCTATTGCCCCTAGAAACATTGAAACATGTGTGGTGATTCATCCATTTCAGTGGTGTTTAGAATTCTGTTTGCTGTGCTTCACATGCAAGTTCAGGAAATGACTGTCTCTGTAACCGAGTTGTCAGCGTTCTGGTTTTTCAATCGAAAGATCGCCTCCTGACTGGACAGGACAATGTTGCTGTAATTAGAATCATGTTGGCGTACGGCTGTGAGTGTGTTTCATAATGAAGTCGAATAATACCAACGTTAAAATCCTACAATTACATCATAGTTATTGCTGAAATCAAACTCCCGGATATGAACACGGAAGTGAAAGGTGGTAGAGTTAAAAAGAAAATGCTCAAAATTCCTTCTGCAGCAAACATCAGTTTACTAGAACGTTTGAATCGTTTTTATTCGGACCAACAGTTATATGTTTTATATTATATGATTTATTTGGTAACAGTGATCTACTTGTATAGTTTTACAGGGAATTATGGGATCCATAATATCTGTATCAGTAACAGTGCGTTTGCATTGGGCCCAGGAAAATACATATTTAAAAATTCTGCTTTAAAACTAGTCACAGTGTTTCTGACGCATCTTTTACTCTTAGATTTCAGGCAACTCTCCCTTCTTAGGTTCTTCTGCTGGGCTCATTTTGTGAACAATTGGACGCTTAAACACAAATTATAAAAGGTAATATTACTTGCGCTGAAAAACCATTAATTAGATACAGTGTTTTTAATCCAACTGTCATCTAGTATGGCGCTTGGGTATATTTTCCAATCTTAATGGTTTTTCCCACACATGTCTTGTGTAGGTCAAGATTGAATGAGAAATTCAATGCCACAACCGAGATGTGTACCGCGGATCTCTCGGTTTCCGTCCGCTTTCTCTTACCACTGAGCCACTATACAACATACTAACATGATTTTAAATTCCCAGCTATGGCAGTGGCTTTTTTATTCAGAATCTTACTTGCCAACTCTTTTCCTACACATTGCTTGTGTGGAAAAGACAATTTATTACCATTGGTCGTCCTAATAGTTGGTTAAACTAAAAGTACTTACTTACCTACTACATTGCAAGCCCCCAATGGGTGTGTCATTGCAGAAGAATTTGAGATCACCTTGTGAAATAAGCATGTCGGTTGCTGAACTTAATGTCTTGTCGCTATGTAGCAATGGTACCAATTATGGAATAAGTGTCTGTGCCCGTGAATGCAAGCAGGTAATTAAGATGCTGGCTGTCTCAATTTGTAAAATTCTTACGTATTGTGAGGCAACTTCTGGTATCTATAAGTATCGATTGTGATCATAATATTGGCTGTCAACATGGAAATAAGAAACGATGTTCAGAAGCAATACTTAAACTACCTGAAATGTCTTTAACGGATGTTAAACTACCTTCTCGTACTCGAAAATAAAGTTGGCTTTCATGTTTGTCGATAAATATCTCTAACCATGCTCACAAATTATTAGCATATAAGCTGCTCTACATATGTAACTGTTAGATTTGCATTTGTCATCATTTATGTCGATGCATATGCTTAACAGATCTTTCGCAATGATTACAGAGTTAGTCAACGTTAATTTGCTAATTCAATGTGGAACAAGGAAACGAACTGTTAATTTGTGTTGTCTTGAGTTGTTTTTAAGTTGCAACACAAATGCTTCTTTCTGCAAAGCTAGAAATTAATTTTTCAGCATGCTCGGCTAACCAAATTTTATTTTGAGATTGTCGTTTGTTTCTTGTAGGGTTAATGGGCGTAATTTACCTTCGAGTACTTGGGAGGTAATGACGTGAGATCTTGTAGGATATCCATCAGGGAAGTTCTCTCTTGACATGACGGAATGTGATTCTCCTACCTCACAGCGATGAAGGACGAGAGTTATCGAATATTTTGAATCTTCTAATTATTTAAAACTCTCCTCCGCTCTTCTTTTAATATCATATAACCCACACGTTTTGTTTTTGAAGAAGGTTGAACAATTTTTAATCCACACAAATGTCTTTTAGCGGCTACCTTTTGTGTATATCTTTCCTCAAGGCAGTTTATTTGTCTGTTGGTGCCTCTTCTCTTTTCTTTGGGTTTTTAATCTCTAGCCGACTGCTGAGAGGTCTTCTAAGGGATGAAAGGGTGATTAATGAAATGCATTATATTTTACATAGCCCAGGATGCCGCCCACCGGCGCATACATACACCTGGCTTGTGCCCTTGTTATGAAGCAAAAGGCTGTTAGAAATGTTGAGAGTGTCATTAGTTCCTTTAATGTGAAGAATGTTAGTGTACGTAGTATGTTTAAACTTATTTGATTTATTTTTATTTTCCAAAATATATAGCAAACAGGAAAATAAGTTGCAAATTGTGAGTTCAAAAACTAGTATTGGAATATTCTCTGTCAGAGTGTACAGGTAGAAGCTACTTAATGCACCACACGTTAAAATAAATATTCTATATAAAAGCGTAACAAATATACAATTGCAGTTTTACTTAAGAAAAATATAACAGTTTTAGAGAGACCTATCGTGTGAATAGAAGAGCAGACTGTTGCAGAACGAAAATGTACCATTTTCAGAACAAACTTCACCTTATATCTTTTTCTCGCAAGTCTATGAGTTTAGCTAGAAATTAAGATTGAAATGTTATATTAAACATTCCTTTTCAGAACTATTTGGCTACGCCGCAAGCCAGTATGCAACCACATTGTTAAAAGGGGGATGGGACTTGACAAAGACGATACAGTATATCAGAAACGCAGGCAAGCGACAGTAGCAAAGCTTTAAACGTGTTTTGTCCAATGACCTCGCGTAGGTAGTAGGTTTCGGCACTTGCAGAGTTCTCTTTACTTCAGATTAGTGTGAGTGACATTTTTCCGCACCACACAGGTAGCACGTGTCGGTGTCATTACTGAAAAACGAAAATAAGGATACAAGAAAAAACACTCATATATACTAGTCTAACCATCTAACCAATACATGCATACTTTTAATCTCAGCACCTTTCATCTTCTATATATGTATTAAAAGGGTGTGATATATTAATCCATAGTTTTAAATTATGTACTATCGGAGCTGCTGAAGAATGGAAAGACTAGACTCCAATCATACATAAAGGCTACCGTTCTACTAGTTTCTTTTCAAGACAATTAGTTTACAGCTGCAATAGCAGGCGAGAGTGTAATGGTTGAACTCTTTCTTTTATTTTCTCAAAATGACACTGCGATAACGTTGGCGAATTGCAGCATACATTCTAAATACATATTATTGGTTAAATACTAGTGAAAAATATCACCCTCGAGAATTCTAAGGTAGGGAGTTTCTCTACCTACATGGGTAGTCGAGCTTGTGAGCGAGAGATCCGCGGTTCAAATCCAACCAGGGCTTCCTCTTTAAGGTTTTATCCAGGTTTTCCTCTGTCCTCATAACTGCAAAGGTATCTTAAACTTAGCTTTGAAAGTTTTCTTAGCAAGTTTCCTTTCCCAAAAATTATTTCATCTCATTAGTGTCCGCAACTTGTGGACCTGGATGAGGTAAGAATGACCGCTTAAAATTACAAAAAGGTAGTAGTGAAGATGGTAGCTATCAATGATACTATCGAAATAACTATTGCATTCTGAATGGATTTTTAACTACAGCAACTGTATCTTTCTCTGTAACGGATAATACACATCGATTTACACCTTAACACTGCTGCTTAAAAACTCGCATTCATACTACTGATTTTTTTTTTTTTTTTTTTTTTTTTTTTGCGAAATAACGTGGTCAGGGCTAAGCTTCAAGCTTACCTAAGTCTTTTTGTTTGCTTCAGAAAACACTGTGAAAATCAGCATTACATATTTAATGAAAATTTTAATTGTTTCAATTACACTTGCCGTATTTTTTAATCAGGAATCAGGTAAAGAATAAAGGCATACCTCTAATACATTGTAAAATCTCTGTTAATTCACAATTATGTAACGTACTGTATCGTTCCTATATGTCAATATAAATTCTGCAAACATTAAACAATTGTTGTGAACATTTTATACTGAAGCGAATGGTATTCGGGGACTCCCGGATTCAAACTCCGGGTCCAACCAAACTGATCGAAGTTTTTTTTTTTTTTTTTTTTTTTTTTTGCTATTTTCCGAGAGTGTTTAATGGGATAATTTGAAGCGCGTATTTTCTATTCATCCCTTTTATCACGCCGTTCTATACCTTCTCTTCACCGCCACTCCAAGGATTTTTTTTTAAATACAGTTCTGGTCGGAACTCCGCCCTGTGATCCTTTTTGCCTATTTCTCTTTTGTTTTCCTTTTTACCTAAATTTCCTTTGTTTACCGTTAATTTTTACTGTTTCATGACAACCACACGTACATGTACACATTCACAAACACACAACCACCCATGCCCACGGTGGGGCTTGAAGCCACGACCCCCTGCCACGAATACCAAAGCGAGGCGTTTTAGCGAGCGCGGCTATAGGGACGGACGTCTTAGGCTGATCGCTTGTTTGCTTATCGACAGGCAGTGATCAAGGCGCGACTTGAAGGCCTTTCAAACAGGAGGGCATTTGTAAGAAAAAGAACAAGTATTCCATACAATCTTGAAACTGTTTCGGATTGCTGACTACATTCTTCCGTTGATTAGGAAAACTATCTAAACAGTTTTTTTTCGCATATTTTATTTAAAGGTAACGATTGCTATATTTAATATTGCACAATCATACAGTTGTCCTCATCATAAATGTCTAAATTTCGGCAGTAATATTTATGGTTATATTGCCCAACCAATTGATGAGAATCTGCTTGTATTTCAGTCGCTCGTGAATCATCAGAATTGTGTTATTCTTGTTTAAGAATGCTAGTGAGCTTTGCTCAAGAGTCTAAAATTCAAACTTTATATTTTATGCAGAGAGGGTTACATATATTAATTTTACCTAATGCCAATGTGAAAATTTTTGCTTTTTAATACATAGGATAGTATAAAAGGATTACCTTGCACAGCATACTACACCTTGGGAAATAGATAACAATAGATACATTTTGAATAAAATAATATGTAAAACCATATTGTACATTATAATTTGCCTAGCTCTAATAGCAACCCCTCCCAATTAATCACTATATTCATATATATTTCATCTAGCTAGAAATTTGCTGTACCTTCCTCCCCTTTCCCGCTTGCCAGTAGCGCCCAACACGCCATGAACCTCCATTTTTATATTTAATTTCGCAAAGTAAATTTTCCCCTCTGTTCTTCTGTATTACTATTGTTACCTCGATTTCTTTTTCTAGCAAATAGGAAAGATTTATAAAATGCTTCAAACGAATCAATAAATACAACTGAACCATATAAATGGGAAGCATATTTATCGTAATAAATATTATTATAATGATGGTAAAGGTATACAAAAGGTTGATTATTTTATTTTGTGTGTGCCATTAAATTCTGTAGTAATTGTGTTCTCTTTTTGCAGGTAAGTGGCTTTCCTGGAACTGGTCTGATTTAATACGACTATATTTGGCTTAGTCCTTTAGAGGAGGCGAGTTTTGGGTAAGAAACATTTAATTATTTATATTACGAGAGGCATCAGAATAAAGTAGAGATTAGGTGAGCATTGAAAACACATTGGATATAGACAGGTAGACATATGAGCAATCAACATGCAACATGGATATTGGCCACTACAGCGGCTCTTTGCATGGATCTGTACTAGAATAACAGAATTTTGAATTTTAGTAAATACAAGAATACTTAAGGAAGTTAAGGTATTCGTCGAAACCAGTTGGGATCACTCCTGCGATTTCCTAAAAACTACATATTTCACGCACTTCTACATTTCAATTTTAGCAGCGAGTTTTTAATAAAAAAGGCCACATGTAGAAATGAATAGCCAGTTTTATCTTACAGTTTCCAACATCGATAGTTAAACCATCCTACGAATCTCAAGGAATCAGCAATTGAGTGGGCATGCTTTAACGTCACATTTGGAGCGAGGGAAATGAATCTTGCTCAGTCGAAAAGTACACCTTCATTTCAAATGTCTACATCGTTCTCCGGCTTTCTTTTGGATTCCTTTATGACAGCTATTGTTTTAGACAGGGACTTATTATCTCACATGTATTGTATTACACAATTTCAAGGTGCTTTCAGTGTTTCCCTTGTAACAACCAATATCCATGAGAGGTAATAAATAGCATTCAATCTATTTTATCCTAGCACAGTAATTCAAACACTAAAAGCTAAGATTATTTGATCAACAGTAGGAATTTACTTAAACGTTTATTCATTTTAAGTCCCATCTCGTCATGTCAGTGTATTGGGACACCTTTTACATGGTTTCTTACTCAATGGAAATTCTTGCTTGCGAGTTCGCCATATAGCAACGGTTACGAAGGATCAAATCAGCGCCCATAAATGATAGGTATTATAGGACGTAAATATGACTTGCTGACGTGAAAGATGGCTAATTTAGCCCAGGGACCTTTTCTTTCTTTCATGTGCAAATAAATATTACATGAAAGCAACGGCTTTACTTCCCTTCTCAAGGAAACCATGCTAAGGATTTTTACGTCCGGAGTCTGCATCGCACTCCGCGGGTTTAAACCCGCAATTGAAGTTTATATGGATGTTAATTTTGTATCCACCAGCAAAAAACTAAAAACCTGAACGCAAGTATTCCATCTCACCATGGGAGTGGTCACAACAAAAATAAATAAATAAATAAAATAAAAAAGGAAGAAGAAAATTACACTAACTACTTTTGAAAACAAGACACCAGTGGAGCAACAGCAAGTCGCTGCTTTTGTAAAAGACCACCGCATAGGAGTCTAGCGAGTACCGCTACCTCCTTAACACCCTCAGCTTTAAATCCACAACCTACAACCATCCAAACATTTCGTGGTTAAGCCCTAGTAAGGGGTACACGGCAACAACACCTAGGCTTACCACGAACCTACTAGATGGAGACGGCGACGACGATGACGGATGGCACACACGCTCCAAACATATAACCGTCAAACCATTCAAAATTGTCTTTCCAATGGTATGCTATGCCTTAGCAAGAGCAGGTACACAGCAGCTACAACTAGGTTCACCAGGAGTGTAACAAATTTTCATCGCCGTCGGATGGCACCCAGTAGCAAAACGAGCACCCACACAATCCTTTCAAGAATTGTATGGACTCAAAACTGCTAAAACAGAACTGAATAACACCAGCTATACAAAAGGGCCGTTGTAACCTGAAGAGCAGCCGTCGAGGAGCATTACTCATTTCATTCCGTCAAACTTTTCACCCGTCCTCTTGCAACCTCATCCCATCTACGAGTGGTTAAGCCCAAACATAGGTAGGTACACTTACAACATACTTCGGGCTGTCTCCAGCCTGCCAATACAACTGGACGTGAATGGAAAAACACATATGCGTGAAGATGTTTCACGACACCTGCTCTATACTTGTTTTCGAACGTCTTATTAGTCTGGTTTGTTTATACGCGTGAAAGGAACAAAACTTGGCAACAGGACACTATCACTGATGCGATAATGAAGTTCAAATATGTCAAGACGAGCAGCCTTCTCAGCTTGCCCTCTCCGTAATTGCAGGACTGATACCCCCCTAGGAGTTGCAAGCCAATGCCTAGGGGTCAGACGCCTGTCGGAGAGCCTACGGCACGAAACCACAGAGTGGAGAACCTGTTACGAGGAGTCGAACCGCATGAACACGAGGAAGTGGAACATACGAAATTGATGATTGGAAAGGTGGTAATGGAGTGGCGGGGGTAACCGGAGGACCCGGAGAAAACTCGCCCGGACGCCGCTTCGTCCTCGACGAATCCCACATACGGGCGCTTGGGATCGAACCTGGGCCGCCTAGATGGTAGACTCGATGGCGTTCTAACTACTCACCCAAGGCACCGCCTTGAGGCATCAGAGTTAATGTAACACGGTGATTAGTGCAGCTAAGATCAAAGTTCAAGAGAAACTTTACTTGTGCGGTTTCTGTAGTACTATTAACACCATCAGTAAATCAGAGAGCGCTAGAGACCGAAAGGACAGAGAAAGTAGAAGTTTGATTGTGGCTGGGCATCATGGTTGCAAGAAGGTAATTAAGGATTTGACAGGCAGTTCGAGCAAGCCGGACACCAAGCCATGAGGCAGATGAATGCAGATGCTATATCAGGTCGACGTAAATGTGAAGGTCATGCGGTGATTTTTAACAGGCAATTGATTTACCACTTGTTAAACCCGGTCTCGTTTTTACTTCAAAAATAATTTATGCATTGAAAGAAAAATGAGCCCATAATAAGGTGAATATTCTTATGCTAATATTGCTTTTAGCGCCGATTTTTAATTAACAACCTAAGAAATATTGCATCACTGGAATACATCATTGGGTCACAAAAAAGTCCACGTATGTGTTGTGCTACACAGATTAGTGTTAGCAAATGGACACACATCTCGAAAGAAAGAAAGGAAATGTCGTTTAGCTGGCTTGAAGGGCAGTTTGCTCATTTGTAAAATATTGATAAATGAGCCGAGCCGAGTGCATGACAGGTTCAAGTCGCTCTTTTTTATGCAAAACAGGCTGTATGACAGAAAATCATTTACAAAATTGATTATTCAAGCCCGGCATTATTATAAACGAAGTAGGAAGTACAGAAATAGAATGGAACATTTCATCAGTTTATGTACCAAGATTTTGACACAAGAAAACGTGCAAATGTTTGCATGAAAAATCTGATGTGTTCCATTCACAAGACTTCTTCTACCTGTTATCAACAAACTATTGTTAAAAAATCTTATTCTTCTATGTAATTCGTGCTAATCTAGAGTAATATTATCAGAAAAGGTCTTATTATTTAGTTCCTTATAAGTAGAAGAGAAACAAGCATCAGTCACATCTTTTAAACACTGCTTGAAATTCGGTTCTCTTTGCAAGACAAAAGAGATACAAACTGAATAATGAGTTCCTGTTTGAGAAAAGTAAATGCATTTAAAATCTGAAGTCATTAACAAAGAATAGCTTGGAACGGTTAGCTCTACAAAAAATGTTATATGACATAAATTATGTGTTTTAACGAGATCTACATTTTTTTGTAGTAACTTATTTTCTATCTCTTACGATTTACCAGTTACACAAAAATCATTCAGAGTGAAAAGGACTTCAGTGAAATTTCCCTAATAATTCAAGAAACACGTTTTATTTGTCATGTAAGTATTTATAACGTCAGGTGCTTTACTCTAGCCATTTTTTGAGCATCGAAAATTTCGAAACTTCTTGCATGTAAAGATTAGTTTGGGATGGGAGGGGAATTTTCCTGAAAAAATCTTCGTGTCGTATCCTTGGAAACTATTAAAATTAAATACCAAGTTTGATATTCCACAGACTTTCTTGTACTTTACTTCTGTTATCCACACAGACACAGGACCTTTTTTTAAAAATATGTTTTTTCTCCGGGATCCTCAAAATATGTATTTTTGTTGAAATCTCGGTATCGAATTTTTGGTAGTGTACAGTATCTCTTCTTACTATGTCCATGCACATTACTTGGTAGAGAAAGCAAAGGGATGTATTTTAAAATTACAATTTTCAGCGGTTTTTTGTTTTCTTTTATGTTGCTTAACGTCCTTTAACCTGGTTGTCATATCGGACGATGAATGAAATTGGTGAAATGATGCTCAAATGGAGCTTAAAGTTACTCGACATTCGTCTTCTCAGGATAAGGGAAAACCCCAGAAAAAACCTTATCCGGGTATCTCACCCTAAGCGAGATTCGAACTCACGACCTTTTGAATGTGAGGCAGACACGCTACCACCACACTACCCAGGGGGGCGGCTTCTGTTTTTTGAAGCCAAAGCTTAATTCTATATAAACCTGCTCCATATGTTTTTAACACTTGAAAACATGTATTAGTGGCAAAACAGAGAGAAAAAATCTAATTAGCACACTACATCGTTAGGCAAGAAGCTACAAACGAAGAAGACGTTGATCATGTAATGTCCACCGTTATTAGTTTTCGGCCACGTTTTACTTCCTCTAGCCCGTATGTACAATGCATATTGTGAATAGAGAAGTTATTGCTTTCCTCCCAAAATTTGATGTCGAGATTTCATCGCAAATATATCTATGTTCGGAGGTCCCCTGTGTGCGAAAAAAAAACATTTCTACAAAAAGGTCGTGTGTGTGTGTGTGAATGTGTGTGTATTTTGGGTGTTATGGACAGCATAGCTCAAAAATGAAACCAATCGATCATTAACAACCAAACTTGGTATTCAATTTTAGTGTCTTCCAAGGATGCGACACGGAGGTTTTCAAGAAAATTCCCCCACCCCAAACTACCCTTTACCTAAATGGATTTTTTTTTAAATGCTGCTTTTTCTCAAAAAGGGCCTCTATTGATTTTGATTAAAATACCGTATATTAAAGATGTTTTCATCAAAAATGAACTGTATATTTTGAATTTTCTGGGAATAGCCTCTGAGACCTCTATTGCGGATGAGTTTTTCAGAATTTTGCATAACGGTTAAACCGTAAGAGATAAACAAAAACATACCACACAAAAATTGTAGATATCGTTAGAACGCGTAATTTATGTCATATACACTTTTTATATAGCTGAGCGTTTCTGAGATAATCCTTGTTATTGGTTTCAATTTTAAACTAATGTAACTTTTCTCAAACAGGAAGTGACGGTTCGTTTCATATTCTCTTGTTTTACTGCAGGCCATGCAAAGTGAGCCCAACTTCACTTGTTTCAGATATGACCAGCTTTTAAAAGATTTGTCTATCGATTTGGCCCCCTGCTAATGTTTACCTTGATTAGTATGTCGTAGATAAAAAGAAACATCTTTTGTAAAGAAAGTTGTTTGAGTAACAGCTAGAGAAAGCATGTGAATGGAACACAGATCAGATTTTAAGGAGGCTCTCCAAGGCAGAAAGGGAGTATGGAAGAAACAAAAAGAGTCAACGGTCGAAATGGTTCATCATACAGTTTACTGTCACTATTGTTAGTAGAGAGGCTAGGGCAAGAAAAGAAGAGTGCTTTCTACAGTTATGTTTTGGTAGAAAATGTCTTATTCCTTCTACTCTGTATTTAATTAACTGCTCGCCACCAGGTAAAGGATGGTCAACCCTTTTAGAAGTTATTGCTGTGTGAAACAATTGAAATTCGATTATATTTTGAATTCCCAGGAGTAAAACAAAAAAGATGAAACTAAAGTTTACTTCCCGCTCGAGAAAAGTTTAAGTAGTTTAAAACTCAACCAAGGAATACCCCAGAAACGTGAACCACACAAAAGAAATGTATAGCATTATTCGTGTGTTTTAAAGGAGATGTACTTTTTTTTTTCTTTCTATCTTTTTTTTTTTCTGAAGTAAATTTTTGCCTAACTCTTATGGTTTTCGAGTTATACATAAGTTATGAATGAAGGGAGTTTCAGAGGCTCTCCCAGAAAATTCGAACATATGTTTCGTTTATCATGAAAATGCCTTTAACAAATGACATTATAAACAAAATGGTTAAACCCGTTTTTGAGAAAATCAAATATTGCGAAAAAGTTTCCATGTAAAGGGTAGTTAGGGGTTGAGGTATTTTCTTGAAAATCGTCGTGTCGCATTCTTGGAAAACTTGGAACTTAAATACTATGTTTGGTATTTAACCACTTTCTGTTTTGAGCTATTCTGCCCATAGATAAATGCGCTTGCGCGCGCGCACACACACACACACGGACATTTTTCCAAATATGCCTTTTTTTAGATTAAGTTGTCTCAAAACGTGTATTTCCGGGGAAATGTATAGGTAGTTAGTTTACAGTATGGTCGAACCTTCTCTACCTACATTGTACGTGCTAGAGAAAGTAAAGTAGGAGTTTCTTCAGGACGCCCTACATAGGCTAAGCCTGCAGAAGAATGTGAAGAATAGAGTTCTTTATTAATTTAGTTGCATTTTCTTAATAAACTGTAACAAAATTGAATTAAATATATTACCATTTTCATTCTGACCATTATGACCTAAGAGGAAAGCACCTTTTCTTATTTTCTTTCTTCATAGAAATTTCTTTCTTCACCATTTATTAATGCAACCAAACCCTTGTACATTTTCAGCAAGGTATTACGAGGTATACTTTTATGGATAGAGTAAACCGCTCAAAATAAACCTAATGTTGTTTCCTGGAGTCACAAAAACCATGAATAAAAACCAAAAATAAAATAGAAAATGGGTTATCTGAAGCAGAAGGTATTGGGGTGTCATTCAGTCTAGCTGCCTTCACCATTTGTGGATTCAATAGCAATATACAAACAACCATCCAGGTTTCATCCCTTTTTCCACACTTTGCTCCACACAAGCAAATGTTAGAGCGTCAACCAGTCTAGCTGCTTTCCCCATTTTGCAGATAGATGACAGAGCAAGCTCTATTACTATGTATTTTCAGTTTTACCTCTGGTGGAACTAGAGGTTGTGGTAGTTTATTCAATCCCCTATTTACCTTGGTGACTGAGGAAAATCAAGAATAAAAACCCTCCAGCCATATTTGTCGGCATACAGGATTTAAACCCTGGATGTCCCGAACAGGCGATACCCCCTGAGCATTTTGCTCGGTTAATATTCTTATGTTATTTCTGCAGGTAATCTCATAACCACTTTTCTGTGACTGCACAAAAGTGTCCAACTCTTAAAACGTGACTCATAATTAAGCTGGGTGGATCTTTTGAACATTTTTGTAAAACAAAACAACAACGAGGTCAGTCGTACCTGTGCCTGCTGAGGAGTGAGAGAGAAGGTAGGAAGGCGGTCGATCGTATTTTATGTATCCTCGGGACGTGTATAATTTATCGGATTGCGATCAGCAGTAATAACGGTGCGCCTTTGCCCACTGCTTCTCCAACTCCTCTGAAACTAACGGGATTGTTTTCCTGCACGACATTCCTACAACTAATTTCACTTTTCTTCCAAGATTTGAGCTTTACCCCTTCTGTTCCTATGTGTGACGTATCTTCTCATCTAAGCGAGGTATTAGAAGCTGAATTCAAGCGTATTTTTGATATCCTTTGCTGTTTTAGTAAAATAATACTTTACTTTGTGTATGCTGTATTCTGGTATTTTTAACAGAACCACAACATTGCACTTTTCTTTCCGGAAATAAAGAAAATAATATTGAAGAATGTTTCAACACTGGTCTGTTGTTGGAGTTGTATCTACATTTTACTTTCTCCAGCCTGTATGTACTATGTACACAGTTGATAGAGAAGGTATTGTATTACACCCAAAATTTCGATAACGAGATTTCACCGGTAATATGACTTGGGGTCCAAAGAAAACATTTTTAGAAAAAGATCCATGTGTCTGTGTGTATCTGTGGACAGCATTGCTCAGAAATGAAAAAACCGTTAACTTGATATTTATCTTTAGTATATTCTAAGCATGGGACACGAACATTTTCAAGAAAATCCCCCCACTAAAACTACCCTTTACATGAAAACATTTTAAAAAAAAGACTCTAAAGACTTTAATTAAAATACGTGTATTAAAGATATTTACATCACAAATAATATGTAGGTACATTTTTGTATTAATAGGTTGATTACATATTTTTAGTAAAAAATTATTGGGTAAGATACTTAAAGTAAATCTATTTTCTAAATTTTCATAAAGGTTTATGGAGTAATATGTGTTAATATAATAAAATCATAAGATGAATATAATAGTTAATAAGATTTTATTGGAGAAATTTCTGTGAATAGCCACTGAAGACCTCTCTATTCTGGAAAGTAAAGAATTTTCAGGATATTCGTTTTATATGAAATTTACCAATTTGTATACCTTTGACTTCGGTTAAACCGCAAGAGATATACAAACACATTTTATTTTGTAGTCGGCTTACTCTCCCCGTATTTTAGGGACTGACACCCCTAAGACTTAAAACGGATGCCTAGTGATCTGAAGCCTATTGGGGATTCAACGGCACGAAATCGCAGAATGGAGAACCTAAAACGAATGGCCAGCCCATAGCCAGGCATGAGCGTGAGGAATTGGATGACATAAAATGAAAGCGACATGGATGATGGGAAAAATGATGATGTAGCTATTGGTGGAATGAGTGACAACGGAAACCGGAAGATACGGAGAAAACCCGCCCAGACGCCGTTTTGTTCACCACAAATCCCGTATGAGGACGCTTGGGATTGCATCCGAGCCACCTAGGTGGGAGGCGAGCGATGTTAAGCATTCTCAAAAAATATAGATCTCGTTAAAACACTTAATGTATGCCATATACGTTTTTATGTAGGGCTGACTTTCTAAGATATTCCTTGTTATTGGTTTCAATTTTAAACTACTTAAACTTTTCTCAGACCGAAAATGACGTTTCGTTTCATCTCTTCTTATTTTATTGCAGGCCATGCAAAGCGAACCAAACTTCAATTGTTTCACATAGGATCAGCTTTTAAATGATTTGATTATTTATTTAGCCTAGTGTATTCCCACGTGTGCCTTTAAATTACAAGAATGCAAGTAATAAGTTTCTGTTAATGTTTACCTTGATTAGCATATCGTATATAAAAAAGTAATCTTTTGTAAGGGATGTTGTTTGCGTAAATGCTAGAGAAATTCATGTGAATAGAACACACATATATATATATATATTTTACTTTCTCTGCATGTGTACATAGAGTATAGAGAAGGTATTGTATTTCAGCCCAAAATTCGATTGGGATATTTCACCGGGAATACATTTTTGAGACCCCTTGAATAAAAAAACAAAAACAAAAAACAATATTTAGAAAGAGGTCAGTATGTGTGTGCGTGCTTGCCTGTGGATAGCATAGCTCAAAAACGAAAAGTCCGTTTTTTAACAAACTTAGTATTTAAATTCAGTATCTCCCATGAATGCGACATGAAGATTTTTTTTAAAATATCCCCTCACCCTAAGCTACCATTTTAATGGGAAAAATTCGAATTTTTTTTTATTTTTTCAAAAAATTCTGTATTCACATAATTTGTATCATATAGTCTTTTTTATCGCTTTTGAAATATTCCTTGTTATTGGTTTCAGCTTTAAATTACTTATACTTTTCTCATACGTGAATTTATCAACTCCTGACCATACAAAAGTCAGTTACATTGCTTTAAAAGATTTGTCTATCGCTTTAGGCTAGTATACTCCTTTAAGCAATAAGATAATTTCTGCTAATTTATCTTTATTAACTAAAGTAGATAGAAGAAATGCAACACATCAGATTTTTTACCTTTAACTCGGTCATGTAAGACTATTATGATGAAATTTTTCCGCACTTCAAGAATAATTCTTCGTTTAGAAGATAACTATTTTAATAGTTAACTTATCGTTAACTTTTTTTTTCATAATCTATTTTGGTATTTTATACAGAAATTGTATTTAATTATTATCTTTGTTCTATATCATGCTTCATCAACCTGTTGATCTCTTAATTTACGTACTGAAAATGAACAGCCATCTTGGTAATTAATTGGCAGCGAATACAATTCGAAAGAGAACGTCTTCTCCTGGGTAACTGTCGTACTCACTTATATGGGTCGCGTAATGACTTTTTGAGTTCTGAGCTTTGCCTCAAACTAAATACTAATTCTGTCACTATCTATAAATAAGAACAAAGGATAGTAGGAGTCAATGGCCTGCGTGTCGGATTACTTTCTGTATTATAGATTGATATACCAGACACTTTACAAGGAAGAGAAACAATTCCTGCTGTAACGTGTTTACTCACTGCATGCTCGGAGCAAGCCTGAATTGTAACTTGTTCGTATATGAATACCTGCAGCAGCACCAGTTTTTGAACAGAGAAGATAAAACAGGGAAGCGGGAGCACTAGTCTCACTAGTCGTGAGCAACAATGAATGTACAGACCTCGTGCCTGACGTCACAATCCACGTTGCGCTGTCAACTTATAATCTCTCAAACGATACCCCGTGTGCGCTCTTTACTCTAAAGTTCTGTAAATTTCTGTACAATGTTATCTTCTTTACATGCGTTCAGTTCCATGAACTGATTCTCCGCTCTGATTTCTTTCAAACAGATGAATAAAACTTTTATTACTTAACTTACAGCAGTGAAGTTAGAAGAGCGGCATTACCGGATTGTATAGTGCACAAGTAAGAAGTTTTGAAACTATGTAGTGTAACAAGGCAACGTCCTACTCTTGTGGTGAAGGAAGGGAAGGTGGTGACGTCTGACTGGTTAGAGCAACATCGGAGGGAAAGTTACCATGGAAACATATGGAAAACCTCCCCTCCAGCGACTTTTACAAGTCACTATTTGTACGAAGCAAACTATCGAACTACTGCTGAATTCACATTTTGGGCAATAAATCTAGCGATATGGGAATAAACAATATACATTGTGTTCTTATGCACTTTAATGAGGTGATAGTTGCATAAACATTTTATGATCATGTTGTAAAACGTGTTCCATGTAAAAGGTAGTTTGGAGTGAGGGGACTTTCTCGAAAATTTGTTGTATTCTTGGAAGTAGCTGAACTTAAATATCTAGTTCGAATTTTTGGGTGCAATACTTGTCTATATATTATGTGCATAATACGTGTAGAGAAAGTAAAAATAAGTGCAACAATTATCCTATAATATACATTGGTAATGCAGCCATAGAATAGATAAACAAATGTGCCCTGCTGTTTCTGCCATTATTTTACAAGAAAGAAAAAACAAGTCATAAGCTTCTAAGGGCGAAGGGAGCTTGTAAAACTGTTAAGTGATAAATGATAACCGATTATTTACCTCTTAGCGATCAGCTGAACTAGAAACTATTTATATTTCCATACCACGCTTAATGCATAGTGCACGATACATTTTTAACTAACATCGTTGAGTGCAACAACCTTCCGCACTCGATTATTACGGTTATTTGAATTTTAATGGGAATTGGTACATAAGTTAATGTATTTTGATTATCAATTACATTGGTATGTATTTGATTCGAGCAGGGCTAAACCCATGAGCTCTTCGAAGCAGCAATCAGCTTGGTGTGCAGATGTTCACGTCAAGTCTTCAGTAACCTTGTGAACAAGCTGTGATCTATCGAACTGCATTGATCCATATAAACAAATGTCCTTGCAAATGACAACCATGCGGGTTCGGTTACAAAACTAGTAATATATTAACAAACCGGCAGTGCAACAATTAATATTGATCTGACTATATTATGTTTAAGATTATCAGTAATAAAATTACAAGCCTTTGTGCATGTGAAATCAACCTCTCAACTGGTTGACTGCATATTTTTTTGTTTTTTGTTTTCTGTTCTCAGTGAATAGGAGGCAGAGAAGGTATTGTACTCCGCCCAAAACTTCAATTCTGTGATTTCATTGGAAATACACATTTTGGAGTCCTTGAATGAAAATTATTTTTAAAAAAGGTTCGTGTTTGTGAACAGCACAATTCAAAAATGAAAAGCTGTAGAGATGTGGAGAAAGTCATGTGAATGGAACACATAGATTTTTTAGAAATATGTTTATTTTCCTATTTCTGCATATTTTTCTCCATCTGGTAACTAGATTTAGGTATAATGGTTATGTATCTCTGTCTTCTATTTCTTTTACGACCCCTAGGCTGCTCTGGCGCGCATGTACCATTTGCAGGATTTCACACCGATGTTCACAAGAAAAACTATCAAATACATTTCCTTTCATAGAGTATTAAAGATATGGGAGCGAAAATTTCTGATATCTTGGGATGTAGCCGAATAATGGTGCTATATATCACCATAACTACCATATTACGTATTTTTCCCCGACTGTAGATACAGTTACATAACTTTATACTATATAGTAGTATCGCACTTTTGCATTGTAAACCACCGCTTACTCTTGATGGTGCTATATGCTACATCATTTTGCCACCCTACTCTCTTTCTTAGTGTCAGTCAATTGAACTGAACTGACCTCAGCGAACAAGTCTCTTCTTAATCACGGCCCTTCGCTAGATATTCAGTGGGAATTGTAGAGCAGGTGAGACAAGAGAAAATATTGTTAGGACATCCCTTGTTGACCAATCCATGAAATGGTGTTACGTCACACGACAGAGACATGTCACACCTAATCAGGTCAAAACAACAAACACGGACTCGTAAAACCAGAAATACTTTTAAGGTATTTTATAATTATATACCTTTCTTCTATGCATTGTATTTTTACTTTTTCTACACGTACTATGTACATAGTGTATAGAGAAGGTATTGTATTGCATCAAAAATTCGATAACAAGATTTCACCGGAAATACATGTTTTGGTTCCCCCTGAATCCAAAAAAATCATTTTTGGAAAAAGGTCCGTGTGTGTCTGTGTGTCTGTGGACAGCATAGCTCAAAACGAAAAGACCATTAAATACCAAACTTGGTATTTAAGTTTGATATCTTCCAAGGATGCGACATGAAAATTTTCAAGAAAATCCCCCCACCCCCAACTACCGTTCACATGGAATTTTTTTCGAAAATTTTGATTTTCTCAAAAATGGTTCTAACGATTTTGATTAAAATATCGTATATTAAAGATATTTATCTGACAAATAATATGTATATCTTGAATTTTCTGGGAATAGCCTCTGAAGACTACTTTATTCTGGAGGAATTTTGCATAACTGCTAAACCGTAAGAAATGGACAAAACCTTACCACACAAAAAAATGTAGAGTACGTTAAAACACACAACTTATGTTACATACATTTTTTTCGAGGAGTTGGTCGTTTTTGAGATATTCCTTGTTTTTGGTTTCAGCTTTGAAAAACTTGTACTTTTCTCATACTTTTCTCGTGTCCATATAAACAAAGGAACTTCAGTCACCTAGTAACCAGCTTTTGACTTCACTTTAACCTAAGTACTCCCACGTTTTGCTTCTTCTTACACGGAAGCAAGTAATAAGACTATTTCTGCTAGTTTTTTCTCGATTAGCTTGAAGTAAATGGAAGAATCAGCTTACTAACTATAATTCGTTACACAGAAGTAGAGAAAGTCGTGTGAATGGAACACATCAGATTTTTACTTTCTCTAGCCCCGTATGTATAATGTACATGGGGATAGGTAAGTATTGTATTCCACCCATTAATTAGATGTCGATATTTCACCAGAAATACATGTTTTAGGACCCCCTGAGTCCAAAGAAAAGCATTTTCAGAAACAGGTGTGTGTGTGTCTATCTGTCTGCCTGTGTGTGTGTGTCTGTGGACAACATAGCTCAAAATCGAAAAGACGGTTAAATACCAAACTTGGTATTTAAGTTTGGCATTTTTTAAGGATACGACACGAAGATTTTCAAGAAAATCCTCCACCCCTAACTACCCTTTACATGGAAAACTTTTCGAAAATTTTGTTTTTATTAAAAATGGCTCTAACGATTTTGATTAATATAACACATATTAAAGCCATTTCTATCACAAATAAAATGTAGGTATATCTTGAATTTTCTGGGAATAGCTTCTAAAGACATGTTTATTCTGGATGAATTTTGCTTTATGTTGTATAACTAGAAAACCGTAAGGGATAGACGAAAACCTACTATACAAAAAATATAGACCTTTTTTAAATACACAAGTTATGTCATATACATTTTTTTCGTGGAGCTTACGGTTTTCGAGGCATTCCTTGTTATTAGTTTCAGTTGTGAAGTACTTTTTTCAGATGGGAGTGTCCGTTTTTCTTTTGTTCTACTCTTGGAAAAGCAAGAAGAGATCTGCAATGACAATCGCATAAAGACAGCTTTAAAAACATTTCACTATCACTTTAGCCTAGTGCATTCCCTTAGTTCCACTATACTTATAAGGAATTAAGTAATAAAATTCTTCTAATGTTTATCTCGATTAGCGTGGTGTTGAAAGAAGAATTATGTTTTGTAAGAAAGTTGTTTGTAGAGTAGCTAGAGAAATTTATGTGAGTGTAACACATTAGATTTTTCAATTCATGTGCCGAAGTAGAAAGTTTTAATATAGAAACCTAACAATAGAATAGTTAGATATTTTCTCAACCTCAAAGGAAAAAATACCAAGATAACCTAGAAGATAGTTTTTGAAAGGAAGAACCTTCTAAACATCGTGGGTCACTTGCAACAATGAATAAAAGTTTGCAGCAGGAGATGAAACGTTACAAAAAATCGTGGATGAAACAGCCACATTTTTTGCATTTTATGTTATCAACGACGGTTGCTCATTGTGAATGTACACGATATGATGTATTTAAAGCAGTGAAAAAACGCTGTAAAAAGAATGATCTGAAATAGCTACATAGTATTATATAAGTTACACTGTTTTGTGAACTATGTCCATTTCTTTGCGTTGAAACCAGCTTACTTTATTTACCCTCTGAAAGATTTCCGTGCTAAAGATAACTTAGCTGTACTCTAATGATCTAGATGGACTGTCATTTGTTTTATGGTAGAATTAATGTCCGTGATTATAACTAACGAGCAAGTAAGGCGGCATCGGGGTACAATTATTCATCTTAACCCGAACACGACGTACGCTGCAAATTTTCTAGGGAGAGAGGACTTATCTCTCCAGCCAAGTAGCTGTAGATACACGCTACCCAAGTAGCCTGTCATCTTAAAGCAACAACATTTCTCCATTATTGTTTCAAACAGATGTAGATATGAACTATTATAGAAAATTCAAATTTATGTATATTATGTGTATGGGCTCATGTTCTATATTTTCACATTCCAATAGTGTGTTACATCCTGGCATTTTTGCGAAAAGAAAAAAATGTACTTTAGCTTTTATGACATATCTTTCTAATGCCACTGCACCCAGAAATTATTGATATTTTAAGAAACGCAAACTAAACTTATATATTATCCATGTTTGTCAGATGTGAAATTGGTGTTTTAGTAGGTACACCTAAGTAATTTTGTCGTTTGTTTTCTTTGGAACGTTTTAATTACTAAATCCGAAACGATGGATATTATACCAAGCGAGCTGGCACCGCAGTACGGTAAGGGAGGTCCCTGGTTTGAACCCCGGTGACCGTCCACACTGACCCATTTGTTTGTCGTAGTTTCCCGTGGTGGACAGGCGAATATGGTTTCTCATTTACTGCGATTTCCTTTTCAACATTTCCATTTCAGTCCGCGTTCTTTTCACTTTTCAGGTGTGTTTCTAGGTTCATAGAGTATGGATGTGCGGGTAGGTGGCGCGGATGTATGCTCGGTGGAAAGAATACTACCAGTCAAGTCGACGGGACACACTTTACGGTGGTTCCAGCAGTGGAGCTGTTCATCGGGTTGTGAAATATTAAGGGCTTCCGGCTGGAGGAAGATTAAATATTCATTCAATATATCTATTTATTTGTGATGGATATAAAACCTTAATTTCATTCATAATATAGACCAATTGTTAAAATTAATAGGAATAAAATACTTGTAATTATTCAGATTTTTATATTTGATCCAGTTACTTTAACTGTTATTGACGACAAATAGATTAATGTATAAACCCCCACACATCTTTGTGGCCTGCGCCTGTAGCCTCCTGTGGTTTCCTAAATTCAACCCTCCTCCTGTGTGTTAGCACTAATAGATCTGTATAGGTCGCGGTACGCGAGATGTCTCCCAGGTCTACCTTTTACCCTTTATAGTGTTACCAAATAAGCTTTATGTATCAAATGTAATTATGCAGTTGGTAGTTATGCAAGAAGGAAGTAGTTAGCATATTTACAACGCATCTAGTTTATTACCAAGTGAGCCTAAATGTACATCATAGTAGTAAAAATCTGAAAATCACGGTATTTTCCAATCTCGTTTAATTTTTTATTTCCCTAATGAAAGGGGCTTTATAGACAAACTATGTATTTATCATAAACATGTTTGTATACAAATCTTTAGAGGCATTTTGAGTAACTCAAAAAGTAAGGATATTGTCTTTTTAAAACGTTAGTATAGGATGCTATCGCATGTTTCAGTTACGCTGTTTACACACAAACATGTGCCTGGAGCTTTTTCTGAAAATAATTTTTGTAGGGTTCAATGAAAATCAAAACTTGGATTTCATGTGAAACCTCGATTTGGAATATCTGGCTGAAATACACTACATAGTTCCTTTAACATATTTTCGGGTGTAAAAAATCCTTAGCAAAGCTTTCTTCAGAAGATGAAGCTACTGTCGATTTACGGTACGTAAAAGAACCTCAGGCCCAACAAAAATGCCTTTAAATAAAATTAAGCGGCCTTCAACGGCCAATATACAATGAGATGCAATTAAACAGCATCCAGAAATAAAGCTTAGTTTGCCTTAACCCGAGATCATAAAACCACATCTAAAGTCACTGGGTTAGTTAAATCCACCGGTAGCAAAAAACGCCCTTTAGGTATTCTCTTCTTCCAAGGTTGACATTTTCTTCTTGATAGCACATTGATTTCTAGAAACATTTAAGAGGTACACCCATAAGTTTCTGGACTGCTTCCTCTTATTTTCTGTTTATCCTTCTCAAATGTAGGACTTACAAGCTAGGGCCTGAGGCTATCTAAAGCAGAGGCTGTGGATCAGAGACAAGTCCGGATGGTAATCAGTCTGGTGCCTGGTATGCAAATGAGTCAGTGGATGATATGAAATGGTGGTGAAATGGATGACAGGAAAGATGATTATGGAGCAGTTGGCGGAATGGATGGCGGGGGAATCCAGAGTGGCCACAAAAAAAAAAAAAAAAAAAAAAAAAAAAAAAAAAAAAAAAACTGCCCAGACTCTGAGAATGCCATCTTTGTGTGAAATAATCATTGCATGATAGAAAGATTATTTAGTTATTTTTATATCTAGCATGTGCCACTTTGTGACGTAGTGCCCTTTTTTATGGTCTATGGATAACATGTTAGTCTCTGGCTCCTGAGGATGCGGGTTCAAACCCGGCGGAGGGCGATAGATTTTTTCGGGCTTAAAAATGTTTATATTGGTTTCCTTCGGAAGGAAAATAAAGCCGCTAGTCCAATGTCGTAGATTTACGGCACATAAAAGAACCTCAAGCCTGATAAATAGGCCTCTGAGCAAAATTAAGCTGTCTTTTATGCTCAACATAGAGTGGAGCGCTCAGAACCACAACAGTTAAAATGAAACAAATATCAGTTTCATTTGTGGCGCAGTCACCTGAACTGTTCTTCTTTGCCACAAGGGAAAGTAATTCGTGTCTTGTTTTAACTTCTGGTCTGAAATGCTTACACTGACCTGACGAGTTGCAGAATAGGCTGTGTAAATAACTGGAAACAGCTACAAAACAAAGATAAAGAAATACACCTCTTCCTGCTGTTGCAAAGATATCATTACCTTGCCAGCAGCGTAATTATAGTGTGGCTATGTGCAAAAACCCCCTTCCACTTTTTAATTGTCTTTACCTACCTTGATTTATCACGTTGTCCAGAATGAAGAGCAAGGTGTAATGGATATGCACAATTCCATCCTAAACGATGTAACAGACCGCGTGTTGCACTGCTCCAAAGAGAGGTTTGTTTGCTAATCCAAATCACCATATAGACAGAATTCACTCATCAGGTTTTAGCAAGTGTAAATAATCAAGTAGATTTATGGATTCCTGGCAATTTAACGCCAATTATGAATTGCATATATTGCACATTTAAAGATTAACAAACGGTGATAAAACGATATGAATGGCATGAAGTGTAAAGTTTTGGAACCTCTAACTCCACTGTTGATTCTAATCACATATGGTTGATCAAACATTTTTTTCCCCTTTCAGTTAAAAGTTCTAAATAATTCGATGCCTTAATTACAGCTTGTTCATGTAACCTACCTGGAGAAAAAAAAAAAAAAAAACAGAAGCAGGAGGAGGAACGAAACTCTTTGGTTGGAGGTTTTCAATGCTTCGTTATTTTTCCTGATTTCCTTGCATTCTGTAAACTATCAAGGTGTTATTTGTACAGTATATAACTGCAACATTATGCTGTACGTTTATCGTAATCCATTGAGTTGCTTGCCTTTCCGTCATCTTTACGTGCAGCATGGAGGCAAGCTAAAGTTCGGGTTAAATTGTTAAAATACTAACTTTTATTAAGTATAATATTTCTGCCTATATGTTGCATATAATGAGTGCAAGTTGGATCAGCTTTCAGATATGACAATAATGAAACGGCTGATTGTTTAACAAAAACAGTATGTTAAATTCCGTTTATCTGAACAAGATTCGCGATATTATTTTTGTTTCTGAGCGTACGCAAAGAGTTCGGGTGGACTAAACCAATAAATAGCGTATGTCAATGCTGAACGCGGAGGAATGCATTACTTTCAGCTTACAGTGAACAAAGAATAGATATTATTATTAGCAACTTCTCCCTGTAGCACAGGGTAGTGGGTTGGCTCTGGCACAGGGGACCCGGGTTCTATTCTCATTGAAGACAACGTATTTTTCCCCGAACAGTACTCTTCCCCTCTGCTTCCCAAGTCTGGGTTCTGTGTCCCTTCACCTATATTCCGCGGAAGGCACTGGCAAACCACCGCGGTATCATTCTGCCTAGTCGCCGCGGTCGGTTTGTGATCTCTCCCTTTATTCAGTTTCGATTCCATCTAGTTGCTCACCCCTCACTTTTTAAAACAAAGGGAGCACTTATTTGGACTGTAGAAATTTTAGTAATTGTTAGCAATTTTTATGTACAGCTCTTTGTATATTGAACTCCAAAAGCTCCATTAAGCGGCAAAGTTTTTGATATTTCTGTCTAAACTTGGGCTTATAAATCCAGATTTAGTTTACTTACGTATTTACAAAAGAGAAAGTAGTGCATTCAATCTAAACATTCAATGCCGAGATTTTATGAGAAATAGCTCTGAATCTCCTCACAAAAACGCATTTTTTAATAAAGATCCCAATGTGTATGTGTGTTGCGTGCGTGTTTGTGTTTGTGTCTGTTAATCTTCATATAAAAGTGAAATATCAATATTGGTTATATAAAATTGAAGTCTTCCAAGCATGTGACACGAAGATTGTCAAGAAAAATCCCACAAATTACCTTTACATGAGGAAATATTCGTAATTATATTATTTTCTCTAAAATGCTTTAATAAAACGGATTAAAATTATGGTTAATATATTTGCATGAAAAATTCAATAAACAGATATCTTGAACTTTCTGGAAACAGTTTAGGAAGTCAGTTGTTGCTGAGATATAAAAATGTAAAGTGTAAGAAATAGCTAAATTTACTAAATAACAATCTTAGATCGTTAAATCATACAAATTATATCAAATAAAATGTTTAAGGCATTAACCATTTTCGATATATTCTTTATTATTGATTTGAATACTTCATATCCTTACTACTTCAACATAAGTATTTATTTTTCCTCGTGACGGTGCAAAGAAACGGAATTTAAAAGTGAATGCATAGCGAGAGGTTCTCAAAATATTTATTATCGCTTAAGCTTACTGTGTTGCCCTATTCCCCTTGTACCTACCATTTAATAAAACGTTTCTACAAAAGTTTTTTCCTCAATTAATATGAAGCATAAAGAAGAATAAACTTTTTAAGAACACTTCCTGAAATACGATCTCTGTGAATATTAGCTTTATTATTTACTCTACTACTACGTACAGTAAGTAGGGGAAGTATTTAATCTACCCGAAAACTCGATGACGATAATTCACTGAAATATAAACTAAAAAAAATAGAGAAAAATGTCTTCGTGTCTATTGGTGGGCAGTGTAACTCACAGTAAAATGCTAGGTAAAAATCGGTTTAAGTCCTCCAACTTCCAAGGATGCACACGAAGATTTTCAAGAAAATACAGCTGTTAAAATGCTTGCCTATAGCTTCAGTCTAGTATAATCCTTAATCTTCTTACGAAGAAACGTGTATCTAAACCATTTCTGCTAATTTATCTGGATTAGTATTAAGTAAATAGAAAAATAAACTTTTAATGATAATTTGTTACAGGGATGTACAGAAAGTCATTAGAATGGGACACATCAGATTTTTTTAAATGCGTAACTTCCATGCGTTTACTTGATTTCTACATCAATTTATTGCTCTCAATGACAAAAGTAATGCAAAACATTGAATGTGTCTGCACGAAAGTACAGTACCTATCAGTTTTGAAAACACAGGTACACCTTTGAAGTATACTAGGGGGAAATATTGAGCTACTTGCTTTATCTGTTAAGAAGGAAAACTGCTGTTATCTTAAGTAGTTTTCACACTCAAGGTATACATTTTGATAAAATTCAAAAGGGGCACTGTAAAATGACAGTTGTATGGCTTTCTAACCTGGCAGGAGCTTTGATAAGAGTTGTATAACATGCGATACAATCAGCTCAGAAACTAAAATGTCATTTCCTTTACACAACTGTCATAAAATCGTATCTGGAGATTACCTCAAACTTGTTAGCTAAAGTACATCTAGGATTGTATGTATTTCGCTGAAGGCTAAATGAATATGACTATACAGACTGTTAGCGATTTTAGTGTAGATACTTGGTTGGTAATTAAGAACATTATAATGAACAAATGCATCAATGTTTGCTTCATTTGCGGAGTTATATAAATATTATTAAGTAATATAATTGTTATTATTGTAACAAAAGGATATTATGTTTTCAAGTTGGTTAGTACTTCCTAGTATGTGTGACACACACAAGACATACATACGTGATGATTTTCATTGATATCCAGCGTTGGAAGAAGTAACCTTGAGTGGGTGGGCCTCACAGAAACGAATGTTGAATTGGAACTGAGTTTGAATGCTTTCTGCAAGGCCATTTAACCCTATCCTAGGCTAGCAGGAAACGATGAAGCAAAACGGATAGTCTGTATCGACAGGCGTTGTCCTTTTTGCGGTTAAGATCACGCAAAACACATCAGATAGTAAATTATGTGATTGTTTTGCAGGGAAACTGTTAGACAAAGGGAAAAAACAATTAATACACCGAAGTGGATACATATTAAGTTCTCATTAATCAAAATATCTGTATCTATACCCCTAATACCTGTATAGATAAATACAACATGCGGTGATATTAAACTTCATTTCAGAGTACACATATTTAAAAATATGTTCCAAAATTTTAATCTTAAGTTTATTTCCTAGCTCTGTAGCCATAAAATATTTCAGAAGTTACATTCTTGTAGATTACAAATTAACATTTTTAACCAACATTACTAAATGAGTATTTATTTAAATGTTTAGTTTTAATAAGGCTTTAAGAAAAGCTGGAGAACAAATTATAGTACGAGTAATAAAAACATTATTTTTTACTATACCCATAACTTCGCTAAATCTATAAAATAAACTTACCTTACTTCACTTACCTTTTTCAGATATAAAAGGATTTGGATTTTTTTCATTTTTCTTGATTTTTATGGAAATTCAAAGCTGAACATTTTCCCAATACTCTTGAAAAATCTGTTTCTATTGTCTTAAAAATTCTTTTAATTTTCTGCTTCTAACACGCAGCCTTGTTTTTCTGTCGTTTTAATCCGGTTTTCTCTGAATTTATTTTTATTATATATTATTGTAACCTAAACTACACAGTACTTATTAGTTTCACTCAAATTGTTAGCAATCACAAATACTGATTTGAATTAATAATTTAGGTAATTGCAATTTTTATAATGAAGCTCGTAAAAATAAAAATTATATGTATGAAATTCGTTACTTATTTGTGAGACAATCGGAGAACCTTTAATTAGTTTAGTGTCTAGAGATTTTAAAAATCTTTTACATATTAATTAAATTTTAATTTCATAAAAGTTTTAATTCAGTATTATTACAGCATTGGTTTCTGGTGATTTATAAAATATAGAGAGAAAAACAACAACAAGAATTTACCTCGTGCATTATGCTACTGCATTCTAACATGAAAACTGGAAGATTGCAGGGTATGAAATATTAACAATTCAGAAACTTTTTGTTGAGTGCCTTTCTTTTCATTTACCCCGAAGACAGTAAGTATATTTTGACTCCCACGGTGGCGACTTGTACTTCAGCCCCACCACATAATGGTACAATTGATAAAAGTTCGTGATAAGAAAACAACAGCGCTTCCCATTGAGTTAATCAGCTCCCCTGTGGCTTAATGCGAAGTGATACAAATTGATGCAATTAAAATGATTTGTGCCTTTCTTCGTGACCAAGAAGAGGCCGCCAGGGAATTAAGGGCGAAGGCCTTTCTGCAACTCGTCAGGTCACTATGAGCGTTACAGATCAGAAGTTAAAGCATGAATTACTCTCCTTTGTAGTGCAGAAGGATATGTTGTCCAAGTTCAGTTGATGCAGATGTAAAACCAGTAAATAAACTCTCTACCACATGGCAAATACAATAAGCTGATTACATATGTGTAACTCTGTCAATCTGAGTTTGGCTGCTGGAGGTATCTTTCTATACAGATTGGCCTTCTGATTCCTAAAATCGAGGGTTCAAACCCGGCTTAGACCGATGTTTAAGTATGCTTAAAAACGAAAACCCCCTTTCAGTAGATTTACTGATGTAAAAGAACTGTGGGAAGAAATTCCAGCACACCGACAGTGCTGATATAATCTTAGCATTGATAGCATCGTTAATAAATAAATAATGTAGATACATAATACCGTATGAATAAAGAGCCAGCCTATACTAAAGGAAGCATTGTATTTTCTAGCTTAACTATTAATGCTTAAGTGTTAAATTTAAAATAAAAAAGTGTCATTATTTCTATGTCGATTTACAATCTTTGTTATACCTTAATTCACATCTAAAATGATAAACATTTCCTGGGCTAAAACAATATGGAAGTGTTCAAAAAGCCCTGATCTTACAAGCAAGACTATGCTACTTAATATATGGGTTAGATTTATACATACAGCAATATTTAAAAAATGATTGTTTTAATTATTCTATATGTTTTATTGTGCATATCTGTGGATACATTTATGGTATATGCATGATATGAATAGCCTCCAATACCCAAGGTTGCGGGTCCAAACCCGACGAAGACTGATGGATGTAACACTCCTTAGCATGACTTCCTTCAGAAGGTAAAAGTCGCCCTCCGTGGCGTAATGGTTACCATGCTGACTTCATATACTTCATATACCCAAGGTCGCGGAGAACGATGGATTTTTTCGGGTGTAAAAATCCTTAGCATGGCTTCCTTCGGAAGGAAAGTAAAGCCGTCGGTCCCGTGTCGTAGATTTACGGCACGTAAAAGAACCTCAAGCCTGATAGAGAAGTCTCTGAGCAAAATTAAGCGGTCTTTTACGCCCAATTTAGAATGGGACGCTGAGAACCACAGCAGTTAAAGAGCGTCTAAAAATAACACACCATTTCCATTTCAGAAGGTAAAGCAGTTGGTCCCGTGTAATGTTATTTGCACATAATGGAACCTATTAACCTAGAAAAGAAGGTTCCGGATTAAATGCCTGTCATTTTCACGTCCGCAAGTGGTGATTTCCCCTTAAGGCGCCATCTATGGGTGCCGATTTGAAATCGCAACTAGAAATTCTAATCGATCAAGAAAACACCGCTTAGAGGTGTGAAAGGACACGCCGACATGGTGTGAAAGGAACTTGAAATGAAACTATAGTGATACTATAAATATTAACGAAATTTACATTTTTCGTGCAATTTCGACGTGCCTCTTATGGCTTTTAAGTTG
Source organism: Hymenopus coronatus (assembly GCA_030762935.1). Classification (NCBI taxonomy): domain Eukaryota; kingdom Metazoa; phylum Arthropoda; class Insecta; order Mantodea; family Hymenopodidae; genus Hymenopus; species Hymenopus coronatus. The sequence continues at coordinate 101,811,504 of CM060894.1, read as the reverse complement.
CATAAAATATACTCCTCCGTGGTGGAGTGGTCAGCGAGCTGACTTCTCACCCGGAGGTCCTGGGTTTGATTTCCGGCTGGGGCTGGGAATTTTTCTTTAGCCAGAATTACACCCTATCCCCCACAGAGTCTGGAAGTATGAATGTGAGAGCGAATGTGTGTGTTTGAGGAAAATAAAATGATTTAAACCAAACTTAAAGAACCTAAAGACAACGAGTTCTTTCAAGTGCAAAGCCCCCGATATGACCTATATAAATGAAGCCATAAAAAAAACAATAAAATAAAAATTATCATAAAATTAACTTAAGCTGATAAATCTGCTAAACTTGCCAATAAAATGCTTATCTTCACAATAAAATAATATAAATTCCAAACTCGATGAAAATATCATGTTTCCACTTGGCACACAATCAATGGGCAGGCGAAATATTATTAATAGGCAATCCAAAATTTACACCTTGTTTTTCGCAAAACGTTTTCCAACTATTTTCCATACTCAAAATGCTCCATGCAATACAAATGTTTACTAATTTCTTTCAAACTTATTCTGATGAATCTCAAAAGTACTCGTATTACTATTTCGGAATAATACTCCAATTTTGATAAATAGATTATTAAATGTTGACAAGCGTTTTGGAGAGTACAAAATGTGTTAATTAGAATTTAGTTAAAATATGTTATCACTAATCATTGTATACCCGTTTACTGAAAATTTGAATTTTTAATGTTTATAGTGTTAAAAATACATCACATGACTCATATGTATTATGAAATGAATACACGCAATAAAAATTGTTATGTAAGTAGCTGTGCCAGCTAGAATTATTATTGTGAATAATAACTTGTATAAATGTCAATAAGATAATATAATCTTACAGCAACGGCCGAGGAACCTTATACGGAAAGAAATACACGTTTATTCCTCGAAGAATGAATGCGCCTGTAGTTAGATATGTGATAATAGCTCCAAACACAAAAGAGAGATAGGAAATGCGTGTACGTCATTCTGATGTTTATCATGGCGACAATACTGCTGACGCATTCGTGGCCTACTCTATTCGGCATTTCTTTTTCTCCCTCGGGGCTTCATAGATTGTAGGTTGACTGGCCTGGTGTATACACGCGCGCCATGAGCGACCAGGAAGGGGTTGGAGAACGGAGAAGGGAAATTTTGTGCCGGGGTGGTGGTGGCGGTGTATACATTCTTGAAATATTGCCGCAAATCACGCGATTTCGGTTACCTGACGTTGAAGCCGAAACCATAAAGAAAGAAAAGGAAATAACGGTGGGAAAAATCGTCTCAGTGGGACAACATAACATTTTATAGAATATTTTGCTTTTGCTTTCAAAATATCAGTAGAAGGTAGCAAGCATGTTTAGTTAAACTTTCAGGAATGGTTGCTTCCTTTCGCCAGATTTTAAATTGCGGTGTGAAAATAAAAGGCAAACACTAGCTTTTTACCACAGGCGTTTATTATGTTCAGCACGCCAAGGAACCAGAAGTGAAAATAGATTTCCATGCATTCGTGCTTCAAATCTATCTGGTACTTGAACTTAAATAACTGTATTTTATAAATTGGGAATCCATACCTTTATTAATTGAATAAAAATCAGAACTATCCTGTAGTGACTACACTAAACTCAATAGCAGCTAACTCCCGAAAATATTTTTTAGCCCTAGTATAAACATTGCAGGAGTGTAAAAGCAGGAGTCTTTGTTTAAGCTAGTTTAAAATATTCTATCACTCAGGCTTAATAGTATCTCTAAAACCACTTAACGTACCCCTAGATTTCATCCCATATCGCTATTCAATCACAGTAAAATATTAAATCTAACAAAACTAATTCTACAGCAAATGTATAGAAGATGACTCAAATACTTTGCTTCTAAGGTTTCCCGGGTCACCAGACGATTGCTAGGTAGCTTTCTTTCATCGCTTCATGTCCTTTCCCTTATCATTTCACCCGTCCTTCATCCCGTTGCCTTCTTTCAGGGCTGGACGTGTCGCCAATGGTGCTCGATGCGGCCTGGCAGGGAAAAAGGATGAGTGAGTAAATGTTTCCGTCCCCCGATATCGGCTAGTTGCCGGGATGGTGTACCTGTCCGACTATCGGGTGCTTCAATATGGAAACTGTAGGGATCCTGTCATCGCTGTGCCGTCGTTCCCGGTCCTGACCGCCCAGTGTATTCTCTCACCTCATTCCTCCCTCCTGGGGGCGCCCCCTCTTCAATAACTTCAGATTCGGTACCGAGTCCCCTCCGACGAATGTCCTGTCCTGCTTCTAATCCTTATGTACTTCCTATAAACTTGCCTTCCTGATGTGTAACCATTCGCGCACAATTTCCTTCCCCCTACCCCTGATTGGCTAAGTACACTTTTGAATGACTTACACATATCCTATCCAGTGGAAGGTCAGGTGATAAAAGCGATATAAACTATCCGTCATGACAGATGTAGGTATGTGCTTTCGCCATCCGAGCTTTAAAATAAAATATACATACATACTTATATAGATAATTATTGTAATGGTTGACCTATTTTTGAGGCATTAATTCATGTTACATAATATATTGATTCATATGTTATGAAAATGTAAATTTGATCATTCTCTTCGGATATATGAACGTAAATATTCATGTTTAACAAGGAAATATTTTGTCAACATAACCACCAATTTCACCACAGCAGTCAGTGAAGAGACTGGCCATATGGGTTAAGAGTTACTCCGCAGAGTTATGTGGGACAGACCTTAGCGTGCGATGGATTGCAATACAAGTATGGATAGGCTGACCCCGGTAGCTTAATTGGTAGAGTACCCGCCTGTTGTGCAAGGGGTCCCAGGTTCAATTCTCTGTGGTCGAATGGTTAGCGTTCTGGTTTCTCACACAGAAGTTCCTGGTTCGATTCCCGGCTGTAGTGAGGAATTTTCCACTAGAATCATGAATTACCTATCTCTCACAGAGTATGGAAACGTGAATGTTAGAGTGTGTATGATTAATAGTATAAAGCTGAAAAACACAAAGTTAACAAACGCTACAGTTCAGTTAGAAAAGACCAGCAGTTGTTTGTCAAGTCAAAACCCCCGAAATGCCCATAGAAGTTAAAGGTGGCTTTATAAATGAAACAACAACAAACAAAGCAGCAGTTTGTTTGCCCCACAGTCTGTATCCTTCCATCTTTCATAGTGATCTTTGGGGGGGGGTCTAATATAATATTAGAAGATAAATTAAAATAATAAATAATTACTATAGGTATGTGTAGTTTTAATGATGCTATAGTAATCACTTGATATCTTATTTTGTTACACGTTCACAGGCGTGCATAATAAATGCTCAACTTTCTCGCAGTAGTTTTTTGTTGTTGTTGTTTTGTTTGTTTCGGTTTGGTTCTTTTCATTCCATGAGGTTTGCACTTTCAACAAACCTTAGTTTCCAACCAGCTAATATCAGTTCTCTATGTGACTGGACAGAAAAACAATACAGAAACACATAAACGAATCAATGAAGGAATGATTTTATAATCGATGTGAAACCGTGGTGCGCTTACTGCTGGGTATATGAAAGAGTTTCGCTACAATTGCTACGCCAAACCAACGCATATACATATTTTAAATATCTAAACCTCTGCAACAAAATATCAACATTTATTAAAAATATTAAAGCCATAAAAACAACAAGATAAAAACAGGGCAAACATATTATAACAAGTAATTAGATACATATTTTGGTCTTCTAAAAGAACGCGAATTATTTGTATGTATCATTAAATTAAACGATATTTAATCATTTGAATCAGAACTTTCCTCTGTTAGACGGAGAAGTGTTAATTTTTTTTTTTTATTATATTTGATTTTTGCGTTAAATGAATACTCCACCTGTGGTAACATGTTAATGTTACTTTCTGCATTTTGCCATATTTTTAGGGAAGCGAAAGTACTTCCAAACAGAGTAGGTTATGCTCGAAGAGGAGTGAGCTATTATAATTAACTGTACATGGTGGATCACTTTTTATGCACATCAATATAAATCTCATTCTCATAATGTTAGTAGCATTGTTTATTTGTTGTTGTAGCTTGATGGTCTGCATGGCTTTTCTAGAGATAACTCTACTGACTAAAACAAGTTGTGAACTGCATCTTTTTGCTGTTTTTTTTTATTTATTTATTTTTTTTTTTTTTTACAGTACCGAAGTCTGATCAGGACTACGGCACTGTATACCCTACTTTTATTTACCTTTTTCCTTTTACCTTGTTTTTTCTGTATTATTACTGTTTTCTTACTTTTACAACACACACATATGCACAAACATATAACACCCATGCCCAAGGCGGGACTCGAACCCACGATCCCCAGCGCTACGAAGCACCAAAGCGGGACGCCTTGGTGTGTTAAACATTTTTAGCAAATACGAACATGTCGATTGCATAAATGTGCCTGTAAGACCTTAAATAAAAACAAACCCACGGCCCTGTGTTTTCACCAATAAAAGGTTCTTGACAGTGCAACAACACATACGAAATGTCCGAAAAATGTTCTAACAGAATGTGAGGCGTAGCGGCCTAACTGCGTCGACAGCTGCTGAATTACATTTTTGCCGTGCTAAGCAACTGCCGAATTCAAAAGCATAGTTACTGTTGATAAGAATATATCATACAAATATCCTTAGTTACTTATTAATTTCTTTAATAAGATAAGTTCTTTAGTTGTAATAAACAGTGGTGATTTACAAAAAGAAATATAATGCATAACGTTGATCAATACAAATCAGAATGTTAGAGGTAAATCAGAATACCTTTAGAAAATTAGCAGTTTTAGAAATAGTTTAATAACATATCAAAGGATACACCAAAATAAGTGACAGAGGTGTAAAATTTCAAATTTCTTTATTTTTGAATATACTTTAATTTTATTACATTGCTATTATGTTAATATGAATACGAATTTCATTCAAATTCAATAAACATTATGTAAATTATAAATTATTTCATAAATGTCAATATCTAAGTATATTGCATAACCGAAATGTTCCACAGGCCACAAATTTATAAACGTTTTTTTAATGTTTTTAATTGACGCTTTGAACAACAACAAAAGCTTTAGGCGTTGATATTTTAATAAATTTGACTTCTGATATATGATAATTTTTTGAAACTTATAAACTCGAATCTCTAAAATTAGTCATTGTTTCCTGAAAATATATTCTTTGAAAAATGACTACTAGTGTTAATATATGTATATGTATATATCTGCACGATTCTTCACATTCCATTTTGTACTTTCATTTATATTAGCTGCCGCAGTAATAATTCACTTATTATTATATCATATAGAGCCTGAAAAAATAATTAACCCATAATATTTCACTAAATTAAAATAATAATTCAATCTATATTTCAATATCATACTTTCGGGAAATTTGTTTTAATTAAAAAAAAACCTAAACGTGTGAACTTTTTGAATGAGGAAAATTTAGTTTTGAGAAAAACGCTTTTTATAAAAGAAAATGCTATAACATAGGAGCAATGTACGATCTTTAAATGACTGAGGAGCCTGAAGCAAGGGGGCAGCTAAATATTGATCTTCTATGGATGCCAAAAGGGTCCAACAAATGTTTGTTATAAAAAAGCTCGTTTCTCTTTTTGATATATTACGATGCTTAAAGTCTATTACACACTTAATACAGAAATTGTATAATTAAAATTATTTTCATTAACTAAAAACGCAAAAACCGTACTATTTGTGATCAGTTAGTATTCTTGAAACTCCTAAGTGGAGCAATGGACACCGTTACGATGCATCCATAACTGGATTTGAAATTCTAGTTCGTGAGTTCGCCGCTATGTCACATGGTGACGAGGAATCAACTTGTCACCCATAGATGCAACGATTTGCGGACGCGGTTGAACCTGCAATCTTGGGTTTTAGAGGTTAGCACGGTTAGCACGGTTACCACTACACCACCGACGGCGATCACTTCTTGTGATAAACTGGCTTAGATAAACTGGCAAAAGAACAAAGTATAAGAAATTTACATTAGTGTTTGTTTCGCACTTGTCTATATGTGCCAAGAAATAATGAATATTTAAAACAAATGAAACCTGTTGTGCTGTGTGTATTCGGACTTGACTTGACTCAGTATATTAACTTCAGGTCGTAGACCGGAGTCTATTAATATGTAGCGCATAACCTGTTTATTATCTTTCTGCAGTTAGATGTCACCACGGTGAAAATACATTCACCGATGTTACGAGTTTTCTATCTATATCAATACATAATTGTTTTAACAGCCTGCTTATATATATTATTTATGAAGGTTCTGCATTTCATTTTCTTAGCACATGTGCATCTATACATAAAACAGTAAACATACTGCGCTTTAATATGTAATTTTCTTCTAGTTTTGGTAATAAAAATATATTAGTATTGTAAATAATAATTCTATATGACTTATATTCAGAAAATCACATGTAACAGTGACAATAACTTATTACTTGCTCTAGCACACATGTACAAGTAGGTATAGAAGGTACGGCATTCCATACAAGATATCGATACCAAGATTTCTCCGAAAATACACCCCTGTATTCAAATAAAAGAAAACAGTTTTACAAAAAGGTCCGTGACCATGAACACGATAACTCAAAAACGAAAAATCGTTTAAATACAATACTTGGTATTTAAGTTTAATACCTAAAAGGGTCAAACATTGACAGAAATGGTCTTAGTCCTTATAAGTTCAAAGGAAAGGGGCAGCTGGTTTAATAAACAAGGGAATACATAGGCTAAAGCGATAGTCAACTCTTTAAAAAGTTGGTTGCTATGTGTTAGAAATTCATTTCTTGGCATGGCCAGGTGTTAACAAATCATATGATATATGACATAAATTGTGTGATTTAACGAGATCTTCATTTTTTGTGTAGTAAGTTTTTGCCTAACGCTTACGGTTTACCACAAACGCAAAAGCCATCCAGAATAAACAGGTCTTCAGAGTCTATTCCCAGAAAATTCAAGAGACATATTTTATTGACATGAAAATGTCTTCAATATAAGGTATGTTAATCAAAATAGTTGGAGCCCTTTTTGAGCAAATAAAAATTTTGGATATGTATTCCATGTGAAGGGTTCGAGTCGCATCCATGGATATTCTACACTTAAATACCAAGTGTGGTATTTTACCGACTTTTCGTTGTTCACACACTCCACACACACACACACACACACACACACACACACACACACACACACACACACACACACACGCACACAGATTTTTTTCTATAAAGTATTTTTTTGAGATGCCTGATGCAGGGACCCTAATCAGTGTATTTAAGGTGAAACTGTGGTATCAATTTTTGGGTGGGATGAATCTTCCTATTCGTACTGTGTAGGTGCTAAGTAGAGAAAGTAAAAATTGCATCTCTAGATTTAATACCTCAGATAATCTCTTTTATCACATTGATGTTTCCTTAGGAATAATTTACAGAATTCACATAATTTAAAATATGTATAGCGAATAAAAAACGTATAGGATAATACTTCTGATTTTTCTCCATTCTGTGACTCAGGTTTGAAAACAAAAAGCAGAATAGGTTTGGTGAAAGCAAGAGCATGTGCAAAAATAAGATTTACCTTAGTGGTGAAATACATATTTGAACTGACGGAAATCTCGCGAAACCGGTAGGAAAAACTGATAAATCTAGTAACCAGTCTTTTTAATCAGATTTTTCTTCACTATACATTCAATTTACAAAAATAGAAGTGATAATTTACTCGTATAGTTTAAATATAACGGATTGATTTGTGAAATGTTATCTCTCTTATTTATTAATAATAATGACATCCTTAGAGGATTATCACATGTAACATAAGGAACAGCTGCTAGGGAGTTTCACGGTTCATATATCACGAAACATATTTCTTTAAACAGATGAACTGCGTGATATCAGATCCCCTGTAAATATTTACTTCCAGCTCATTATCCCAAAGTGACTAAAGGTTCTGACCTAATACCGCTAATAAATTATCAATAGAAGTGGGCATGTGCAGTCAAGGTTGGTTAAGTGCCAGAATAAAATGAGAACTGCATAACCTTCCAATCATAGACATTCTTCACGCGTGTCTGTTTACTTCTTTGGATAACATGGCCTACTCGAGCTGGCTTTGAACTCTCAAGGCTGATGAAGAAACCTGCCCATTAAACGAACAATTCTCTCGCAATTGTTATTGCCTCTTCTCAAAGCAATACAATTCAAGGCTTCTTAGCTAGACATTTACTGGATAAATGTTTACCCTTAATCGGAATAATATATTTTATAGCACAAACTGTAAGGTGGGGTAAAGTGAACCCCATTTTTGTTTTTGACAATTATGAAGGATGTGAATAATAAATGAACTAAACAAAAATTTAATACTCGGTTATATCTAAAATTAATCAGACAAAAGCTATATTGTAAACTTCTGCATGCATGAGTACAGGATCTCGTTACTATACCTATACGTGATTTTCAAAACTCAAAATGCACCAATTTTAAGAATCAGTCATTTTGAACAGAGTTACCTGGTTTACTGTCAGAACAAAGTTTGAAATATCAAATTTAAGAACATAAGTAACTAATAAACGAGTTAAGAATGAATCCACTAAAGAACTGGACAAAACCGCAGTACCTAGGTGTTTACAAGCAATCCCCACAAATACTTCTTGCATATTCACTATATATTGGTGTACACAAGTTAGCAACATATTTTCGTTTCCGAAATATTTGTTATAGGATACTTTGGACGGTTTTCCTTTAATTCCTATTAGCTTGGAAATTTCGCATTCAAGTATTCTGCCAATGTTATTTCGTTAAGTCTCGTGGGAGACTCATCTTTCTCTGAAGGTATGATTAAACTAACTGTCAAGCCACGGATTTGGTCTCCTGGCTTTGGATGGCAAAAGCTTTTGGGATGTTTTTGTTTTGTTCTTCTTAAATCAACTGTCAGCAGTAACATCCCGAATGTTTTTACTTTTTCTAGCACGTATGTACATATAATGTGCATAGTAACTAGAGAAGGTATTGTCCTACAACAAAAAATTCAATGTCGAAATTTCACAGCAAATATATATGTTTTGAGGTCCCCTTAGTAAAAAAACTCTTTTAGAAAAAGATCCACGTATGTCTGTGTTTTTGTATGTCTGTGGACAACATAGCTCAAAAACTAAAATACCGTTAAAAACCAAACTTGGTATTTATATTTAGTATCTTCCAAGGATGCTACACGAATATTTACATAGAACAATTTTCGAATTTTTCCCCCTCAAAAATAGCTGTAACGAGTTTGATTAAAATACCACCTATTAAGATATTTATATAAGAAATAAGATGTACATTCAGATGTATTCAGAGTTTTTCAAGTCATCTTTCAAACATGTTGGAATGTGAATATGATATGCTTGCGTCATGGGTAAGGAGAAAAAAAAGATCTGTTGTGATCCATTCACATGGCTTTCTCTATATCTCTGCAACAGATTATTGTTAAAAAGCTAATGCTTCTATTTACTTCGTGCTAATCGAGAAAAAATTAGCAGAATAGTCTTATTACTTACTTCTTGTGAGTAGAAGCGAAATAAGGTAGTGCCATATATTAAAGTGATAGTCAAAAGCTGGTTGCTATGTGACTGAAGTTCCTTTGTTTGTGTGGACGGGGGTTGACAAATTCCTGTATCAGAAAAGTATAAATTTTTTAAAGCTGCCACCAATAACAAGAAATATTTCAAGAACGATCAATTCCAGGAAAAACAAATGTATATCACATAAATTGTATGTTTCATCGTCATCTTCATTTTTGGTAGTAAGTTTTTGTCAATCTGTTACGGTTTACCAGTTATGCATAGTTCAATAAAATCATCCGGAACAAAGAGGTCTTTAGAAGCTACTACCAGAAAATTCAAGATATATATTTTATTTGTCATGTAAATATCTTTAATATATGGGATTCTAATCAAAAAGGTCGGAGCCATTTTTGAGAGTATTAAAATTTTCAAAATTTTTTCCGTGTAAAGGGTAGTTTGTGGTGGGCGGATTTTCTTGAAAAGCTTCGTGTCGCATCCTTGGAAGATACTAAACCTAAATACCAAGTTTGGTATTTAACGGACTTTTAGTTTTTGAGCTATGCTGCCCACAGGCGCGCACACACACACACACACACACACACACACACACAGATAGACACACAAGGAAATTTTTGTAAAAATGCTTTTTTGGATTCAGGGAGTCCTAAAACATGTATTTCCGCTGAAATCTCGGTGTCGAATTTTTGGGTGCAATACAAACAATACCTTCTCTATAAACTATGCACATAGTACGTGTAAAGAAAGTAAAAATTATTAATTAAGTATACACACTCAGTTCAACATATCCTCGACATTCAACAACTCCAAGCATACCTACTGCAGGGTACTGACAGCCGAGCGTCAAACTGCGGAAAAAATACATTTCACATGGTAAACAAAGATAACTGGGGACCACACCGTTACGGGTTAACAATGAAGCAGCTTCTAATGCCCATTAATTTGCCTTCTTTGCTGGATTTCAGTGCACCGCTTTGGAGGTGTATTCCAGAGACGCGCTTCAAATTTGGTTGAAATGTTAAGGTTTGCATTCAGCTTAATGGAAATATAGTTTAATAAAGTAACACTGCGTCAATCAGGCCTTGCTAGATATTATATTACTGAAGCATTTCATCGTAGGCAAGCGGTCTCCTTTGCTTTCAGATTTATGGTGCCTCTCCCTTCTTAAACGTCTTACACGTGATGAGCTCGTTTCGCGAATCATTTAAAATCCTTAAGCCAACGCATTAAAGGCACTCCCTTGCTAAAAGCACACGTTTTCATGCTTTTCAATATGGGTTTTGTGTTTGGTGCAAGTAGGTTTATGGTGGAGTACGAAATTGCATATTCACTAGCCGAAAAGCAAGCAATAGTGACGCATATTACGGTCTACTTTTTTACCTTTATAGTTTTGTCGAGAATATCGCTCAGATTACACGTCTGCGAAAGTGGAGAATTAATATCCGAAGGATTAATTTTTTTGTTTGCTGTCTGTAGCATATTATGAGATAGTGCACATAAATGAAAGAATGGAAACCCTTTGAGATGGTTCAGCGATGTGGCTCGCATTCGGAAGTGATGGTTCAGATCTCGCATGCTATACCTAAATTGAGTTGGCATGGACCGGTCACTTAATACTTAGGTATTTTAGTGATTGGCACTATTGAATGATTACTATCCAATTATTCGATAGTCTCCTATTGTTTATTTGATTTGTTACCCAAATATTCGATTTTAGAATGTTTCTATTGACAGTTCCCAATCAGTTTTCAAGTAGGTTTTGTCGGTGAACCAATGCAATTATGATGCCAACTGATTCCAGAGACAATATGCAATGCCAGGGAATATAGAGCATCTATTGTTTTATTTTCTTTATTTAAACACATTTGGCTACTGTCATAACGTTACATTAAAGAAACCTACATATCAACTACCAAGCAGTTGTTGCACCAGGCACTAGGGAATACATTTTTTTTTTTTGCTTTATTTCACAACATAAGGTCCAAAAAGGCTAATGCATTTGTTATATCGGTGTTCTAATTTAATTAAACCATCTCTGTAGTTGGATTAATCAAGGTTCTCAAAATAGCTGTTTACCGCATCAATGACCTCCTCGTTGCTGTGAAATCTCCATCCTCCAAGAAATGTTTTGAGGTTTGGGAACAGGTGTTAGTCACTGGGTACTAGATCTAACGAATAGAGTGGATTTTCAAGTAATTCGAACTTTAATTCGCACATTTTCCCCATTGCAATGACTGAACGATGGGCCGGAGCATTGTCGTGACTAAACAAGATTTTTTTAAAATAAGAACTGAAGCTTTCCTGGCGACGTGTTTATTCAAAATCTTCTCGGGCTTCTAGCCAGGTAAAATCTTGGCTTGACACCAACGTTTCGAAGAAGTACATCTTCCTCGTCTTCAGGAAGACGAGGAAGATGCACTTCTTCGAAACGTTGGTGTCAAGTCAAGGTTTTACCTCGCTAGAAGCCCGAGAAGATTTTGAATTAAGATTTTTTTATTTTATTTATTTATTTATTTTTTTGCCAAATGAGGTGCTTTTCTTTTCACCTCATCACTCAAACGTTGCAATAGACTTGCGTAGTAGTCAACAGTGATACTTTTACCCTTTTCCAAGTAATCAATAAAAATAATTCCCTGTGCATCCCAGAAAACACTCACCATAACCCTGACCTTGACTATGTCTTTTTTGGAGTTGGTTCACCTGGCGCAATCCACTGCTTTGACTGTGGTTTACTTTCTGGAGTATAATGAAGTATCCAATTTTCATCCATGGTAATAAGCCGTCTCAAAAATTCACATTCTTAACAGAAACTTTTTTTTTTTTTTTTTTGCAACGTTTGATCAGGTGGCAACAAACGCGGCTTCCAGCTTGCACAGACCTTGTGAAAGCCCAAAACATTACTTAAAATGTTACCTGCACGTTCTTTTAATATGTTTACTTCTCATAGAATCTCAAACAATTTTAATCTGTGGTCTTTCGGTACTAAACGATGCATTTATTCAATGATCTCTGGAGTTGGCACTTCTACAGGGCGTCCAGAGCGATGCCCATTACTAGTGCTCGTAAGTCCTATTTTAAACTCCGCAACCCACCTTTTAATCATTGAATATGAAGGGGCAGAGTCTTTCAATGTACTATCCATTTCCTCCTTTATTTCTTTAGGCGTTAAGCCTTTCAAATGGAAGTATTTAATCACTGCTCGTTTTACCAAATCCTTCATTTTCGTGAAAACTCTAAAGTTGTCTTGTTTAAAATGCTGTCATTCGAAAACTAAAGAAGCTGTTGACCTGTAACAATGGATACAAGCTAGTCTAGAGTTAAACCATACGATACCAGCGTCTAACTGGCCTAGTGGCGCGATGTTTGTGTGTGGCCCGGACTTATCAGCTGACCCTAGTAATATAACCTCAAATTACTGAACATAACCACACATAATTCTGAAAAGGTAGATAACCTTAAAAGGCAAAATATATTTTTTCATGTACCTTTATTTACAAAAGTGCAGTGTTAAATTTCAGAGTTATATGTACTAGTCTGATTGAGAAACGGTTTGGTGGTTAGGATGGTCATAGGGGTGGCTAGATATGCAGAAACCATGATTGATTTAGGTTGGCTTGACACGCTAAGAGACCCTTTTAGGACGTTTACTAACAGGCTGCCAGCCGTTGCCTTATGATGTTTATAATATGCATCAATGAATATTTATAATAGCTGCTTCTTATTGAAGTTCTTTAACAAAAGAGTGTTACAATTTTATGATGTGTATTTACATGCTTAAAGGTTTGCCTTCGCCCTATTCGCAGATGAACCCAATGATAAGTATCTCGATATGGATGATTGTGTCAAATCGATCATGATAAAAGTGGCTTTAAAGCTAAGAAGCAGCTGGTAATTCACTTAACAGAATGAGGGGCCCTTTACTTGTCGGATAAGTGAAGGTGCTGTTTATCTGAAGACTCTGGTGGCTAATTCCGTAGGGAACAAAGTTATGGTAATTGCGTCGGAAGACGGGGAGAAACGGGATAGGTTAGAGGAAAGAAAAGAGAATTGGAGGGTAAGGTTGTTCCTCCCTTCAAGTCGACCAGACAAAAGGTTAGCGGAGGGCTGGACTCAGATGAAAAGGGAAGAGGGGTGGTCCATGGGGTGCACCAGTCTCGCTAAAGAATCAAGGAAGCAGAAAACAAAAATTCAATACAAGGACTGGCTTGGGGTGGGTTAGTGTACAAAAGACTTGCCACGACCCCTAAGTTAAGCTTGTTATACCGGGCAACAAGAGCGAGAATCACATTTACTGCGCCGACTGACTTCTACAAGAATGTCTTCCTGGGAAAGAATGAAGGCGTCGACAGCCATCATGTGCTCCAGAGAATCCCAGTCGAAACAGGTTTGTATACAAATCTGGAGCAAGTGTTTCCGCATCACATGTTATTGCTGACCTGTTTCTAAAATTACGATATCTGGCCATTATTATTTTGAAAACATGCCACTGCAAGTGAAAGATGGTTGTTTTCTTCACGATACTTAAATAATTTTCTGCAAATTATGAATAAAACTCTTATCGAGAAGCTACCTAAAAATAAACTGAAGTATTCATTTGTGACTTTCATAATCCATCCTAAAATATACTTTAAGGTCACGTTCCACACAGTGATACAATTGTTGATTGCTGATTGTTACAATCTACTTATTGTTAAGCATCGTAAATTGCTGACGGGTTCAATCAATGATTGGTAACAGTAACAATAACAGTACCTACTACTATTACTACTACTACTACTGCTGCTGCTGCTGTTGCTACTACTACTACTACTACTACTACTACTACTACTACTACTACTACTACTGCTACTACTACTACTGCTACTACTACTACTACTACTGCTGCTGCTGCTGCTGCTGCTGCTGCTACTACTGCTGCTACTACTACTACTACTACTACTACTGCTATTACTACTACTACTACTGCTGCTGCTGCTGCTGCTACTACTACTACTACTACTACTACTACTACTACTACTACTACTACTACTACTACTGCTACTACTACTACTACTACTACTACTACTACTAGTTCTACTACTACTACTGCTACTACTACTACTACTACTACTACTGCTACTACTACTACTACTACTACTACTACTACTACTACTACTGCTACTACTACTACTACTACTACTACTACTACTACTACTACTACTACTACTGCTACTACTACTACTACTACTACTACTACTACTACTACTACTACTACTACTAGTTCTACTACTACCAATAATAATAATAATAATAATAGTAGTAATAATAATAATAATAATAATAACAACTTCAATTGGGATCAAATATTCTGAAATAAGGAGATAAGTGCATTTAAAATCTGATATATGTTTTTGAAAGTCTGTTTTATCAATTCTGCGTAAATAGGTATCTAGTGATCCCAACACCTATTTGAATTTTTGTAATTTTTTCAAATGTTTTATACATGAAAGATTCAGAAAGAATAGGCAAAAATCATATAATACTTTGTCATTACATGAAATCAATAAACACGTTTTAAAATGTAGCACACAAGAAACATAATGTCTTTTACTGTGCATCCAGCTAGGCAGAGTATTTGTTAAAGGGCAAAGACTCGGGGTTCTGAAGATTACTTCTAATATCCTGATAAAACTGCTATAAAATCACTTCACAGGAAAGTGTAAATGAGAGAGGAATAAGGAAGGCATTGAAATTTAAGGGAATATTAAAACCCTATTCCACCGATATTAAAATTATCAACTTCAGACTCGTTATCTCAGAAATTATTTAAAATATCGGACTGAAATAAATGCATGTTGCTGATGCAAGCTTTATAAGTTCATGGTCCACTTTTCTCCAATAGGTTTGCTTTTTACTGAAGATGATATTTGATTTCAATTAAGCGAGCTTTTCTTTAAAATGTTTAGCGATAACTTAAAAATAAATAAACTACCATATTATTAAAATCAAAGCAGATCCACTTAAGTGGTGATTTAACCATCCCAAAAATAAAGTTCATCAATCTTTGAAGTTTTCTGAGAAAGAGGATTTATACCAGAATTTCTACTAGAAAATATAATTCACAGCAAAAGCTGTTCAGTTCAAAAATGAAGAAAGCCAAAATATTGGCAAAGAAAGTAAACACAAGGCTTGAACACATAAAAATTATCATATTCAACAGTAGTGCATTTTGTAAAGGAAAATTTAATTTAAAAGATGGGCTAATTCAAAAAGAATAGTCGATGACATTTTTTCCTGTTATGTAAAGCAGAATACAGTACAAAATGGTAGATGCAGTATAATTATGAAATTAAAGGCCTATTACGGGTGTAACTGCAGCCAGCTACTTATATTGATAATTAAGAACGGTGTAATGAAGAATGTTACTTATATCAATATTTGCTACATTTGAGATTTTACAAATTAAGAGTTGTAAGTATATTTTCAGATTGGTTTGCACCTCCAAGTAGACGTGTCACACATGCCATAGGTGTTTGTTTTCCCTGAGGCCGTGGGTCAGAAGGCGTAACGCTGTCACGAATATTGCATCGGAACTGAGTTTGAATGCTTTCTGCAAGCCTTATAACCCCCACACTATCTAGGCAGCACCAATGAGATGTGAAAACGTGGAAGCAAAACGTATAGTTGTACTAATAGGCGTTGGTCATTTCACAGAGCAATTAACACTAGGGAACCAAAAAAAGCTAAAAATATCATATTTTGGAACTTGTACATTTAGTTTGTTATTAAACAAAATGCTGGCTTCACTATCCTATATACTTTTGTTGTCAAGAGGTCTTAATTTTCGAACTAAATCGCTCAATGAAGCTGAGGTACTTTTAACAACCAATGAAAGTTCATTACAGGCTTTTTGGCGGGAGTGAGAGACGAATGTTTGCTAGTTTTGAAGAAACCTGCGCGTTTCCTTAAATTTCAATCATTTTCTCTTCAGTGCTATGATGCATGTTATCTTTTCGTTAAGGTTTTTTTTTTTTGTCAAGAATGCTTATGCTCAAACAGAATTGTTAAGTGTTACCTTTCTGCACAGCGGTTCTAAATCCCACCACGAGAGGTCACTGCTATGTATATTCATATTGCGTTGGTGCCGAGCTAAAATAATGAACTCTCTCGTTCTCTTTTTCTCCCTGAAACTCCAGTCGCTCGTTCTGTCCCTTTCTCGCTCGTGTGTGTGTGTTCGTTACATTGTGTTATTGCAGTATATGTACTTGATGAATAAAGAAGAGATGGTTGCAGTATGAAAATTAAAATTAACGCCACAAATCAAACTTGTCGAGCTGTGTTGGTGGCTGTTTTTTTTTATGACTGGAAGGAGTGTTGTGGAATGGGTGGTATAGGGGTGAGGGAAAATGGGAATAAAGGGATGCAGCCACAAATTTTTTGTAGAAGGATGGGTATCGGGCTTATCTCTGTACCGTGATGGTCATTTTGCATTGAATGGGAGGGGTTGAAGGGTTGGTTGAGATAGCTTTTATTTTTTTCCCCACTCTTTCTCCTCTTGAATGCGTGTTGGAATGGTACAGTTATTTATAAATGGGTTTCAGCTATATTGAGGTGCGGAGTAAGGGTTGAATGGAGATCGTATAGATTTGGACGTGCTGAAAATTATTTTGGACGTAACCAACGTATGCGTTGTGGTGTAGCCTCGGATATGGTCTATCAGGGAACCCATACCGCGCGGGACGTACTTTAAATACTGCCTCACTCAGACACTGGTCCCATAAATCTGCAGCACTGAGCACAGCGGGGTGTTAACAGTGATTTCCCTAATCAAAACCAGCCTTGGTCGGCAACTCGCGAGGAACTCAATTCGATTCCAGTGTACTACCCTAGAGGGAAACTTATTGATCGCTTTCCTTCCTGGTAACCTGCTGAACACTTTGTGCAGAATGTGTCCAACGAGGAGAGGATAGCTCAATAATTAAAGCACGGTAAACGCAAAACATTCTGTTACGATATAACACATTTACATCATATCTTAATGTGACATTTTTATTTGTTACTATCCCAAAAAACGAGTATAACAATTACTTTTGCAGTAACTATCATAGGTATACTTAAAATACTAATTTATCCGACTAACAATTCTAACGATGTTGCCTAATACTAGTGCCTACATAAGATATTTAGATGGCTACTAACATGCTATATTGAATTTTCAATCATAATTCTCAATGAATTTTCTAAAATGTTGTATGTGGTAAGCCACAAGAAAAAAAAAAATCAGAGCATATTGAAGCATACAATTTACTTAAAATAAGTTCTTTTTGTGGCAGTTTCATCTTTAAGTTTTCCCAGCTTGAATAGTCTTTAAAGCATCGTAAGCGATTTTTTTTTTTACCTTCTGTACCACAGACTTAATTCCACTAAAATTTGTATTCTGAGATTGCGCCAAAATACACGTTTTGAAATCCCGTTGCGACATGAAGATTTTCAAGAAGACCCATAGCACCAACGATCCTTTACAGGTACATTTTTCGAAAATGTTTATTAAGTACCTATATGCGTAGGAAAAATAAACTGTATATCTTCAATTTTCTAGAAATAGCCTATAAGGTGCCCCTTTTTTTTTTTTTTTTTTTTTTTTTAAAGCTTAACGTCAACGTTGATCATATCGGACGATGAATGAAATTGGTGAAATGATGCTCAAATGATCTCGGGGTCCATGGAGCTTAAAGTTACTCGACATTCGGCTTCTCAGGTTAAGGGAAAACCAAACAAACTTATCCGGGCAAATCACCCTAAGCGAAATTCAACTCACGACCTTTTGAATGTGAAGCAGACGCGCTACCACCACACTATCTAGGCGGGCAAGGCAAGACTTTGTATAATCTGGGATACCTAAGTGGTAAACGTTAACCACTAGCCAAAAAAGCACTAGATGCCAACACCACCAGATTTGAACAAACACTCAAGTCCGTGCAGGACATTTCGTTTCTCATAAAAATATGTTAAACATACCTAAGGTATTATTATCAAAATCGTTAGAGCCATTTTTGAGAAAATCAAAGTTTTCGATGTAAAGGGTAGTTGGGGGTGGGGGAATTTTCTTGAAAATCTTCGTGAGACATCCTTGGAAGTTATTCAACCGTGCCAGGATTAGAATTTAACCGACTTTTCGTTTTTGGGCCCTGCTGCCACAGACACGCACATACACACACGGACTTTTTTTTTTTTTTTTTTTTTTTCGAATTTTTGGGTGGAATACAATACCTACCTTCTCTAGCTACTATGTACATTGTAGTACATGCCTTCTAGAGAAATTAAAAGGTTTTTGTGGTTTATTTACAACTGTAATCCAAATTTTTTGGGATGAATATTTCCTTGAAAAGCGTTCTGTGTCTGGTTATTGGTGGAGCGTTCTGTCTCTTTTGATCAACAAGTGTGAACAATGGACAGATAGTAAGCCAGCTGAAGCAGCATCCCACTATTGGATGCTACAGGATGGGACTTGAGTACAAGGGACCGAAGTCTTTCCTATTGGATGGGTTCCCTGAACGTTTACAATGCGGGGACGGTCCCTGTGGTAGATTCAGGTAAATTCTGACCGCAGACCGCATCACAGCATACCGCAGAAGATACTAAAAGGTTTTTACGCCTCTTTAGTTTATACCTTCTTTTTCTTCTCCTCCTACCGTCCATTTGTTATTTGGAAAGGCTATATTGCCGTCTCGTTGTGATAGGCAGCTTGAAAAGCCAAAAAAGAATTCCGCTGTCAGCCATCTTCAGACGCCAGTGTTCTTTAAAAAAAAAGTTAAGGCAGATATGTTTAGAAAAAGAACAAAAATAAGGGCAATTAGAAAAAAAGGAAGGTAGGTATGGCTAGGAGGAGTATAACATGTCCAAATGACGTGACAGCTGAGAGACGTGTGACCACGCCTTCTGACTCGCCAGCAAACAGGATGCCTAGCCTACATTAATCGTCAGATCTCTGTGTTGCTTGCGATACATCGCCATGTCACTTCATTTTCTACCATCTGCCTTAGTAATTGAATTTGGAATGCAATGTTCAACAATGGTCCTTCAGGCTACTCAGAAAGTGACGTTCCTGAATTCGAATGCATTCAGGTTTCACTTAGACTGATCCAAAAATATTTGGATTGTTTGAATTCAATAAAAATATAAAGTAAAACAATATGATGTGTTAGCGTATGATGTCTTCTAACATTTTTCCACAAACTATTCCTACGAAAGTTTATTCACGGTATCAGAGATCAAATATTTTATAGAAATGTTTTTATTACGTATTTCTTTGTAGCTAATGAAAATATAGGAATACTTAAGTCATAGTCAAAAGGGCTTCTCGATGTCTGATTGTTTTGATACCCCATCATCTTTGTATGACATTTGAAAAAAGAATGATTTGAACTTGCAAACCGATAAAAAGAATATCTGGGCAATTGTTAACTCCAAAAAAGAATTTAACATATCTACCTTGTCTGTTATAATCTACAGATTTCGTCTATCGTACTTTTTGTCAGCTACGCAAAAGCCATTCAAAATTAAGAGACCTGAGAATGACGAGTCTATTCAAGATAATCATTTCATTTGTTATTTAGTATTTTATTCAAAAACGTTTGAGTCATTTTTTGAAAAATAAAAATTAGAAACAATTTTTAATATAAGGGTTAATTGGAGTGGGCAGATCTGCTTAAAATTTTCCTGTCGTTTTCTTGTCTCACTCTAACCAAACCCGAAGAGTTTTCTTAAACTTTTTTGTTGGGATCAGGAGGCCTCAAAACATGCATTTCTGTGATATCTCAAATTGTAGAACTTTTGGTGGAGTATATAGTAAGTACAACTTCCTCTGCTAGCTGCAGGTAGTGGTGGAGAAAGTAAAAATGGAAAGAACGTCTAATGCTAATAACCAAATAACAACATACCTAGCTAAAATTGCTTTAACATGAATATAAATCGGACAACAAGATGAAGGAAGACCACCGAGAAGACTAATGAAAGTATTCTGAAACCAGAGCAGGTTCTAACTTGGGTAAATGATAATGATGACTATTTTAAGTCTAATAAAACCAATAGAATTTTATAAAGTAAGGATCTTTGAGAAACAAAGCAATAATTATTAAAGTAATTAAGGATCCAGTTGTAGATTTTTAATGAAACATCTTTTGTGTAGATAGGGTTCCATATCTTCCTTCTGATCAATTTTTTAGATTTCATACATATCTTACTAATCATTGTGTACTTGAAGGAGCAAAATGGTTTGGCAGTAACATGTTGGATTCCCTCCAGACACACACTTTGGCCTTGGGGTTTCTCTAGATTTTCCTCGTCGGTAATATTTGTTTCTAACTACCAGATTTTCCTCCTCATCTTTCAGATATGATAGTATCAGACAGATGATGAGGATGCTTGCTCAGAGGAAAGAGTACGTGGACACAGAGGGCTGTCGGATCGACGGGTCGGTCGTCACCTCTCTATGTAGCTTCAGCAGTGGGACGGGTTTTGTTAGGGACTGTCGCGCGTCTCTGTGATTAGTTTCGCTGCAGCCTATAGCCTCATGTGGATGCTAACCACAATAAATCTATGTAGGTCGCAATACACAAAGTGTTCCCCTCCGTTATAACCCATATCACTGCCTAGTCTTAATTACAAATCTAGTCTCTTTCACTTTTTCTCTCTTTACGGCTTTCTTCCTCCTCTGTTCTCCAAGACCCTTTCATATTCACCATTCTTTTAGGTAAGTACCTATGTCATTTAAGCTTTCCTCTCATAAGTCAATACGTTTACATAACTTGACTCCAATTTTCCTACTCAGTACGAGATAAAGACAGTGCGAATTGAATCCTACAACTCTACTTCCTAGAGAAACAATCGTGAGTCCTATGTCCAACATAGGAAAACAGTGAATCGCAACGGCATTAGCAAACAAATGAAAAAGAATTTCTCTCCCTGGTTAATGCTTGGTGAACCGTCAGTTCTGGTTTTCTAATCCCAAGATCGGGGGTTCAAACCCAAGCCAGACCGGTTGTTTTAAAGTGTGCTAAGCCGCAGTCCCATATCAGTAGTTTTACTCGTATTTAAAAGAACTCCTGCGGGACCAAATTCCAGCACACCGGCGGCATTGATATGATCCTGGCAATCAAGCATTTCACTCTGTATGCTTCTAAATTAAAAGTAATTGAGTAGTATTACTTAAACTATTCGTTTATCAAAGTTTGGTGTAATAGAGTAGAGTCCAAATGATCTCAGTTCACATTCAGTTTTGCATGTAAATGAGGATTGCATCAAGACGATTTTAATAAGTCAGATTCTTTAACTCCTTCTTGTGAGTTTCGATTCTGTTATTTCATTGTCCATACATTTCAAAGCCTCCAATCTGCCACCTTCTTGTTGTCGCAACGTCAAAGTTTCTGCACCAATCCATACCTCTCTCACTACCCAGACTACGAGCTGTTAGTTATTTCAACCACATCTCTAGGCGTGATCTATTGAAAGTTTTCTTTGTTATTGCTGTTCTACTTTCATTTAATCATTATAAGCATTCGCAACTGTTAGAACTGCACAACAATATTCTATGGTTAATAGCTTCACTCTGTACACCAAGAGCGAACTGAGCACTGCTTTTTGCAGTGGAAAGGCATGCTTCGTTTTGCCTAAGAATCAGGGGGTCTCTGTAAGAAATATGGACATGACACTAATGCTCTATTTTAGTTGTGGGTACACAGGAGACAAAGTCGACAATGATCTTGGAAAGGGGGGAGGACGCCCATTTAAGTAAATAGTGTGAGAAAGGTAAATTAAACAACAAAAATGTACAATATATGGATTTACCAAATGGATTTATGGATTTTATGGCATATTTCTTGTTCAGCTTAAATCCAGTTTTGACGTTTCTCTTACTGAGAAGATATTTACAAAGATGATCGAATATTTTTACTTCAAACTGGCTGTAGTTACTTTTAGGTAAGCATTTCTTAATAAAAAAAAGTTGCACTAAAGCTTAAGACTGTTGCGCATCTGTTTATAGTTAAACCGTTAATGATTAAAATTCTGCACAATGGTCTTTGTGTACAGCAGATGCAAAAAAGCTGAACTGGAACTCCAAAGTAATTCAGTTCAGGCTGAATTATACTGAACGAATGTAGTTCATTATAAACCTAACAAAATAAATATTGGCCAACTATTATCAAGTTTGATCTCTTCATATAGAGAAGGCTAATGGCCTAAATATATGAAATAAAAGAAGAATGAATGTCATGCTGAAAAATGCAATGCAATTTCTGGAATTTGAACCATGGATCTCCTGGTCTCCGCCCAGTTGCCCTAATCACTGAACTATCATGGCAACATGCCGAAATATTTTTAATTCCCTTATTGACTTTGTTTTTCCCGTTTTTCGCGTTTTCTCACAAGGAGATCTCATTATATACGTTTTTTTGTGGTTTTTCCTGGCGGCGGGCGCATACTAGGGTGTTTTTCCTTATCTATCACGATTTCCTTTCCATCATTTCTCTTTTATTGAGTTTGCTGCTCATCTTTTAAACGTCAGGGGTTGCTGCGCATCATTATAGTGGCCTATAAACTTCTGTACCTGCTTAATCCATCCCTTCCTTACGGGGAGTGTTAGCCACAATTAATATTTTTTTGTATGATCTCTTAAATATTCTCTTTTGCTTACATAACTTCTCCTCCTCTAGTATTTCCTGTCTTATTTTTTCTTGTTATTCTGTACGGTAACTCCAGAAAGTCAGCTCTAAACTTGCAGCTTTCACTGTGTAATAAAATATTTTATAACCTTGCATTGAATGAAAATGATTATGAGAATGATAATAATAACAATGTCAATACTAGTCAGAAAAATATAAAGGGGAATTATAAAAAAGTATAGATTTTTAATCAATTTTAATAAAATTAAACAGGTAATAAAATACGAATTAAGCTTGATTTGTGAAGCTCTTATCTTATATTCATAGATTAAGTGCAGCAGTTGGAAATAAAATTATACTGTCTTATTTCTTGCATTCTTGGCATGGGAGATTCCAACTTCCAGCTGACCTGAATGAGCGTCTGAATAAGGTTAATAATAATAATAATAATAATAATAATAATAATAATAATAATAATAATAATAATAATAATAATTTGATTTGCTGGTTACACATAAATTCTTGAGAATATTTTCGTGCAATTTCTCGAATTACAAGCCGATATTAAACATGAAAAGCTTTTTAATTCCTTTCTCCAGCATTAGATATCAGCAAACGTGTCGGAAGATAATAAATTAAAAAGTTTTATACCTGTCCAAATCAAAGGAAACGTCTATGGCAATCGTGTTCTACCGATAAGAAATATAATTTGTTGCATTCTGTTTAGAGGTTAGTCCAATAATAGAAAGCTCCGCATTGGCAATTAATTACAATGGTAGGTAAAGGCAGTGGCGCGAACTTGACAGTAACACAGTAGAGACCGTTTCCTTGGGAACGAATGTTATGCAACGTTTCGTGTCCAATACAGGTGACAGAGCACGAATTTTGCCTCGAGGCCTGCTTGTGATTCAACTTTCCACTCGATTTAGTGACCCCGATTAGAAGAGGGCATCAGGTGCTCTATCGAAACACGACCCTTTCCCTTCGAGATTCATCTCTCAGATTATGACATTATCTTATTCTAGTATTTCCTTGAGAGTTAGGCCATGTCACGTTGACGTGTCTAGTCATCCTAGGATAATCTGAGTTGAAATAAAACCTCATTATGTTTGGTCGTTAAAGTTCCAGTTGAACGAAACTTTAAACAAAAGTCACTTTAAATGCGTACTACCTTTTTAATTCTTCCCTAACGTGTATTTTTCATCATGGCATTCCTTCATTGTTTAGGGAAGAATTTTTTACTTTCTCTACATGTACTTAATATGTACAAAGTGTATAGAGAAGGCATAGTATACCACCCAAAAAATTGATACCGAGTTTTCACTGGAAATACACGTTTTATAGATTCCTAGATTTTGATTTTAATACAAGAAATTTCCATTTGCTTGAAATATTACTAGGACCATACACAGCAAGACTTGCATGTTAATGTATATTTTGATTACTGAGATAATAGGTCTTGGTGTTGAAAAATAAACTTGGGCAAACTTTTGGCTACCCTTAAGCCGACGTCATCCATATGAAAATAGAAAAAATCTGCCAAACTACTTTCACATAACTTTCTCTACCATCTAATATTACAAAAGACTGTTACTTTGTTCACGTACATCATGGTAATCGAGATAAACGTTATCAGAAATGGTTGTATTAGTTGCTTCTAAGTAAAATGGGAATAAGGTATTACACAAGACTGATGTGACGGTCAAATAGCTTTAAAACCCGGCACACACACACACACACACACAGGGACATTTTTCTAAAAATGCTTTTTTGCATTCAGGTAACCTCAAAACATATATTGTCGATAAAATCTGGAAATCAAATTTTTGGCTGGAATACGATACTTTTCACAGCTATATGCATAGTACGTGTAGAGAAAGTAAAACTCATGTGAACTTGCAGTTTCATAACTTCAAGATACTGTTCTATATTTGGTTATTCCGGTTTGCAAACATACAGATATTTTAACAACTGAGAGGCCATGGAAAGTCAAGAATCATAAATTATACATGATCATGGATTTCTGAACAAACAATAGTAATAAAAAGTGCAACAAGATTGGATTAAATACGCTTTTGCTTGTTTTGTCATTACAGTCTTTTCAGAATTTAATTGAAATGTTACAATATTGCCTTTAAACAGCCATGCGTACTTTTTGCTATGAAACCAGTTTTATGCCAGTATAAAAAGAAATACATTATGCATTTTGCGTAGCTTCACAAACGAGACAGTAAGTAATGACCGGTACTTAACCAAATTAATTTACCTAACATTTTCTTATCTTGTAAGTGAGTAAGCTTTATATAATAACAAGAAAAGTTAATAGTCGCAACTTAAAATATAATAAATACACTTCAACGAAACTAAATGAATTTCAAGGAAACTTCAGGGTAATTGTTTTAATGGTTCCGATGTTGTACGCTTAGCTTTATTAATGATCCGTGAAGTCTCGCATGAGGGTCTTTTGCGTTTAATGAGTTGATGTGGTACGACAATGTTCATTTGAATACTTCTGCTTACTTGCAGAACTTCAGAAATACACTTATGTTCGTAACCACATACAGAGAAGGTACGATAATTTCATTGAGCAACAGTGAATATGAAAACAAGTGCAATTGATGTTTTAAATAAAAGTAATTATTAGTTAGTGATAACAATATAACTATTAAGTTTGAAAAAGTAATACAAAAAAGTTTTTTTCCTTTCCTAGCACGTATGTACAATGAACATAGTATCTATTATAGAGATCTGGAAAAGGTATTGCATACACCCAAAAATTCGATACCAAAATTGCACCGGGAAAATACATGTTTTGAGATATATGAATCCAAAATAAGCATTCTTAATAAACATGTCCGCGAGTATTTTTTTTTTTTTGTACAATGTTTAATGCCCGCTTTACTACAAATGGCAACACATAAAATGAAAATGGAGCACCGTTGGAATGCGATGGCAGGGGAAACCGGAGAATCTGGAGAAAACCCGCCCCTCCGCCGTTTTGACCACTACAAATCACACATGCGGTCGCTTGGCATCAAACCCGGGCCGTTTAGGTGAAAGGCGAGTGGTCTAACCACTCGGTCACGGTGCAGCCTGTCCGCCAGTCTCTATTGGTGTGTGTATATATATATATATATATATATATATATATATATATATATATATATATATATGTGTGTGTGTGTGTGTGTGTGTGTGTGTGTGGACAGCATAGTTTAAAAACGAAAGCTTGTTTTCGTAAACTTCCACGGCCAATATTAGAATTATCTTGGTCCAGTGCTTCCAAGGATGCGAAGCGAAGATTTAAAAAAAAAAATACCCCCTACCAAGTTACACATTTACATGGAAAATTTTTCGAAAGTGTTTATTTCTTAAAAAATAGCTATAACGATTTTTGATTAAAACATTTGTTTAAATATTTTATACCAAATGAAATGTATATCTTGAATTTTCTGAGACTAACCTCTGAATACCTCGTCATTCAGAATGAATTTTATGTAACCGTAAGAGATGGACAAAATTTACTATGCAAAAAATATAGATCTCATTAAAACACACTGTTTATGTCATGTGCATTCTTGTTGCAGAACAATAGAAAAAAATTGGTCCCATTTAGATACTTTTTGGTTTATTTTTATACTCATAGATTCTATTTTTATGAAGATTTTTTTGGAGAATTTCTGTGTTAATGGTTTCAATTTTAAGCTTCTTAAATGTTTCTCAAACAGGAGGTCATCTTTCTTTTCGTCTCCCTTTTGTTTACTCCTGGTTAGCAAAGAGAACGCAATTTGAATTGTTTCATATAGCGACCAGCTTTTAAAAGATTTGACTATCGCTTTAGTCTAGTGTATTCCTTTATTTTTTTCCGCTTACAAAGTAGCGAGTAATAAGAACAATTGTTCTAACGTTTATCGCGATTGTATTGATGTAGGTAAAAAGAATATTATTATTATTATTATTATTGCTGTAGTTATTATTATTCACAAACGTAATGAAACAGATGAAAGTAGTAGACATAAGTATTTCCACTGCTTCCTTCCTTCAGCAAGTATATAACATGTGCAGGAACCGTTAACTGTTAAAGAGTCCTAGGAGATGAAATAATGCAGAGTAATGCTTACCAGACAACTCGTCTCAACCAATATTTGAACTGGCGGCCTCCAATTATAAAACAGATATACTGACCCTCACTATCGAGGTGAGCACACTTATTCTAAAGAACGTGTGAAAATGGAACTTTTATACTTGCATTATGTCTAAGATTTTTCAGGATTAATTTGAAAGTGTAAAAATCTGATGTGTTCAATTCACATGACTTTCTTTACATCTCTTCAACAAATTACTGTTAAAAAGCTTATGTTTCTATTTACTTCATGCTAATTGAGAAAAATTAGTAGAAACAGTCTTATTACTTGCTTCCTTATGAATAGAAGCGAAATAAGGGAGTACCATGATTAAAGTGATAGACTAAAGCTGGTTGTTATGTGACTGAAGTTCCTTTGTTTGTATGGACAAGAGTTGAGAAATTTCTGTATGAGAAATGTATAAGTTTTTTAAAGCTGAATACAATAACAAGGAATACCTCAAAAACGATCAACTCCATGATAAAAATGTATATTACATAAATTGTATATTTTATCGTCATCTACATTTTTTGTGTAGTAAGTGTTTGTCTATTTCTTACGGTTTATCAGATATACAAAATTCAATAAAAATCATCTAGAATGAAGAGGTCTTTTGATGCTATTCCCAAATAATTCATGATGTGCATTTTATTTGGCAAGTAAATATCTTAAATATAAGGGATTTTAATCAAAATCGTTAGAACCATTTTAAAGAAAATAAAAAATTTCGAAATATTTTCCATGTAAAAGGTAGTTTGGGTTTGGGGGATTTTCTTGAAAATCTTCTTGTCGCATTCTTGAAAATACCAAACTTAAATACCAAGTTTGGTTTTTAACGGTTTTTTTTCGTTTTTGTGCTGTGCTGCCCACAGACACAAACAGACAGACAGACACACACACGAAATTTTTTCTAAAAATGCCTTTTTTGTATTCAGGGATTCCCAAAACATATGTTTCCGGTGAAATCTCGGTATCGAATTTTTGGGTGCAATACAATAACTTCTCTACACACTATGTACATAGTACGTACAGAGAAAGTAAAGATGGGTAACAACGGTCTACTCAAAGGTGCTAATATGCATAGTATTTCAATTTTAATACGATTTCGGCTGCTACACTGCTACACTCGATTATGTACACAAGACCATTTTAATTTCAAACTCCCCCAATACTGCATATACTACATTTTTAAAATTTCACAGTGGGTAAGTTTTTTGTGAAACCAACTTGTAAAATATTAATTAAATGGAATCTCTGAAAATGATCGTTATACATTTCAATATTTTAGAATTACTGGCACTAAGGCTATTGATCTTTATTATTTCTATCACCTTTATGAACAGGTAGGTAGGAGTAAGTTTAAGGCAACCTGGAAATATTGCACTAATAACTAAGAATAAGTCAGAATGAAACACAGAGCAAATAAACAACAGAAACTACATCCTTATGGCGAGATGTCTCTTAAATTACATTATTAGAACATGAGAACTAGGATTATTTAGTAGGTATTTCAAATTTTGCCATTTAACCAATGGAAGTGCCTTTTAACTTACTTTTTCAATGTTGTAAATAGGTATATGCAACAGTTTAATTCCTTTAGACTTTCAGATCTTATTAAAAACCTATTTCCCTTTAAGAGGACAATTCGTAAATTTTTAAAATCCCATACTGGTTTTTAATTGTTTTCCAGGTCCTTATAAAGAAGTGCGGTTGCAAAGCTTTGTGCAAATAAATTAAGTGGTTCCTGCATTGTGCATTTTAAAATTTAAATTCAAATTATTTTATTTAAAAATGGTACTAAGTTGCAATTTTTATAATGTTTAAACAAGGTTAATACATTCCTTATTGAGTTAGAGCATAAGTTCAACATAAATAATCCTTTAAACGAATTGTTTTAAAAATAATTTTTGTTTCGGTGTGAATTTCTGATTTTGCAGAAAATATAGATATTGCTTATCAAACTTAGGGGAGCTTGCTGATGTAGCTATAACACTTTTGACTTAACAATAATAACACCGTCGCAAGTATTAGTTAGCATGAATTGAAGAATCTCTTCCTGAAATTAGGATTTGATAATTTAATATTTTAGTGTTGATATAGGTCGTCTAAAATATTACAACCGAGAAAAATGCACTTGAAACTTCGAACAAATTAAGTTGTCAAAAACTCTACTTATACATTTTGTCATAAATTAGCACAAATTCTTATTTAACGCATTATTTAGAAACGTTTTAACTTGCATGCACAAAAGTCCACAATAAACAAATTTTGGAAAAAGGTGAAAAATGTCGAAATAGGTACGTTTAATACCCTTCACTCAGTATTTGGTACATCATGATATACCTCCCTCAGTTTCACTTGAATAAAAGAAATATTTTCACGTAAAAGTACCTGGAGAAGCGTTGGCAATTTGTGCTCAATTTTCACCACGCAGTATGTTCAAAATACAAGACTTCGCTTACAGGTCTTGATTACATTGCAATTGAAATCCAGTTAATTCTTGCAAGAATTTTAGTATGAAAGATATGAAGCAGCAAGCAAAATATAAAAATAGCCATGCATCTGTCTAGAACGCCAAAAAAAAAAAATTATAAATGTCAAATATCCTAAAATCCAGCACCCAATATATTTGGTAGAGTGGGCAAAGGGAGCTCAATTAATTGGTTGAGATCATTAATATCTCCAACT
The DNA here is from genome assembly GCA_030762935.1 of Hymenopus coronatus. Lineage (NCBI taxonomy): Eukaryota > Metazoa > Arthropoda > Insecta > Mantodea > Hymenopodidae > Hymenopus > Hymenopus coronatus. Next base: position 101,781,442 of record CM060894.1, on the reverse strand, counting down.
TTGGAGAAGAGTTTTACAGTTTTGGTATCTACCTACGAAAACAGGCAACATAATACGAAAAAATGGTAAGACTCCCAAGGGGCAACCAAAGTCTTACTGGAATTTCTGCAATAGAGTCCACTGTTGTAACCTCATCCTCAATTTCATCATCATTCTTCTTGCTGTTTTTCTCCCTATCATCCTAATCAGATCGGCTAGGACCGATGCCTATTAACCGTGCTTAAAAGTGACAGCCCCCCATGTCAGTAGATTTACTGACAGGTAACCGAGCAAGGGGGTTCAGATGTTTAATGTAGACTGGCTTCGAGAGGTTCTGGTTTCATTTCCCGCAACTCACTTCTCTTAGTTTTTTTCCGAGGTTTTCCCGAGTACTAAGCGAATACTGGAGAGGCTTCTCATTTCCCCTGTTCTCATTTCCTGTTCCCTCATTTCATCTCCATTTCATCCAACCGGTCTCTTCAAAGGTTATAAGTGTCGGCGAGGACTGCGTTGATGACGTACTTCCGTGGTAATGAATGCGCTTTGAGAATACAGTTTTAGGCGGGGTGGTGGCATTGGGGTCCTCTGTATGACAAAGGAGGTTCTCGGACTTGTGCGTGGGCTTTGATGCTTCCCGCGTCGAGAATAGCATCTCGAAGATATGATAAGTACCCACCATGGTGGCTCTTTCCCCGCCGTCCAGTTTCGTCACCATCGATTATTTTCATTCTATTCACCTTGGGTCTGATGAACAATAAATCCATGGCTGCTGCAGGGTGGAACTCCTCCCGAATGATACACACATGCACACATTCAGCATGTAAAATAAACTCCTGCGGTACGATATTCTGACAAACTAGTGGCTTTGATATGATCCTGTCAGTTGATAGCGTATTTAATAAAAAACGGTGCTTTATAAAGTCGATCCTAACCACAAAACCTCCTAACACACTGTTGAGGCATTCCAGACGACAAGTTGTTATAAAATTAGTGGGCAGCGTAACACTTGAAGCATGAGCACAACAGCTGATGTCCACAGGAGACCATTGCTATGCGTGGGCTTGGCTCATGAGGAGGCCTGTGCTAATAAATTGGGGCGGGAAGAGTACTAGTGCATGTGTCATTACTCATTAGTATGCGGCTAATGAGCCACCTACCCTGGAGGCGCGCACAAATCATCCACACCACCAAAGTTGTTCTGATTTCTCGTCAGGATATTCAGTGGAGTGGAACCGATAGTTGGGACAAACTTAACGTAAGCGTTACAGGAACGCAACCGTTGCAAGACTGCTGTGCAGCTCTATCTTATTTGGTTCCCATAAAGATGTAGCGTCTTTCAAAAGTCAGTTTAAACAAAAGTCTTAAAAATATTGTAATAAGTATGTATTTAAGTTTTGAAAGAAATAAAACATATTGCTTTAGAGCACAATGCAGTTTGAATTTTTTACAAAACAATGTTCTATTTATCGAACGATTCTTTCGTCGATACGATGCATTTTACAGATGTCTTGGAATATTTGCAGTTTCTTACAGACAGCATCTTCCAATTGCATTGCGTTTTCAGTGGTCAGAAATGTGCCTAATGATAGGAAACGATCTAAAAGTGGACATTTTAGAAAGCAGTTCATTCCTCTGGAAGCATAGGTCCTTGACACTAACGTATTCTGTGTTTTAACAATGCCTTATTTTTTTTTCTCTAACTCTTTCCTGAAACTTCTGCCTCCTTTGTGAATGTGCTACGCTATGCGATTCCTGTTAAAATTTGATAAAGTATCTTGTAATTATGTACAGCTAATCACTGTTAATAGCTGGAAAATACTAATGTGTGTTGAAAGTGACAGAGCTTGCTAATGAAATCTGCAATCTTGTTCGTATAGTGTTTTGGTTAGTGTCCAATACACTACCTGGCCGATACTTTATTTTTTTTATTAAATACCTAACGCTTTAAATGTTTTATTTCAATTGGTAACAAGGAGCATCCAAAATATATTCATATTTCTGATCCATTGTTTCCTTTTTAATGCGACTATAAAGATTTTAAGACGTACTTTAACGATTTTTTCGCCTACTTTGCTTCCTATTTTGCATCTTTTTAGGGCCTATTTTGAACCTTTTAAATGATAAAATCCACTCTCTAGGTAGTTAATTAAGATATGGGTTCACTTAGAGATACTTCATATGTTGGAATTCTAAGTCTAATACCCTAGGGAAGATGTAGAAAGCGTACAATCTTTCAAAAGGGAAATCTAACAGTATCTACTAAAAGTAAGTCAAGCATAGGTATATTATAGTGTAGTACATACTTGCTTTTGAAGTGCATGAGTAGAATTTAAGGTCTTTGTTATTATAACACCTGTTTACAAGCTGCAATGTTGTTCTACATGTAAACATGTTTGTAGAAAATCTGGAAATACCATTGTAGCACGAGGGCAAGGCATTTGCTTCCTTCCTAAAGCGCCATCTATCCTAGAAACTAATTTGCTTAATTTGCCATTTATAAGTGTCAAAAGCGTAAATTTGCTACAAATTTGGATACTTTCTATAAAACGTGTCATTGGAGTATTAATAGTGGTTTGTGTCGTTTAAATTATAAGGGATCGGTGAATTTTGCTACACAATTATCGGTTCATTTGGGAGGAAATTTTAGTAGGTAGGTATATTATGTGTTCGTCATTCAGCTTACCACGAATTTGTGGTGACGTTTATGGTTTCTGGTACGTTATCATATCTTCCCTAAGCTTTGTAACGATTTAGTCTCATATTTTCAACTTTTTTGGTATATTTTATTGGCAAATTTTCTAACATATTTTTAGTTTAACTTGGGTATAAATATTTAGAATTCCAAGTATATTTCTCCATTTTATATTTATAAAACTATAACTTATTTTAAAGTACTAAATTTACAGTCCTTTCTATTTCACTTCTAAAATGTAATGTAACGATTTAGTCTCATATTTTCAACTTTTTGGTATATTTTATTGGCAAATTTTCTAACATATTTTTAGTTTAACTTGGGTATAAATATTTAAAATTCCAAGTATATTTCTCCATTTTATATTTATAAAACTATAACTTATTTTAAAGTACTAAATTTACAGTCCTTTCTATTTCACTTCTAAAATGTAATGTATTTAAAATTTATAAATGTTGGGATTATGCTCTCTAATATCAAAATTCTAGATATCAATTGCAGATATGACTAAATTCAATAACTATGAAATTTTGTACAGAGTATATTTATATATTTCAGTTAGAAAAACCTTTAATTTTCAAATAAACGTCACAAGATTATTTTTCGTTGCTATTTTTTGCTGTAATAGTTGGCAATCATGAATTCTTAAAATTTTTAAGATTTTGTGTTGGTAGAGCTTATTAGCACCACACGCCACTGCACGCTACTTTCTTACAGCTGGAGAGAGAAAAAAAAAAAAAAAAAAAAAAAAAGGAATGGCGATCTTCGATCTTGTTCTGCCGCACACATACACAAAGAACCATGTGATATGCACGGAACTATTCCCTCTGTTTTTTGCTTTCTCCCTCTCTTTCCTTCTGTATGAAAGACACGGCAAGTGAGACAGACAGACACACAGCCCCCTCGCGGTAAAACACTGTAATAACGGAGGTAGGTACAAGCCAGGGTTAATGTTACCTTACAGTAACACCTCGACTATTGGACTATCGGACCACCACGATGGTAGTCGACCGCCGCTTCCTGCTTTGAAAAATGAGGAATAACCAGTTTCCATGAGACTCCGTGTTCCATGTGTGTGCATGTGTGTGTGTGTATGTGTGTTACGTGCGTGCGTGCAATGCTGTTTGGATTGTTTCCTTCTACATGTCGGCAATGTGCCTTAAGTAAGTAGCGTGTTTTTGTTGTTTTATTTTTATTTTTCGGCTGTTTTATTCTGGTCTTGCAGTGGCACACAAACTGGTGGCAAAGGAGCTTCAACGGTCGTAGATACAGCACTTAATGATGTAATATCTATGTATCGTAAATACTTAAACATACAGTAACCACTTATTAAATTTAATGAATAAGCTCGCAGTAGCATTAAATTCTTTTGTGAAACAGTCACTTTTGCATTCAGCCTTTCGTATACATTTATTTTTCTAATCCTTTCATTTTAATCACACACATATCAATAATATTAGTTTAATATTTTCTTCGTTTGTCGTACTGCCCAAATAAATAGAGACAAAAAAATAGGGAATTAAAGTATTTCAAAACACACTTGTCAAATGTCGCTAATATATCTATGTAAATTATTATATATTCCTACTTACAAATAATACTGTGAAAATGAATACCAAAGTCAGAAGTACCTAAAAACTTATTTTGTTGGGAATGATATAAATGGCTTGATTGTGATTTTGTTGTATTAATGATTCTAATAATTTTCCGTGTAGAGGATTAGATAATCCTATCATTTTTACTGTAAAATATTTAAACTAACTGCAATTACCTCTACGTATATTCACTAGAAGGGGTACTTGAAGAGCATGAAAAGGAACAATCCTAAAAGGTGCTCACATACCTAAAAACACACGACGTGTTTAATAGTAAAACTTTTACAATACCTAGATCTGTTGTCATGATATAACAAAAATAAATAAAGCCAGTTTGCAAGCAACATGTTTCTATATAATTTCAGTATGTATACATGCTCAGTGTTTTAGAAAATGTAATCGTATGAAAACAAATATTTCGAAAATAGACGATTCCACGATAAGATGAATATATCTACCCAAATTGCATATGTAAACGGGGTCAAAACTTATAAGTTATAACATTCCAAAAGCATACTAGATACGAGCGGACAATTACATTTCATTTACCATGCCATTATCGCAATCTACGATTTTAATAAAAGCCTGGGTTTTCATCCACTGCAATTAACTGAGTTAAATGTTTTGGTGACTATCCGACTTTCCGTCTTTATTTTTGATAGGAAGATACATCGATATTTTGAGTAGAAAGATTCGCTGTAAAAAGTAGATAATTTCCTTTAATAAGAATTTCTTGGAAAAAAATTATTTTATGAATCACGATTCTAACTGTAAACAATAATACTTCAAATAAAGCATGAATTAATAGATTAAAAAAGTCAATTAAGCAAAACCTAGCGATAAAATAATTTTATTATTATTATTATTAATATTATTATTAATCCTTTGAAATCTTAAAAGATTGTTGGAATGGTATGTTTTTGTGTGCCGACAATGTACATAACTCGGTAGCAAAATTGTCGATAAAAACAACTTTAAAGTTTCAGTTGAGTATCTTTTGAGTATACATTCTGAAGTATTTATACTGCTCTCAAAATAAATTGAGAATTATTTTTCATTTTATTTACTCAAAAACACTGCAACAATTGATCAGAAACCTTCTACGCTTCAGATATTAGCATAACATATACGATTTTACTGGCTGCAATTAGCCATATACTGAACTTCTTCGTTTCCACTAAGTTTATAAAACTGTATTTTGTCTAATTTTAAACTATTATTTTAAGAAAACTTTTTATATTTAACCTAAAATAAGACTATTTGAAATCAATAGTTAATTGAACATTATTACCGCATGCTTCATATAAATATCCTTCAAAACTTGAATTCGTTTCTGGGTATATGTATATAACGTAAAGTGTGTAGCAGCACAATGAGTATTTTATATGAATATATGTAGACAACGGTTAAAGAAAGCAATGCGAACATTACACGTCATATATTTTGCTTTTAATAGTTACTAACACGTACAGAGAACCTAGGACAGTTTTTGGAGGATTTAGCACAAATGTTTTCCTTGAAATCTAACTTCTGTATCACATACCATTCTCCTACCTTTCTAGTAGGTAGCTAAAATTGTTCGCTTCCGCAATACAAAACGGAGAAAATTGGAGACGTGGAAAGGAATATCGATATTAATAAAAATCGCATTACGTAGATAGAAAAACTATATGCTATCAGTTTTAATCATCATTGCTGCAGTAAACTGGTTAACCTTTCCCGTAATACAGCTCGGAAACGTGCATGGCTACAAATGGTGGCCTATGGCCTTTCAAGACTTCTTTTTGGTGTTAATTACCATCGGTATTAATTAGTACTAAACTATAAATTTTGTTTATAAATCAGAAAGTTCACATGTCATCAGTCTACGGCTAAATTGTTTTTGCTGAAATATGAAGGTATACTTTTTCTTGGAAGGGCTGAACTTTAAATAGCATAAGTAATTTCATTACCTTCATATGTCAGTTACTTTAAATACACCTAAAACACCTTTCCAGGAAGGTTTTCCATTTATTCTGAAGAAATGTATCGAAGGGTTTTAGTCTTTCTGGACTGTAATTTCAGGAATGACCAACTTTCTCAGAAAGCCTATGTTATACCATTACCTAAGTACTAAATTCAGTTTTATGTTTTATGTATTATATGAATAGCCGATCGAGATGGATCCGCAGTAACGTATAAAGTTGGGGAGGTCCTGGGTTCGAGTCCATCTATTTCCTACTCTGACCTTGAATTTTGTCGTAATGTTTCCTGTCGGTAGCGAATGCTAGGATAATTTCTCATATACAACTATTTCCTTTCGATCATTTCCCTTCTTTTTCATTTTTAGACGTGCTTCTAGGTTTTTGTGGCTTATAGTGGGGCCGGACAGATTGTATGAATGCTTACCCAAGGGACAGAGTACTTCCTAGCGGGCTCCTTGGTCCGTGGGTCGTGCTTCGCCCTCTCTAGGCAGTTCAGCAGTAGAAGGGTCCCTGAGGTGGTACCCATAATATATCTACGTAAGTCGCATTGTGCAAAGTGTTTCCCGTTTTATAATTATGCCTAGGTGTGTATATAAATATTTTTCAAGTATAAATATTGAAAGGAAATTTACAACTCTGTCTCAGATTTTATTCTAACTTAATTTATAACAGGGCCTAGGCAGAATTGGGTAATATTTGAACCATTTAAAATATCCAATGAGAGTGGTTATTTGTTCACAGGTGGTGAGTGTCAAATTAATGAACATTTTTGTTTGGTTGTTTGTTTCAACGCCCCTGGTATGAAATATTTCCATTTAATTTGCATTTAGACAGATATAGTGTAAACTTTCTAAACCACTTTGGCACCTCTTCAGTAAAGAATGTTATTAATGGGAATAGTTGTATATTTAGGTTTATGTTAAATAGTAGCAAACTTTTAGATCTGAATTACTATTTCGCAGATCACTTTGGTACATCATGCTGGAGAGTAGGCTAAAGTGGGTTCTTTGTCATAGATTACGCTAATTACAGACACCGTGAACTTCAAAACATTTCTAATTAATTGCCTGGTTTCGCCCTATACTTCGCTAATTAATTGAAACTGCGACCCACGTCATTTGTAAACCTGATTAACGATCTGTTAGTACGCCAACTATTTACGTAAAACGTGTTCACCTCTAGTATTTTCTGAAGCTTATGCAAGCTGAATGTCATTCAATTTACTTAATGCAATCATAGAATTCCTGTATTTAGTTCTTGCTAATGAATAATCTTCCTGGTTTGTCTATTAGTATGCCTAAATATGCCTAGTACTTACGAAACCAGACAAATTAAAATGAAACTACATTTTCCCCGCAACTTTGACAGTATTTTATTCCTTTGTATTTCCAATATGCTTTTCCAATATTTTATTTAACTATTACAACAGCAAGTGACCCAAAAAGAATAAAATGTCTTAGTAGTGCCACGTCCTGTTCTTCATTAGGCTCAATTTCTTACTTACTAAACTACTGCATACATTTTCTTTGTAGTTTATTTTAACTACTTGGTCATATCGCGACGGTTCGGCTCATAATACTCATTGATCTGTATGTGGTGGACGGTAGTCCTACCCATACCACTTTCGCTTCGCTAAGCAGATGGTGCTGGCGTGGCACCCAGTATGGCTGCTTGTTCATCATCTGTACTCAGATGGAGCCCTCAGACGGTTACAGCCAGCTTTCATACATTATACACCATACTACTTTACTCTAAGAAGCTAGCGCTGAGGTGCTATTTGATCTAACTACTTTTACTCTCCGTGGATAGTTGGTAGGGTAATCTCCGTTATCGTGCCAGATTGGTCAGCCTACGGGATTTGAACCCAGGACCTCCCGAATACGGGCCAGAGACGTTACCGCTTAAAACATTACTCTACACCTTGTTATTATTGCCTTACCTTTTCACGTGGTTAACGTAAAACAAATTTAAAAAAATCCTTCAACGCTGTGTTTTCAGCTGTTATCCAAACAAAAAAAAAGAGGTAAAGTTTATATCTTATTTTATAAAAACTATCGTTTTTAGTAATCAAGAACTCGGACGTCAGAATCTATTGTTCCAGTTTGGCCTCATAATTGTGTACAAAAATGTTGATTAAAATACTAATTGAATTTCATTTTGTTTTGTTTTGTAATACATTTTCTGCCTTCTCATGTGCAACAATTCCTAAATGTTGATGCCGTAGTAAAATTAGTAAATATTACCCCTCCATCGACCTAGATGCAGATGACATCCGTTCTTTCATTATTCATATGTAATGTATAATTCAGTATAATTTATTGAGTCATTAAGAGAGAAAATCTATAAACAGTTCATACATACAATGAATATTGATATAGTAACTCTAAACTTAATTTATAAAAATAATTCTTTACAAAACGCTCTTTAATCTAACACATAAAATTTGATATTTTCTGGTAGCGTATTATATGTTGAATGGTGCATTAATTGTATAACTTGATTTGGTTTCCTATAATCTTCTAATACGTACCTGCATTACTTTTACAACATTTCTTTTACCTATGTGTTTTCTGCCTGATTGTTTTCTTGTACATGGATTAGAAGTTGTTTATTTTGATTTGTAATAGGTATCTACAGCTTTTATATTTATTATGCATATAGCAAGGATTTAATTGGGTTCCTGGCTCAGAAGCTTTGCTAAATAGGTAATACAAGTTTAAACAATATTTCCAAAAATAAATAACCATAGTGTTCCGCCCCGCCCAGTTCTGATTTGATATTACTCATTTTCATTAGCCAATAAGGTATCAATCTACAATATTCTTATCCCAAAAATAATTTTCTGGCCTTTGATTCCTAGGTCGCGGGTTCAAACCCGTTCCAGACCGATGGTTTTTAAGCGAGCTGAAAAGCGTCAGTTTCAAGTTAGTAGATTTACTTGGACGAAATTCCGATACACCGGCATTGATTTGAACCTAGCAATAACAGGGTCATTAGCAAATGAAATATTTTGTCTAATGATAATTAATGAATATATCGTCAAGACGTGAATGAAAAGAACATCAAAATAATGCATTACTAGAAGAAAAATCTGGTGTGTTCCATTCCATTCAGACTTTCTCTACATCTCCGTAACAAATTATTGTTAAAAAGCTTATTCTTCTATTTCATGCTAATCAAGATAAACATTATTACTTATTTCCTTATAAGTAGAAGGGAAATAAGCGAATAAATTAGGCTAAGCCTACAGTCAAATGTTTTAAAATAGGGTTGCTATGGGATTGAAATCCGATTATTTGTGTGGCCAGAGTTGACTAGTTCCTGTTAGAGAAACGTATGTATAAGTATTTTAAAACTGAAACCAATAACAAGAAATATCTCAAAGACGGCCCAACTTCGCAAAAAAAAAAAAAAAAAAATACAATAAATTGTGTGTTTTAACGAGATCTACATGTTTTGTGTAGTAAGTTTTTGTCTATCTCATACGCTTTACCAGTTATGGAAAACTTTAGAGGCTATTCACAGAAAATTCAAAATATGCCTACATTTTGTTTGTCATGTATAATCAAAATCGTTATACCCAGTTTTGAGAAAATCAACATTTTTGAACATTTTTTCATGTAAAGGGTAGTATGGAGTGGAGGATTTTCTTGAATATCTTTGTGTCGCATCCCTGGAAGGTACTAAACTTAAATATCAAGTTTGATTTTTAACGGACCTTCGTTTTTGAGCTATGCTGCCCACAGACACACACACATACACACACACACACACACGTATGGGCATTCTTCTAAATGCTTTTTTGGATTCAGGTAGTCCTGAAACATATATTTCTGGTGAAATCTCGGTATCGAATTTTTGGGTGCATTACAATACCTTCTCTATACACTATGTACATAGTACGTGTAGAGAAAGTAAAAATAGCAAAAAGACAGTGAAAATAATAGAATAAACATCAGTTATATCATCAAACTAGTATGTAGGATAATAGATGTTGTTTAAGTATAGTGTATCGATTTAATCCATTGCTGTATACCTTTGATCACTTTACTTTATAGATAAATTTGCATAGAATTCCAATTTATATAGGGATAAAGAGAAACAATGAAAGAACTGCATGCTACCATAAAAATTCAGAAGTCCCGCGTTCGATTCCCGGCTGACAGTGGGAATCCTTTAGCACCAGAATTCTTCTCTATTCTTCCTAGAGTCTGGAAGAGAATGTGAGTGACTGATGGACGTACCAAAAGCCAATATGCAAAAGATGGGATATGTGTACTGTATGAATAAAGAAAACTTAGGCTTCACATCTTCTGGTTTTATTCGCTTTCATGTTTCTAAAATAAAATAGGGTTTTCAAATGGGAAACTAAGCATTCCTTTCTTATTTCAATGTAATAAAATTGATTAATATAACCAATTTTATATAAACATTTTGATATACACAGTAAAACTCGCGTTTCCAATCAAAATTATTATTTCTTAAGTATTGCAGCCTTTATATTGGAGAATGCTGCCAATTTTTTCTGCTAACGTAAGATAACTGCACATCGCGAGCTGCATGTTTTTAACTGTCTGGCATTTCTTCTTTAGTCCAGATAGTGCTCTTACTTCAGCTCTGACATTGGTTTTCTGTCTATATATGGACAATGACGGCTAAACAGACCGGTTATTTATCTTAAGTTGAGCAATTGCATTCCAGTGCTTGTTTCTATCTTTATTTCTTGTTAATATCTGATCTCTTCATGCAGATTGTAACAGTATAACTATGATATATAAATGTTTGTAATATATGCAATTTGATTAAAATTTTGTATATGCAATTTGCTTCAACAATAGTCATTTTCCCTAGTTAATGAATCTTCCATCGGCGACGCTTGCATTCATATTTCCATATCTTCTTTCACCTCAAATCATCATCTGTCATTTACCTATCTTCCTTAGATTGTCTCACACCATCTTCCACAACAGTTGTGGTCTTCCTCTCTTCTTACGCCGAGGAGGCTGACAATTGTGTAGTTTTAATGGCCATCTCTCTCTGGTGACAGCTCTTCCATATATTGAATTAATTATGCTTACTGCTGTCACATCTGTTCTCGTATTGTTTCATTTTTGATTGTGTGAAGTCTAGAACCACAACAGACTCTTCTCCAATAGTCCATTTCCTTAGACCTTAACTTATTTTCGTTTTTTTTTTTTCGAAACTTCCCATAGCTCAGCCACATATAGCGCGTTACTCTCGATTATTGTTTTTTAGATTCTCTCCTCTTCGTATCGCTATGTGTGATATTGTTCCAAATAATGAAATGAATCGTCTTATAGCGAATTCTCCTTTTGGCAGTCTGTGGCTAATTTGCCTCACTATTTCCTTTGTCTGTCATATGATTCCTACTTATTTTAAGTTTTACAGCACTTGATGGTAGATCCATCATTCAACATTACATCTCTTCCTACACTTCCAACTATATGTTCTGTCTTTGAAAGATTTATACATAGACCCAATTTCTACCGTTTTCTCCAAAACATTATCCCTCAAACAGAACCGCTCCCCCTACCATTGGGTAATAAACATTAGCAAACAAAGGCGACCTTCTACTACGGGCGAGAGAAAAATCTGTTTCCTGTAGACTCTGTAGGCAGCCTGGTTTCGTGTTAGTATGTTTCCAAACCAGTGAGTTACTGCACATGTTAAGGGACCAGTAAGTGGAAGACTTGGCAACTGTGAGGGTTGGTTTCCTCGTAATCCCAAACTTTAGAATCACACCGTCTGGAGGAGTGAGGCAGAGTTATTATCTGAAAAATACCTACTATATATTTTTCTTGCATGTTGCAAGTATGAAATGATTTAAGCGGAGAATGTTGTACCTCGATAACATTAAATTAAACATGTTTATGATAAATTTTCTCTGTAACTAATCAATATTTCATATTTTACTGCATTAGACAAGGATGATTTTGCATGTGATGGTCTGTTAGTGAGTTTAGTCTAAAAAATGAGACCAAATTCGTAAAATGTAACTTTTTTTTTCTTTCTTTCTTTTTTTAGATATTTCCTCGTACTAAAAGCCTTTATCAACACTAATATGAAGCTTATGTCAACCGTTGACAAAAATCGTGAATGCATATAAGCATGTAAAAGCTCAATGATAAATGTCATGTTCAAATAGAATGATACTTTATGATAGATATCCGAAACCTTGATAACGATCCCCAACCGGAAAAAAACATGAGCAGCGATCACAGAGAAAATGTTCACACACACACACACTCGCGCGCACATATATACGTATATATGAAGCTTTCTCTAAATTTCAAACCAAATCAGTCTTCTGCCGTACATGGTTTCCGAGATATCATTTTTAATTGAACATGTACACAAGAGAAACTAAAGAAAAGCAATTAAATGCATTTCTAATTACTAAAATCATAAGATGATATGCAACATTAATTAAGGTGTTGAAATATTAATCTGATAGTTTACTTATGAAGTTTTCTAATATATTGCTTAATTAGTCCGTATAAGTTGCCTTATCCCGCATAATGAATGACAAATAAATGTCCGAAATAGTATATTTACAGGGAATCCTAAAGACAGAAAAAAATCCCGCATTTTACAGTGAATAATGAACAACGCCTAACGCTCTTGATAGACGAATGCACTTGTAGGTAAATACGATGGAAAAAATGCATATACCTACGTATAGCTCAAATTAACAGAACCGAGTAGCTTAATACAAAGACAGAGAAAGCAAAAATATACTAAACGTTTCTAAAAGTACTACTAGTCGTAAGTTTTGATGTCATGTATATACATACAAACCATATTATTTTGTAAAGATAAGTAACAGTGGAAAGCAGCTTTCTCTATCGTGAAGTGGACTGCCTTGTGGCTTCTCAACCCAGAGGTCACGGTTGGATTCTCGGCTGGGACGAGGGGGGTCTGAAAGTACACGTATGGGATTGAATGTATGTTTCAGGTTACTGCAGGCGCTAAAGAAAGAATCGAGTCCACGGGTTGTTTCTGAAGCCATAGTCTTCAATGTGGCCAAAAAAGTTAAAGGGTGCTAAACTAATGAAAATAATTTAAAAAGTGGTGGAAACTCATATTTCTTACTGCGGATCAAAACCTTATTGAGAATTTACTGTTATGATTATTGTATTTTTAAACTTTTAATTGTTCATAAAGTACGGCCCTAATTATTTCTGTTTCATATTTTTCTTTTCTTCACAGATAATTGGTGATTTGATTATGAATAATTTATTAAGTATACTGCTTTTTACTACTAAGTGATGGTAGGAAGGAACAAAAGTTCCACGCGAAGAAAGTCCAAGGAATCCCCCAAAATACGAAAAAAAAAACCTACTTGTTTGGTGCAAGTGTAAACAGAAAAACTATAAACAGTTGACAAATAAAGTCTGATTAATACAAAGATCAGACGCAGTTTAAGAAGGCAGTCGGGGATTTTTTTTTCTTTCTTTCATTTTAGAAATCTCTACACATAACTACCCAGTATCTGAAAAAGATTATGCTATTGTCAATACATCGTTTCTTCCTTACTGGCCGTGTGTAGGACAGAAGTTGGAAATGTAGAATCAGATTGAAAAATTTAGTGCTATAGACGGTATTTGAACCACAGAACTTCTGGATCTCGGTCAGCTGTTGTAACCATTAAGCTATCATGGCACGATGCCGATTCAGCATTAAATTCCCCAACTGACTCGAGATTAACTCGTTAAATCACAAGATCTCAAATAGTGTAACAAGTATTAAGTTAATCACTATGAAGTTTGTTTCTTCTTCACTAGCCGAGTATAGAACAGGAGTTGGAAAAGTCTGGCTGAAATATTCAATGCCATAACCGAGATTTGAATCACGGAACTCCTGATCTCCGTCCAGTTGCTCTAACCACTGAGCTACCATGGTTATTTTTAGCTATTTTTCACTTTCTATGTAGTTTTATTGATTTTGATTAAAATACCGTGCGTTGGAGCAGAAGCATTTTTCTTTTATGAGTCTTCCTAGCTTCCGGAGAAGGCCGCGTTATCTTGCATGGGAATGCCGACGCAGGTCGTGGAAGCCTACGCATCCATTTTTCTTTTAGTTTCCTGAAGATGTAGATAATAAACTTCAGAAACACTAGATCAAGCAAATGAAAGTGAAATTATAGGATTTCATTATATTTAACTTCGATATATGTTTCTTTTCGCAATATCAGTGGTTCCCCACCGCAGTTCCCATCCACCTGTTTGCTCCTGTAACATCTGTAAACCAAGACGTCCGTAGCAAGTTACAGTGCAGTAATCGTTTTGATAAATCGAACATCCCAGCACATTACCGGCGTCTTCTGCTGCATCTTTTCTCACGGATCCCTCGTAAATCATCTTGCTTCAGCCACACACAATTAATCACTGTACCCAATAACAACGGCCGCCACAGAGGTACGGCGCATGCTCACTCTGTTTCTATAGTTGACCAATTGAATTGCTTGTTCTTAAGCCTACTAATAATTTCTCACCCTCTACGATAAAGAACGCGAGATTTAGATACCGACGACTGCGTACGCGTATTCCAAAGTGATGAAATGTTCCAGTTGGGTACTATCAACACTTGTTATTTAATGAGCTATCAGAAGAACAGGTTTTGGCATTTATATGCTCACAAAAACTGGCGGAATCTCCCATGAGATGCTGCAAGTCAATACGGCTTTTAAGCAACTTCCAACTGAACTCTCCCCATAGCTATTACTGAAATTGTCTTTTCGTAAGCCTCAAATAAATTCTAATATATGATTGAACTGTAACTCATTACGAGAAATATCTGAGGAAAGGAGAAAAATCAACTGTAGAATACTTAACAAAAATATTTTATATAATCCTGTAAATACATTTATTGTATTAAATATGTACATTATATGTCTCTTTCTCATTGCCAAATTTCCATAATCTCTCATTCTTTCATCCCTATTCTTCCTCTCTCGCCCCTGCATCTCCATTATTCCGTCTCTATCTCACAACTGTTTGTACCTACAACTGGTAATAATACTCCTTTTTCTGAAGCATTAGCAAACCTTGAAATACAAGAAAAAAAAACGAAAAAGAAGAAACAGCAGAATTGGGCTGGATGGTTTGCTTTCGCTCGTTTTTAATGCCTTCCAACAAAAATCAGGATACCGAGATGTTACCAGAAATGAACATTTTAGATTCTCTTGTGTATTCTCTATCCGTTCTGCAAACACTCTTTCTTACATATCTCCATCATGCTAATTGAGATAAGGACTAGCAGACATTGTCTTACTACTTGATTCCTTGTAACCAGAAGGAAAATATGGGAATACACTGGGCTAAAGCAATAGTCACATCTTTTAATCGCACTGTGAACAATTGAAGTTCGGTTCAGCATGCAAGGCCAACAGTAAACAAAAGAGAGAGATGTCAGGAAAGGTAAACTCGTTTGTCAAAAGTTAAACTGGTTGGTTTACAATTGAAACCAACAATCTGGTGAACTCCTCAACATAAAAGTATAGACATAAATTGTGTGTTCTAACGAGATCTACTTATTTGTGGTGCAAATTGTTGATATTTCTTACGGTTTACCGGTTAGGCAAAATCAGAATCTATTCCCAGAAATTCATGTCAGGATAGGTACATTTTATTTGTGATGTAAATGTCTATAATATTTACGGCATTTTAATCAAAATCGTTAGGGCCATTTATGAGCAAAACCAAAATGTTTCCATGTAAAGAGTAGCTTGGATTGGGGATTTTCTTGAAAATCTTTGAGTCGCATCCGCGGAAGCTTAAGTATCAATTTGGCATTTAACGGTCTTTCAGTTTTTGAGCTATGCTGTCCACAGACACACACATACATACGCGCGCGGACCTTTTTCAAAAAATGTTTGTTTTCGATTAGGGGACCATAAAACATATAGTTCTGGTGAAGTCTTGGTATGGAACTTTTGGGTGGAATACAATACCTTCTAGATACACAATATACATAATTCGTGTAGATAAATATAGATAAAGAAACCATTTACAAAACCAGTTCTGTTTTTATAGCTTAAGGTTCTTTTAACCCGATGGTTATATCGGATAATGAATGAAGTGGTTGTAATGATGCTCAAATGTGCCCCGGGGTCTCGATATTCGTCTTCTCAGGAAATGGGAAAACCCCAGAAAAAATTATCTGGGTAATCGATCCTAACCGAGGTTCTTACTCGGGACCTTTTGAATTTGAGGCAGACATGTTACCCTCATACTGGAGAGGCAGACTTTCTTGTCTTTTTATCGATCTGTGACATTTTAGTTTAGTGTTTTCAGAGGATGCGACACAACGATTCTCAGCAAAATCCCCCCACTCCAAACAAGCTTTACGTGGAAATATTTTTTTTTAAATGACTCTTACGTAATGCTTAAAATACGTAATATTTAGGACTGATCACATAAATATCTTGAATTATCTGTGAACAGACTTGCAAATCATTATGAATGACTTTTTACATTCTCCCACGTACTATATAATGGTTTATAGAGAAGGTATTGCAATACACCCAAGAATTCGATACCGAAATTTCCGCGGAAATGCATGTATTGGGTTCCCCTAAATCCAAAAAAAAATTCTGGAAAAAGGTGTGTGTTACGTGAGTGTATGTGTGTGTGTGTGTGTGTGTGTGCGTGCATGCGTGTCTGTGGACAGCATAGCTCAAAACGAAAAGACGGTTAAATACAAAAATTAGTATTTAGGTTTGGTATCTTGCCAGGATGCGACACGAAGATTTAAACCTCCCCCCCCCAACTACCCTTTACATGGAAATGTTTACGAAATTTTTATTTTCACCAAAATGTCCCTAACGATTTTGATTAAAATATCGTATATGAAAGATATTTACTTGACAAATATTTTGCATGTCTTGAATTTTCTGGGAATAGCCTCTGAAGACTGCTTTATTCTGGATGAATTTTACGATATTTTGTTCGAAACTTTTTGAATGTGATTACCAACCACAGAGGCGGTTTACCAATAATAAAAAATCTGATGTGTTCCATTCACATGACTTTCTCTACATCTCTGCAACAAATTATTGTTAAAAAGCTTATGGTTCTATTTACTTCATGCTAATTAGAAAATATTAGCAGAAATAGCTTGCTTCCTTATAAAAGGAACCGAAATAAGGGAGTACCATAGGTTAAAGTGAAAGTCAAAAGCTGGTTGATATGTGACTGAAGTTCCTTTGTATGAACAGGAGTTGACAAAGTTCTGTATGAGAAAAGTATAAGTTTTTCAAAGCTGAAACTAAAAACAAAGGATATCTTAAAAGCGATCTACTCCACGAAAAAAATGTATATAACATAAATTGTGTGTTTTAATGTGCTCTACATTTTCTTGGCGGTAAGTTTTTGTCCATCTCTTACGGTTTAGCAGTTATGCAAAATTCCGTAAAATTCATCCAGAATAGTCTTCAGACGCTATTCCCAGATAATTCAAGATATGCATTTTATTTGTCGAGTAAATATCTTTAATATATAACATATTACTAATCAAATCGTTAGAGCCATTTTGGGCAAAATCAAAATTTTCGAAAAAATTTCTATGTAAAGGGTAGTTGGGAGTGGGGGGATTTTATTGAAAATTTTAGTTTCGGGAAGATTTTCAATAAAATCCCCCACTCCCAACACACACACATACACGCACGGACATTTATCTAAAAATGATTTTTTTGGATTCAAGGTGTCTAAAAACATGTTTTTTCGGTGAAATCTCCGTATCGAATTTTTGGGTACACTATGTAGATATTACGTGTAGAGAAAGTAAAAATGAAAGGTTCGGTAAGTACCAAACTTGGTATTTAAGTTCAGCATCTTTCAAAGAAAGAAATTTTTAAGAAAATTGTCCCATTCTAAACTACCCTTTACGTAATTTTTTAATTTGTTTAAAATAGGTTCAATGATTTTGATTAAATTCCGTTTTACAAGGTATTTCATCACAAATATAATGAATATTCAAGATATACATATATATATATATATATATAGTCAATCATTTCCGAGATATTCATGGTTATTGGTTTTAAAATTTACAATACTTAGATTTTTCTCAAATCGCTAGTTATTATTCACTCTTTTCTTCCTGATCATCCAAATAGAAGAGAATTTCAATTGCATCTTATAGCAACCAGGTTTTAAAAGATTTGACTATTACTTTAGCCTCCTAGTGTATTCCCTTATTTCCCATTTACTTAAAAGCAACTAAGTAATTAAACATTTTCTCCTAATGTTTATGATTTTTACAGAATAGATAGCGAAAGTGTATTTAGAACATACTAGATTGTTCGTTTTTATTTCACGGAAACGGCATTTCAAAACCATTACGTAGCCACTGGTTATTAAAATATTTCACTACCGCATTAGCTTATTTAAATCTCTTATTCCTCTTATACAATGAAGTCAAATGTAGGTAATAATACAATTTCTACTAATATATATCTTCATAGGTATATGGAAGGAAAAGTTGTTATGAGGATTGTTAGTTGCATAGATAGAGAACTTCATTTTATCGGAATGTAATTAATATACATACAGGATATATTCACATTGCTTATATATGTGCATTCAAACGTGTTTCACAGCATGTATAAAGTTTCTGTGTAGCTGTAATCCTCAGACCTTGTCCCATTTTCCAGTTGCAATGTCGTAGCTGCTCGTTTCCAAGTTTGTATTCCACACATGTTTGAGTTTGTTCGTACGACCTACGCATACAACCACGTTTCTCAGGCATTTCTTTATTTTCCCTTAACACTCACTTCCACCGACTTTGCCTTGGGCTTCATGGCAAACTGGCGTGGGAATCCTCTCGTTGTTTCTGCACTTTCCATTCATATTCTGAAGGAAGAAGAGGAACGGAAAATACAATGAAAGGCAAGCTGCTGTCGGAGATATGAACATCTGATAACACTGCTAGGAGGTCTTGCTTGCTTCGCCTTTAATTGCATGTTCTAGTTCTGCAGTGTTGGTGATTAGAGCACTGTTTCAGCACAGTTCGCATTGAAGCAATATCTACCTACCTGCATTTAGGCATTATCGATTATGAAGGCATTTTCTTATGGGACAACTCACTTTTAATCTTAGAAAATTACCTCAATTTTTCAAAACCATATTTATTTATTGCCTTTTTATTGTTTGTAATATTAAGAGTGACATCCCAGAGTTTTATTTATGGAATCAAACTGCAACTCTATAAAAAAAATAATATTTACATGTTTATGTCCCTTAACTTTGATAGTATTTAGTTTTACAACCATAACTTCTGTCATTCTAAGCATATAGTTTATGAATATATACCGGCAAAAAAAAAAAAGAAAAGAAGAAAATTTGGGCCTTTCTATTGGGCCTTTCTATTCTGTGGTTCCTAGACAAGGAGAATGCTGACTATGGAGCTGGGCATATCTAATTCAATTAACATATGGTTATTATGTTAAATTTTGAACTCATTATTCATAGGTTTATTTTTAATTCATTTCCAATGCAAATTCAAATTTTAACCACATAAAATGAACATATTTATGTATTTGTTAGTATTAAGGGAGGTATAAGTGGTTCATAGTTTAGTATCAAAAATATAATATTCATGAATATATATATATATATATATATATATATGAATGAAAAAAATCTGATGTGTTCCATTCACTTTCTCTACTTCTGTGTAACAAATTATTATTAATAAGCTTATTCTTCTATTTACTTCATGCAAATCAAGAAAAAATTAGCAGAAACAGTCTCAATACTTGCTTCCTTGTAAGTGAAACATGCGAGTACGATAGGTTAAAGTGAAGTCAAAAGCTGGTTACGAGGTGACTGAAGTTCCTTTGTTTGTATGGACACGAGTTGACAAATTCCTATATGAGAAAAGTACAGGTTTTTTAAATCTTAAACCAAAAACAAGGAATATCTCAAAAACGATCAACTCTTCGAAAAAAAGTTATATAACATAAATTGTATGTTTTAATGTGCTCTACATTTTTACTTTCTCCATACGCACTATGTACATAGTGTATAGAGAAAGTATTGCACTCCACAAAAAATTCGATACCGAGATTTCACCGGAAATATATGTTTTAGGGTCCTCAATATCCAAAAAAGCATTTTCACAAAAAGGTCCGTGTGTGTGTGTGTGTGCGCGTCCGTGTGTCCGTGTGTCTGTGAACACGATAACTCAAAAACGAAAAGTCAGTAAAATACCAAACTTGGTATTTAAGTTTAGTATCTTCCAGGGATGCGACAGGAAGATTTTGAGAAAAATCCCCCCCCCAACTACCCTTTACATGGAACTTTTTTCGAAAATTTTGATTTTCTCAAAAATGGCTCTAACGATTTTGATTAAAATTTCGGATATTAAACATATTTACCTGGCAAATGAAATGTATATCTTGAATTTTCTGGGAATAGCCTCTGAAGAGTAGTTTATTCTGGATTAATTTTACTAAATTTTGAATGACTGCTAAACCGTAAGAGATGGACAAAAACTTACTACAAAAAAATGTAGAGCACTTTAAAACACACAATTTATGTTATATACATTTTTTCGTGGAGTTCGTCGTTTTTGTGACATTCCTTATTTTTGTTTCTGCTATGAAAAACGTATACTTTTCTCATACAGGAACTTGTCAACTCCTATCCATATAAACAAAGGAACTTCATTGACATAGCAACCAGCTTTTGACTATCACTTTAACCTACGGTTGTCCCTTATTTCGCTCCTACTTACAAGGAAGCGAGTAATAAGACTTTTTCTGCTAATTTTTTCTGATTGGCATAAAGTAAATAGAAGCATAAGTTTTTTAAGAATTATTTGTTGCAGTGATATGGAGAAAGTCATGTGAATGGTACACATCAGATTTTTTGTGTGTTAAGTTTTTGTCCATTTCTTACTGTTAGCAATTACGCAAAATTCTTCAGAGGCTATTCCCAGAAAATTCAAGATATACATATTATTTGTTAGGTAAATATCTTTAATATGCGATATTTTAATCAACATTGTTAGAGCCATTTTTGAAAAAATCAAAATTTTCGAAAAAAGTTCTATGTAAAGGGTAGTTGGGTGTGGGGGGATTTTCTTGAAAATCTTCGTCCTTGGAAGATACCAAACTTAAATACCAAGTTTGGTATTTAACGGTCTTTTCGTTTTTGAGCTATATTGTCCTCAGACACACAGCCACACACAGACACACAAGAACCTTTTTCTAAAAATACTTTTTTGGATTCAGGGTGATCCAAATCATGTATTTCCGGTGAAATCTCGGTATCGAATTTTTGGGTACATTACAATACCTTCTCTATACACTATGTACATAGTACGTGCAGAGAAAGTAAAAATTACATAACAAAAATTTGCCAGTCAAATATTTTAAAATTGCTTTAATAGCTAAAAAAATAAAGTTAGTTCCGTAGAGGAGCGCACAGAAAAATCACAAATTTAACATTGGTAAGATAGGGAGTACAGGTAAAAGGTACCTTACCTACCTGAACCGTAGACACCGGAGGGACACACCTCGCTCACAGAGACTTATGCAGATATATTGTGGCTAACACCCTGCAGGAAAGGGATGTGGTGAAGGAACCATGGAGGTCACATGCCACAAGCCACCAGAGACGCGCAGAGGTCCCTAACGTTTACAGACCCAATGAGCCATTGCAGTGGCGGGCCGCCAGGTTAGTCCTGAAAACGGCCCTTCAACCTGACAACAGCTTTCTGTCCACTAGAAAAAAACAAAATGTTTAATTACGACGCTGGAAATTTCCAGAATCAAATTAATTTCACCGGTGTGACAGAATTTCATCCCGCATCTGTTGTTTTATATGCCAATAAATTTACTGACATGGGGCTGTTGCTTTTAAAAGCACTTAGGTACTCTTAAAAACCATCTGGGCCGGGTTTGAACTAGCAGGCTACGGAGCATTCTATTTAGCATCCGATCCTTCTACCCACACTGCCAAACACCAGAACCTGGAAGCACACCTCAAATATGAGGGAGAAATGGAATGAAAGAGAAATGATGGAAAGGAAATCCTGGTAGATAGAAACCACCAATTCACCTGGCGATCTCAAGGATACCACGACAAACATGGGCTAGCTTCTGGCTCGAATGATTGCGTTTTTTTTTTTTTGTGCAAAAAAAAAAAAAAAATACTGTTCCAGAGCCTTATGTTACTCTATAGTCTATTTTCTTTTTTTTTCTTTTTTTCCCTCCTTTTTTCATATCCCCTATATTTCTTTTAGTTTTATATTTTTGCCCTTTTCTTTTTACTTAAAAATACACATATCTACATGTACACATTTACAACACACGAACACCCATGCTCAAGGCGGCATTCAAACCCACGATCCCCTGCTCCACGAAGCATCAAAGCAAGGTACTTTAGCGAGCGCGGTCACGGACACTAGCAAGGGTTCAAACCCGACGGTTTCAGGCGTAAAAATCCTTAGCATGGCTTCCCTCGGAAGGGAAATAAAGTCGTTGTTCCCGTGTCACAGATTTACGGAATGCAACAGAACCTCAAGCCTGATAAAAAGGTCTCTGAGCAAAATTAACCGATATTTCACGCACGATATACAATGAGACACTAAGAACCGCAGCAGTTAAAGACCGTCCATAAATGAAACTCAATTTGATTTAAAATTTCCATGTTCTGAAGTACATCATTTAACGGAAAATTTATGATTGTTTTTCTTTCCCATCCTGCATTACAGCTAAATATTTGAATGTTATTTCTGTATGTTTTATTTCAGTCGCGTTACTTAATTTGAAATCAGTTTTAGATATAATTTAATCATCAATAACATAGAATAAATATACAATCACGTTTATACGAGTAAAACAGTAATACGCATGTGTGTATGAGTGAGAATTTTTCATTTCAAGGTAAAATCATATGGTGATATACATTAGGTTTTCATTTCTTTGATTTTGTATGTTTTACTTACGTATAACCTACATTATGTGAAAAAATAAGATGTGTTTCATTCACATGACTTTTATTTTTCTACCTACTTCATGCTAATTGAGATAAACTTTAGCAAATCTTATTGTTTACTTGCAAGCAGAAGGGAAATAAGGGAATGCATAAGAAAATCAACAGTCAAATCTTTTAACTGGTTGATGTGATTAAAAGCCCTTTCTTTACATGGCCAGGAACCAATTCCCGAATGACGGAACTGAAACTAATAACAAAGAATAACTCGGAAATGATCAACACCACGATAAAAAAAGTATATCATAAATTGTTTTAACGAGATCTACATTTTTTGTGTAGTAAGTTTTTGTATTCTCTTTCGATTTACGAGTTGCACAAAAGTCATCCAGAATGAAGAGGTCTTTAGACATAATTCCCAGATAATTAAAGATATACATTTTTCATGAAAGTATCTTAAACATATGATAGTTTAATGAAAATTGTTCAAGACATTTTTGAGAAAATCAAAATTTTCGAAAAATCTTCCATATAAAGGGTAATTGGGGTGAGGGGATTTTCTCGAAAATCTTCGCGTCGTATCCTTGAAAGATACTGAATTTAACAGACTTTTTTTCGTTTTTGAGCTACACACACACACACACACACACACACACACACATTTTTCGTAAAATGCTTTTTATGGCTTCAGGGAGTCTGAAGAGAAGTATTTTCGGTGAAATCTCGGTGTCGAGTTTTAGGTTGGAGAAGAATACCTTCTCAGTCTAGGTGTGCACATTGTACCTACATACGTGCTAGAAAAAGCAATATGCCTACGCGTACTGTAATGACAATATTCAAATCATTAAGCTTTCTCGACCGAGCTCTGGCCGAGTGATTAGACCTCTCTCCTCTGGGTTCTATCTCAAGCGATCGCATGTAGGACTTGGGGTGGGCAAAGCAGCGCAGGGGCGGATTTTCACCCGGTTGTCCGGTTTCCCCCGCCAATGCATTCCCTCAGTGCCCCATCTTCGTTCCATGAATCATCAATGTCAACACCTGCGGGTTCGAGTAGTAAAAGCGGGCATTGAACACTATAAAAAAAAAATGTATTCTCGGACCTAGATGAAGCGAGAGAGTTTTCTCAAAACTTTGGCCCTTGTCCAAGCACGAGGAAAATCACATATCGACATTAGGAATCAAACACGGATATCTCGCTCCGCTGACATTAAAGTTGGATTGTTATTATAAAGGTAGTCAAATATGACTTTAAAATTAGTCTAACAAAAATCTTTTTAACTTGTAACCAAATTTTACTTTGTTCATTTAAATACCAAACGCACCCCAAAATAAAGCAACACGTGTTGTATATATATTCTAGATATTTACTTCTAATCAGATCAGCTGTACTGGGTTGACACTTATGGTCAAATGATATGAATCTTCTTTTATCAGATAAACTTGACTTCTGTTGGTTTATTAAGAGGCGGAAATCAATTAATTGCTTTTATAAGGCTGGAAGTTGGTGGTTCTCCCACCCTGTGGTTTGGTATGCTGTACGTGTTGAAATTGGAATTTGCCTCATGATCCAGTCGGGCTGATCAGTGTAAACAAAGTGGAAAATAACAGGTTCCGCAGGCGTGTAGAATGCATTCTGAGAAGCTTTGATTACTGAAAGTTATGTCTAGTGGAAGCGGGCAACTAAACAAAAGAATTATAACACTAATGCCTTGCACAAGTGACAGTTTTATGCATTGCATTACCAAATTTGCTACACACAAACAGTATGAATTTATGCTTCTGACTAAAATACTTCGAAACACTTAATAATTGGTGGCAGCTTTGATATTTTAATGTATTCTTTCGAAATAGTAGGGCAAATCATATCTACATGTGAATCAAAACAGAAATCGAATACATGTTACACTCAATGCCACTGAATGTTTGCACGCGTGCTCTTCGCATCCAGCATCCAAGTACTAGAACCGTATTCAGTATTTGGTTGAACATTTTTGGGCGCGTAGGTCAGCGAGTTTTTTAAAAGTGCATACATTACAAGACAGCGGTTCCCATTGGCTTTTGTGGTATAAAGCAAAGTTAATTAGGTTAATAGGAGTTGATTGGTGGCGATTTATAAAGGCACTTTAAATTGGAGCAGAACACCATTGCAGCACTTCTTTTGATCTGCTTTCTTACTTTGAGAGGAAGTGCCATTTGGCTCTACCTGTAGGAGATGTGCATATTTTAATGTTTCAGGTATGGATGTTAATGCAGTTTTATCAGCAGTAAAATATTGTCACTAAATATATTTTATTTTTCTTCAACACCCTCCAAAAGTCTGATGAGTAGTGTGCATTTATCGGGACAAGGTAGTCTGAACATATGCAAATTACACCTTAAGGGATTTAAACTACCACTGCTCTTAAAGTTGCAATGGTTTTTCCTGAAATGTGTATGAATTTCTATAACTCATGACGATTATGTAAGGCGAATAGCTTTTGTGATTGAGTCTGTAAAAAGTATTTCATTCGGTAAAAAAATAAAAAAATTACTGTTAAAACATGTGAATGCATCTACCGTTTTATACAACCACGCTTTTGCATACTTGTTCGTAGTTTTAACGGCCATCATTCTGAACCTAAATTATTTATTTGTTTATATTAGCTCACTAGAAGTTGAAAAAAAGTATTTACAAAGCCAAAAAAGTAAAAATCTGGCAAAAATTGTGTTTTTAACGAGATGTTTTTTTCTTTTTTTTTTTTTTTTGCAGTAAGCTTTTGTCTCTCTTATGGTATACTCAGTTATGCAAAGTCATCCAAAATAAAGAGGTATTCAGAGACTCTTCTCAGAAACTTAAGATATATTCGTACTTATCCTTAGATCCATTCTTGAGAAAATCAATATTTTCGATTTTTTTTTCCATGTTAAGAGTAGTTTGGGTGGATGATTTTCCTCAAAACCTTCGGTTCACATCCTTGGAAGATATTAAACTTAAATTCCAATTTTGGTATCTTACCGACTTTTCGTTTTTGGGTTATCGTGTTCACATATACGGATACACACACGCTGACCTCTTTCTAAAAATGCCTTCTTTATACAGGGGACCCTATTTCCAGTGAAAGTTCTGTTTCGAATTTTTAGTTGGAGTGCAATACCTTCTCTACTTATGTACTTTGTACTAATTAGAGAAAGAAAAAATTGAGCATTTTGCAATATTGCTGTTGTTTAATATCAGTAATATACCTATGTTACAATCGTGGTTCAGAAAATTTAACTATACGTATGTTTTATAAAATTAATGAAAAATTCAGCTTCCTACCTCTAATATGTTTTGAGGAGAAGATACCTACATAAGCATCCGAAAATGTTGTTTTGATGAAACTGAATTTAAAGATACAAATGTCCAAAAACAGAGCATTGTTGGCAGCTTTAAAGAAAATTATATTTAAAGGCCTTAAAGCCCTCTTAACTCCCATAAAGTCTATTTTTTTCTGAAATTGGAAATAACAGAGATTTTATTTGTGTGTTAAAGGGAAACATTTCGGTATAATCCCCCCACGCGCAATTCCCATTCTCAGTTGGCAGTAAAGCTCTTTTATAAACATTTCTGTATGTAAAAGTGCGGTAATCGCCTTCGATAATAGACTAGCTTATGGTGGCACACGTCAACAGGCGCTGCAAGCTGGGAAGAAGAATTCAGTCTCGAAAAGGTATAAATGTCTACGAGTAAAGGTAGCTCCTGTTTATTTGTACATTTTACAGAGGTTTTACTGCTTGCTAAGGAATAAATTACTAGATTACCTTTGCCTAATCTCAAGAGGAGGCGGCCTAGCAGAAAATGCTACTTTCAGAAAATGCCCTTTATCAACAACAACAACAAATATAATAATCAATAGCTAGACACAAGAAAGCTAATTATTCAGTCAATAATTCCACCCTGTATGGACAGTACGGAAGGCTCTTCAGGAAATGCTCTAATTTAAAAAAATAATTTAATAAAACTTAGATTTTATCGTTACGTTATCAAAGATATCAGGTTGCGAGTTCGAAACTCGCTTAGAATGAGTTACTTGGATAAGGTTTATTTTGGGGGTTTTCCTTATCCTGAGAAGACGAATGTCGAGTAACTTTAAGCTCCATGGACCCCGAGATCATTTTTGCATCATTCCATAAATTTCATTCATCGTCTTATATGACCAACCAGGTTAAAGAACGTTAAGCTACAATAATATATATATATATATATATATATATATAGAAAGAGAGAGAGAGCGAGAGAGAGAGAGAGAGAGAGAGAGAGAGAGAGAGAGAGTGGTTATGTTTTAGAAGTGGTATGGCGAATAAAATCAAGGTATAATCTTTATCTAGGTAAAATACTTATAAACCTCTGCAGATTCTTATGGAAAATGGGAAATACGTCGTCCTCCATGGTCTGGGGGGTAACATGCCAGCTTCAGGTTCCGAAAATTGGGGCTTCAAACCAGGCGGAAGGTGAATTTTTTCAGGCGAAAAAAAGGAAAATAAAGTCATTGGTCATTTGTCGTTGTTTAACGGCACGTAAAACCCTGATAAAGAAACTCTGAGCAAAATTAAAGATATATTTTACGCCCAATGTTGAATGGGAGACTGAGAACCGCAGCAATTAAACTGCGCCCAAAAATAAAACTCAATTTAAAGTTCTTAAAAACACGATGTATGTCAAATATGACAATGGTTTCGGCATATTCCCTGCTGCCGCCGGGTGAAATAGTGCGATGCTGAAAATAGTTTTCCCCTTAGTTTCAAATAAGAAGCCAAACATCAATATGTTGATGGCTTCTCTAGCCATTTATAAATGATGTGTATTACTCAATTCAACTTCATTATTAATCTGATGTGGATAGAAAAAGAGTATTCTGATGTATTACATTCATATAACACCGATAGTCACATACTGCTACCCTTAACATTCCACGTTAGACAATTCAAACCAACAATAATTCGGCAATGGTTGATACCACAACAATGTTCTTAAAACTAAAGTGTGTGTTTTTAAAAGATATGTAGTTTTTATTTGGTGAGGTACGTTTTTGGTTGTGTCTTAAAACTAAAGTGTGTGTTTTTAAAATATATGTAGTTTTTGTTTGGTGAGGTACGTTTTTGGTTGTGTCTTAAAACTAAAGTGTGTGTTTTTAAAATATATGTAGTTTTTGTTTGGTGAGGTACGTTTTTGGTTGTGTCTTAAAACTAAAGTGTGTGTTTTTAAAATATATGTAGTTTTTGTTTGGTGAGGTACGTTTTTGGTTGTGTCTTAAAACTAAAGTGTGTGTTTTTAAAATATATGTAGTTTTTGTTTGGTGAGGTACGTTTTTGGTTGTGTCTTAAAACTAAAGTGTGTGTTTTTAAAATATATGTAGTTTTTGTTTGGTGAGGTACGTTTTTGGTTGTGACTTAATATTTACCAATTATACAAAATTATGCAAAATTCCTTCCCATAGAAGAATCACGGAGTATTCTTAGAAACTCAGAATATATACAGTTTATCTTAATCTAAATACAGTACACTCACATTTGGTGCTTTAATAAAAATCAAAGATCATTTTGAATAAATCATAGTTTTCAAATAGAGGACATTTTCAGGTTCCGGCATTTTCTTGAAAATCTTCGGGTCGCTTCTTTGGAAGTTGTTGAATTAAAATACCAATTTAGTAGGTATTTATTGGGGTTCTCGCTTTTGAGTCTATGTTATCTCACAGAGAACTCACGTACATACAGATCCTTTTCTAAAAATGGTTTTGTTAATATCAAAATATGCATTTCAGGTGAAAACTTGACATCGCAAGTGTGGGTGGAATACAATTCCTTCTGTGTCGGTTAACTGCTGTGGTAGTGAAATAAACTTTTGTATAGAATCCTATTCGAATGTTTGTTATAGACTCCTTCTCCACAAAGAGAGAGCTCATTCATGTTTCATACTATACCTACCTACAACAATCTATACGCTTTCAACACAAATATTACTCCCGGTCTGGAAAAATTACTTCAAAGCAAGCAGAGACACGGATTCTGCGCAAAGGGAAGTGCTACACGAAGCAGCAAGGTCAAGGGGATCCCTCAAATGTCCGATCTCAGGAAGATCCTCCCCGAGGGCCCTCGTGAGGAGGGTGACGGAATGGGAAGAAAAAGGAAAAAGGCCTCATCCGAACATGGAATTAATAGAGAAACACGGGGCAAATTGGCCTGCCACAAGATCTAATAACATGCTTTCCAGCCCATGAGTTATGGCAAGGGAAGGCCTGAATCTTCGGCACCGGACGAATCATCATCATCCTTTTCTATTTCTTTCTTCCGTCCATCCGTGCTTTCTTCCCCCCACTATGTAAGTGCATATACACATATCACGTCATTTTTACCTTTCACAATAGCAAAGCATTAAAAAAGAACTTAAGCAGGTAGAGATTTCAACGAGGTGCTACGAAGGAAATGTGATTAGGTACATTTTGAGCCTACTTGTCCAAGGAAAACTCGGATTATTTATGATCGCTTACGAAAAAGCTGATAAAATTATGATGGAAAACATTATTTTCCACCCACTATATTTTAGTTAAATGTTTCTGATATTTTTACATTAACTTAGTTTTCCATCTACTTCATGTTAAACTAAATCTTTGCAGATATCTATAGGTACGTAGCTTTATTATACGAAATATCGTACTACATTTCACTAGAGATAGAGGGAACCTAATCGACATTGATAAACTTAAAATTGGAACACTATATACGGGCCTTAAAATCCATATTCTTTCTATGATTCACGAAAAACAACTGACTATGACAGCAGTTTAAAATAATATAACTAGTGAAACATTTAACATACTATCAGTATCTCAGAAATGCTACACTATCCCACAAAACTTTTGGAAATAGCCTGTGTATATTAAAGATATTTTTATGCCTAGGTTTTTTCTATTTCTGATGATTGGCACTTGCATAAAGTAAGACAAAAAACGTATAAGAGATAAATTGTATGATCTACATTTTGTGTGTAAAAGGTAAGTTTTAACCAATGCTGTACCAGTTATACAAAATTCACCCAGAATGAAGAGCACATCAGAGGCTGTTCCCAGAAAATTAAATATATATATTTTATTTGTCTTGAAGCTGTCTTAAACATACCCATTGTATCTTAAGCAAAATTATTAGAGTGTTTCTGAGAAAATACCAATTTTGATAATGTTTCTCATATTAAAAATAGTTCAGGTGGGAGATTTTCTTGAATATCTTCATGTTGCGTCCTTAGAAAATTCAGAACTTATATAAGAAGATAGTTATCCAACCCACTTTTTGTTTTGAATTAGTCTGTTCGCACCCATGAACACCCACAAACGCAGGCCTTTTTACTTACTCTATAGGCACTATGTACATAGTATATAGAGAATGTATTGCACTCCACCTAAAAATTCGATACCAAAATATCACCGGAAATATATGTTTTAGGGTCCCCTTTATGTAAAAAAAAGCATTTTCGGAAAAAGGTCCGTGTGTATGTGTGTGTGTGTCCGTGTGCCCGTGTGTCTGTGAACACGATAACTCAAAAACGAAAAGTAGGTAAAATACCAAACTTGGTATTTAAGTTTAGTATTTTCCAGGGATGCGACACGAAGATTTTAAGAAAAATCCCCCACCCCCAACTACCCTTTACATGGAACTTTTTTCGAAAATTTTGATTTTCTCAAAAATGGCTCTAACCATTTTGATTAAAATTTCGTATATTAAAGATATTTACCTGACAAATAAAATGTATATCTTGAATTTTCTGGGAATAGACTCTGAAGAGTAGTTTAATCTGGATGAATTTTACTAAATTTTGAATAACTGCTAAACAGTAAGAGATGGATAAAAACTTACTACACAAAAAATGTAGAGCACGTTAAAACACACAATTTATGTTATATACATTTTTTTCGAGGAGTTCGTTGTTTTTGTGACATTCCTTATTTTTGGTTTCTGCTATGAAAAACTTATGCATTTCTCATACAGGAATTTGTGAACTGCTGTCCGTACAAACAAAGGGACTTTAGTGACATAGCAACCAGCTTTTGATTATCATTTTAACCTATGGTACTCCCTTATTTCTCCTCTACTTACAAGGAAGCAAGTAATATGGCTATTTCTGCTAATGTTTTACTGATTAGCATGAAGTTAATAGAAGTATAAGCTTTTTAAGAATAATTTGTTGCAGGGATATAGAGAAAGTCATGTGAATTGTACACATCAGATTTTTGTATATGTTTTTGTTTCTGTATGTTAGTATTCAGGGGGTATCATAACTGAATCTCCAGTGAAATATTAGTATCGAATTTCATGTGGAATGCAATACTTCACGTACTTAACCTTATAGAAAAAGTAAAAAGGTCCACAGGTTCTATAAAACAAATAATAAAACATCTAGAAATATATTTGTATAACATGTTAAAAATAAACCTAAGTTGCGCAGAGCGTTCAGAATAGTTCTGATCTTGGTTGAGGGCGCGCGGGCTGCCGGGCACGCATAATGAGCCCGAGCGGGCGGTGATTGGATGACAGAGTCTAATTTAAATAATTTACATGAAATATTACGGCCTCCCCTTTATTTTACATTCCTAACAAGGGATGAAGTTTGTATCTGGCATGTCGGGGAAACTGTAAGTAATTTTGACGTTTCACTTGCACTAATAAATCGACGCTTAATCTAATAAATCCTATTTTCGCCTTCCGAGGCAAATAGGTATTTTATAATTTTTGTCACAGTGCTATAGTCAATGGAAACTTATCAGGAAATCCTTCTTTTATAGTAATGCATTTAAAACATATATTTTAACATTAATTCACACATTTCTGAATGAGATCATATAGCATAATACACATTAGAATACAAAAGATAATAGCTTAGGTTACACAAACGCAAACAGTAGGTACGTATGTTTATTGATAATACATAGGGATAATACAGAGACCCATTGCAATGAAAAATAAATGGGGAGGGAAAGAATAACCTTATTAAATATAGGTGTCTTAAATAAAAATACCCCACAAAAATACTCGAAATAACAAAATCCTTTCTGAATGTATGATTACACATTGTTATTACCTTAAGAGCTTTAAGGGTAGTCTAAATAATAAATATATTACCTGAAGTATTAAACAAATAGCATAAAACGCTTAGTAGGATTTACTTAGCTCTCTTTCAGCTGTTTCGCTTTTAGCTAAAATGTAGCCATTACCTGCTGTTCCATCTTATCTGCCAGTAACATCCAACATGCCCAAATAAACAGATATTAATGCAAGAGGTTACAATGGCTAAACTAAGTATCACAGTTCTAAAGATTGGTAATAGTATACTCTTTAATTTAACATATGCTATTGTACAATCCACTGAGTTTAGCTAATTATTTGGGGCATTTTATATTTCATGAACAAATTAGCAGTCTTCTAAAAGCAAACTTGTACTTCATCAGAAGTACATATGTTTAAGTGATTCCGTACAATTCCTCCCACCATTGATGGGGTATGAAATGGGTTGAAAAATATAAATTTTTGCTTCCAGATGCTACCAACTAACAATAGTATGGAAACATATTTGCTAGATATGTGTAGAAACTTATAACTTTTAAAAGTTTTTGTGAGAACCAATTATTTTCTACAAATTAATTACGTGATAAATTCTCTCTAATTGCTTGGAAACAAAAGATTCTTAAAATGTTCTCTTAACTCAACAAGGTTTCAGAAGATTCGTTTCATATGTTTAATTATGGTACATTTATGACTAAAAAAAGAAGAAGCGAACTGTTAGGTAGGCTATATGGGATTTGTGAAGCAAACATTCTACGGAGAATTCCCATCACGATCATTAAAGTGCTGTTTATACGGCTTTTTCTTGTCATTCCACCCAGTGTTTATGTTTAGTACAGTAAGATATCTACTTAATTATATTTTGTAAAGTCTGTCTTATTCCTTTTGCGGAACATGTGCATCATCGGCTAGGCCGGCCTTGGGAATGCACGAAGGCATGCTGGACGGTTAAGAGTTCTCCCAATAACCAGTTTGTGTTTGATTCTGCCGCCCACTGCAAATATTGTAAGGAAATGAGATGAATGAATGGCATTTCAACACTTGTGACTTCTAGAATATGACGCAACTCTTGCTTGTTGGATTAATAATGCTAAAGCATAAGATGTTTATCTGAAATATTTGTTGATATAAAATCACATTGTTGCAACATGAAAATTATAAAATAAAATGTAAAGGGTTGAAAAATCAATTCCAATAAAGGGATATTTCTACAAATAAGATACACGTGAATCGTTAAAAATTAAGTATATAATTTATTTTTGATTATAAAAATATCTTAATGTATTAGAAAACAAGTTTTAGCTGAAAATAAAACAAAATCGTCTTTGAATTCTACATCAAGCCATGTAAACCGTACTCCATGTGTAATCAGGAGACAGAATTCTCTTCTAAGCATAACCTTTCATGTTATAGTCAAACAAACTAAGCATTCGGAAAGTGCTAGTACTTGTCAGTCTTCCAACAATCACTCACTGATATCTTTAGATAGCCTAAGGGACAATGACAAGCTGAATTTGGGATTAATCATCAGTAGTATTCTTGGAAGAGGTTTAGTCGAAAGCGGGATGACATTTTATACGTCTATAACACATGAACATCATAAAATACATTTTGCCAAAAACAGAAGAGAACTATCCCTATAAGTTATAGTTTTGACCTTTGAATAATACTTGGGAAGGCTAAAGCAGGTACATACCGTTTCAGCAACTGGTGCATCTTCTCTTAAAGCATATCTTTTTCATATCTTCATAGCATCTGGAATATCCGTTCAGGGGAAGATTGGTGTAGTTATCTGGATATCTACTCAGGAGAGAAGGAACAGAACAGAAGTAAATAATAAAAATAACTAAAATATGGAGGTTTTTATATAGCTAGAGGTTTGAAGGATGTAGATATTATAAAATGTGAACATGTTTCCTGCGATAGAGGACTCTATGCGCTACTTCCTGAAAACCCAGTGCTCATAACTCTAGAAGTTATTAATGAATGATTGAATAAATAATTAAATGGAATGAGCGTATTTATTTAAACAACAGTATACATACACCGATCTCTATGGGTCACACAGGTACACAGAGCGTTAAGAGCCAATGTAATACACAAAATAATAAGCAAGATTAAAAAAAATAATAAAAACATGTGCACACAAAAGACAAACACATTCAAATTTTAAAAATGGACAACACAAAACAAAGGTAAACCGATTCTGATAGATTATTGTGCTGCATTACAAAGAACACTTAAGAAATAAACACTAACAATTAGCGATAACAGATGATGTAATATATGCATATATATAATGAAATATTAATGGCTCTAATAATATTTAGCTCTTCTTATTTCCCCTCCCCCTCTTTCCTATCAGCCTTCATAGATTTCATCGTCTCGCCTTAAATAGAAATTTACCTATCCTCTCCGCTTTTCTATTGCCTGCCAATAGCTTTCAACATGTCCCTAGTTGCCCATTCGAGGTGGTAGAAAATTGAAATTGAAATTTAAAACGTTCCCTGTCTCTAATCATGCAATTCAAGTTTATAATATATTCATCGTATGGGAAATTAATAGGAGAAAAACTATCAATTTTAGCAGAAGGACAGCTAAACAAAGAGTTAAAATGAGTTACTATATAATTTTGCTACGATTGTAGATGAAAATTAACATAGTGCATGCTTATAATATTCTAATATTCAAAGAACAGAATTCAGGGCTTCCTGCTTGACATTAAAGAAGACAGTTAACAATATCACCTATGTCATGTGATATAAACACGTCGATTATCTTTGACACAACATACTCAGGTGTT
This sequence comes from Hymenopus coronatus, assembly GCA_030762935.1. Lineage (NCBI taxonomy): Eukaryota > Metazoa > Arthropoda > Insecta > Mantodea > Hymenopodidae > Hymenopus > Hymenopus coronatus. Next base: position 101,746,376 of record CM060894.1, on the reverse strand, counting down.
GTCTTAGGAGTATAATAGTGTATATTTTATTTTATATATATATATTTTATTTTATATATATAGAGAGAGAGAGAGAGAGAGAGAGAGAGAGGAAGAGCGAGCGAGGATATTACATGTTAAATCTTAGTTGTAGTTATCTAGTCAATGTCCTCACTTAACGAAGCTAACTAAATTAAGCATTTTTAATAAATGTATCATCATGATTTATGAAATATTTCTTGCTCTGACGTTGTACTTTTTATCATCATGCTATAACTTTTCTTATATTTTTGTAGTCTAGGATTTATATCTATAGGTATTATATTTAAATTGGAATGAGGTTTTAACCATCCCTTGTAAATACATATCCAATTTTTTCTGCTTGTTAGTACTCGTATTTTTTGTTTTTGTTAACTAAAAATATACGTACCTAATTTGTTTCTTATATCTTCTTTTCTATCTATATCTTCATTTTACAGTCAGAGATATTGCATTACTGCAATTTGTGTTTGGTTTCAATCTCTATTTTGTAGCTTATTTCTCTAAGCCAAGTAGTAAAATGAAATTGTCTTGTAAACTTATACATTTGTTTTTCTTCGGATTTCTATGTTCAAGGTTTATTCACTAATATGTTGGTTTACATACTTCATCGCTTGTATTTACGTTACATTGGAGTCCAAATAGTTAAAGTTTCTAACTTGAAATAGCACATTGTTATTTAAAACCTTCTTGGATAGGTATTGTTATTTTTTTTTTGTATGCCATAGTTTTTTATTTCTGCACTGAATGTTTTGACTAAAGTCAGTGTATCTAGCTTATACATAGATATTTATTTTCAGTGGCTTGAAATAATATTTTGTGGCCTATAAAATATTAATCCCCTATTTATTGCATTCTCTTATTTAAATATTAATAATTCTATAACATTATAAAATACCGGAGGTGTCTATTTGCTCATCCAATATTTGCCTGAATGGTTCGTTATCTGCAGCTATATATTTGATTCTAAATAACTGCAGATATATATTGCACAACTTTGTCGTTCTTCATAGATTTATCATTGTGAGGTGCACACTGTTGGCACAATAATCCATATTTAAAATTTGAGTTGTCAAATATTCGGTGTATCTGTTTCTTGGTTAATTATATAACATTCCCTCATGGCCGCCGTAACTCCAGTTTTCAATGAACAGATGGCGACACGCTCAAAATGCTGTAATTTTATTGGTTACTTCGCCTCCCCACTACAACGGATGCGCACTTACTCAGCAGATTCGAAAGGGGTTGCAATACTGAGAAGTAAGGGTCCGCTTAGCCTATTGTTTTATTTATGAGTGAAAAAGGGACCACGTTTTAATCAATAAACTTTTGCCTTTTTATGAACACAAAATACTTAACACCACAAGTAAGGTAATATTTCGGCAGGGAACCTTGAACAATCGGAATGTGAAGCAGTAGGAAAAAACGTATAAACCAAGGCGAGACACAGCATAGCGAACAAAAAAGGACCTCTTGAGCACATATTAGCGGGTATTAGTAAAGATCCCGCGTCTTGGCGTTTAATTATAGTGCTGAAATTGTGAAAGTAGGCGTAAATTCTATCCGCAACGCCTCTTGTGCGCTGATAATGTTTGAGGTTATTCGAGCATTAATATCTGTCGAAAGCATCATATGAGAGAGTTTAGAGAAGTGACAGCCGGTAATTTGCTTTAGGAAGGAATTACGCAATAACCATTCTTGTACTGCTGCATGTGGGAGTTCTTTTGTGAACCTGAGCTAGTCTCATCCAAAATAATGACAACTTAGATATGCTTCATCTTCTATGCAAACTTAGATTGTGTCACTTATCATCCTTGTTTTTAATGCTTTATGCTCCTATTTGTATTGCATTCTCTTATGAGACATTCTTGACTCCGAGTCTTCGATTGTCAGTTTCCACTGCAAGAAAAAGATTACTAAACATTTGTCGGTTACAAGTCATCCAAAACAAATGCCTAGGAAAAGCCACAGGCCCTCCTGGATTCATTAGAAATGACCATCTCCTTCAGAGTTGGAGTTTTCCCTTTACAGGAATATCAAATCCCTCTCAAACCCCTCTTCAACAAACTACTTGCCTGGACTTGAGATCCCAATACTGGACGAGGAAATATCAGCACGAGAAGTAGCACAGGCGCTGAGGAGTCTGAAGGGAGGCAAAGCTCCAGGGTTGGATGGGCTGCCCCCGGAAGTTTTTAAAGCCGCAGCCAATGTTAATGAGTTTGGTAGGAGTAGCTTCAGATATGTAACAGATTGTTTATTGAGGGGAATTACCCTACCTGTTATGGAAAGGGCATTATTCATCCCATTTATAAAGGGAAGGGAACTATTGGAAATCCGGATAACTATAGGGGGGTTACTCTTTTGCCAATTATGGAGAAAATTTATTGTAGAGTGTTATATAACCGGATAAAGGACTGGGAATCTAAATTTGGCAAACTTTCAAAATTTCAAATGGGTTTCAGAGAAGGACACAGTACCATACATGCCGCTTTTATATTAGACACTTTAAGGACGAAGCAACTGTTAGTTAAGCGGGGAAAGCTTCATTGTGCTTTTGTGGACTTTAAGAAGGCATTTGACTCTATCAATCGAAATGCATTATGGTACAAACTAGGCAGAAAGGGGTTATCAAGTAAAATGGTTACAGCATTGCAGGCAATGTATCAAAATTTCGAATGCTGTGTGAAGTACGACAGAAACAGAGTGTCCGAGAGTGTATTTTATCTCCCTTGCTATTTAATCTCTTTGTGGATGATATTACTGATACAATGATAGCAGAGAATATTCAAGCACCAGTAGTAGCGGATTTGCAGATCCCAACACTTTTATACGCAGACGATTTAGTATTGTGCTCTAAGACAGTAAGATTGCAACGAGGACTGGACAAACTTTATTGCGATGAATGGCTACTTACAGTTAATGTGAATAAGACTAAGGCAATGACTTTCAAAAAGGGTTGTGTTTATAGCAGGGAGGAGACTTGGACATATGCAGGACAGATACTGGACAATGTTAAATCTTTTGTGTACTTAGGACTCACATTCACAATGAACGGAAAATGGACAAGACACATTGACATTACGAAACACAAGGCAAGGGTGAAAGCGAGGGAAGCTCTCCGGATACGCTACAGAATACCGAATATATCCATAACCTTAATGGAAACTTTATACGGAGCGACAGTTGGATCCACGATGACATACGGAGGAGAATTATGGGGGTGGGAACAAACAGGGAATCTGGATCAAGTGAGGACCCAATTTTTTGAAAGGAATTCTGGGTGTAGGGAGGGGTGCGGCAATCTGCGGAATAATGAGGGAATTCGGGGCACATAGTGAAAAGATAGTGTGCAAAATCAGAGCAGTTAAATGTTGGCTGAGAATCGTTCACGGAAACCAATCTCTAATTAGGGCAGTCTGCTACTATGAACAGTTGCAAATGGAAGGTAATTCGACGTGGGCATCAAAATTAAAGAAAGGGTTGGAAACCATTGGGATGGGAGACATTTGGATGGCGGGGGAGGAAAACAGGCGAAGTATTTTGAGAAAAATTAAGAACCGCCTCTGTGATATTGACAGACAGCAAATAATTGCGCAGTGCACAGAGAAGGTGTCATTGGAAGTACAGTCTGGGCTGAAATCGGAGTGGGGTATGGAGCATTACATCAAAACAGGTACCAAACTCATTAGAGAGGAGCTCGCGTGGATTAGACTAGGAGCATGGAGGAGCACGAAAATTTCTGACGAGAATGGTACGAGAATCTGTCTCATTTGCGAGGAGGAAGAGTCGTGGACTCACTGCTTGGCAAGATGTAAGGGTACGGAGGAATGGCGGGAAAAATATTTGCGGCGATTTTTTACCACTGTGAATGTAGGGCTAGAAGCATGTTGGACGCTACTGGCAGACACGGAAAACATGGACGGGCTAGGTAAATTTATACTTAAGGCAAGACAGTTGAGATCTGAGGAGGCTGCCAATAGAGAAGGGGAGGGGATAAGATCAACTAAACAAAAGTGAATACATTGTTCTACATACATGTATATTATGTCATACTTAGGTCACTGCTGTGCTATGGTTTTATATATGTTGTATATATTATGTGTATATATGTCTTTTAAGTGTAATTTTCTATTATAAGAGGGTGCATTTATGAAGGTGTACTCTGTGCTGTAAATTTAAATTGCTATATTTGAATATCTTTGTATTTTTTATTTTCGGATTCACTCTTAATTCTTTATTGTTGTTTAATAATGCTTTGGACTGTGTATTTCCTTTGTCTTTTTATTTTCGTGTTTACCATTTTAATTCTTTGTTGTTGTTATTTTAATATTGCTTGTAATGTGTATTACAAAAGCACGTACGGTCTGTGGACCCGTGCCATTGTTGAAATTCTATGTATGACATTGCTATGTCAATAAATACACTTATTCATTCATTCATACTTGCCTGGAGCTCGCACTTAAAACGTTGATAACAAGCCAACAAATGAACAAGTTGAAAAGAAAATTTCCCCCAATATCTGCTCAGGAATTCCGAAGACAATGACTTCACAAACATATATCTAACAGCATATAACATTTAACCACACATATATATATATATATATATATATATATATATATGATTATATATGATTATATATTACACATATGTTATATGATTATATATAACATTTATATATCATTGTATGTAATTGTATATTGTTATGTTTTATTTATTATATGTACCTACCTATATAGGATTAATTTATATTAGAGGAGGCAACGGTCAACCTCAATATGTTCATATTCGCTACACTATTTTAGCTATAGCCTGTAAAGCAATATTATATGTTGATTAGTTAAATAAATATATAAATAGATAAAAAGGAAAAGATTATACTCTAGCTTTCTTCTCATGTCTTACTTCTGCGGACTAAATCGTTAATGTACGAACTAGTTCACTGCAGTAAAGCACTTCAGTTTTTGCCAGACACTAGCTTTAGTGTCAAATGAACTGGTTAGTTTATTGAGATCAACCGATAAGTTCATTGTCTCAATTTACAAATAGCTACACCCACGTGTAAGTATGAAAAATATTTAATATATTTGAGGGTTTGTCTTTGACACTTCTGGTTGGTATAGACTGCGCAATCATTCTTGAATACTGAAACATTTAAATGAACCTTTTGAAACGGGTCACTAACATGATTTCAGTAGCAGCGATCAATAGTCAACCCTCAAGTTTCACTGGAATATTCATTTCACATAAGGATTAAAGCAGTAGTATCTTCCATCACATTTTAATTCTTCTATGCCTAACATATCTTCGTATCTCTGGAATCACTATGAATATCATCCTCGTCGCTGCATTCCATTGTCTTCAATATAATTCTTTAAATTATTTCTTACATTAGATTACGCTGTTCCAACCTGGGTGTGGACAAAAAAGCAGCGACTTATTCTTGGCTCACAAGTGCCTGGCTGCGGCATGCAATACAACTCAGCATTAAGGCCAAGGTATCGTCGGGATTGAACGAAGTGTTGGAATGAAGCGACAGGAAGCGCAAGCACTTGAGGTACTACACTTCTTACAGTGACGTATAAGTTATAACCTCTCCAGCCGAACTCCATAATTGTTGTTGAGTACGCACGAGCTCTCTGACTCGCTCTAGACCATCAATAAACTATATTGTTCGAATTTCTGTTACTCTTGTGCTTTTTATACGGGGTTTCATGCCTCATGTTTTGTATTTCTTGCGAAAACCTGCGAACAAAATAGTACGAGATACTAGTGGGTGCAGGGACAGTTTCCTACAGCTTTGGCTCTTTTTTTTTTTTTTTTTTTTTTTTTTTTTTTTTTTTTTTTTTGATAGCTCAGGAAAGTACGATTTATATGCTTTGTCTATTCCTTCGTGTATTCATAAACGTTAGTCACGACTTTGGAGTTTGCCTATGATGATGATTTTCCTTTAGCCTTGAAATTAAGGGAGGCATTATTTCAAAGTTAATCAACATATGCAAAAGCACACCAACATTGTATGGGAACTGTACTCGAGCAGGCGTTTCACACTACGTACTGTACCAAGTAACAGAGCCATGCTTTTGAGGGAGGTAGTGGGTTCAGTATTTGAAGGAGATTTTTCAGTAAAAAGAAACTCTCTGAACAAGGTTATAGTTCAAGAATGCGCGAGCAAAAACGTTTCAGAGATCGTACTTACAGGAGGAGAAGTAAGTATGAGTAGGTATGAGTTAGAAACGGAGAGAATTTCAGCACCACAATCAAATCCTATTGGGAGGAAAGGATGAGCCAAGAGAGTAAACTGGCGTCAGGCAAAGTGTAGCTGGTCCCTGAGATTTCCAAATTGACATCTACTGTTCCGACCGTATGGTAATGAATCAGTTCACCATCTCTGACTAAATGATTAGAAATGTGGGACAGAAAAAATCGCATATCAGCCTGAGTTGCAGATCCAATAGATTTCGAACTAAGACGATACGAAATCTATCCTCTTCCCAAAATAAGAAGCATGCTCGACGTAAACAAAGGCAAGATATACAGCAGGCAGGTTGCCGCAGTAAACACTCTTATCTGCACCTGACCGCAATACTCAGCCTAAGAGTAGAACATATTTTTCGTATGTTCCTTATATTATTATCCTTAAAATGTGCTGATTCACAGGTTAATTATTTCGTTGCAAACTTTACAGCTACATTTACAAAATTAAACTGTAATCCTATGATATTAAAAATGTTTGTGCACCTCAGACCAAAATGTAGAAATATAGAATAGTAAGCTGTGAACAAAACTCAAACCAGCTCACTAATACTGATTATTTATCGTGCACCGATTGCATATGCAGTGCAAATGTGCGCAGAATAATACAAAAATACACTTCTCAGAGCAGAATTAGTGTAGAAGCATACTGAAAACATGAGAAGAAAAATGGAATGAAAGTGAAGTATAGGAACGGAAATGTTAGATAAGAAACCAAACCAGCGTTCGACCAGGGAAACCGCGAAAAACCCAAGATCAAAGCGGTCGACGGGAATCGAACCTGGGGCCTCCCGATTGCGAGTCTCACACGTTATCGCGGAGTCATCTTGATGCACGTTTATATGGATATAGAATAAATGGAATAACGGGAAATTGATGTGTTACATTTGTATGACTTCTGTATGCCTGTTCTGCAACAAAATATTCTCACAGAAACTTATTAATCTACTTCACATATATCGATATAAACATTTGCAAAATTACTTCCAAATACACATTTCCGTATAGTGACACGGAAATACGTGAATGCACTAGGCTAAAGCAATTATCAAAACTTTCGAGACTTACTGAAAATAAAATAGCTATTTTCCATTTCAGAAATCTATAAGTAGCTTAAATTGAAACCAATGACTAGGAATATCTCAGAAATGATTAAAATTAAAATGTGTTTTTTTTTTTAGAAACTGTGTGTTTTAATGAGAACTACATATTTTATTGGTAATATTTTCTCTATCGCTTATGCTTTTCTAGTTACACAACAGTCATCCAGAATTCAAGGATTGTTCCAAGAAAATTCAATATATACATTTCATGCACCACAAAACTATCTTAAAGATATATATTTCAATAAAATGTTTAAAGCTAGTTTTGAGAAAAACATTTTTTTAATGTTCTCTGTAAAAATGTATTTGGGATTGGGGATTTTCTTGAAACTCTTCGTATCGCATCCTTGGAGAGTGCTGAGCTTAAAATTTCAGAGGAACATTTTTCTAAAAATCCTTTTCTTTCGGACGTCTCCAAACATTTCATGTGAAATGCCGACATCAAATTGTTCAGTGGAATACAATACCTCCTCTACATAATGCTTGTAAAGAACGTAAAACCTAAAATTAGTACAGTGTTTCTGATATTTACGCTGCCTACCAAGCGGGAGACCTGGGTTCGATCCCCAGTACCGGCGTGGGGATTTTTCCCCCGCTGGGAGACCTGGACCGGGGTGCACTCAGCCTCGTGAGGTCCCTGGGGGGCCAATTGAGGAGCTACTTGATGAAGAAGTAGCGGCTCCAGGTCGTGAGGACCGCATTAACCGGCCGGGAGGGGCTCGAGGCGCTGACCACGTCTCTCCCTCCAATACTGCACCCCATCCATGACGTCTGTAGTGGACCGAGATGGGGGACGCAGCGGCCGGGCGGTAGGCCAAGGCTCCCCGTGAGCTGTCGTGCCATGGAGCTATTCTGATATTTACCCAAGTATTGTAGGTCGCCGCATGGGCTTACGTCTACCCGAATACTACCGCGCAATTTTACAATTCTTTGAACAGAACATCTGTCCCAAAGGCAAATAGGTAGCTCTGTTACTCAACGATGTTTGAACCAATTTCGGCAGAAATATTTGACCTTAGAGGACCCACCTGCCTGGGCATATCTGTAGCTGGCTCACGTAGCTCGGCGGTGTCCCAGCTGTCACTGGGCACAGTTATTTACAACTAGGCATTCAAAAGAGGGCGCCAACTAGCTCTCATGGTGGGAAGGATCAAGATGCGAGTGTTACGCATACAAAATGTGCCTGTGAAATGTAACCACTTAACGGAATTCTTTCCTTTCCTCAGCAGCCATTGGTAACTTCTTTTGACATGCTTAGCCTTGATTTTCATGCAGATCTCGTTTTTGTTCCTTTTTCGTGAAATAGAATAAAAGGCAGTGGGATTGCACCAGGTCAAAAGACCCTGCCCAAATCTTCCAGCTTGGCGGTTTGCATTATTTAAATTGCTTAGAGAGGAGATGATCCTATGACAACTGAACGAGATGGTTCCGTAGTAACGTGTGAGGCTTACATATCCGGGGTTGATTCCCTTTAGGATGGCCATCCTGGCCTTGGTTTTTTTCGTGATTTTTCAGGTTGATAGACGAAAGTTACGTGATTTTCTTTCACCAACAATTTTCTGTTCATATTTTCCTTTCCCCGGCATCTGTTTCACCCCTTGTAAGTTTCAGAGTTGTAGGACCAGGTGACGATGAATGGTACATTGAGAGGGTAGATGTAGTTCGCGATGGGTCAAGATTTCTCCCTGCTGTTTGTGCGCATCATTATGACAATTTGTTTTCTATGGTAGATTTTCATCGCATAGTTCGAAGCCATTAATAGATATAATTAAAAAAAAACAAATGTTTTCTTGGTTGCATAATATACTAAATTGGATTTAGTGTATAATATGTATTAATTTTGTGAAATTAATTTAATTCCACATATACTATTCATTTCTAATTATAGCCAAACTAACCCTCTGAAGACTTCACTTACACTAAAAAAATTAAGATGATTTCGCCACACTTCATGGCATCTTCAGTTCCTTTGCTCGACTGAATCATATGATTTGGTGGCGTCTCTTTCTTCTGTTCCACTCTGACGGTGGACTTGATGAACTGAAATTAACTGGTTGTCTATTTTTGTGTCGAAATTCACTTATTCTTGATTAATTCAGTTTATATAAATGTTTTCCCTTGTCAGTTCTGCTACGGTCCTAGCTGATTTTAATATAGTGACGCACCAGTTAATTTCTCGATTTTCTTGCCAAAAATGTACGGACAGCAGTTATTGTGCGTGTGTCCTCTGTGTGTTTCATGTGTGTGGTGATGTTTCCTTTGTTGACCTATGAACTTTTTTAGAATGTGAGCATTGCATTTTATATATCTCATAATAACTAAGCTCGCCTCAAGTTAGAAATGAAAGAAAATTCCTGTATTATTATTAATATATCATTGTTTACTAGGTACACAACCTTAAAACTTCAGTACCGTTGAATCATCTTGCATTTCTTATTTGGACCATGAAAAAAGCATATGAAATATTAAGCAATTATGATTTATTTGTTTATACCTTACAGTATCATTAATAATTAAAAACTTATGAGAAATACAACAAAGTTTATGTTGGAAATATTGTTCTATTCACTTTTTATTTAATTTATAAGCAGAGTTGTGCTTGAGTATTGCGAAGTTCTCTCAAGTTCAAGTGGAGAACTGAAGATGAACTTTTCTGGGATGTTTCTGCTGGAATTACAACACAACAAAAAGGGTAACAGTGACGTTGTTTACTCTCTTTGTTGCGCCCTGGAAAACAAGTCGATTAATTATTCCAGACACGAGTGGTTGATGAAATCACCATAAGCCTGACAAACCTGAATTGATATGTCCGTGTGTGTGTGTGTGTGTGTGTGTGTGTGTGTGTGTGTGTGTGTGTGTGTGTGTGTGTGTGTGAAGAGTTGACTCGATCCGAATTACCGATTACCCTGTCCTCCTCCACTCTCCCCCTACCCTCCTGTTGCCTCACCCTTTGTGGTTTTTAAACAAATGCTGATGTAGAAAATGCACATGCATTTGCATTCGTTAAATTGCTCGTTCACAGAGACACGCGCTCACACACACAGGCTCAGTTTTTCATCCCAGTGCTCGGCTCCCCTGGCATTAAATAAACTGACGTATTGGCTTTTAATAAATAACCGAAAGAGTGACCAAAACAAACAAAAAAATAACCGCATCAAAAAAATTAAAAAAAAAGAACAGTAGCCCACACGCACCCAAACGAGCACGAAATTTATTGATCTTTGATTGCGCTTAATGTGATGTCTGCCAACCGTGCATTCTGTTGTGTTTGATTTGAATGAACATGGAGTTTTTGGAGAGATGGGAATGTCAATGGTAAATGTATCAAACAGCAGAGTAACATTGTCCTGGAGTTAAAACATTGGTAAAGACGACACACAACAATAACATTTACCTTAATGTTGTATTTTTTTTTGTAGTGTTTAACGTACGCTTTAACTACTTATGACACCGCAGGCGGTATAGGAAGAAATTAATGTTGTACTTCTGGAATCGCGGTTGAAAATAAAAGTAATGCTTAAACGAGAATTAATACTCGTAATTGTTTTAAATTGGGAGAATTAGATCAACGTTAAACTTAACAAAACGCAAAGAACAGTACGATTAGATATTCTGAGCTTATAAACACGGTGGTTTTTTATGATTAAAAATCTGATGCGTTCCATTCACATGACTTTCTCTAGCTTATATACAAACAACATTCCTTACAAAAGAATATTCTTTTATCTACGACATGCTAATCAAGATAAACAGCAGAAATTGTATTATTACTTGCTTCTTTGTAAGTAGAAGGGACATAAGGGAATACAATAAGCTAAATCAGCAGTAAATCTTTTAAAAACTGATTCTTTGTGAAGCAATTGAAGTACAGTTCACTTTGCTAGGCCTGCAGTAAAATAAGAGAGATGAAACAAAACGTCAGAAACGGTCAGCTCTACATAAAAGTATATGGCATAAGCTGTGTGTTTTAAGCAGAGCTACATGTTTTGTGTATTAAGTCTCTTACGATTTAACCGTTGTGCAAAACTCTGCAAAACTCACCCAGAATAAAGAGATCTTCAGAGACGACAGTAAATGGGAATACAATGAAACGTAAAAAATTGAATTAAGAGTTGCATATACAGCAAATCCACCTCAAACTCATTGAACTAAATCAATATCTAAGAAAGGAATAGCGGAAATTAAATTCATAATGTTCATTTTATTTGAGATGTCAATATCTTTAATATACGGTATTTTAATCAAAATCGTTAGAGGCATTTTTTAGAAAAACAATATTTTCAACAATTTTTCCATCGAGAGGTTAGTTTGGAATGGGGGGATTTTCTTAAAAATATTCGTATAACATCCTTGAAAGATACCTACTAAAGGCAATAACCAAGTTTGGTATTTAACGGTCTTTTCGTTTTTGAGCTATACTATCCACAGGCACAAACACACGGACCTTTTTCTAAGAATGTTTTTTTCGGACTCAGCGGACCTCAAAATATATATTTCCGATGAAATCTCGACTTTGAATTTTTGGATGAAATACAATACCTTCTCTATCCACTATGAACTTGTACATAAGTGTAGAGAAAGATTTGTTTCTTTTAAACTTTCATTGGCAATGTGAATGACCCAGAAATTATCTTTGAGGTAATATATTTTTTTTTTAAATGCGATGTTATACATTCACATTACTTTCTCTACCCATTCGAACATCAAATGTTACAATGTGATCGTGATGGCTTTAGGTTAAGTTAACTTCTAGTATATTGGTATGTTGTTTACAAGCGAACAGAGAGGTAGCGGAAGCCCCTATATTATTGAGTTTGTACTATAGGCTTAGATGGGCACAGAAGTAACTACAGTTCTGTCGAGAACACAAGACTTTATTTCAAATATCATGAAAAATAATAAATCTGTATTGTGGCGCAAGAAATAAATCATATGTGATTTACATATGTGTACAACTATTGATATGGAATACAATATATTTTCTGATTATATCAACAGCAAAACATGTTCTATTGAATTTTGTACCTTCACAACAGGCTGTAGATGCTTAGAGTGAATGCCTGGGAGAGGGAGGTCCCAGTGAAAATCTGTGTGCACGTAACTATTTTCCAATCAGAGTGCAACAAAATCGCAACCGTGACCGAAGCCTAGAGATAATTAAAACTGCTTCTCTTTGCTTGGCCACTGAAAAGCTCGGATGTGTTGGATTCACATCATTTTCTTACTCACTCTTCTACAAAATTTCGTACAAACGCCTATTCCTCTTTCTACTTCTTCTATTACAAATGTTCACATTACCTACTGTAGCTTAAGCATTAATCAAACATTTTAAAGGCGGCTCCCTATGCGATGGTTTTGAAATTCTGTGCTTCTTAGGTACATCCAATTTTTCTCTATATCCACTATGATGAATTACTTTCTCTACCCTGTTTAATAAACGGAGAAGGTATTGTTCCACCCAAAATTTGAATGTCGATATCTCTTGGAAATATCTATTTTGAAGCCCTTTAAACAAAACAAGTATTTAAAAAAAGGTACGTAGGCGCGTTTATATGGCTTCTGAACAACATAACTAAAGCTCAGAAAGTATGATATTAAAGTTCACCAAGATAATCCCTACCCTATACATATACTATAGGTATATGGAAATTATTTTGAAAATGTTTATTTTGCCAAAATAGGTACATATTTTTATTAAAATATTTTTATGACAAATTAAAAGTATATCTAAAATATATTGGAAAAAGCTCTGACGTCCTCTTCACTCTGAATTATCTTTTATAACGTTTAAACCGTTAGAGATAGAGAAACTATTACTACACAAAAAAATAAATGTTAAAACACAAGGTTTATGTCAGATTTGTTTTCTTCTTCTTTCATTTGTCACATTGCTTTGGAGTTTCTAATATTTACCTATACTTTTCTCAAATGGAAAGTCGTTATTAGTTTTTGTTTATTTATATTTTTACCCCTTTACTGATTTTACAAAGAGAACGGAATTTCTAGTACATCGCATAGCGACCAGCTTTTGAAACATTTGAATACCGCTTTAGCTTAGTGTATTCCATATTTCAATTCTAATACAAGGAAGCAAGTAAAAGACAATTTATGCTAATGTTTATTTCTATTAACATTATGTAAATAAAATCATACTATTTTACAACAATAGTTTGTAGTGAAAGTCATGTAAATAAAACATATCAAATTTTTTCTATATATTTCTTGGTAATGGAGACAAACTTTTGCAGAATAATTTCACGCGAGATGGAGTAAAACAAATTAATAGACAAGTGTTTAAAAGCAGGCAATATGCCGGACTTGAAATTAATAGGATTTCATGACGTCGTGTTCCATTCACATGGCTCTCTCTACCTGTTCTGCAAACAAACTATTATTAAAAAGATTATTCCTTTATTTACTTTAAGCTAATCGAGAGAAACATTAGCAGAACTTGTCTTTTACTTGCTTACTTTTAATAGAAGGGATGTGAGGGAAAACACTTTGCTTTAATAGCTGATCGATATGTGAACAAGTGAAGTTTGTTTCGATTTACAACGGAGAAATGGCTTGAAGGTGAGAAAGGTTACGAAATTTAAATTGAAACCAATAACAAGAAATATATCGGAAACAGTGAAATCGATAACAAAAGGGTATATGACATGAATTGAGTGTTTCAACGAGGTCATGTTTGTGTAGTAAGATTTTGTCTAATTCTTACCCAAATTTCATCAAGATTCATTCTTCAGAAGATATTCCCTGAAAATCAAAACATATACCTACTTGTTAAAAATCTCATATCTGCTGTTTCCGCCATTCTTTTATCACATCTATTCATCGCACAAATTAGGAACCATAGGTATGTCAATGCTGGCACGGCGATGAATTTAAAACTTCAACATTTTATCTTTTCGAGTCTTATTTTTCAGAGTTTGTTTAAGAAATTGGAAATTCATGTAGGTAATTTTTACTTTCTCCATACGCACTATGTACATAGTGTATAGAGAAAGTATTGCACTCCACCAAAAATTCGATACCGAGATTTCACCGGAAATATGTTTTAGGGTCCTCAATATCCAAAAAAAGCATTTTCACAAAAAGGTCCGTGTGTGTGTGTGTGTGTATCCGTGTGTCTGTGAACACGATAACTCAAAAACGAAAAGTCGGTAGAATACCAAACTTGGTATTTAAGTTAAGTATCTTCCAGGGATGCGACACGATGATTTTGAGAAAAATCCCCCCCCCAGCTACCCTTTACATGGAACTTTTTTCGAAAATTTTGATTTTCTCAAAAATGACTCTAACGATTTTGTTTAAAATTTCGAATATTAAACATATTTACCTGACAAATGAAATTTATATCTTGAATTTTCTGGGAATAGCCTCTAAAGAGTAGTTTATTCTGGATGAATTTTACTACATTTTGAATAACTGCTAAACCGTAAGAGATGGACAAAAACTTACTACACCAAAAATGTAGAGCACATTAAAACACACAATTTATGTTAAGTACATTTTTTTCGTGGAGTTCGTCTTTTTTGTGACATTCCTTATTTTTGGTTTCTGCTATGAAAAACGTATACTATTCTCATACTGGAACTTGTCAACTCCTATCCATATAAACAAAGGGACTTCATTGACATAGCAACCAGCTTTTGACTATCACTTTAACCTACAGTTGTCCCTTATTTCGCTTCTACTTACAAGGATGCGAGAAATAAGACTTTTTCTGCTAATTTTTTTTTTTATCTGATTAGCATAAAGTAAATAGAATTACAAGCTTTTTAAGAATTATTTGTTGCAGAGATATGGAGAAAGTCATGTGAATGGTACACATCAGATTTTTGTTTTATATCTCTGTCTAGTATACGGTATTTTACTCAAAATCTTTAGAGCCATGTTTGAGAAAACCAACTTTTTCAAAAATCTTCCCGTATAAAGGGTAGTTTGGGGTTTGGGGATATTCTTGAGAGTCTTTCTAGTGCATCCTTGGAATATTGTAAACTTAAATACCAAGTTTGGTATTTAACGGTGTTTTAGTTTTTGAGTTATGCTGTCCAGAGACACACTCGCGCGCGTGGATCTTTTCTAAAAATGATTTTTGGTATCAGGGGTCGTCAAAACACGTATTTCCGGTGACATATCGGTATCAAAATTGTGGTTGAAAACCAATGCCTTCGTTGTATACTTTCTAGAAAGAATAGAATGTTATAGATTTGGAGAGCTAGCAATATTTTTGCACATAACTGTACCCAACTGCAATAAGCAACGGTCCAATGAATGTAATAAGTTTTAAAGCGTGCGAAGTTGAAGTTCAGGGAACTACTGATCCGTTGCTCCTCACAGCAGGAAACAAAATCAAGGGCAAGTCTTTATTTCGTATCCTCCAGCCATTTGGCCGTAGCATTGTAAATGGCGACCATTTCTCTTTGGGACATTATCTGCAATATCAGAAACAGAGCCATTGTTCTTGAGACATTTAATACGCTAAACGTAATAAGGTGTGCATTATGGAGCGAAAGGATTGCTTTAATTTATTGCAATATATTGCGGTGTACATGCACATCCTGTTGTGTGTTGGTGGTGATCTTATCGGAGAGAAGTAAGGGTGGCTGAGAGGGTTGAGATTTCTGCTCACGACTCGCTTCCCAATTACGCGTTTACTGAAATGAAAAGTTAATTCTATAAAGTGAACCTAAAGGCACCTAGGCCTTGTTAAGCCCCAAAAATTATTTCTGTGTAACCTTCAAGTAACACAACATTAGAAGATCTATTCAACGCTGCTTTTAATTATGGTGTATGAAATGGACCGGTGCGATTTACATTTTAATTCTTTAAGTGTGTGTGAAATGTACTCGCAAAATTATATTCACATATTCATACTATCATAGATTCCTGCAGGCTTCTCCATTCTTTTCCCTTTTGCATTTTTCTCTGCGGTACTATGTAATCTTCAACAGAAATGGCCTTATTACTTGCTTCCTTGTAAGTAGAAAGGATATAAGAGAGTAAACTAGGCTAAAGCGATAGTCATTTTACAATAGCCGGTGGCTGTGTGATGCAACCGAAATTCGGTTCTCTTTGCTTGCTAGGAGTAAACAAAATATAGACGAAAAGAAAGATATTTTCCTGTTTGAGATATCTCCTGTATTCAAGTTAATTATCTTGAAACTGGAACCAATAACACTGAATATCTCGGTAACGGTTAACTCTACAACAAAATGTGCGTATGGATATGATAAATTGTGTGATTTAATGATATCTAAATTTTTTGTGCAGTAAGTTTTTTTCTGTCTCTTACGGTTTATCTGTTATGCAAAAGTTATAAAAATGGTCATCCACCAATGGCATAGAGGCTATCTTAATGGTAAAGAGAATTTCGACTTGTATTAAATGTATGTACCAAATATGTGCCAAGCAAAAACAGTTTGTGAGAGTTGCCAACAGCAAATCATAATTTAGTTAGAACATGTTTTGCTGATTTATAAGTAATGGAAACTTTTAGCAGTAAATAATACACTGAAAATATGTTCCACTGTTAAAATAAATGTGTTTTATATCATAATTATAGTATTTTAACATGCGTTAGAGCTTTCCATAATAATATTCCAGAAAACAGATACCTTTTCTTTTTCTCTATTATTTATTTTGGGTCGCTTTTACAGCATGTCATATCGCGACCCTTCACATTATACATAAATAGTTATTTACTTAATGATAAAAACAAGACGGTTACATTTGTACTTCATAATAAATCAAAACGTTTTACATTTTCTTATAAATATTATAGTCTTTTTAATTGTGCGATGGTTGTGTAGAGCACTGAAGCCGGCCTGAAGTTCCTGTTTGGTATGTTTCAGACACAGCATCAGCATGAAAACAGATACTTGTCTGTGCCGAAAGGGTTAATATAATAGAAATACCTAACAAAAGCCAAATTGAGCGATGAAGAAGCATTTCATGATGGATAGCTTTGTAACCAAACTGCAGTTGGAGAACCTGCCATACAATACTCCGCTTCCTGTAGTACTTCGGATTTGGTTTCAGGCACATGCAAATTATCAAACGTTCTTTTTCTACCTGTTCACAATTTATGTCTTCTGTAGAGAGGAAGAGGGAATTGGATTACATAGAGAAGAAAGGAAAAGGAAGTTTGGGCGACTTGGTAGCGCTTGTTAGCCGCATGCGATGGGTTCGCCCGACGGAAGTCTCGTTAAAGAATTGACCTACAGTCGCAGTGCACCTTATGTGAACTACACGGGAGGTTTCATGAATTTTTCAAAAGGGTACAAATGCACAGCCTTAAGTTCTGTGGTGATGACTGCTGGGATTGCATAATTCACTGAGGACTACCTGGAAGTATATGAATGTGGGTAACGCCCACTTTGACGAAGGACGGTCCATGTTGACGAGAAAATTGTGTTACTAGGAACAGAGGATGCCTCTTAGGCTAAGTGCTTGGAGTTGGGTAAGACATACATCAGGCACAACGATTTATTGATATAAAACTCTAGATTTTCGAAGAATTGGAATTTTAGTGTTGAAGACCTAGTTTGGATGAAAAATGAATCTTATTTATAGTGTGCTAGAGCTGGTTATGTTGCAATTCCTCTTGAACCCAACTAGTTTTACGTATATATTTTAGTTTTTGCTTTCTCTACGTACGTGGTTCATAGATAGGGAGGTTACTGTATTCCACCCAAAAATTGAATATCGATGTTTTACTGGAAACACTCGTTTTAAGGACCTCTTTATCCACAATAAAAAAAGCATTTTTAGAAAAAGATGTGTTGTGCGTGTGTAAGTGTGTGTATGTGTTTGTGAACAGAATTACTAACTACCGTAACTACCCTTACATTTTTCAAAAGCTTTGATTTTCTCAAATCCTACGTTTAAGGTATATTTTCATGACAAATGAAATATATGTCTTGAATTTTCGTAATAACTTCAGAAATCCTGGGTACTGCTGCATAACTGGTGAACCGTAAGTGATAGAGAAGAACTTACAGCACAAAAATGCCTTGTTAAAATTCACAATCTATATTTTATACGAACAGAACTTCAGAGGTTATTTCCAGAATTCTAGATTTACATTCTATTTACCATGTAAATATCTATCATATACTGTATTTTCATCAAAATAGTTGGTCATTTTTTAGAAAATCAAAATCTTCAAAAAGGTTTTCCTGTAAATTTTTCCATGTTCAGGGTAGGGAGTTTTCTGGAAAATATTGTGTCGCATCCTTGGAAGGTGCTGAGATTAAATATAAAATTTGGTATTTAACTCCCTTTTCGTTTTTGAGTTATCCTATTTAATAAACATGGACATACACAGGCAGGTGAGCAGTTTTTTTTTTCAAAAAATGTTTTTTATACAGGGGTTCCTAAAACGTGCATTTCCAGTAAAGTCTTGCTATCGAATTTTTGGTTGGAATGCAATGCCTTCTCTCCCTTGTCGCTGTAATCTGTTGTGGCGCCAACATGTCGCTAACGAGTTTGTCTACCTCGGAGTCGGTCAAGAATTAGCACCCGTGAAATATCCTATAAGTAAACGTGTACATACCTCTGAAAGTCCTTTGCAGCGCCGGCTATGCTTGTCCCTGTAGAACACCAGTTAACTCTCCTCAGGGAGGAAAAGAATAACTGAGGTATGTAACACGGGGTAGACCCAAGAAAAATAGAGGTACTTCACTTAATTTCACTAAATGAATACTTTTATTCTTCGTTGTTGCTGGTTGAGGCACTACGAGCGACTCCCGACATAAAAATTCTTGAAAACGTTGACATAATACTTCGTGCTACTTTCTGCTATTGGTGAGTTCTTATTGTCGACGGTCATATCAAGCAGAATATATTGCAACAGCACCCCTAATCACTATCACCTTCAGAATTGCAGTAAGAGTAACAATAAGAGTAACATTCGCAGTCGCAGTAACAGTAACATTAAGCTTTGCATTCACGATCAGAATTGCAGCCAGAGTAACATTCACGATAACCTGATTTCTTGTACACGCATCACTTAAATACCTAATATCTCCAATATTGCACTCCTTCCTGAGTGGCTAAAAAGAAGCACGAAAAATAGCGTTGTAACGTGACTAACTTGCTAAGTTCTTTGTATTCAACCCACGTGACCGCTCTTTATAATGAAAAAGTCCCGGGTTCTTGGACTTTTGGGAAATAACCTTTCTCTAAGCCTGTTACTTGTGTCCCTGATGCTCTAAAATATTGTTCTACAAAGGCAATTGTGTCCCCAGTATTAACAAAGCAAATAACCTTGGCGAGCATAATAGAAGCTTCTACGCCCTAAGGTTCTGCGTTCTACTGAAGCAGATATTTCCTAAATTAAACCTATACAAAACTAATAATTAAATTAACAAAATACACAGCGGGCTAATATACTGTCGCACTCTATATACCTACTGTAAAAACTAAATAACGTAATTTTTGTTTAGATAGCCTTTCTTAGGGGACGCAACGGGGGGACACCTCGCGCAAAGAGATATACGGGACATCTATTGCAGTTTTCGCTCCTGCATTATGAAGAAGTGAAGTAAGGATTAGGATTTTGGATTAGTCATGGACAGGTTTAAAGAGGGATTTTGCCCAATTAATGGACATTAGAAAAGAGAAATTAACTCTATAGATGAGGTATGAACCCATTAGCTTAAATTTAGCTTACTGTCGTAGTCACTGTGTCAGAGTACCGTTGAGGCCCTTTGGGCCTTTATTTCTTATGCGACTCCAGGTAGCGAGGAATGAGGGAAGAGATCCGAAGTGTGACCAGACCCGGATGGAAAGGACATAAGTACCTAGACCGGATCTCTCACGACACCCGAGTCTTTGGGGGTTGCCCGAAAAAGCCTTAGCCCGAAAGCAAAGGCGAGTCCTAATAGAGTAGTTTCGCGTCGATGCTAAGAATAAACCTTAGTGCGCAAGACACCGCCCAGCCGCAGATCCTTTAAACCTGAAAAAGATGACGAGGAAATGATGGGAACAGGAGATGATGGACAGAAACTCAGATGTAATAACGGACATTCCCAGCCATCGCCTGGCGATCTAGAGGAACCATGCGTCATGAAAGCCGGCCACGGGAATCGAACCCACGACTTCTCCAATGCGAGTCACAGACTATAGGGTGACAGTGCCATAGTTATTAATAAAGCTTCATTACCTATACCTCTCATTAATATGGTAGATTATAAGGTTTAACGTTTTCATAATACATAAAAAAACAATAACCCGTCTCGGTAGTGTGGGCTGGCGTGTCTCTTTCTCATTCAAGACGTCACGAGTTCGAATCTTGTTTAGGGTGTGCTACTCGCATAAGGTTTTTTTCTTGGGATTTTTCTTTATCCTGAGAAGACGAATATGGAATAACTTTAAGCTCCATGCACCCCGAACTCATTTGAGCATCATTTCACCGATGGATTCATCGTCCAATATGATCTACGAGATTAAAGGACGTCAAAGTAAAAAAAAGAGGTCCCCAAAAAGTTCCTTACAAGAAGACCCACCTCACATTACTGGAGCTGTCCAGACAGAGCTAAGAACCACCCTTTCAACCAAGTAGTCCTCTAGCGTCTACGAAGAATATTTAAGCATCCACGTCAGCTTTCCGATACCAAAAAAATCCAAAAAAATCTAGAAACTCACCTCCAAAGTTGAGAAAGGAAGAGAATCAAAGGGAAAATATAGAAAAGAGATTGTGATAGACGAGAAACTATCCCAATATTTGCCTTGCGGACAGCGAAACAATCAAGGTCAAGTGGGTGGCCAACACCTCGAATATAATCCTCACACGTTACCGCGAAACAATTTCAGTATATGACATAAATATATTATTCAATTATTATACGAGTATTAACTAACGTAGAATAGTTCAGAAATAGTACTTATTTATTTACTTAGTCAGCCTACCCTCCTCGTTTGCAGAACTTATACCTCCCATGTCTTACACACGAATACCTAGGGTTAGAAGCCTGATGGAAAGCCAACGAACGTTGGATTAGAGAGTAAAGATCCTGGAACTGGTGATCGGCCCATAGTGAGAGTGAGGAAGACCATGATATGAAATGAAGGCAAAATGAATGAAAAGAAAAGTCATGATAGCGTAATTGTTGGGATGAATAATGGAGGAAACCGGAGAACTCGGACATCGCTTTGTGCGCCACAAATCGTACATGCGTATCTATAGGATTGAACAAGGTTTTCTTGGTGAGAGGCAGGCAGACCAACCACTCGGCTACTGTGTCGCCTCGTGAAACAGTACCTAACGAGTTGAAAACAAATCATGTGATTGTTGCTTTTAGGAAATGTTTTGAAGAGTTAGAAGGACCAATTCCACGTGGTCTCCAACAAAGTGAGCATGATGTACTTGCCTTGAACACCTCAAGATGTGTCTATTGTTAATCCCAGAGGGCGCGCGTGAGGTTGTATGTTAACCTTCTCGCGAGGTAACACATTTTGTTGCTACTCCCACGTCACGTCCTATCCACCTACCTTTAATTAAGACTTGGAACGTCTCGCTGGATTAGCGCGCACATTTGCATGAGAGTAATGAAGGAATCAATCAAGGCTGACTTTCCTGATTTACGGAGCTCGCTGATTTAGCAGGATTCTCAAGAACAATGCGCCCGAATCTTGGCAGTCTCCCCTTCTCGTTTTGTTCGCACCCTCCACAACTGCCTTGTCATCCCCTACCACTCCAGGCGTTGAAGGATTGCTTCACTTCGCTGGAAATACATCAGCATTTAGCTGCCGCCATTTTTCTGCCTTTTGTATCCGAAATACTCATGCGAACGAAGCGGGGTTCACCTGTCAAATGCACATTCCACGCAGTTTTTAGATGTGTCTAAGTCATCTTAAGGATTTTTTTTTGCTTTTTTTTTTTTTTTTGTTTTGTTTTGTTTTGAACTAATCAGTTTTAAAGTTGTTAAACAACAACTTCTACACATCCCTAGCACAGCAGTGCATTGAATGCCCTTAGCTTAATCTTCCTACAGCTCCTGTAACCGATATTATTAAGGATTTCTTTGCTACAACAGGTGTCTTAAGAGTCTAGCATCATGAGAATGGATAGAATTAAGAGTGTATTTACCTTGGTGTTTTCACTCATATGTAAAGGGTGGAAGGTACCTGATGTACCATACGTTAAGAGACTATTCTATATGATAAGTGTAACAAATAATTCTATTGCAATTTATTCGCTAAGGGATGGTTTATGAGAGAGAAAAAAGGTATACCAGAATGGCCTCGTATGTCACTGGCTCCGAATGAAATGCTATTGTTACAGAAACAAAAGAAAATTTTTCATAAAAAATCTCACCCAAAGTATTTTTCTTGTAAATCCATTAGTTTAGCCAGGAATTAGGATTGAAATTTTACATTAAACCTTGCTTTTCAAATTAACTTGGCTACGCTCCAGCCAGCGTGCGTGCCAGCACATAGCGGTATTACGAAGGGAGTGGATCGTGACAATGATGTGACTACAAACCAGTAAACGCAAACGACAGTAGTAAAGCTTCAAATTTTATTTGTCCAATAACCTCGCAGGTTCCGATAGGTGCAGCGCTATGTTTTCATTATAAATGCACGCGCTAGTTTCTTTATTCTCATCTCATCAGAACTACCACAACCTGCCGGCCGCACAGAGAGCGGCCATAACATTGCTAAAGAGAGGTGTTTACCAAAAACGTAAACATTTATGTATTTTTCTTGCAAAAATTACGAATAAACACTTACATAAACCATTCTCTCTCTCTCTTTCTCTCTCTCTGTCTCTCTCTCTCTCTCTCTCTCTCTCTCTCTCTCTCTCACAAATTTAAAGTATGTATATATTTAAAATTTGGTGCATCAGTTACCTTCCGCCGTGTAACTTGCATTGCCTTTTATTTCAGTTTATACCGGTATTGCATTACATACCTAATGTTTGTAAGCAATGAAAAATTCTATTTTTTACACTTTGTTCTAGATTAATTCGCCAGATAGCGCCGCAGAAGTCGCACAAGTTAACCTAAGCGATGTAAAGATTTGCATACCTACCTATTAGAGCAAAAAAGAAGCGAGCTGTTTCCTATAGGTATAGGTCGCAATGAAACGATTTTTGTACATTTAATATCACCTATTTAATGATACAGAAAAATTTACAGTTTACTTTAGTGAAGTGCTCCAAAATTTGATCAATGGCCTATTTACAATTACACAACAAAGCAGGCAACTTCTTACTCTTCGGTTACAGTCTCGAAGTACATCAGATGCTCATTTTCGTCAAATAACGTTGCTTTAACTGCAAAAAGAGTGGCCAGTGTAAATACATCCAATTTTTCTTTAAAGTACTTCATTAATCATCACATTCGCGAAACTCTGAGTCATGCGTTTCAGCTGCTTTAATGAACATGACAAATGTGTATTTCCATTGTGAACTATGAGCGCAGCAGTTTCTTGTTTCACATCTCCTTATTCGGCATCTTCCCCTGCGTTTCTCAATTTCCTCCCTTTACTTTTCTATATTTTACTGAAAGCATTCCTTCGTTTCCATTTCCGTTTGATGGATGTCTGAGCGTGGGGAATTTTCTCGATGTTACCGAACGCAGAATACCCGAGTGGGCAATACCCTCCTTTGGATTGTGGGGGTTCTTCTCAAGGCTTAGGGGAGTAGCAACTCTACCAAATGTCTTCTACTCCGCAATAAATCTCAGTCTGTAGTTATGTATATGCTAGATTTTAAGTGTAAACTATTTAGAATTTAATTCGTTGTAGGTGTCAATAAACAAGATTAAAAACGATAACTAGGATGCAAACCCCCCCCCCCAAAACCATCTGATGTGTTCCATTCACATTACTCTCTGTAGCTGTTTCACATATAAAGTGTCCCTATATAAGATTATTCTTTTATCCCAGTCATACTAATCGAGACAAACATTAGCTATATTTGTCTTCTTGCATGCCTCATTGTAAATAGAAGCGAAATAGGGAATACACTTAATATAGTCAAATCTTTGAAAAGCTAGTGCTATGTGAAACAATTGAGGATCGGTTCGTTTTGAATGGTCCCGTTTGAGAAAAGTAAGGCAGTTTAACATTGAAACGAATAACAAGGAATATCTCGAAATCGTTCTACCCTAAAGAAAAACGTATCACATATATTATGTGTTTTAACGAGATCTACATTTTTTGTACCCAAGTTTTTATCTATCCTTACGGTTTAACCGTTAAATATACAACATTCTGCAAAACTCACCCAGGATAAACAGGTCTCCGGAAGCTATTCCCAGAAAACTCAAAATATACATTTTAATTATCTAAATATTTTTGATGTAATTAATGACATTTTAATTAAATTGTTAGAGCCATTTTTGAGAAAAACTTTTTGAAAAATATTTCCATGTAAGGGGTAGTTTGTCGTGGGTGATTTCCTTGAAAATCTTCGTGTCGCATCCTTGGAAAATGCTAGACATAAGCCAAGTTTGGTATTTAATGGTCTTTTCATTTTTGAACCTTGCTGTCCACACACACATGGATCTTTTTCTAAAAATGCTTCTTTCGGACTCAATGAGACCCCAAAATATATATTTCGGTGGAATATCGTTAGAGAAAGTCTTTTTTTTTTTTTTCAGATTATAGGGACCTCAAAGCATAAAAATGTGTCCGGTGAAATTAGGACATCGAAATTTTGGGTGGAATACAATACCTCTCTGGCTACAATGTACATTGTCTGTACATACATGCTAGAGAAGGCAAAGAACACAATGAAGTATTGTGTTTGCAGTCTTTCTTGGGCGAGGGTTGAGGGAAGAAGAGAGAGGTCTTTCCTGAAGGTTATCAACCAAAGAAGGTTTCTTTCTTTTACGCCCTCAGCCATTATGGTTCAATAGGGTATCTAACTTACCGTGAACTAGTTTAATTAGTAAAAGAAACGAAGCGCACGCGCATGTGCGTAAAGTCTTGGATCTACCTACAGAAAGAGTGAAACCTTACCATTAAAACCACTAGATATTACGTTGTATGTTTTAATGTTATTGCTCTCTTCTGCTTCTAAAAGGATGCGAAAGCTTCCGACTGAAGCCGAGCTCCCAAAAACAGGTACTTGTATAGTAATATGCCAACATTTCGCGTATACTTGATATAAAATTATTGTTTGTTTTTACTAGATAGCAAATTGTTTTAAAACTGTCATTGCTTCGATAGTCGGAAATTTAACAGCGACATCAGACAAGTAGGTCATGGGCAATGAAACTTTGTTCCAGTTTAAGTCTTCGTGCACGCAGTTATCTGAATCACAGGTGGATAGGCTCAGGTGGTTTTTAGTTTGACCTTAAGATTGCCCATGGTGAATGATGGTTTGGTTTTTCATATACAGGTTTTGGATCGACGTCTATTTGACATCTCCTTTGGGCCTCGAATTGAAATAAAGTGCGAGGCTTACATCCAAAATCATGGGTTCGATTCCGCTGACCACGTACTCAACTTTGTTTTTTTTTCTTGATTTCCCTGATTGGTAGTGAATGATGGGGTATTTTCTCATCTATCATTATTTTCTTTCCGTCATTTCCACTTTCATTCTGTTTCCTTCTCAGGTGTGCTTCTAGGTGTGCGGTAACGGTCAGGTAGCGTAGGTGCTTGCTCTAAGAAAAGAGTATTGGGCAGCCCCTGTGTTGGGACGGGTCTTCCAGCCAGGAAATAATAGAAACATCCACATATATTTGTTGCCAATAGTCTTCTATGGTTTACTCACTTCATCTCTTCCTCTTGGAGAGTGGAAGCCGCAGTGGATCTCCCGTCGGGCAGTGCGTGAGTTGTTCCCTCATTGTGCAGTGTCGATTATTACTGCCTATTTTCGCCTGCATTATACAAGTCGCTCATCTACATATCACTTGCATCTATCTATAATTCACGAGTTGTAAAGTGGTTTTTAGTTATTGAAAAAGAGGGAAATACCACCACCTTTTTTTTTTTCTACGCCCTAACTCTTCTATGACGAAGTAGCCAATGGCGAATAATCCTCTTCATCTGCCTCTTCACTTGCAAAAATTGCAACACCACTGCTGTCTTCTTACCCTCATACCAGTGCAGGTAATTAAGGAATACAGAGGCCGCGTCATGGCCGAGTGTTGACCATTAGCCTCTGGGTTCAATCCCAGGCGACCGCATGTGGCCAAAGCGGCGTAGGGGCGGGATTTCTCCGGATTCTCCGATTTCCCCCACCATCGCATTCGACTGGTGCTCCATCTTCATTGCATGTATCATTTATTATCTCCCGCGGTGCCATATGTAGTAAAAGCGAGCATTAAACACTATAAACAAGGAGAACATAGAGCTTAAATATGGGCTGACCTGCTACACGAAAGAAACCCAAGAGGCTTGCCACAGTTGTTAGATAAGGACAGTAGGAGAAGTGCTTGTGAACTATAAGGTTGCCCACCAACAGGATAATAAAATGCAACGCTAAGTGAACGCGTTCACTGCATCTTTCCGTCACGAATATAAAGATGTGCACCATATTATTAAACTATTAAAACATTTAATGTTAATAATATTTTATTTTATATTTTTTGTGCACAGGTAATTTTTTATTAAAAGTGGAATTATAATTAAGTTATTTCAGGTTCTACTTGTTTATATAACACTTGATTTGCACTCAAAAAGTATTGAATTACCAATCCCCTTCCATCATTTTATATAACAATTTTGTAAGTTTATCCTCATACCTATATTTTTACCAGCATTACATTAAAGATACCTTATGATACTTGTTTAAAGCAATATAGATACTGTTGATGATAGTATATCTGTAATGAAACACTATTTAGATCTGTTATTCAAAATTGTCCTACAGTTGCATATTTTACATTGCCAATGCATATATGCTGAATATCATAGTTTCATCAAGAAGACTAATTCCGAAATGACTTCTCTGTGTGAGAACCAGAGAACTTGTACTTTAATGCTACAAAACAAGTTACTAAGCGTAACAGTTCTTGGGGATGTAAGTAAATCATGTGGAGTAAACAATGTTTTCTTCTATTCAAACCTCTAATTTCAAGGGTATAATTATATAAACATTTTATCTCGGAAGCAAGGGTCACTGCAAGGTCGATGGTTATCTCACTGTTTCTAAATGTTTCAATAGACCATGTTGTACGTTTCTTCCTTAGTGCACATGGCCTGTTACTGAAAGAAAAGCGATGCAACCACTTGAGTACTTAGTCATTTTCAAGGTTGAATGTCAATCTGCACAGAAAATAATGAATGCCATAATCTGAAAGTGCTCTTTTGGTGTCAAATATTAATTTACCGTGGACCTTGCAGTTGAAAAAACAAATTTTCACTTTTGTACACGCGTGTACACACACGTACGCCCCTCCCCCATGCTTTTCTCTATGCCCATAAATGGCAAATGCATTAATGTAGGCCCAAGACATATTTTTTCTGAAATTTATTCTTTCTATGTAACATTTGGCACTCGTTATCTTGTGCCATAACCTGTAAGAACGTGTATTAAACACTTAAGGCTTCAGGGTGTTGAAACAGCAATACTCCAGCAGAAAATTCTTTGTTTTTACTTTGTACATACGCAGAGAAGGTTATTGTTTTCACCCAAAAATTCCATACCGAAATTTCCCCGAATTTGAGACTCCCTGAATCATAAAAGAAAGAAAGAAAAAACAAAGAAGAAAAACATTTTTAGAAAAAGGTTTGTGTGTGTGTGTGCTATGTCTGTGTCCAGGTAGGTAATTCAAAAACGAAAAGACAATTAAATACCAAACTTGGTTTTTATGTTTAATATCTTCCAAGTATCCGACACGAAGATTTTCAATAAAATCCCCCACCCCAAAATACTCTTTACTTGGAAAATGTTTCGAAAATTTTGATTTTCTCAAAAATGGTCTACTTTGATTAAAATACCATATATTAAAGATCTTTGCATAACAAATAATATGTGTCTTGAATTTCATGAAAATAACCTCTGAAGTCCTTTTTATTCTGAATGACTTTTGCATAACTGTTAAACCTCAAGATATAAACAAAAACTTTATGAGCAGAAATGTAGATCTCGTGAAAACACACAATTTATGTCCCTTACTTTTTTGTTGCCGAAATATTCCTTGTCATTTGTTTAAGTTTTAATTTTTCTTTTCAAACAGGAAGTCGTTGCATTTACTTTACTGCTGATTATGGAAAGAAGCAAATTTCAATGACAATCACACAGCGACAGCTTTTAAAACATTTGACTCGTTTTAACATAGTGTATTCCCTTAGTTCCCTTCATCTTATACGGAACTAGGTAATACAAACATTCTGTTAATGAAAGAAGAATTAGCGTTTGTAAGAAGTTTTAGAACGGGTAGAGAATGTCATGTGAATGAAATAATCAGATTTTTTTGGTCAATGGACAGTATGACTATACACATTTCGGCAAGTGTCTTTACACCCACATTTATTTTAGTCAGAGATAAAATTCGCTCAAGATTTTTCAGCAGCACAAACTTTTATCAAATTATACGAGTTCTGCCATGCGCGTGCTTGCAAATACGAGTATGGGGCATAGCCTTGAAGTTAGTACATGTGTGTATGAGCAATTATCATAATTACTCCTCTCTCTGAAAACAAAACTCGCTTCAACATTCCCAAACCTACCAGGAAAACTGTTACTGATTACATAATTCTTGGCTGTTACGCCACTCCATTACCAAAAAAAAAAAAAAAAAACCGATAAGAATATCAGCTAAACGGTTTGGAAAAGCTGTCATAGGAAGAAAAAGTGTTATTAAGAAATTTCATACAGAAGGTGTTGGGTTAAGAACAACAATCGGGAATGAAATGTATAAATTAAACGCGTTTTATACAGTTCAATATTTCTATTTATTCTCATCAACGTTTTCAATATTCCGTTGTGGACTTTGTCAATAGCATCATCATGACAAATGTCACAAACTATTTTCATTGTCGATATGCCTGCCTGTGACTAATAGCTATCCTTTAAAAGAAAATCTCTCTCTCTCCGTTCAGCAGTCGTGTTCAATTCTCCTCTTATATGAAAGGTTTCCCATACAACATTTTCTTTGTTTCTAGATACATTTCTTTGTTATGTTAAAATCTGGAAGATTTCTGCTGTTTCTGAATTCTCTGCAGCAGTTTTATGCGTTCAAAACTAACGCAGGAAAATAAACGAGAAGTTTGACAAACTTTTGCCATCACTGTCGCCATCGCCACCAGAATAACTTCACCACTGCACTGCAAACATTACCACAACCACCACTGCTGCAATCTACTATATCAGATACCATTGCTATGGAAACATTAATATCAGTGATAGGTGTATATGTGTTCCACACACACACTCACATTATCCTCATTTTGTTGAAAAAAACCTAAGAAGGTAATGCTGCTTTACATTTGAAAGCAAAAGAGAGCGCTTGTCGCTAGGGAAAACGCTACAATGCAGCCACTTCCAGTACAAGCAACATGTAATGCTAACAGAGAACCTTGTTTATTATTTATAATGTCAAATGAGATGATATAGAGACCATTTGTAGACTTCACTAATTTATACGGACCGCAAAAAAATCTTACAATATTTACTTTTTGAGCAAACCATAGTACTCGCTTATTCATTTACCTCAATGGACTCGTATTATTTCAATGAAACACCTGAAAGGAATTATTATCCTAGGATTTGCTAAATGTAATATATGCTTAAATTATTCAAATTATAAAATGGCCTGGAAATAAGATAAGCAAAGTAACATAAACAACCAATGCTTATAATATGATTCTGTCTAAACGACCGATGTGAATACCTTTTTCATATTATTACCATTTGTTTATGACACAGCGATCTTTTTGACCAGGAATGTGAATAGATTATCATTAAACATTATCACTAAACTTTCCTAAAAGCTGTATTTCATTAATTTTGTGTTTTTATAGCAGTGAACATTTTATAAACAAATAGTTTCTAATTTTTGTACATAGGTTCAAATTGAGATTGTATTACTTTTTAAAACTCTTGTGCCTTATTACATGAGCTGTACTCACAAGTAAAATAATTTTAGAAACCTCCTATATGTCATGTATTTTTATAGATTACTGAATCGAAGTCAACTGTTCACCCATGTCATGCCATTTTTATAAATACTTTTCTGCAGCAAGAAAAGCAGAATGCAATACTTGCTACGTTCTAACACTTGGAGATTTTCTAACTTGGAAAGCTATATCCAGCTTTAAACAAGTGGAAGTTACAACTTAGAGCTAGATTACAACTCTCACATCGCTTCAACCCTCTGAGATCACGTCATCTCTAAGAAGGGAAATGTTTGTCTCCCAGATTCCCAACTTTTCCAGTACTTCTTCTCTGTATATTGAAGTTGCTCACAATTTTCTTAAGAAATAAAATTCTCAGGGAAATTGCTGCTACAAGGTAGTGATTAACGCCCGCTTTTACTACTTGTGGCATCGCAGGAAAACCGGAGAGCCCGGAGAAAACCCGCTCCTACGCCGCTTTGTTCACCACAAATCTCTCGTGCGGTCACTTAGATGTGCTAGAGCTTTCATTTTACTGACAATATATCATTGCAGAAATTAGTTTTTTTTTTTCCTAATAATTTTTAGAATTCAAAACGTTTTACTGCTTATCATTCATTTTAAATATTTCGTTTACAATAAACAGCATTTATTGCTAAACATGCTCCTTTCATTGAGATGCTTTAACACATAATTAGTAACCGACTCTATTTTCTTTTAAATATAGGTATGTAAACAGAATATCTTCTCATGGGATAAGTATTTTTTTGAAGCTTGGAGGAATAATAAAACAAAACATTTCCTTGTTAATGGCTCATCAATTACCTGTCATTCAGGATCTGGTCTCGAGTTCTCACCCAATGTCTTAGTATACCAATAAATGTGCTACAAAAATGTTATATCTACCTATTCGTAATGAGTGTTCCAAGACGTACACATGTCTAGAGCCTTTGTTTTAACTAAATCTTTTCTTGAAAAATCGAAACAACCATTCTTATATGGAATGCTAACTGCGCTTATGTAAATAAATATAAAAGTGTATCTTCGCTGCATCTGCAGTGTTTAATGCTGTCTCTTGGAGTATCTGTGACATCCTAAAAACTACATTCGCATGGTAGAGAAATCCATGGAAATCGGCCGATTATATCTCTACTGATTTATTCGCCGGCTGATAGTAATTGGTTGCATTTTGTCATTCCGTCCACACACCGACACAATTAGCACAATTATATCGCAGGTAGCAAATCGATAGATAGCCGCGTAATTGAAAGACATGGCAATAAAAACAGATAATGTTGGTGGGATGAACGAGGCTTCAACACGTACCAAATTATATGTATATATGCCACTCTGGTTGACCGGCTAATGGATTGCTCAATAGAAAGTAGCGAGGATCTGGGAAAGGTGTCCGGCCTTGTAAACAGTGTCGAGGATCTTTAGAATTCGCTTTAAGCATTTTAAACCTTCATGCAAACACTTTCAATTTAACGGATTTAGTTAGAAAAGGAAAACTTTTTGATCCCTTCTAATATTGCTGACAGTAAGAAAGATTTTGAGCTGTAGGAGACATTGACTCATTTATATTATTAGTAATTCTTGTTTTCATTTTCATTGTTTATTCACTCTAAAACTATATATAGGTGTTTCAAAACGACACCGAATGAAAATATGGACCTTGTTGGTCATACCGTACGTGATATGTGAATATATTTTTCAGCCCAATAAATTCGGCACACACAAAAACTGCCATAAAATCACCATGGATTAGGTAGTCGTACATAACCAAATGACACATGCCTAGCCCACTCCAAAAGAGATGCTGATTGGTAGCGAAGGTCCCAGTCGCGTGGGTAGGGGTGGTTTGATAGAACGCCGGCGCGGCACAGTTCACCTTAATAATGGAAAACGTAGCATTTGGGTTTTGTTATTTGTTTCGTATAACACGTTCTGAGGTTGTTTACGTGGTGTACGAAAACCGTCTTTTCTTCGCTGCTTAATCCCAAATGTATGCGATTGTTAAACCCACATAAAACTTTAAATACGAGGGCTGACTTTTTCTCAACCTCCGATAGGCTATAAATAAAAGACGAGTTCATAGAAAACAATTATTGTTATTACTAAAAGTTTTGTACTCTTATGGTTCCATTTCAACATAATCATCGAAAAGACTGAGACATTTATCGTACCTGTGCACTAGCTTAGCAATACCCGCTTCAAAAAATGTTTCCGCCAATGATTTCAAATGAGCATTGACTTGTTTTGAAGATCTTCGTATTTACGACGTCTGCGGAGAGTCATTCAAAACAAACGAAGGGGAATGCTGACTTCAGGAATTGTGTTGATCCATGACAACGCTCGTCCACACACTGCTAGCACAACCCATCGGCTCCTTGAACAATTTCAATGGGACATTTTCGATCATCCGCCTTACGGTCCTGACCTGGCACCCAGCGATTTTCGCTTCTTCCCTGAACTTTCAAACCTGGCGGAGGACGATGGATTTTTTCGGGTGTAAAAATCCGTAGCATGGCTTCCTTCGGAAGGGAAGTAAACCGTTGGTTCCGTGTCGTAGATTTACGGCACGTAAAATAACCTGAAGCCTGATAGAGAGGCCTCTGAGCAAAATTAAGCGGTCTTTCACGCCCAATTTAGAACGGGACGCTGAGAATCACAATAGTTAAAGAGCGTCCATAAATAACATGCCATTTACATTTACATTTAAATATGAAAATCTAGAAAATAGATTAACATTAAATCTTTTACCCAATAGTTTTTTACTAAAAATATATTTTTAGTATAGTTTTATCTACTGTATCGTACAGCGGATGTATAATTGAATTGGAAGTTTATTTAAATAATATGAAGTAGCTAGAATAATAAGCTTTTGTAAGATTGTTTTGAAGAAGAGGGCGTGTGAATATAATGCAACAATATTTTTTTTTCTGTTATAGTACCCTTGAAGTATTTAAACGAATAGTTGGAAATAAAACAGTA
Organism: Hymenopus coronatus; assembly: GCA_030762935.1. Taxonomy (NCBI): domain Eukaryota; kingdom Metazoa; phylum Arthropoda; class Insecta; order Mantodea; family Hymenopodidae; genus Hymenopus; species Hymenopus coronatus. The sequence continues at coordinate 101,712,984 of CM060894.1, read as the reverse complement.
TTTACTGTAGTTTTTTTAAAATTTAAATTGTATTTTAAATTTACATAAACAAATGTACTTATAAATTTAATACATGAACGCCTCTGTAGAAAGTGTTTTGGCGTGTAATTATTGATGTAAAAGTATTTGTATTATGTCTAATATTAGTGCTATTTATCAAAAAACTTAAATTTGTATACACTACTATATTTTCACTTATGAGTAATTTAAAAATATACTTAATGGATAGCGATATAACAGGATTTTCATTGTCTGTTATCACACATTCCAGCAACAAAATGTCTTATCTCTTACAGTTTACCAGTTATGGAAAACTCAGCAAAATTCATTCAAAATGAAGAGCTCTTTAATGAAAATCATTAGAACCACTTTGAGAAGATTAAAATTTTCGAATTTTTTTCCGTGCAAAGGGTTGTTTGGGTGGGGGGATTTTTCTCATAATTTTCGGGTCGAATCGTTGGAAAATACTAAACTTACATAACAAGTTTAGTATTTTACCGAGTTTTCGTTTTTGAGCTATCACAGACATACGGACACACACACACACACATACACACACACACACAACACATACACGGATCTTTTACTAAGATTTTTTTTTTCTGGACACAGGTAACCTTATAACGTGTATTTCCGATGTAGTGCAATATCTTCTCTATCTTCGTACCATCTGCTATGTAGAGAAAGTAAAAACAATATTTTATAAGAATAGTTTGTTGTAGAATATATACAGAAAGAACGTAATGGAACATATCATATCTTTTAAAATATAAGCTAGCCTCAGAATAAGGCTAGCTTCAACCAGGCCGCGCCGTGGCCAAGTGGTTAGACCACTCACCTCTCACCAAGATCCCAAGCGACCGCATGTGAGATTTGTGGGTTTTCTCCGGGTACTCCGGTTTCCACCGCCATCGCATTCCACAAGTGCTCCATTATCATTTATATAGCATCAGTGTCACCGCCTGAGTGCCATAAATAATTAAAGCGGGCGTTAAACGCTACAAAAAAAAAAAAAAAAAATCTGATGTGTACCATTCACATAACTTTCTCTATATCCCTGCAGTAAATTATTCTTAAAAAGCTTAAACTTCTATTTACTTTATGCAAATCAGAAAAGATTAGCAGAAATAGTTTTATTACCTGCCTCCTTGTAAGTAGAAGCGAAATAAGGGAGTACCACAGGTTAAAGTGAAAGCCAAAAGTGTGACTGATGTTCCTTTGTTTGTATGGACAGGAGTTGACAAATTCCTGTATGAGAAAGTATAAACTGAAACCAAGAAAAAGGAATATCTCAAAAACGATCAACTCCACGAAAAAAATGTATATGACATAAATTTTGTGTTTTAACGTGCTCTACATTTTTGGTGTGTTAAGTTTTTGTCCATCTCTTACGGTTTAGTAGTTATGAAAAATTCATCCAGAATAAACCACTCTTCAGAGGCTATTCCCAGAAAATTCAAGATATACCTTTCATTTGTCAGATAAATATCTTTAATATACGAAATTTTAATCAAAATCGTTAGAGCCATTTTTGAGAAAATCAAAATTTTCGAAAAAAGTTCCATGTAAAGGGTAGTTGGGGGTGGGGGGGATTTTTCTCAAAATCTTCGTGACGCATCCCTGGAAGATACTAAACTTAAATACCAAGTTTGGTATTTTACCGACTTTTCGTTTTTGAGTTATCGTGTTCACAGACACACGGACACACGGACACATAACACACACATACACACACGGACCTTTTTGTGAAAATGCTTTTTTTGGTTACAGGGGACCCTAAAACATATATTTCCGGTGGAATCTCGGTATCGAATTTTTTGGTGGAGTGCAATACATTCTCTATTCACTATGTACATAGTGAGTATAGAGAAAGTAAAAAAAATCTGATGTGTACCATTCACATGACTTTCTCTATATCCCTACAGCAAATTATTCTTAAAAAACTTATACTTCTATTTACTTCATGCTAATCAGTAAAACATTAGCAGAAATAACCATATTACTTGCTTCTTTGTAAGAAGATGTGAAATAAGGGAGTACCATAGGTTAAAGTGATAATCAAAAGCTGGTTGCTATGTCACTGACGTTCCTTTGTTTGTATGGACAGCAGTTGACAAATTCCTGTATGAAAAATGTGTAAGTTTTTCATAGCAGAAACCAGAAATAAGGAATGTCATAAACACGACGAACTCCACGAAAAAATTTATACATAAATTGTCTGTTTTAACGTGCTCTACATTTTTGGTGTAGTAAGTTTTTGTCCATCTCTTACGGTTTAGCAGTTATTCAAATGTTAGTAAAATTCATCTAGATTAAACTACTCTTCAGAGGCTATTCCCAGAAAATTCAAGATATACATTTCATTTGTCAGGTAAATATGTTTAATATCCGAAATTTTAAACAAAATCATTAGAGCTATTTTTGAGAAAATCAAAATTTTTGAAAAAAGTTCCATGTAAAGGGTAGTTGGGGGTGGGGGGATTTTTCTTAAAATCTTCATGTCGCATCCCTGGAAGATACTAAACTTAAATACCAAGTTTGGTATTTTACCTACTTTTCGTTTTTGAGTTATCGTGTTCACAGACACCCAGACACACACACACACACGGACCTTTTTCCGAAAATGCTTTTTTTGGATAAAGGGAACCCTAAAACATATATTTCCGGTGAAATCTCGGTATCGAATTTTTTTGTGGAGTGCAATACATTCTCTATACACCATATACATAGTGCGTATAGAGAAATTAAAAACATAGCTTCAACCAAAAAAAGGAAACGAAAATATAGGATAGTGTAGCTCCCTCTTAGCACTACTGCACCCACAATTTCCTGTAAAAATGACGTAAGATAACAGTAACCGTGGGGTTACGAAATTGGATATCTGTTCTTCCTTTTTAACAGCCAATATATTGTCAATCTGCGCCCACAGAACAAGTGATTCACTGTATGCTAATGAAGGACAAAGCAGCCGCTCCCAAAACCAATGTTAGGTGGACAGAGCACACCATTAAATGGTAATTAAGGAATTAACAGAGTATTGAAACACCTTTGTTAAGTCATATTTCGTGACTAGGAAGCTTCCGTTAGTTTGGTGGGCTTAAGCTATTGTATACATTAATGTAACTCAACGAGATCTATGATGTCATTTGGAGAAAAAGTTACAACACTCACAAATGGCATTCCAGTCCTGAGTTCTTGCTTGTAACTCTTTGTACGCTGTACAAAGTTTGTAAACCTAATTGAAATACCCTGATTCCAACAGTGACGTCATTATGAAGAACATAGAGGTAATGTGCTTGTCTTACAATCTTACATGCTCATGACGAAAGTCAAGGAAACCTTCAATTGCAAGGACTGCGGACTCATAATGAAATAAATTATTGTCCAACCGCCTGAGAATTGTAAGAATAAATTCCAAAATTAAAAACGTAAAAGGGAAAAGAAGCGAAGAAAAAAGAAAGAAACGGAACACAGATGACCTCATTGATGACCTCATGAGCAGAAAGAAGAAATTTAGGAACTAAAAAGGACTAAATATAGGCTCCTTAACCGGTGTATTTGATTCTTAAAAATTAATAATCTGATGTGTTCAATTCACATAACTTTCTGCAAACAAACTATGTTTAAAATATTATTATTTTACCCACAGGTCCTAGTCGAAATAAGCACTATTACTTAGTTTCTTATAAGTAGAAAAAATATTAGGGACTTAAATTTTTTTTCACACAAGCCCTGCGTAGGACAGAAGTTGTATAGGTAGAGTCACACTGAAAAATTCAATACCATAACCGGGATTTGATCCATGGATCTCCCGGTCTCTAGCCGGTTGCTCTCACTGAGCTGTCATGGCAACATGCAGAACGGTATTAAATTTCTCAACTGACTCGCATGTTTCCCGGTAAACCACAAGAAAAAATATTATGGTGAAAGTCCAAATAGCATGCTGAGAATGACATAGTAGACATGTTGATACGCGTCCAAGCCCCATTACAACTAATACAATCAACGAAAAAGTATATATATATAGTCGTCTCAGGCAGTTTAAAACAGGTAAAATGGTTTCAACTGAAGCTTAGAGAGCAAAGTAGGCGCTAACGTCAAAATAGACATGTTTGGTCACTATAATACTGCTTTGCTTCCAACTAAACGTTCATGAAACATGTAAGTACAAAAGTAAGGAAAAGAATAGTCATTTGTCTAGTTGTGATAGCACAAGTGTACCGATATGGGTTGTCGGGTTGTTAAGATACGAACTCGTGAATGGGAGGTCTCCGATTCATTTACCACCATAAGCATACTCCCTACTGAGGTTTTCCGATTTATCTCAGGCCTCATACTGGTAAATGCTGAGGAGTTACCCTAAACTGAGGCCTGGAACATTTCCTTCCGAAATCTGCATTCCCAATGATCATATCATGGATCACCACCCGATCAATATTGTTCAGCTGTATGTAGTAACAGGAATTGAATACTATTAGAAAAAAATAAAAACCAAAAGCAGTTAAAATCAGTGGCTTTTTGTGGTAAAGTGAAAGACATGAAGAAAACCGTAGCATTTTCGCTAGATTTCGCCTGGAGCATTCTCCTTCCATCCAATTTGGACGCGTCAATTTGCTCTCAAAATATTATCACACTTATACCTGTTTGTGCTACGATCACATTTATAAGAAGTTTCGGAATGTTGTTAATCTAGATCATATGCATGAAATGTTATCCACCAAAAAGACAACATGAAACATCTTACTTTTACTAGGCCCACAACCCCGATTCTACAAACTATTTGTATGAAAAATAATGCACGTACGACAATGCACATTTTGTAGTTCGTGGATGTTTATACAAGTCACCTGTTATTAAAAGAAGCCATATGCAAGAAGCACATGCTTCAGCATGTAAGAAACGAAAGACGCGTTTATATTTGATTTAAAACATTAGAATATTTAACTATAGGTACCAAAAGGAACAAACGTTTTGAAGAAGGCTAATGGAACGAAAATGCATAACATGATATGTTTCAATAAACTCTATGCTTTTCTTACACTTTTTTCAATTTCCTGTGGCTTCTGGGTTAAATAATTTCATTGAAAATAAGCTTACGCTCTACTGAAAATTAAACTTTATTTATCATAGAAATATGACAAATTTATTGAATCTATGTTAGCCACAGTCATTAAAGCTATTATTGAAAAAAAAAGTATTTATCTTCTTCCTCCATTTAAAATGCGTTTATGAAAATGTTCATAGATAAAGTCTTAATGGTTTAATTGTTTTTTTTTTTTTGTTTTTTTTTTTCAGAAGCCGTGTGTAGGACAGGAGTTTGATACCAAATGACCATAATAGTTGACTATACTATGAATCGTGGGACTTAAAGTGCTTACAACATTGTAAGTCGTGATTGAGGTTGTCATCTCAAAATATTTGAGATCACCTTGTGGTTTACCGGGAAACATGTGAGTCAGTAGAGAAATTCAACGCTATGCCGGCACGTTGCCATGTTAGCTCAGTGGCAGAGCAACCGGATCGGGAGATCCGTGATTCAAATCCCGGCTATGGCATTGAATTTTTCAGTCTGACTCGACCTACCCAAGGTCTTAATGATTTATAAAGTAAAACCCAGAGCTTCAGGTGTCATACCCTTGGATGAAATTCTCCCGAAATGTTGAAGTGTTTCTTGTTAATCTATAACAGCAGCTTAATCTGTGAAATATTTATATTTGGATAAATTGAAATTCACAACAGGTAAATAAAATTTAAGCAGAAAAGCCTGCTTAATCCACAGTGAGTTATAGAAAGAAGAAAAACAAACGATAAGCGCAAGAGACTGCAAGGTATCGATTTGAGATGCGAATTATACATCTGACCATTAATGAATTGTGAGCATATACTAGTTTGGTTCCTAATGGAAACTTCGAAAAATTTTCAGGACACTATATGTTTTAGAATATTTTATAGAGAGTTCAATTAATAAGAAATGCATCTACTCGTTCCACATTGCCTCTTAACAAATCTAAAACTTGAACTCTGGTCTCATTTGAATGCTTTTTTCCTCCATGACACATTTTCTATAACATAATTACGAAAAAGGGTTATTAAAGAACCGAAAACATAGTTAATGCCGTCTAGAGGCTTACCCAGAGAGAGAGAGAGAGAGAGAGAGAGAGAGAGAGAGAGAGAGAGAGATGGGCGTTGCTATCCACCTGCTGGTGAAAAAATTAATTAATTTGACCTCCGCTGCCACATTGCTTCACAAAATTAATTAATGTAAAAATATTCTCACGATGGTCTTCACGAAGTAAAGGGCTCTAGTGCAAACTTCACTCAGTGAGTACTCTTTTTTCTTTCATTTTTTGCTGGGAGCTGTTAAATTGTTTGACGGTCTGTTCTTTGTGGCATTAAATTTTAAGCTCGACAAGCTGTCCTCTTGTTTCATTTAATTGAAAGCAATTAAATGTCTAACACCAATTACGTGTGCTGTGTTGACTGAAAACGGTAATTGCTATTCCGGACAGAGTTAGCTCTCTAGGGAATGGTCCCGGGTATTCTAAGAAAACTTGGAGAAAACAGTTGCCGCCGCAAACTAGAACTTCGAAAATACTGGCTTATCCATTGTTTTATATTCTCTACTTAGTATAGAACATAAGTAGAGAAGTTATTGCATTCCACAGGGGTTTTCGTGGAAATACACATGCTGGGGGACCCTAAATCCTAAAAAATCATTTTAAGAAAAAGGTCCGTGTATGTCCGTGTGAGGGAGTGAGGATTTAGGTGAACAACACAACTCAAAAACTAAAAGTAGCTTAATTTATCAAACCTGATAATTAAGTTCAGCATCTTCCAAGGAAGAATTCAAGAAAATCCCCCATTCTAAACTACCTTTTACGTGGAAATATTTTCGAAAATGTTGATGTCCTAAAAATGGTTCTCTTGATTTTGAGTAAAATACCCTTTATTTAAGACATTTACATGACCTATAAAAGTTTATCTTTAATTTCCCGGAAATGCCTCTGAGTTCACCTTTCTGAATGATTTTTGCATAACTAGTAAACCGTAACAGATAGACAAGAACTCACAACATAAAAATGTAGAGTTCGTTAAATCACACCTATGATTTATGACCTACATATTATTTGTGAAATTTTCCCTGGTAGGTATTCCTTGTTATTGTTTTCAATTTTATTTTAAAACACTTACATTTTCTCAAACGGAATTTATCATTTCTTTTGTTTTACTCCTGGACATGCAAATAGAACGGAATGTCATCACATAGTAACAAACTGCGGCTATCGTTTCGCCTCTCAAACGGAATTTATCATTTCTTTTGTTTTACTCCTGAACATGCAAATAGAACGGAATTTCATCACATAGCAACAAACTGCGGCTATCGTTTCGCCTGGTCTATTCCTTTATTCCCTTCTACTTATTATAAGGATCTAAGTAATAAACCATTTTGCTAATTTTTATCTAGATTAGCATGATGTATATAAAAGATTATGCTTTTGTAAGATTAGTTTATACAGAATACCTATAGAAAGTCATGTGAAGAGAACACGTTGGCTTTTTAAAACAATTGCAGCACCTTTAATGCACTCAAAAATATTTACAACTATGTAACAGCAGCCATAGTTCTACTGGCGTTATTTTAATTAAGACACTTCTGACTCTCTCTCTCTCTCTCTCTCTCTCTCTCTCTCTCATTTTCTTGCGCTATGCCACTCTCTTGCCCCTTCTATTTCCCTTTCTCTCCCCCTCCCTCTTTGTGCCAGAGAGAGGGAGAGACAAGATTGAAATGTCATTTATGTGTTCGAAAACACACGTTCCCGTGATAAACTGCTTTGTGTACAGCAACAGTAAAAAATAAGCTGATGTGTTATATATACATGAATTTCTCTATCGATCCTTCAACAAAGTAATCTCACAAAATCTTATCCCCATATCTGCTTCACGTTAACCGAGATAAACACGTGAATAAGTGGTTTTATGACACATTTTCTTGTAGTCTCAAGGAATAGGGGAATCTAGCAGAATTAAGCAAGAGTCAAATATTTTAAGGGCATCGTCGCTATTAGTGGCTTTGAAATTATTTTCTCTTTGCATGACTAGCAGAGAACAAAAAGCAAAAAAAAATTCATAACACTTATTGGAAAATTCAAGTCAATAAAGAAAATATCATGGAAACGCAGAACTCAAAAAAAGTATTTGACTTAAATTAGTGCTTTGATGAGATTTACATTTTTTGTTGAGGAGGCTTTAGGCTATCACTTACGGTTTACCAGTTATGCAAAAGTCATCCAGAAAGAAGAGGATTTCAGGCATTATTTCAATAAATTTCAAAGTGTACACCTCAATTGTCAGTACCACCTTAAGAAAATCAAAGTTTGCAAGTAAACACAATTTGGTGTGGGGCAATTTTTATGCAAAATGTTATTGTCCCATCCTTGGAAAATATAGAACTTGTATACGAAGTTTGTTGTTAGTTATGCTGTCCTCTCTATCTATCTATCTATCTATCTATCTATCTATCTATCTATCTATCTATCTATCTATCTATCTATCTATCTATCTATCTATCTATCTATCTATCTATCTATCTATCTATCTATCTATCTATCTGTCTGTCTGTCTGTCTATCTATCTATCTATCTATCTATCTATCTATCTATCTATCTATCTATCTATCTATCTATCTATCTATCTATCTATCTGTCTGTCTGTCTGTCTGTCTGTCTGTCTGTCTGTCTGTCTGTCTGTCTGTCTGTCTGTCTGTCTGTCTGTCTGTCTGTCTGTCTGTCTGTCTGTCTGTCTGTCTGTCTGTCTGTCTGTCTGTCTGTCTGTCTGTCTGTCTGTCTGTGACACACATACGTACATGGCTATTTTCTTAAATTTCTTTTTTTTTGGGGGGGGCTTCAGGTACCTCAAAACGCGTCTTTCTTGTCATATGTCCACATTGAATTCTTGGGTGGATACAATGCTTTCCGTGTTTACTGTACTACAGAAGTAGAAGCTGGTACAATACATTAAATATTCATCGTATCATATTATAAAAATAGTAAACTTTTATTCCTAAAGACTGTTGTTATTCAACGTTAAAAAGAATCTAATATTAACCAATATTATGGAACGAATTGAGTTGAAGTTTTTGAAAAACTAATGCAGTAGAACCTAATTGTCGTCAGGATTTGTTGTTATTGTTGTTTTTTTTTTGTTTTTTTTTATGGCTTTCAGCCCTGTAGAAACTTTATTAAGCTTTATAAATTACATTCAACATGTGGATTATGCTAAGGCATAATTTTGGAGCATCTTTCAAAGTCATAATATCTAAGAATTAACAATTCATTGAAACATGTTGTTTTATTTAAACTTTGCACATCAACAAGCATTATATACCTACCAGACATAATTTCTGAAATGCTATTCCAGTCTCCTACTCAGGCAATCTACAACAGCACACAATAATTAATGAAATTATTCAATGCTATAAATGCATCTGATTCAAGGCTGCTGTTATATTATTCCTTGTATCTCCTTGGTTGCTATTATTTCCATAGTCTCACCAGCTGTTTAGATATCACTACTATAAATAAATTGGGTGCTCTACTTTGTTACTTGCTCTAAATATGCAATCAGAGCTTCACGTTCTTGTGGTTTCTTAAGTCCAGCAAACATCATTTTCGGCCCGGGATATCCTTCTTGGGATTCTCTAAGTAGATAAATAAAGTGTCCTTTCCCCGTGTGATACCCTTAGATTTATTTGCATCTTGTAGGTAAATCCAGCAGCTTGACCCGTCTTCCGTCCAAAAAGACCATGAAGATTTGACCCAGTCTTATGCTTTCCACCAGCCTCTTCTGTATGGCACTGGACACACATCTGAACAAACAGCTTCTTCCCTTTCTCTGCATCGCCATCTGGAACACCCATCTGCCGCTACCCCTGGTCTCGCACACAACCTTTCCTCTCACCATGTGGCGTACAGGGCTGGTGGACGTACCTGTGGGGCTGGGCTGCGCAGCGACGACTGGTCCTCTCTCCGGCGTTGCAACTGCTGAAGTCGATTCTCGACGCTCCTCGGCTATTTTTTTTTTTTTTTTTTTAACAGTACCGGAGTCTGATCAGGACTCCCCATTTACATTTACATTCCACCCGTAGGTTTTACTGTTTATTACTGGTTTTACTGTTTTTACTGTTCCTTTTACAAATATAGACACATTGCACAATCATATAACACCCATGCCCAAGGCGGGACTCAAACCCACAATCCCCTGCCCACGAAGCACCAAAGCGAGCGCGGCCATGGGGACCGGCTGCTATTGGTGGGCTCAGCGACGAGCAATTGAGACCTATTTATATCTACCTCTGGTATTTAGCTACGGTGATCTCCAGGGTGTGATACGGGAATTAACTTAAATAACGTCGGCACTTTTCGTTCAACCAAGGTTTATTTCTCTTTTTCAAGCGTTCCTGGCGAGATTGAGTTTCGATAATTTTCCTCGAACAAGAGCATAACGCGCATGAAGGTAGCTAAACTTTACGCGGCGACGAGTGCAACGGTTACGTGCAGAATGATTGTAGACACTTTAAATTTCTGCCGTAGCTTCCTTACGCGTGACATTTATTTCAACTGTGTGAATCACTGGAATAACTTTACTATGTTTACGAGTATTCTTGATTCGGGCATCACAGAGTCTACGTGTAGTTACATTCCAACTATCAGTATAATAACTTGACTAATTCGGGCATACCCATGGCTTTATGCCTCGCAGGTTTCCCCTTGGAGTTACAGCTCAACTTCGTGAACATTGCGGCGAATACTCTATATTTATAACAAATTCTACCCACGCTCAAAACCCTCAACTGATAATCTCATTGGCCCATTTTTGGCGCCGAAAGTGGCTTCTGTCGTGACGTGATTAATTGTAATTAGTCAATGCGTCTTTCACGTGATTCTTGGCCTAAATTTCCTCGTGGTTCCCCGGTTTATGTCGCCTTCACATTCTCTTGCGGAGACGTGACCACACAATAGCGTCTTTCCCCTCTTGCAATAGACAAAGAAATAGCGTAAACAACTGAATTCGTCGCTTGAGAACTCTGGGGTTGAAGTTAGAAACGCTTTCCAGGAACAATCTCTCTGAACATCCAAAATGCAATAAATACGTTATATCTTACTTACTAATTAACCTAAACAATTTAATCAATTACAAATATTGGTAATGCGCTAATTCACATGGGAGATAATCCATCTTAACCAGCAGAAGGTGAAAGAGGAGAATTGACGTTGTTAATGTAACTGCATACACTTCGTTGCATAAATACGCAAATATATAAAGAAAATTGGAGAATTGCGAACACCGAAGATAAAAATAACAGATTTTTAACCACAAGCTTTATTCGTAGTAAATTGGGAAAGTAGTATTTGACAAAGGATGCCAACGTTAGACTTCTTCTTTCGCTATTTACCCCCCTCATATGAAGGACTTTATGAGGTCAGATGCCTGTCGAGGAGCAGACGCACTCTAAATCAGAGAGAATAGCCAGGCTGGGTGATCAGTTTGGAGCCTGGGATGAGAGTGAGGAAGATGCTATCAAATAACGGATGAAAGAAAGGTGATTAAGAAGAAGACGGTGCCTTGAATGGCGGGGTAACTAGTACAGGGGTCGCTTTTTTCACCGCAAAACTCGGATGAATTATGGTGAAAGGCGAGCGTTCTAACTACTCGTTCGTCACACCAACGCTAGACAAAGTCTTAAAACTCCGTCAACACTGATCTTGTTGCTTCCTTGTAAACGATTCAACTTTCTAAAATTATTGCAAGACATTGGATTTACGATAGTGAAGAAGAAGAAACTGAGTATATTTAATTTTGACACCGGATATCAAAAGATTATTATTATTATTATTATTATTATTATTATTATTATTATTATTATTATTAGTAGTAGTAGTAGTAGTAGTAGTAGTAGTAGTAGTAGTAGTAGTAGTAGTAGTAGTAGTAGTCGTATAACTATTATTATTAGCTATCATTATTATTATCATTATCATTATTACTATTTTTATTACTATTATCTATTATTATTATTATTATTATTATTATGGCCCGTTCTGTTATATTACTCGTATTTATAAACTCGAGCCTTGAATTCATGAGGTATTTGTTTAAGTTTGTTCCCCACACACGAACACACGGAGGGATACAGAATGTTTTGTTTACATCAAGCCAAACAACACATAATAAACAATGAAAGGATATAAATCATTTTTGAAATGGTAAACAATACAAAAGGCTGTTAACATTACAATGATATACCACTGAACCCGAGAATAATTAAAATTACATACACATATGCATATGCAGGATATTAAGACAAAGATTTTAAAAAATAGTACCTTAATAGGTATGCACTTAACTGCATTAGCTGTTTTGTCTTTTCGTCTTACAATCTTTTTTTTCAAAAACCAATCGCATAATTTACCACCCGATGTTTTTGCATTAACTACTCCGCGAAGTGATCATCGCCTGTTAGTATAGATAGACTATCCGATTTGCTTTCAGTTTTCACACATCTATACGTATCTGCAGGACTAGGTAGTGTGAAGTCATTGGCCTTCGACAAAACATTCGAACTCAGTTCCGATACAACACTCGTTACCATAAGGCCTGCGCACATCACGTTATGCCTTTGAAATCGGGCTCTTAGGGGGAAAATAACGCGTATCTCTTTGTGTGTCACGCCTGTTTGTTGACACTTACTATTCTAAAGCATACTACTCTTAATAAGTAAAATAATTAGTCTGCAAATGAAGCAAATATGGGTGTAACGTTGTTCTATAGATAAGCCTCACTTATACCAACACAAACATTTTCAATTATACTAACAGCCTGCATGTATTGTATATATGTGGAAATGGTGCTTATTTAAGAAAAGTCAAATTCCCACATGTAACAGTAAGTTATTTTACGTGCCATAGAAATGATATTCAATATAGCTTGTGACTCTTTAGACGCATTGAAAATCACTATTTTGATAAAGTGAATGCATTTTAATATATTTAATTGTTTAATTTATTGTATTTTCTGCAAAGTTGTGCAAAAATTGGAACAGTAGCCCTGGCTCCAATTCTTAATACCAACAACATAAAATTGAAGAGCGATATATATTTATCTCATGTAAAAGCTTTAAGTTTTGAATCTCATTTGTTAATGTATATAACGGGAAAGTTAATGCGCGATAATATGATTATTTCTTCAATTTAATAGGAAGTATGAGATATTTTACCTTCAAGGCATTATTGTATGAATAATAATGTATATAGTATTTCGTATTTAAGTAATTCCTTGCTTTTCAAAACTGAGAATTGCATCTCGCCTCTGCTCCGATAGAGGAGTACCTGCGTTACGTCACACTGCCCTCCTATCTACAATGTTACTCACGTGGTAGTCGTTTTCGTTGCCACATTTGGCGTTGAAGTTATTCCGCGAAAGGGTCACGGGTTCGAATCCCGCTATGAGCATGGTGTTTTAGTGTAACAAAATGTGATCCATGCTTGCCCACCCTGATCTACTCCAAGACTGACTGTCAGCAAAAAGACATAAGTAAATCTAACAAATGTTCCATCCTATGAATAAATCGTTCCCACAATTTTCATCGAATATCTTTACCTTAGCCTTTATTTTCTCTTACGTCAAACACTCACACTGTTGTCTTTGCCCTTTATTTGTTTGAGGAACGAGAAGGAAGGAAATAAATAAGAAACAAAGGCTAAAAACGAAGTCTAATGAATTGGAAGGATACAAAAACATACCTTTAGGGTAGTGAGGGAGGACTGGGAAAGGAACAAAGAGAGGAGAGACAGAGAGAAAAAGAAAGAAGTACATGGTATATAAAGGGAGAGACGATGTGCTTAAGGGGATCGTAGTCATTCTGCGGAGGTTTGCTGGCTTTGCAATGGGATGAATTATGACGTCATATTTCAGTGAGAAGCGGCGGAGAAGAGAACGGAAGACGTGGGAGGGGGGATATAGGACGCCAGTATAATGCAAGGAAGGAGGTAGGGGAGATCAAGAAAGGGTGACAAAGAGAGCAATGACAGGGTGGGAAACACTGGGGTGAGGTTGTATGGTGTATTAGTTTTGGCACATACATCGGAACTCAGAGAGGCAACACAAAACGTGAATGAAAAGTAAATGCACGAATTGAAATGAAGGGATTTCATAAATAAAGCATTTACACTAACAGTTCTGATTTAGTAAACAGCTTTGCTTACAGATTTTCCTGATTTAATATTCTTCGTAAAATTATTGTGAACTTAAACATGAGCAAAAACATGTTTTATATCATATAAGTATAAATCAGATGTGTGCAAATGATGATTGGAATTTAGTGCCCTAGATAAAATCCCTAAATATGTTATCATTCCTCTCTGATTCCTTTGTAAATTTACTTATTATATTTTTATTGTTGCAGAGTCCCGTTAGAATAATTTTAAAAACTTTTTATTAACTCTTAAACCAGACAGCAAAAACTATTTTAATATTGAACTAGCTTAAGAATGATCCTATTTATGCGATGTTTTTCTGCAGTCTACGTCTGAAATAATTTCTCAGTTCTCACTTGGGCCTTCTCAAGAATTTCGTTACGGTAATTTTTGTACGCACAGCTCCCAGGATTCTTTTTATAGTGTCTAACCACTGTAGTAACGTCCAGCTCGTTTTCAAGCAGAAAACTGACCGAAGAATTAATCATAGTATTTCACCATAGTTGAAAATATAATATTTATTGTTATTAAAACTCAGCCAAAAGCGCTTCTAATAATTCACATATGCTTTTAAAATAAGTTAATTACAATATGTATTGTTGAAAATAATGCGAAACATGCAAGGAATTTAAGATGTCTATGAACCTCCAGCTCTGTCAAAGTTCTTATATGAAAGTAAATGAATTGTAAGAATTAAGACATTAAAAGTACGCCTGGAAATACTTACAGGGTATTTTCGCTGACGACCTGCGCCACATACTGAAGTTCCAATGCCAAGGTAATTCGCGCACGCTGTCGGCTAAATTAATATGCTGCTTATACAAGTCGACCTGTTCTTAGGGAATGTCGAGCAGGGATTGAGGGATAAGGGGTGGATTCCCGAATAGGTTTTGTCTTTTCTTACTCGTCGTAAGACCAGAGTCCCCGTTAAACGTTTTCAGAAAAACCATAGCATCAGGCGTATTTTAAATGTCTTTAAGTTTACCTATAGTATCTACACGTAAATTATAAAATATATCGTTATTTTACGATGTACTTTGTCTAAGAGTGATTTCAAATTAATAAGCGCTTGCATATAATATGCAAAAATAAAATCCAAATATTTTAATAACTTCAAACAATTTGTTGTGTATAAGTATGTACAAGATGGCCCAGATGACCCTATTTAAAGTGTTCAGATATTACTTCGTGCGCTAAAACAGTGCAAAACTCAACGAGGTTATTTCAAAACCAGGTAGTTCGAACTGGTGAGGGCGATCTTCGAATTGCCCCACTCAATGAGCGCGACTTGCTTACCCTCTCCGCTGATAAGTAGGATGGATAAAACGAAGGACGCGCAGCCAGTTTCCCACTTACCGGTTTTGACTTGAAACTTTTGTTGAATCAAATACAAGGTTGTTGGGCTACTTGGTATATGTTCATATAAGGGGTACAGTCCATTTTAGTATCTTTGAATGCTACAAAATATAAAAGAGCCCATTCTTCCCTAAATTTCGTAAATGTTCGAAATTCTCCACTAACTATTCCGGAAAGCATATCGCAATTGCTCACAGCAATATTCGGCCACTGAGTAGCACCGTTGTTTATATGTTGCGCTTAGTAAAGAATGAGACTGAATGAGGTAGGTTGGGGTGGAAACCACTTGGCACGCGGTGACATGCGGGGTAAGCAATGTTCATGCCTATGATAGATATCGCATGCTTATATCTTTTCCCTCTTGTATTTATACAGCCTGTTAAGGAGACGGACTTAAGTCTGTCTGATGAAGATACATATGTGTGTGTGTGTATGTGTGAAGTACCAGTTCGGCTGTATGATAGTCAAACGTGGTCGCTGAAAGAGAAAATACAAAATTATCCAAGGATGTCAACAAAAAATGGATAGGAAACTAATGCAGGTAACGCTCAGGGACAAAACATGCAATGAGATCGGAAGGAGAACGGATGTGTTAGACGCAGTTATCATGACAGAGCGTTTCAACTGGAAATGGGGAGGCCACGTTACAAGAATGTGTAATAAAAGATGATTTATAGAACAACCATGTGGAACTCCAGAACCTGATGAAGATGCATGGGCAGGCAGAAGACCAGATTGACGTATCTCTTTAAACAGTAACTGGGACTTCTGTGGTCGAGGTATGCAAGCGACAGAAAAGGTGCAAAGGATTTTAAAAATAATTAAAATGCGCATGATGTAGAAGGTACAGAGACAGAGAAATGCGGAAGAACTTTCAGAAGTAATGATAACTTACAGATAATCTTGTAGATGATTGAGTTCGTCTTCATGCAGGTCTCTTCTTGAATGTATTATAGTGCCAATAATAGCGCCTTGAAGAGTTGTAGATCTAAAGTCTAGATGCAGCTTCCAGCCCAATAATGTGCCAGTAAAATGTAAAATAGTGTTAATGTAAAATTATGTGCACTGTAGGACAGGAGTGAAATGTTTAGGATTAGCTTCCCTATTGACTCTTTTTTTTTTTTTTTTAAGTACACTGTTTATAGGTTTTGGTATTTTGCGGAATTAAACATTTCATTTCCTGTTATTGGTTTGAATTTTAAGTTACTTGTACTTTAACAAATCCGAAATTGTTATTATTTTCTTTTTCTCTCTCTGCTATGCAAAGAAAGCCGAATTTCAAAGGCAATACATACTGACGAGATCTAAAATATACGACTATAATTTAAAGCCTACGGGAACGCCGCTGTATCTACATGTAAATGTGCAAAAGTATAATTTTTGAGATTTTTATTTCGATTACTATGATGTAAATAGAAGAATAAACGATTGCAAGACTTTTTTGTACAAGAGGTGTGAGAAGGTCATTTGGTGTTAACCAATTCCAAGATGTTGCTTGTTATTGGTTTGCATTTTAAAATATTTATGCTTTTCTCAATTAGAAAGTAATTATTCCTTTTTTTTAACTGGTCATTAATGACAACGGCGTTTCAAACCATCGCATAGCGACCAGCTCTTAAAATATTTGACTATCGCTTCTACCATAGATAGAAGAATAATGTTCTGTAAGAATGCTTTGTTGAAGAATGGATACAGAAACTTGTGTATGCAAAAAATTCCTAACTACTTCATGTTAGATAAACGTTTAGAAACATTAGATATTTCTTTGTTGTAAAAAAGGGAAATCTCGAGGTTTAAGCGATAGCCGAATATTTAAAACTGGCTTGCTATCTGCTAGCTTTTTTTTTTTTTTTTTTTTTTTTTTTTTTTTAATGGGCATTTTTTTTTTAATTTCTCTTTGTATTTATTCTTTTTATTTAGTTTTTAATGGCATGGTACCCCCTTTGGGAATTAGGAACTTTTTTATTTCAGGAGAAGCAGGAGCTCTACATCACAACAGGCCAGCATAAAGAGGAATAATGCATGATATTGCATCCAAGATCATCCCGGATCGATATAGAATCAATCAGGTGCTCATGTCTTGTATATCCAGGGTTTAAAGGCGTTGATTCTGTTGTCTCGAATCATCCGCCACCTCTCTGCATACAAAAAACTTCGTAAAGCTGGAACCACACAGTCAGCTGGCGCGTCCAAGGTACTAAGCCAAGCATAGGTACCCATTACTGTCCAAATAAGAGCTCTCCACAATGCAGGAAGTGTGCAGGGAAAATTCAGGTGCAAAATATCCGTTGTTGAAGGCTGCCAGGTGTCACCAGTCCAACCCCGACATCGGCTCAAGAGCCATGTCCATATCAGTCCTTTACCTGAACATTCCAAGAGTCGATGTGCGAGCGAATCTGGAGCTTGGCACATTGGACAAGCGGGAAGAATTGCCAGATGATGTCTGTGTAATTTATCTGCAGTTGGTAGGATTTCATTGACAATCTCATATGCCACCGAGACCCATTCTGTGTTGATTTCCGGTATAGCAAAGCCACGCCAAATTTGCCTCCAGGGCAATTGTGGATACTTAACTTGTATATGTGGAGTAGTAGGTTCCCTCCGTTGAAAAAAGGTATAGACTTCCTTAGCCGCTCGAAAACGGCCATTAGCCACTTCTGCTGAAGGTAGTGTGCTCAAGTCATGTAGGAGATCACGTAACATTTTAGGAATCTTATGGAATTCTCTCCGTTCCCAAAACAACTGATAATGCCGTTGTACTAGCACCTCTACACTATCACCCTGTCTATCCAGTGCTTGCAGAATCATTTTTAAGGAAAGTGCTTTACATTGCATCGCCACATCCAACAACCCCCAGCCACCCTGACTTTTGGAAGACGTAACTGAGTACGGGAAATGCGATATCATTTTCCTGTCCATATGAAGTATCCTATTATTTGCTCAATTCTTTGGCTGTGCCGTTTTGTTGGAGGCAGCACGTGTGCTAAGTACCATATACGACTCAACGCAAAGGCATTACAAAACCACACACGTTGTATCAAGTTCAGCATTCTCGACTTTTGACCGTATAGTACACCACGTAAAGTATTAATGCATGACGTCCAATTATAGTCTCGCAGGTCTTCGTCGTCTCCACTGAAGTATATCCCAAGAATTTTTGTGCGTTGCACAGTGGGTATTCCTAACACCGTGGTATCCGGAGGATGCGGCCCAATGGGAAGACTTTCAGATTTCCTCAAATTAAACGTCATCCCCGCACATTGGGCGTATTTCTGCAAACAGCTTCGTAGATACGTGACATCCTGCTCGTCGGTAACCGTCACCGTAAGATCATCGGCATATGCCCTAACGTCTAGTTTCTTTCCATAGACCTGCAGACCCGTTATCGTAGATTGCAGCTGTCGGAGCAAAGGATCGATGTACAAAGCAAATAACAACATTGATAGGGGACAACCTTGGCGGACGGATCTGTTGACCGGTATGGCGGCAGTCAGAAACCCATTGCATTGAATCCTTGATAACGCAGTGCCATATAGTGCCCGAAGGAGGTGATACAACTTGTTCGGTACTTGCAATGACTCCAAACGTGCCCAAAGACCTCGTGAACCACATTATCAAATGCTTTCTCAAGGTCCAGAGCGGGTTTCTTGGCGACAATGAAGAATACAGTCTCGCAAAGCTGCCACGGTATGGTGTATAGCCGTACCTCCGCGCCTGCTGCTCATTAAGCTAGGGCAATAGCCATACTTGCAGCCTACGGGCGATTATTTTTGCTTATAGTCACAATTGAGTAAGGTGATGGGCCGATAATCTGCGGGCCGGCTGGGCGTGGCGGTCTTTGGGAGTTGTAGAACCACCCCATCTCCAAATGTAGGCGGCGGGTTTTCATCCCTCCAGATTTCTTGAAACACTAGAAGAAGTTCTTTCTTAATAAACCGCCAACAATGTTTATAGAACTCGTACGGCAGCCCATCTGGTCCGGGCGCTGTATGAGGTTTGGCTGTCTGAATCGCAGTGATCAACTCCGTCTCCTTCAGCATGGGAGTAGGCGACCGTTGTAAACCTCCCTGCACAACTGGCACATATTTGGACATATACGACTGGATTGAATCCACCATATCCACCGGCCTGGCAAAGCGCTGGGTGTAATAAGAATGCAACACACGAAGAATCCCTGTCGTGGTCGTAACCTCTTGACCATCATCTATCAATTTGGTAACAAACGCTCTGCGACCATACCTATGCTCCTTCGCCAGGAAGAAGAAACTCATTTTTTCACCATAAACCATTTCTGCTGTATGTATTCTGGCTAAGGTTCCCTGGAGCTCTTGCGTTTTACGGTGCTGGATATGAGCCTTGACTTCCCGGAGCTGACAGTGTACGTCCTCCCCATGTTGTTGGCGCATGTGTAAATCTTGTAGCACTGCAAGATAAAAATCCAAAGTTTCTCTCCGAGCTAACGCTCTACGGCACGCTGCGGCTTTACAAAAGGAGCGTATCGCTGGCTTCGCCTTATAGACCCACCATGCTGCCTTATTGGGAGAGCGCTGAAAAGACTTCTGCAATTTGGACCAACATTCTTGGAATTCTTTCAGGACCTCGGCATCTGTAAGTAAGGAGCAATTAAGCTTCCACAACCCTGGACCACTACGACGTATCTCCGCACGACCTACAACGGCATGTAGCAGTGCATTGTGATCACTAAAAGCTGCTGGCACTATCTCTGTGCGATGTATCCGGGATGCCGTCTCCGGTAGAACATACATCCGGTCCAGTCGAGAGGCCGACTGGCCCCGTACGAAGGTGTACATCACATCATTACCGTGCTTGAATTCCCAGCTATCCACCAATTGAAACTGGTCCACTAACTGCTGCAATGCTATACAACCATTAAAGGGCCCCTCTTTGGTCCTTGGCTGCTAGCGTACAGTTAAAATCCCCAACCAATAAGAATGGGGAACTCCGAGGAATATGAGTTAAAAGCTCCTGGCGAAAAAAATCCTCACGTTGTTTCATCTTGTTGCTTCCCGCCGGGGCATAGATATTCACGAAGGTAACACCATCATACTCCGCGGAGAGGATTCTACCTGAAGGATGATAGACAAAGCCGTGTAGGGGCAATCCCTGGCGGTATACAATAGCCGTCCCAGTACCACCCGGGCCTAAATTAGTCTCATAGTCATATCCATATAAAAAGTCCATATTATAAACATTCACCTCTTGAAGAAAGCAAACATCAACATCATTACTACTCAAAAAATCCCGAAGCAGCAGTTGCTTAACTGGTTGACGCAACCCATTCACATTAAGTGACGCCCAAATTTGAAGTCCAACTGGCATGCAGGGCAAAGAAAGGTACTCACAATCTCAGGACCAATGTCGTGATACCAAACAGGAATTAGGGCACGTGTCAGTTCAATCCGGGGAGTACAACCATTAATTGTCCGCACCTTCGTGAGGATCGTCCTTAGTATGCTTGTAGCAACGCCGTAGGTCCTCATCGGCGTCATTGGCACCATCAGCCGGCCTCTTACCGGAATCACTGGCCTTCAATACGCGACCATCAGGAAGCTCGTGAAGAAATCGTTGCACACCCGCGCCAGCAGCTGGCGAAGACTATATCAAACAGGCATCAATATGGCGGTCTAGCGGTTGGAACTGGAGGCGAGGGTCGCGAGCAGATACAGAAACTCTGGACGGCGCACCCAATTTGCGGGTCGCGTCTTCAGACGCTTCAGGTACGTCGCTATCATTCGCCCTGCGATCAGTATCCTGTTGTACGGTGTCCTGTACATGCTGGACATCATCAACAATCTCCGGCGTCTCCGGCATCACCATGCTATCCCCCTCAATAGGTAACTCCTCTCCCTCATCCAACTGTCGTTGTACAGGCATTACCTCCACTTGGGTCTCCATTTATGACCCGGGCGTGTGCATAACACCCTGCTGTTCTTCCGCCAGTAAGGTAGCCGGAGCACCCACTGCCTCGCTGAAGGTTGCCGGACGATTTCTTGGTTGCAGAGACAACCGAGTAGCTCTAAAGGGACAATCCGCTTTTAAATGCGTCGTCTCACGGCACAAATGACAGGCTTGCTGCTGTCCGGTATAGGCAATAGATATCACATAAGTATCAATAACCAAGGTAGCCGGTATATTGCACTTAATACCCATTTTCACGGTACACACTCCATTGTTAGCCGGAAGCAGATAATGAGAGTGCCATTTCTCACGTCGTATATCAAATACCTTACCGTATTTAGACAATTCTTGTGAAAAAACTGCGCTGGGCACCTCCGGTGGGAGGTTGAAAACCCGCACATTAACAATTTGCTGGTCACCTGGCGTGATTTTCACTTTGGAGATTTCCCCAGATTCATATGTAAAGTTTTGTTCTTCGGTGTAACGTGATATAAGTTTATCATATAATAACGTGGAAACTAACTTGACATAAATAGCACGTTCACGACTATTGAGCTGAAGCGTGTCCACTTGATCCGGTTTTAAAGCCAGAAACTTTACCAACCATTGATGTATTTCTAGTGCAGACGGTCTAGTTTCTGGGTTGTCAAACTGAATTTTAATAGTATTTACCCGCTTATACACGGCCATTTTAATGCTTTACCACCTTCTCGCAAGAAGAATGAAGGTGCCCAATTAAGTAGAACGCCTGCCCGCTTTCACAACCGGCAGAGACGCCGCAACAAACAAACAACGCACCGCAGAGAAGACTGGTTCCGCTCGCTATACACAACCTCACGGTACGCCGTCCAGCAAGCGACTCCTTTTTGAGCTACTCAGTCAACAGGTAGGAGAACTTAGCCCTTAACGGATGAAACAGGCTAATAAATAATAAGTAAATACTCCTTACTTATGAGCACAATATATTAGGAACCAATATCTTCCTTCAGATTAGCAATTTCCATAAACTTTCATTGTACCTACAATGTATTCTGTGTACCTAAGACATGATTCGGATGTGCAAGTAATTTTTCTTGCCAACATAAAAATTCTCTACAGCACCAGTCTTTTAGTTTCCAAAATTATTTCAAAACGGGAACGTAAAAGTAGTCACGAAGGACGTGGTTAGCGTGTTGGCACGCGTGTTGGCCATGGTTCAGTTACCGGACACGGCAATAAGTTATAACCTACACCTATAATGTGATACCAAGTTTTAGCAGCTGACATATGCGGCTAGAATTCAGAATTTACTGAAATATTACATGAATACCGAAACATGTAAACCTACTCAAGCTAGAAAATTACCTCTATCTATAAGTTTCAGTAAGCTAGAAATTCCTCTACCCAGTTGCTCAGAGTTCAACGGTGAATAAAATATGTTCCTTGATTTAGATTTTATATCCTGCTGTAAGTACTTTTAATCGTCCTCCGTGGCGTAGTCGTTACCATGCTTGTCTCTAATATTCAAAGTTGCGGGCTTAAACCCAGCGGAGAGTGATGGACTTTTTTCGGATTTAAGAATCTTTAGCAGGGTTACTTTTGGAAGGGAAGTATAGCCACTGGTCGTATGTAGCATTTGTGTACACGCAGAAGAATCCTATATCTTAAAAGAGAAGGTTCTTGGGCAAAGTTCTATAATTTTCCCGTCCACAAATCGTTGTCGTTCGTGATTTCCTCATATGAGCGAATCACTGATTCCTCGTCATCAGGAAATCGCAATATACCTATTGATCTTCTAAAGCAACATGCCAATGCTTTATTAACATTTCCCTTCACCATTATGTTGATAAACCAAAGGAATCTGAGGTCATAACTGGTTGATATGCCTGATAATTTAAACCAGTTAGTTAATACCTGAAACTCCTAAGTGAAGCATAGGGCATCGTTACGATGTGTCCTTAATTGGATTTGAATTTCTAGTTTTTGAGTTCGCCGCTATGCGCCATGGTGACGAGAGATCAACTCGTCTTCCGACAAATTATACTGTAGGACTAAATCACGACTTGCATACGCAAAGTGGCGGAATTTTGCCAAGGAACCTTCTTCTTTCAATATATGGGGTTCTTTTATGTGCATATAAACACTACACGGTACCGCCATCTATACTTCCCTTACGAAGGAAGCCATACTAAGGATTTTCGCGTACTCCTCCGTTTGAACCTCCAATCTTTTAGAGCTTGGCATGGTAACCACTACTCACGAAGGTCGACGATAATTTAAGCATCAGACTCTATAGTTTACCACCATTAGGTTCACCAATGGTGATTCTTCTTCCACATATGCCATCAGTTTGTCAAAGTTAGAAATTAAATTATACTAACCAGGATAAATATTAGCATAAATAGTCTTATTATTTAGTTCTTATGTACATTGATTTTTAAACATGCTGGAGAATGTAAAAATAACTGGCAAAGTCAGCAATATTGTTTCAAATACAAACTTCCTTCAATTTTATTTGCGAAAAGTACAGTAATCAACAAAAACTCTTCCTTGATCATGACTAAGCCAGTTATATTTAATTAAAATCAATAAATCTAAATAGTTTAATTTTATAAGAATCAACATCTAAATTAAGTATATTTTTCAGCACCTGTATTAAACTTCCAGAATTAATTTCATAAAAACATTTTAAAAAGAGAAAATACAGCACAAATATTTCCTAAAGAAAGAACGTAATAAAAATTAGCTACAACATAATAAATATCATGAAGAATAGTATCAATAACTGACTTGGCTAAAATGGCACCTGTGGGCATTGTATTATTTAGGCCTATTTTGTAGGCCTAATCCTTTCAAAGTATCCTATAAGACAAAGGTTATGGTATTTAAAGGAAGGATTTAATTAATTGTAAGATAGTTATCAATGAATTATAATATAACAGGTATGTATTCCATTTTAATAGAAAAGAGAGACAAAGGATAAGTTAAAAAAAGAGACTGAGGTCATAACTGGTTGATATGCCTAATCTATGAAAGGTAAATGAAGAAGAAGAAAATGAGAAGCAGGAGGAACTGTTGTGAACAGGAAAATTATGGAGATAAGCTAGGGATAGGACGACTACTATTTCTCGTTATTCGATGTTCAATAACAATACTATTTTTGAGCACCGATGCTCAACATTCGATAATTGATATACGTACCTTATAAAGTATAAATTTGATAAGAGTGTTCACTGAATTGTGTTCTTATTAGTTGTTTCCTATGTATGAATGCATATAGAAACAAATTTTTATGAATACCTTGCAATATTTATTTGATCTGACTGATGTTAAAATGTTGAAGCTACGTATGTAAGTTCATATCGCGTTGTTCTCATTTTGCTTCATGTTCTGACAGCGACAGGATACATGTGCATTACTTTTTCAATAGAGGTTTTGTAAAATTCTGCTATATTCACAGATTTTGGCCACCGAAGTAAGTAAATGTAATGGTTGAGAGTAAATCACTAATTCAGGCTTTTGCAGAAACGTGATTTAGTGTAGTAACCAAATACAACTTCATCATAAATCACTTAACATTGCATGTTACGTGACTACCTTTACTAATTGAGCTTTATTCACAACTCAACTAACGCCATATTTCTTCGAAATTCTTAGGCTTTCACGGCCGGTGTCAATACTGGCTGGAGTATAATCCGGGCTTGTGGGCCAAATAGGACCATAGTAAACAGTGAAATAACGTCAAAACTGACGAGTTGTAGGCTGATGGTCTTGAGTTTCTGAATAGAATGAGATGAGTCTTTGTTGTATGTGTCCGTGTTGCCGATGTGAGGTTGCAGTATGCTTGTGAGATATTTCGCGACTGTGTCTGGTGGCGAGCCAATAGCGCTGACTATCGGCCTTAGAGGAATGTCAGGCTTGTGGATCTTCGGAAGCCCATAAAGTCTGGGAGGAAAAGCTTCACTCCTCTTCAGCACAGTCGCAGTTGAAAGGTCCACTAGAACACTTCGACCTCGCCGCTGCCACCGAAGATGTCTGCCGTAGTCGTACACGAAACGTCTGGGAAGAAGAAGGAGGAGCCCAGTAGACCACGGCCCGGATTATACTCCAGTCAGTAACGCCATATCCTCTATCTATTCCTCCATTGTTTTGCTTTAGACCTATAGAATAGCGCGTTGATTCATCCACAGGATACGATGACTCCTTTCATAAGGATTAAGCATAAAGGCTTACTTCAATAACGCAAAGCTTCATAATTAAAAAGTATCGAAAAGGTGTCTTTTTATCTCAAAGTACTTTGACAACACCACGCATCGAGGGCATCTGAGTATTGATGATTTCGAGGCCCCATTCCTAAGATAAACTATTCAGATTTTAAATGATGTGTGGTACCTGTTCAGCTAATCTCAAGAAATAAAACAAAAGGGTTACCGTATTTTAATTGGCCAAAACGTGAATTTTAACAAGAACAATTCAGGGTAAAATTGTAGGGACAAAACCATATAAAAGGGTAAATGGTAGACAATGGTGGGGCAAACCTCACGCACTGCAACCTGAGCAGATGTATTGTGCTTACACCCCAAAGAGGAAGAGATAAATTGAAGAAATCAGAGGAGGATACAAGTCAACAGAGGTACACAGACCACTAGGAACGCCCCGAAGCTGCCTACGTCTCCAGCCCGCTGACCGATTACGGTAGCAGGATGCCAGAGAGGGCCTCCAAACGACCAAGTCTTAATGTGTCCACAGGAAGTAATATTTCCATTGAGCATTCATCCGCGCCATCTGCCCACAGGGACAGACTCTACAGACACATTTTAAGGATGAAAAGAGACAATAAAGGAGAAATTATGGAAAGAAAACTTTGTAGATGAGAAACCACCCTAGCATTTGCCTGGTGCTAGTACCAAATTAAAATCCACGAAAAGAATAACATTTGAGGAGGTTATTTTGTAGATATTGCAACTTTAAATCTGTTTTTCACATTTTATTTCACGGAAACACAAAAACCATGTGTCAGTGGGGGCAGTCAGGGACGTATCTACCTAGGGACCTCTCGAATGCGAATATCACGTGCTATCTCGGCGTCACCTGGCTCGATTAAGGAACATAACATATTCTGAAGTACGAAATGGAGTTCTAAGAGAGAACTGAATATATATTATAGGATACCAAAAATAAACAGCATAGGATTCGATATGCATTAAGAATGACGCATTAAAGAATTATTAATCAGATGGAAAAAGGCAAATGAGATGCCAGATAAATGACGGAACAGACAGCAAGAAGAAAAAGAAGAATAGCTTAAGGATAGTTTTAATTTTAACGTTAAGTGGATAGTAAATTGCTTCAACAGACAAAGAAAATGAACTGTTTGGCGCAATGATTCACTTACGTAAGTGTGTATGTTAACCGCCGTGTTTTACATGTGTAAACTAGATGTTTGAGAAGGTTTACGTTGAGGTAGGTTAGTGGCACGCTCGCTGTGGTTATCTACAGCCATTTCGCGGTCGTCTTCCGTGGCTCTAATGGTGGTAATAATAGTAATTTACATTACCTCTCCCCCTCCTGCCTCTAGCCTTCCCCACAAATGACAAAGTCTGGGCCGGCCGGCTCGTAAAATAACTCCTGCTTCTCTCTCGTTCCGTTAGATGGTCGACGTAGTGTGAAATTTCTCCGAGAGAATGCGCGGCACGCGTCGTTCAGAGACGGGCGCCGCTCGACGGCTGGACTAGTTCGGCAAACACCGCTAGATAGGGACACAGGCAAGTCCGAATTGATGAAAATGCGAGAGGGAAAGCTTTGCGCGCGATCTTGTGAAACTGTTTTATTCCGAGAAAATGCCGTGATTCATTGCGATATTTGTGATTCACTGGGACTTCCATAACACAGCAAAGCTAACCATTGTTTGCGATGTATTCGCTGAAGCGTATTTATTAAAATCAAATACCAAATTTAGCCTCAATATTCCATAAATAGAACCCACATTGCAAATATTATACTGTTCTCACGTTATATTTATTTGTAATACCATTCATTCATAATTAAATTAGAAGTATTGCTTTTAATAATAGGTTATCTTAACCCTGCAACAAGTGAAGCATAATTATACTTTCTTGGTGGGTTATTTATCAAAAAAAGGATAGTGAAATAAACACAGTCTTCTCTAGTTCTGCAAACTACGTAGGTCAGGTAAGCAGAATGCATGAAAGAACTTTTAAAAAGATAATATAAGCTACTCTGTCTTATATTTTCATAATCCAATTGAAAAATGTTTTAATTAACAAATATAGTTTCTAATATATGACATTATGATTAGGTAAATAGGCGAAATACCCTTCTTTGCTCAAAACAAAATAATGTAGTTGAACAAAGCACATAGATTAACAAGAACTATCCTCATTTTCTTTGGGATATATGTATTCCGTTTAATAATCAATTTGTATAGGATTTAGGAAAACGTATAAATATATTTATCCTACTTCAATGCTTTAAAATTCATTTGTACTAGAATTTTATAAAATGCACAAATTTATATTATAATTTATTATAATATTAGTTTAACCCAAATTTCAGGCTCACACATTTAAATAAGTGATCAGTAGAAACCTTTTTATTTTACATTTTTTAATATTTTGCACATTTCTACATATTTTAACGATGTTACATAAAACGTACATTTTTTCTGGGTTTCGTTACAATTTTATTACTTTTTAAAAAATGTTGTAGTCACATTAAAAAATAATGATTTCACAAGTTTTGCTGAAAGCCACAAAAATCAACCTGCGAAATAAGTTGCAAATTAAATTAAGAATGCGATAATAACCGCCTCGCTTCGTTCTGATTGTTGTCGGTTTATATCAAAGCAGGTGCCGCTCATCATTGTTGACTTCCAGTATCACGTTTCTCGTAGTGCTTTGGGCATTTATAAGGACTGGAGAAATTGTTTGTTACCAATGTCGCGGTAGTCGGCATCTTGTAATATAATAGCTGCGAGGAAACAAAGTGAGCCGCTGGACAGCCATCAAAATATTATAGCGAGGCGATAATACTGCAGTTAGTTTCCCGCAAGTCTTAGTAAAAGACACCAATTGCGTCCTCGCTATCCTGCAAGTTGAATCCACGTGTGAAATTAGATGGCATCTTTACAGCCGTCAGGAAAATACTAGTCTGTCAAGCGCTTGAATTGATTGTTTCACTCATTGATAAATTGGATCAGTATTTCAACATTGCCTTACCGTCTAAAATTTAAGTAAAATAATTATGTGAAATGACTATAATCCAAAACAAATATTTCTTATTTCGGAATTACCTACTTGAAAATAAATGTTAGGTAAATTCTGCATAAAACAAAACATTTTCCCAATAATTAATTCTATATTTAGTCTTTAATTTTTAACTCACTGTAATTAATTTATGTACTTAGAGACCTTTCAAATTACAAAATTCTGGGTAATTTGCAATCTGCTTTTAGATTTGAGGTGGTAATCTTAGCATTTAGAATATTACATAATTTTCCATATTTTGTTGATATTACATATTTCATTACATATTTTGATGTTTTTGTTACATAAATATGTACATATTTCGCACCTTGATATTACATAAAAATTGCGGTTCTAGTGATCAGTGAAATTAGGGCAACAATGATTGTTACTCTGTACATTATTTTAGGTGCATATTTCGGTTCATAATGAATAAAAAGGGGAAAGAGGAGTAAAACACACACGTTCAGCATTTAAAACTTTCTGTAAAATAGTAATTTCGTATACCATATTTTGTTGCTTGCAGTGCTATTAATTATTCATCTTTTGTTATTTCAACTGTCACCGCTTCTAGTATTATTAGGTATACGTATGTTTATTACAATTCTTGTATTTTTACTTTCTTTTTCACCTGGGAAATAAGCAGGGAAGTCACTGTATTCCAAAGTACACACATTCAATACAGTAATTTTACTAAAAACAAAAGTATTATTTTTAGAAAAAGAAAGTAAGGGAGAGTATAATTTTAAGAGAATTAAAGGTAGAATAAACAACAAATTTTATAATTGAGTCGGCGATTGTTTAAGCCCTATGTTTAAGATACTTTTATTACTAATAACATGTAGCATGTCTAAAATGTTTGGTGTAGAACTAGTAAATCAAAAGAAAACGACTTTGTATAACTTCCAGTCCCTCAAAATGTAGCACTTATTGAAAATGCAATATATGCCACGTTTTAGTTATTAACTTCACCGTTTTTTTTTTTTTTCTCACTCTTCATTACGTACTGCCTCACAGGTGTTTTAACTTCCATCTCGATAAGGAACCAAGTTAATATTGCTCAACTTAATGGCTATTTCTCGTTGTTTATGATATGATATATAAAATATTGTGTGAAATAATGAGTAGAGAAAATTGAATGACTATGAGAATCATGGTTATTATTGTTGATATATTTTCTGAATAATATTTTGAGTTTATTTTGTCAACCACTACAGCCTTGACATAACTATGACAAATAAAGAATGTAATGCCAATATAATTTCCAAGTTATGTAAGATAATATTCTAGGTGCTTTTGTGTGAAAATAAAATGACCATAAGACTTTTTCTATAAACAATTATTGAATACGAATAAAAAATATCAAACTAGAATTATTTCCATTAAACCATAATATTTAAAACGAAATCGGTTACCTACTTGAAAATTTGTAAAATAATTCATTAATAAAAGCATAAAAAGCAGGTCCAATTTCAATGGAAAACGGCAAATATTTTATTAGTACACATGGTTAAGCTATTCTTTATTAACGTCCTTTGTTAAGATATACCACACCGACCGAGATTCGATCTCGGAACCTTTTGAATGTGAAACTGCCACGTTACCTCACACCAAACTAAAATTAATTGTCTTATTTTTCTGTCGTAAAATTAACAGTAGGAGCATTTCTCTATATTTATACCTAACGATATTTATAGATTTTTTAGCGTGAAGAAAAATATGTATGTATGTATGTATGTATGTATGTATGTATGTATGTATGTATGTATGTATGTATGTATGTATGTATGTATGTATGTATGTATGTATGTATGTATGTATGTATGTATGTATGTATGTATGTATGTATGTATGTATGTATGTATGTATGTATGTATGTATGTATGTATGTATGTATGTATGTATGTATGTATGTATGTATGTATGTATGTATGTATGTATGTATGTATGTATGTATGTATGTATGTATGTATGTATGTATGTATGTATGTATGTATGTATGTATGTATGTATGTATGTATGTATGTATGTATGTATGTATGTATGTATGTATGTATGTATGTATGTATGTATGTATGTATGTATGTATGTATGTATGTATGTATGTATGTATGTATGTATGTATGTATGTATGTATGTATGTATGTATGTATGTATGTATGTATGTATGTATGTATGTATGTATGTATGTATGTATGTATGTATGTATGTATGTATGTATGTATGTATGTATGTATGTATGTATGTATGTATGTATGTATGTATGTATGTATGTATGTATGTATGTATGTATGTATGTATGTATGTATGTATGTATGTATGTATGTATGTATGTATGTATGTATGTATGTATGTATGTATGTATGTATGTATGTATGTATGTATGTATGTATGTATGTATGTATGTATGTATGTATGTATGTATGTATGTATGTATGTATGTATGTATGTATGTATGTATGTATGTATGTATGTATGTATGTATGTATGTATGTATGTATGTATGTATGTATGTATGTATGTATGTATGTATGTATGTATGTATGTATGTATGTATGTATGTATGTATGTATGTATGTATGTATGTATGTATGTATGTATGTATGTATGTATGTATGTATGTATGTATGTATGTATGTATGTATGTATGTATGTATGTATGTATGTATGTATGTATGTATGTATGTATGTATGTATGTATGTATGTATGTATGTATGTATGTATGTATGTATGTATGTATGTATGTATGTATGTATGTATGTATGTATGTATGTATGTATGTATGTATGTATGTATGTATGTATGTATGTATGTATGTATGTATGTATGTATGTATGTATGTATGTATGTATGTATGTATGTATGTATGTATGTATGTATGTATGTATGTATGTATGTATGTATGTATGTATGTATGTATGTATGTATGTATGTATGTATGTATGTATGTATGTATGTATGTATGTATGTATGTATGTATGTATGTATGTATGTATGTATGTATGTATGTATGTATGTATGTATGTATGTATGTATGTATGTATGTATGTATGTATGTATGTATGTATGTATGTATGTATGTATGTATGTATGTATGTATGTATGTATGTATGTATGTATGTATGTATGTATGTATGTATGTATGTATGTATGTATGTATGTATGTATGTATGTATGTATGTATGTATGTATGTATGTATGTATGTATGTATGTATGTATGTATGTATGTATGTATGTATGTATGTATGTATGTATGTATGTATGTATGTATGTATGTATGTATGTATGTATGTATGTATGTATTATTATTTGGATGCCAATTTTCTATCGTGTCTTTTATTTAAACTTCATTACCAATCGCTGCTGAATGCTAGGAACAAGCAAACAAAGTTTTCTTTTGAGGAATGTCTTAATTTCCCCACCGAAGAAGGAAGTTCCAGAATGCTGAAGAGCCATATTAAAACAGATTTAAGGGAGGAATTTCCCCAAATAAACCTAGCAAAGGCTTCCTGCGGGAAAAGTTTTTTTCTTACAGTTTTACTCTGCGTGAAGAACAAAAATTATACGTGTATAATAGAGAAGCGAATCTCAAAATAAATCAGGACGGCCAGAATTTTAATGTATGAATATTTATAGGGCTAAGGAAGTCTTAGGGCTATATTATACCATTACCACAGAAGTCAATATGCCAAATTCCACCCCCTTCTCCCCGCCGCCCGCAGGGTGTAAGGTGCAACGTCTGTGTTGCTACTAGCAGCCAATTAAAATGGATGAGGTTTTGTACACATTTGCATAACAGCGGGAGAGCCAGGGCTACGGGCAAACTAAGACAGGAAGACTACCACCCCCTCCCCATTTCCAAATCTCCACCATGCCATGCGCTTCATGTTCCCGAGGTGCTTTTCTGATCCGAGTGGAAATTTACGTAACAAAAACGAGAGACACTGAAGAATTATGTTTTCTCATGTCTATGGTTCATATTCTACGTTTACATTTCGACTGAAATATATTTTCGGAAGTTATTCTAATATGAGAAATCAGTACTAACTGGCTTGGAAGTTTATTAATAAATAAACAGCAGGAGAGGATTTCGATTAAATAGTTATTTTCACAAACCTATTTCCGATATGCTCTTTTCTTTGCAAATGCTCATTTGATTTCCCAGCTAGTTAAAAATAAAATATAATAAAAATTAATGATGTGTTCCATTTTCATGACTTTTTCTACCTGCTCTGCCCCCCCCCCAAAAAAACTTCCTACAAAAGTTTATTCTTATTTCTACTCCATGCTAATCAAGATAGATAAACATTAACAGAATTGTCTTATTACTTAGTTCCTTATAAGTAGAAGGGAACTAACTAAAGGCCTAAACGTTTGGCGATAGTCAAACGCTTTAAAATTTGTAGCTAGGTAACTTTCATTGAAATTCGCTTCTTTGCAGGACCAGGACTAAAGTAAAAGAAACACGGAGGGTTCCTGTTTGAGCAAATTAGGTATACGTAGGTATTTCAAACTAATTGAAACTAATAATAGGGAATATTTTGAAGATAGTTAACTCTAGAAAAAAAATGCATATGACATAAATTGTGTATTCTAACAAGATCTAGTTTTTTATATTGTAACCTTTTGCCCATCTCTTAAGGCTCACCAGTTATACAAAGTCATCCAGAATGCAGAGGTTTTCAGAGGCTACTCCCAGAAATTTCAAGATATGCTTTGATTTGTCATGACAATATCTTAAACATGTCATATTTTAATCAAAATCGTTTGAGCCACTCTTGAGATAATCAAATTGTCGAAAAATACTCCACGTTAAGAATAGTTCGGGAAGTACGGATTTTCCTGAAAATCTTCATCGCATAACTAATTTTGGTATTTAAAGGACTTTTCGTTTTTGAGTTATAGTGACTATAGACATACACGCACTCATGCACGCACAACATAGACCTTTTTTTAATTTTTTTTTTTTATTCAGAGGATCTCAAAACATATATCCGGTGAAATATGGGCATCGAAATTTTGGGTGAAATAGAATATCTTCTGCATCTTTAATGTCCATTTACATACGTGCTTGAGAAGGTAAATACATGCAGTTTGCTATGCACTGAAAGAGAAAATATTGATAATGTCACAATCGTTCACAATAGGACAATTACCTATAGCTCGGCTTTCGTTTCATTCGTGGGTTAGAAAAGCTCTAAGAGTAGTGTAGCACTAAGCAAATAACAATTAGTGCTTTATGCAAGTAGTGGACAATCTTGATGAGTATAACACGAGCGAATATTCGTGACAATGACTGAGACAATTTTCACACGTGTCATGTATTAAGACTATGCACATTAATATAATGAATTTGGTTCTTCATGTCCACCTTTAAGAATTATCACTCTTAATACTCTTCAAGATCCTTTAAATAAATATCATAATATTTAAAAAGAACTTATTAACACCATCTATTATTAAAAGTTGTATTAAACTCTATAGCAGCGATCACCAACCGTTTGCCCTTTGAGTAAACCACACAGAGAGCAAATGCGATCGATGCTCCTCCGAATCGTACATTGTGGGTGCAACTGTGCGAAAAGCAAGAACATATAATTCCTTGACTGTAGCTTTTGTGTTTAATTGTTTCATTGGAATCACTTGTGCCCCTTTTGTGTCCGTAATCTCTTTCTGCTGTGGCAGTGCGCAACATTTTGCGTTTGCAATATGTAACCCGCCGTTCATAGATACGTGATTAGGTTTATTATGTCTCTTACACTAGTATTTGTACTTCGAATATGAACATAAAACATATTTTCATAGGTTTGGTGGTATTTAGTAGTCGTAACATAAATAATGGAAAAAATAATGGCAAGTACTTAATTACAAGAAGCTCCTGAACCATTGTAATCGCATTATACTGCATCAATAGTATAAGAAATATTTGCAATGAAAAACTGTCACATTTATAGCAGTGAATATGAGCAGACATCTTGGAAATGAATTAGTGTCGATTTCAAATAAACGTTTTCTCTTTTGTAACTTTCGTAATTACTTGCATGGTTTGCTTAATGGCGCTGCAAATTAAATTTTCTGTGTGCAAAACTTTGACACAAACTAAGCATTTATTCCGCCACTTTCTATAAATAAAAATATCCTATAAACATAGGAGGCGGTCACCTGCATTGCTTTCTGTTCCCGACTTTATAAACTCACAAATAAGGAAGACAGAATTCCTGCTGTCAGGTGTTTACTCATATGACGTTTTCTCCAAAACATTATGGCCCTCAAACGGGTCCGCTCCTTCCTACCACTGGGTAATAACCACTAGCAAACAAAAGGTGACCCTGTATTAGTGGCGAGAGGCAACGTATACAATCATTTTCCTGAATATACCGTTTACAAGTCCAGAATCATGCCTCAGTCAAGGGACCAGTAAGGAAGACTAGGCATCAGAGAGGGTTGAAAACCGCAAACTTTTAAAGTTTAGATGAAGAGTGGGGCAACGCCATCATGTTGTGAAAAATACTGTACATGCACAGCGCAAGCCTACTTGCTGCGGGACAGAATAAATCGAGTTGGTGACGCCTGCTATATAGAGTCTTTTTGTCCCTTAATGGTTAATGTGAAATTCTTTTTACTCAGAATTTAAATTCAATTAAAATAAATATAAATAGAGTTCATTCTTATATGTGTTTCAAGATCCTTTAAATAAATGTTATAATAATTATAACTCCATTAATTACTAGAATTTATTTTAATTCTATGGGGTCCTCTCGTCCCTTAAGAATTCACTTTACTTAGAATTTAAATTCAATACAATACATATAAAATGAAATTCCATGATTTATGTACTCGTAATTTATTTTACTCAGCATTTGCTAAGCTAAATGTTATGAACATTTAAGAAGACGAAATTATTAATTAATTAGGCTTGCTAAATCTAATTTAAATATAGCATTTTTATGTAGTTTACTGCGCATCAAAGTGGTGGATAGACCAACTCGACATACTTTGAAGTGGGAACCAGCCAATAGGCTTAAACCATGGAGCAGCTGCTGCTGATCTTAATTGTGCAATACCCTCGTAATAATGCGCAGAGGTTTTCGCATCTTCGTTCCTAGATTAAAGAATACCACAAAATTGTTTTATTTACTCTCTATAAGCTGAGGAAATTTGGAGTGCCGTATTACCTCATTGCTGTTATGCCACAATAAGCCATTTATGTTCTACATTGAAAGTTGTGAGGTATGTTTCCTGAATTCACTTACTTCAGCAGAGCTTATACGTTAGGTTTAAGCTGGATGTCTTTAATGCTGAATATCTGTTTCAGGTTCGTTGTTTAAAAGTTACCTACATCAATATGGATGTTTGGGAGGTTTACATTAATACTGCATATATTCTTATGCAGATTATATGTTTCATGCTCCTTTTTCGTTTCTTTTCAAGTGATATATCTTCATTTGGATCATCTGTACCTTTTGCATCTGTAATCTCTTTCTACATCATAGTTAGCTTTTCTCATTTCTTGTGTTTAAACATTGCCCTTAATCTTTGATTTATGACTGCCTATAAGCACGCCCAACTGTGAAAGCCTAACTTGGACTTCATACTGAAATATGACGGTAGCTAGATTCACTTTGGTGTGACATTCCATCTAAATCAAATCTGTCACTCGCTTCTCACAAAGTTTGATAGGATGGTCGTACCGCACACAACAACCTGCGGGGAATCTATCATCAACAGACAGCTGAAATGGTTATAAATGATTATGGAGCATAATGTAACATCGGATTTCCTTGTGTCCGACGTTGTCATCGTCTGCAGTGAAGTTATCTCACAGCTCGTCCACAAGCACATTTAATCTGTTACTGATGTGAGGTACTGTTTCGGAAACTCTGGCTTAAACTTCATTTACGATGACTAAAACTTGTAGTTTCCTTGAAAGAGATCTAGTTTGGAGTAAATTTTTGAAAGCAGTCCTCCAAAATACATCCTTAATTCCTTGTAAAATATTTGGAATGCTGAAAATGAGAAACGTTTAATTTATTGCATTAAACGTCCTCAAATAAAACATGAATTAATGTTGTATACTTAGATCCGATTTGTTTTCAACAAATTTGCAGATTACACTATCTTGTACAGTAATATTTTTACCCTTTCGGTAAAAATTAAAAAATAAAAAATAGACAGTAGCCTCTCCAGGCTTTCACCAGTGACTCTGAGATTGGATGAAAATTCCTCCCTGATAGTTTCTTTCCTTTTATTTATTTTTTTGAAGGTAGTTTAATTCCTACTTCATTTTTTATTTTTGAAGCTCCAATTCAAGTTAATAAAATTACAATTATAACCACAATTCAAAATATAAATTGGTTAATTGGATAATGTTGTGGAATAAATATACGTATTGAAAATGGATACGTCTGTGACCCGCATTCAAAAGACGGGCGTGTAAAGCCAAAGGAGTCCAAACATTCCGACTTGGGGTTCTTTTCGTGGTTTTCCCAGGTCACAAGGTATGCTGGGATTATACAACGAATTCCTCATCCCTAATCCGTCTTATTCTATTTTCCTCTTCGTATATCAGAACGTGCTCCAGTGGTGTGTGGTTATATGCTTTTAGAAGGGACGTGTTCGTACCCTGGCACCGGATTTTCTAGCATATCCACATGATAGGGGGGCATCAAAAGCTGCTCAACCGAGATGCACGATATTTGGAAACGTTAGCGACGTCGTTGCGTGATGCCTGTGATGACTGCATCCCGTATTCCTAATGGTCTAAGTAGAAGCAGTATTGACCTCAGTATCTATTTTCATCACAAATCTATGTTTGCTCCTATTCAAATGTTTGTACTTGAGATACTTGATATTTCTACAAATTATTTATACAGCATCTAATATTTCATATTTGTTTTTTATTCTAAACTTTGTTTCTGAAACCTTGCTCAGCTAAAACGGATTCTTTCGCGATCCCTTTCCCGTAGTTGATAATGCATGTCTATGAATGGCAACAAGCTTTGTGCAATACAACCCGGTGATAAAAGTGGTCTGAGTACTCAAACGGAGCAGGTGCTTTCGTCATCTTGAGGGCTAGATTTAAACCGAAGATTCTCTATCCTATTTGTTGGTAATAATTCGTAACACAATGTATTGCCTTCGTTTTATGCTAAGGCCATAAGCGCCTTATACGCGTATCGGCCGAGACGGTAGTGACCTCAGTATTATGCCACTGTGCAAAAGAGGTGCCGTGTTAAGGGTACGTTTATGAGCTGTTAGCTGTCATAGTCGTTGCTTTGTCGTCCTGTTTCGATACTGTGTATGTTGTGACTGATTTTCTTAGGGGTGTTATTCTCTTATTAGTCCACACAAATGCCTGCCAATAAATTTACTACGCTTGAACTACGCTTATGTACGATATGTACTTAAAAAAGTGAATCATGCAGACAGGTGTAATAGACAATTTCAGCAGCAAATTCCTGGTCATCCACTTCTAGGTAAAGACACTAAACTTTTAGTTAATACATTTAGGCAACGGAAACTCGGAACTTACGCATGTGAATAGTTATTTCATTCGATGATGTCAAGAATATCTTCGCGCAGACTTTCAACAATACTTATAACAATAGTTTAGTACTATTTACATATATGTTATTATACTCTTAAATAACATGGGAGTTGGTATAAAAGGAAGGGACTATATATTAGATTCATGTGATTACGAAAATATAAATTTCGCAATTCCCTTCGCAAATATTAAGATATGTTATCGTTTTAAACAAAGGAACTATTTTGGTCGCACAACAATTTATTGACAGCTGTGATTGATTAAGAGACACGTGACAACGTTATGGAACAGAGCTTCATTTAATATGTGATTCGAATGAAATAAGAGCAGTCGCATACTGACGCAAAATATATTACACAAGAGTTGTAAAACGAGACACCTGTGATATTCTCTTTTTAATTTATATAAGCTATAAGATTAACGCTCATGTTAATATTATCTATGAAATACAACAGAGTGTGCGTTGTGACACAGGTTATAGGTTTTGCCTCAAGCGGCATAGTTTTTTTGTTTTGATTTACGAAATAACTAATTTGTTATTCATCTTTTTTCTCTCTCTTGTGTTACAGGTAGGTGCCACTAGGTGGAATGTTGCCTTACAATGACGTCACGTTCGTGGCAAGGAGAAACTGAAACGGTATGGTGCAATATGCTATAAATTACGTGATAATTTGTAGTTCATAGAATGGAAGAAATATTAGTCGTTTAATTTTAAGGAAGTACTATTTAGATTGTAGGCAACAAAAGGAATAATTATCTCTTTGGTTAAAGATTTGGGTAAATAGAAAGAAACATGTCTGTTGGTTGAACTCTATTTGTGTGTAAGTCAACATTATACTTTTTTTCATAAATCTCGCTGTTAAGTCAAAAACGGCAAGTGTGTATATCTGGATCCTATTTAAATTGATTAGTAAACAGAAAAACTCAATTTTTTTAAATCTTCATTTCATGTATCATCAGTGTCACCGCCCGCTTTGCCTATGTAGTTATAGCGGGCGTTAAACACTACCGCGCCCCAAAAAAGTGATCACGGTAAAGTGTGTATATATGTTTCTAAGTCACCTACGCTCCACATCTACTGCCTTAGGGATATCTATAAATGTCAAATAACTTTGGGCTAACATGTTATTTAATCTAGTTGGAGAACCTGGAAATACATAATATACATTTCCAGGTTCTTAATGTTAGCGCACAAGTTATTTGACAACTATAGATCGGTGTGAGCGTGCAATAACTTTATCGCCAGAGCAGAAATGTTTATGCAGCACATTTCTTTTGCTTACCTCCTTCTCGTGGTCAGACAATAAGTTTGTTTTATACATTCAATGGGAAATATCTGAGAAACGATATACCTATAGTAAATTACATTTTTTTTATTACCTATTTAATTTATCTTAAATTTCAGTAAATCAAATCGTGACTAAACTTTTATTCAATAACTTAAAACTTTATTTTAATTCGTCATTAAATAAGTTTATTGGAAACATATATAGCTTTTAAGGCCTTATTAAGGCCTGGAAATTAGATTTTATCACTGGTAAAATAAAACATTTGAAAATACTGGCATTTAACGTCTTAATCTGAGAACGAATCCTTGGCTGGATTAACAGCTAATTACAGATAAAGAAATTGAGGCGGAGACCACAGAATACGAGAAATATCTTTCTTACCTACTACAAATTTGTAATCGCTATTTAATATCATATTGTTATATTATTTACGTAGTATGCTGAGTGAAGATGAAATAAAGGTGTGTTCAGAAAACTTCACGATTTAAGCTTTTCGCCGAAACAGGATACTATTAATTGTTGGAACATTAATTAGATTGTCAATTCAGTGGGTGCGATCGTTATCTTTTGAAAGAAAAAAGGAAATGGTTGAGGTCCGTGCACCAGCACAGGATTTGAACCTGACCGAGAAATCCTTCCAGTCACCGCCCCCCAAAAACGTTTTCTATTTTTCCAGCCACGCTCCGCTGAGCACATGCTATGTCTTGCCCAATTCCCTTGTGAATCCCCGCAGACAGACGTACAAACATCATAATTCTTAAGTGCGGTCAAGCAAAACAGAATTTCTTTTCCTTTAATTATGTTCGCATGCATCTCTCGGGTTATTCTTCTTCGACACAGTTATGCCATGGGGCAATAGATCGTATTTGTTCACCACAGGCCTTGCCGAAACAGCTTCACTTTCGTGACCATCTGCGTAACTTCCTCCTGTCTCTTGGTCATGTAGGCACTTAATTGTTTTCTGCAGGGCATGGATGTTAGTCTTTGTAGACTACAGCAAGATTCGTAGAATAGAAACGCCCCATGATACTAGCTAAAGGGAAGTATTGCATTCTAATACAATTTCATGTCGGATTAAAATGTTGTATTCGAAATGGTGTTTATGTTCAGGATTTCAAAAGATGCGACACGAAGGTTTATAGCAAATGTCCTCAATCCAAATTATGTTCATTAATTTTTACAAAATTAGTGATGACGATTTTGATTATCTATATTTTTATGTATTTAATATACTCGGCCACAAGATAATTATACTTGGAAGAGGGTGTTGTTGACTTCCTCAAGATCTGGAATTCGAGGGAGTGAGGAAAATGACGGGTATATCCAGTTGCATAAGAAATGTCCGATATGTTCCATTCGCATGACTTTCTCTACCTGTTCTACAAACAATTTTTACAAATACACTCTTTTATCTATATAATGCTAGTCATTATGCGGATAAAATTATATACTACTTAATTCTTTATAAATAGAAGCGGAGATAACTGACTACACTAGGCTAAAGCACAGTCAAATATTTTAAAACCTATCGCTATATACCTGTCATTCAAATTCTATTTCCATGGCCAGGAGTAAAACAAAAGAGATATGAAGGCTTTCCGCTTGCGAAAATCCTAAGAATGTAAAAATTGAAACCAATAACAAGGAATATCTCTATAAAAAGGATGTATGACATAAATTGTGTATTTTAATGAAATCTGCATTATTTTTTTCTGCAGTAAGTTTTTATTTTTCTTATGGTTTACCAGTTATGCAAAAGTAATTCAGTATAAAGAGGACTTCAGGGGCCATACTCAAGAAGTTCAAGATGTGCATTTCATTTGCCATGCAAGCATTGTTAAAGTTGCAAGTCGTTAGAAACATTTCTTAAAAAATCAAAAATTTCGCAAAATTTTCTACTTAAAGGTTAGACCGAGGGGCGGTATTTTTCTGCAAATATTTATGTCGCATTCTTGGAAGATACCAAACTTAAATACCAAGTTTGATATTTAATGCATTTTTCATTTTTTAGTTATGCTGTTCACACTCACACACACACACACACACACACATACACATGCCTCTTTTACTTTCTCTGCTCGTACCTTCTATATAGCGTTAACGAAGGCTCTTGATGTCTCTTGAGTCCAAAAAGGTATTTTTAGAAAAAAATCCATATGTGTGGACAGATAGCTCAAGAACCAAAAGATCGTTAAATGCCAGTTTATATATAAGTTTGGTATCTTCCAAGAATGCGATATGAAGATTTTAAAGAAAATCTCCCCACACCAAACTATTCTGTACATGAAAAAATGTATAAAAAGTTTTGCTTTTTCAAAAATTTTGGTTAAAATACCGTATATTAAAGCTATTTACGTCACAAATAAAATGAATATTCTGTTCTTTCTTGGAATAACCTCTGAACAGAGCTCTTTATTCTGGATGAATTTTGCTGAATTTTGCATAAGTGATAAACCATAAGAGATAGGCAAAAGATTACAATGCAGAAAACGTAGATCTCGTTAAAACACACATTTTATGCCATCTGTCGCTTTAGCCTGTGTTATTCCCTTTTCTACCTTCTGCTTATAACGAACTGAGGAGTAAGACCAATTGTTTAATA
Organism: Hymenopus coronatus; assembly: GCA_030762935.1. Classification (NCBI taxonomy): domain Eukaryota; kingdom Metazoa; phylum Arthropoda; class Insecta; order Mantodea; family Hymenopodidae; genus Hymenopus; species Hymenopus coronatus. The sequence goes on along the minus strand of CM060894.1, from coordinate 101,670,776 downwards.
TAAGTAGAAGAATAATCTTTTGTAAGAATAGTTTTTTGTTTGTTTGTTTGAAGAACAGACTTATATAAGAATAAGTAGTAAGACCAATCGTTTAATATGATGTAAGTAGAAGAACAATCTTTTTTAAGAATAGTTTTTGTTTGTTTGTTTGCAGAACAGATAGAGAAAGGTATGTGAATGCAACACATCAGGTTTTTGCATCCGGGGGTCTCAAAATATGTATTTCCGGTGAAATTGTTGTGAAAGTTTCTGGTGGAATATAATGGATACCTTCTCTACTCACTATGTGCATTGTGTATACGTGGTAGAGAAAATAAATAAGGTTGAAATTAAAATGGTTGTATTTGAAGATAAATATTATTATATGAGTTATATATGTTGACCATAATAAAGATGATGAAGAAGAAGAATATGATACTACAACTACTACTATACTACCACTACAAGATACTACTCTTACTACTACTAATATTAATAATAATAGTAATATGATAATAATAAATTGGTATATTATTTAACAATTTTCTGTAAAGATTGTACAATCATAGGTGGTCATTCATGCCAATACCCACTCAGTATCTATTGGAAAAATTTAAAACAGGTTCTCTTGATTTTTGACTGCCTTGGAATAAGAAGGAAAGCCCAGAAGACCTCGTGCAAAGGAATGCGCTGTCCTACACATTCCCTAACGCGGATGTCTTCGGCAATTAGTCGGCATGTGTTCTTGCGATAAGAGCATGTAATGGAGCCGATCTATAGACCGTGGTGTAATAAATATCGTGAGCAAGTGAGAGAGACTGTGTCGACACCGTCTCTTTCTTCTTCCTCTCTTCTTCCTGCTGCTTATCCGCTTATCCTTATTCACAAGGCCGGAGCAGGATCTCTTTCTCTCTCTCTCTCTCTCTTGTTACTCATCAAGTATCTCTGCCACATAAATATATCCTTGCTCTCGCGCATAAACCAAATCCTCGGTAATCCTCAACGTCCACATGGTTGTTAGCTGGAAAGTATATAAACATTGGATCCGCAGTAATTGCTACAAGCGAGCCAGTCTAATCTTGCATCTCAAGAGGAAAGATTTGTGTGTTTAGGATGCCATTCGCGTTTTGTCTCTTATCCTGTAACAGCGACAATGTTTACAAAGATTTTAGACAATTAGCACTGTAGAAAATGCTCATCTTTAACTGAGAAATTTGTGTTACAAGAACAAAGCTTTGTATTGCAGTGAACCTCTCGCTGCTCAGCGACCACTCATTCTCTCCGAGTTCGCTGACACGCTTCTTTAGCAGGGCAGTCGCAGCTTCCACGGCACTATTTTACGAATCTATTTGTACATTCTTTTAAACAAACTAATATCAAATAATGCTCAAGACACATTATTAGCCTATAGCAGACCTTTTGTAAAAGACATGCTTATGAGAAATCCTTTATTTTTGTTGTTGTCATGAAATAATGTAATTGATTTGTATAACGCTGCGTTTAAAAATAAAATAACAATTATTCGTTTTTATCCGAATTTCGATCGAGCGGGAGGGTTCAGGTGGTTTAGTTGTGGCCCGTATTCGGGAGGTTGGCCTGCCTACCCGACCCATAGGTTTATTCGGAGGTTTCCCCGGATTGCCAGGAACGCTGTATAGGATAATTACATCCCCCAAATTTTCCGGTCCACTATTTCATGCTTCCTTCATTTCCTAATCGTCTGTTTCAGGGTTGATAAACCAGATGGACGGTGTTCGGCGGGTTGCGGTTGGATGGTGATTTGCCCATTGTAAAAAGCTATCCGGGCGTCATCGTCGGGAATGCTGTCAATAACCGCCTTCCACTTTCTGAGCTGCTTCTGGAGGCTAGCCGGAAGTGTCAGGGATTCGTAAACAGGGTCTAGGACGGCGTGCAATGGAACTGATAAAGGACTCCACCCATGCTTGTGTCCGTCATTAACCGGATCTGATCGCCTTTCGGAACTTTCCTCTCATCCCTCCCTCCCTCCCTGGTTTCACGCATACGGCAAAGAGCCACAAGAACCTACGTCCAATTCTCCTGCCCAGAGTACTGGGGGCTCCGTCTGTGATTAAAATCATAATTCTAGCTGAATTATGATCAATAGTTTTTGAGTTTTTTTTATTTGGCTATTTAAAATTATAAAGCTTTTTAACTGAAAAGGTCTAAGAGCAAAAAGTGAAAATACTAAATTACCAGAAAACCAAATTTATAGATTTATCACCTAATTAAATATAGTGGCATCATAGTTATTAACATAGCACACGATGAAAATTAATCACCTGGTCACTAAATAGGTCTGAAATATTAAAATCAGGAGCTCAAAAGTTAAAATAGCACAAATAATGCTTAATACAATTTTTTGCAATTGTGTATTTTGAGAGCGGTTGAACTCAACAGTGAATTTCATCCCTGTACAATAGTTTTTACGATGTTGTGGTGTTTCAACTCTAGTAAAACAATAATGACTGATTGCCTGTTGATTCTTATACCACGAAAGCTACTGGTAAGCCCATGTGACCGAGTTTAATTGCCTTTTTTTTTTTTTAAACAGTAACGGAGTCTGATCAGGATTCCGGTACTGTATCCCTATTTACTTTTCCACCGTAGGTTTTACTGATTACTGGTTTACTGGTTTTACTGTTTCTTTTACAAACATATACACATTGCACAAACATATAACACCCATGCCCAAGGCGGGACTCGAACCCACGATCCCCTGCCCACGAAGCACCAAAGCGAGACGCTTTAGCGAGAGTGGCCATGGGGACCGGCCGCCTTCGGACATCACGTCGACGCCATCGTCATAATTGTCTATATACCACAGTAATATTCAGAAAAAGTCAATGCTCCTGACAAAACTACATTTTGGTGTTCTTAAGTAAAACATAGCTCATTTAGAGGTAACAATAACAGCCAATCCTAGGAGGTTTTATTAGAAAACCGTGCTCTACCATTCCCTCGCCCCATTAACTATGAGATAACAGGAAATATACCTCTTCGTATTGACAAAAGCCGAAAAGTCACAACGAAGAATATTGAAGAATAAATTGTCTTCTTTTGTTGGTCGCTTGACCAAATGATGTCCTGAAGTTTCGTAGAAACATTTATGACCATTTATTCGACCCCCAAAACAGGCAGTTGCTCTTTTATTTTGTTGCTTAGGAACTCGTTTCAATATAAATTATTACGCGCCAAGATAAACCAATTACTGAAATACTCCATTTCTTTTGAGATTTCAAATTTGTTCAAAGTTCTGGAGCGCACTGCACAGAATGCCAATGAAGTAGTTTGCCTGTTTAACTGTTGGGATTTCTTTAAATGTAATATGTTTTTTTCCCGAAAAAGATTTTATTTAAAAGGTCATAGCATGAGAAGATATCGAAACAGAAAGGATAGTTTTTTGGGGGAAGTAGTGGCAGAAAGGAACTTATTTTCTGGTTTTTAAAATTCCTTGCAGGAATTGTGTTGTGCTATAAGAAGCTGAATCATACATGCAGGAGTTTTCTCCGTTGTTTTGTCAGCAAAAAATCTTGATTGGCCACATTGCTTAATCAGTCTAATGATGTAAGACAAGCATTCTTGGCGTTTGAACGTGACAAAACGTTTAATAGCAGCATTTATTGAACACATTATAAGCGATATTTAATGAATACTTCATTGTTTGTAACGAAAGCATGTGAGACGAAAAAATCTCACTCGAAGTTATTAAATCAATGAGTTACTAAAAAATTGTTATTCTACTGATCCTTTTCAATAGCTAATTAAGAGTATCTAGAAACATTTATACCAGAAGGACAGAAACAGAAGAAAGCAGGAATTCAAAAAAGTTTTTGTTTCCATATAGCTTACCCAAGAATGTTATCAAGGTTTCACCGGAAATATACTTTCGAAGCCCTTTGAAAAGTTAAAAGCTATTTGGCTAAGCTCGTGTCCATAAACAGATGAATACCAAATGTCGTTATTTAAGTATCTTTCAAGGCATTTAGATTTTCATATAATTTCCCCATACCAGATTGCCATATATTGGAAGTTTAGTTATATTTTATTGTAAATGAAAATCTACACGCTATATTCATTTAAATCCATCCATTTGGCATGGAATTTATTCATGCTTAGGACCATAAACAACCCTTTTCTCTCCAAAATTAGCGTTTTACTACAGATTTTTTACTGAAACCTGAATAAAAAAAGTAAATGTTAAACGAGGCCATTGATAATTAAATTCAGAAAATGTATCAATTGTTTACGACTTCACGAATTTATTCATCGGTCAATTTAGGTGATGATTCAGTTACATTTTCGGATACTATTCAATAAAATCTGCTCAGAAGTAAGCTAGTTTTTAAATACTCTTGATTTGTTTTCCTGCTAGAATTTTGAAGTGTCATACGAAGAAAGCTTTTTATTCTAGCTATAAGTGAGAGAAAATAGTATTAAAATAGATACCTTAGAGCTCTGAGTACTGTTAGAACATTAAAATGATTCTCTTTCTAGTGACGGAACTATAAGGAGATGCCTCTTGGATCGGTGTCTGAGGGACAGTTAGCCTTGCTGTTTGATCCATGTACAATACTATTTGCTCGTCATGTCCACAGAGGTCATAGTGCTAAGCATTTGTACCCTTGCTTCTATAAGTGATGAACAGATGACTGCTTCACATGTCCCGGCACATGCATCTCTGACATGTTGTTAGGATGCCGCTCAGCCTACCTGCTTGTACCTTCTATTTTCATTTTTACTATTATTTTAGACTTTGGGTGGTCATATTAAATATTCATTGCTGATTTAAATGTACCACCAAAGAACCCATTCAGATTGGCCGGTTCAGGGGATTTGCACACAAGACCCCCACGAATATGGCCCGCAGACGATGTCGTCTGAACTATCCTACTCGTAAGTTGTTTCACGTTTTTACATGCGTTATTCTTGCAAGTGCTATGATAAATTATCTAAATAGCAAATCACTTAATTTTTGGTGACTAGTTTTAGTTTACCCCGCGGTGAAAGAAAAACCACTCGCATACGTCGCGCCATACTTAGCTCTAATCCGGTAAAGCTACCGTCTCCTCAACCCATCGTAATTCTTTTCGCGCAATGTTTCACGTCCGGACAAAAGTAATTCTTTCTCTATCCCCCCTTTCCCTTCTCTCGTAAACAACCTGCTGTGTGTTAGGACCACCACTTGGGACTAGCTATAGCAGCACTAGAAGAAATACCACAAATTTGCTCCTGGCCGGGGTTTATTTCATCGGGTTTCGTAGCCTTTCCGCCCCATTTTGAGAACGATAAGTCTACGACTACTGTATCGAGTTTCCTATACCCATTATCGGGCGCCAGGATATAGCATTAACACTTCTGGTCTGTTCTTTTCTTTTGTGCTGCCGAGAGCGAGGGAAGATTCCCTTTTAATGGCGAGCAGTGGCGGCTAGTGAACTGTTTCAAACAGCAACACTTCGGCATTGAGAATTTGCTTCCTTATTGGTAGTGTTACTGTGGCTGCAACAATAAGTGGAAGGACAAAATGAAATGTAAAATATAAAAAGTAAAAATCGACTCTACTACACCACTACCACCACCACCACTACTACCACTGCCACTGCTACTGCTACTGCTACTCCTACTCTTCCTCCTACTCCTACTTCTGCTACTACTACTACTACTACTACTACTACTACTACTACTACTACTACTACTACTACTACTACTACTACTAATAATAATAATAATAATAATAATAATAATAAATAGTAATAATAAATGTTGGGTGCAATATAATTCTCAGGGCACTGTCCCTCTGAGAGTTTATATGTATGTAGTCAAAGACATCCATAAAATTACAGAGCCGCCACTGATGGCTCGCTTGAGGCACTGATGTAAAGGAAACTAGGCGGATATATTGAGATTTGAAAGAATGCCTACAGCTATTACTCCAGAAGCCCGTCACCGTGGTGAGCCTGAAGAAACGACCTAAGAATGGTTCTTTAGATTGATTCTAGACCTGTGCACCGAATTGCTGCTTTAATGGAACGCTTTTAGAAAGGTAGAGGCGGCGATGATGTGCAAATTTTATGAACCGTTACAGGTTCCTTCCCTGCTTCTTCTCTTTATTTCATCACACACGGTGGTTACCTGCCGTTCTTGGCAATCAATATCGAGGTGCTTACCGAAAAGGAAGCCAATCTAAGATGAGAAACCTTGCCGATTGAAAACCATGCTTCGGTGATTCTCGAGATGAGGTAACGAATTATTTACAGATATCGATTATATTACAGTATAAATAAATAAACAGTTGACGCGATCCATTGAAATTATTTTTTTTCCACCTCTTCTGCAAACAAACTAATCTTGTAAAAGTTTGTTCTTTTAAAGTTCTTTATCAGTTAATTGATAAATTTATATATCGGAACATATTTTATCTTTGGTGCATGAGCAGGTATATTAGGAACATGTTTATTCATGTTAATCGAAATAAATATTAGTAGAAATTGCCTTTTTATTTGCTTCCTTCTAAGCAGAAGAGATATAGGGAATACCCAGGCTAAACCTAGAGTCTTTTAAAAGCAAGCGCTATGTGAACAAATGAAGTTCGGTTCGCTTTATATTGCCATCAGATAAACAAAAGAAAACGTGACTCCGTTTGAGAAAACCTAAGTAGTTTAAAATTGAAACCAATAACTGGGTACATCTCGGAAACGGTCAACTCTACAACAAAAATGTATATGACATAAATTGTGTCTTTTTATGAGATCTACATTTTTATGTGGTAAGTTTTTGTCTATTTTTTACGGTTTACTAGTTATGCAAATTTCAGCAAAATGAAGAGATCTTCAGAAGCTGTTACCAGAAAATTCAAGATATCTTGAATATAAAATGCGAGGATACGTATACAGGAAAATCACATGACAATGAAATTCTATGTAGGTAATACCACGAATTAATTTTAAAACAGTTTAGTTACGCCTCTAAGGTGTGCTAGCTCATACAAATGAAACCGCGCATATCTATAAGCGCTTGGCTTATATCTGAAGCTCCAAAGATATTTAATGTATGTCAGAACTGGTTTCTTAGCTCCATTAACGCAGCATGTAATTTTTAAGGAAGAGAGCACAGGAAACCTAAAATTAAGGAAGATGGTGAGTCATATATAACCTATAGTCAGTAGATAAAAGGCTATGGATGCGCATTATTTTATTTTTCTTGTAAGCGTATCATTAGTTTTTCGCACCTGATCAATCTTCTGCCTCCTCCCATGAGTTTGCAGTGCATGTTACAGCCGCGCAAGCACTTATCATCAATACCTTGCATGCTGCAAGGAGCGTTTGGACATCCTCGTTGTGGGATACTACGTAAGAATACATATCTATATCTTCCCAGGATGATACGTATTGCTTTAAGGTGATGCAACTATGACATTTGGAAAATCTACTCCATGGAGGATTTATTATAATTTATTTTTTAAAAAGCTAATCCCTTTTAAAATTAGAAATATTTAATATTTTTATAATTAAATAAAACATTATTTATATTCCCCGAATTAAATTCGTTTATTAAAAAAACTAGATATCCTTAAAAACGATAAAAAGTTTGAAGTTTATACCAGTTATTGCATACAACGATAGTGTGATTCGCTTCGGTGCTTCGTGGCGCAGAGGATTGTGGGTTCGAGTCCCGCCTTGGGCATATGTGTCTGTGTTTTTGTATATATGTGTGTGTATTAGGAGCAGAAAGCAGCCCGAAAATCGAATAGAAAAACAAAGGAAATTTTGGGGATATGTAAGAAAGGGTAAAATCGGAGAAAATTTTTAAAAATATTCACATAAAAATTCAAGTTTTACAGTAAATGTGTTTCCAAATAGATCTGTTATATCATATTTTATATTAACCTAATATATGCAAAGAAAGTATTTTTCGTACTCTCCAAAAATCTTGAGTTTTATTAGTAGGTAGAAGTGGTAGTGTTTTCCTGTAGCTTGTAAGTGGAGCAAAGGACATCATTACGTTTCCATTTAAATTTCTAATTCACGTGTTTGCCATTATGCGCCATGGTGACGAGTGAATACCTCGAGAAATGGCGGAAAACTTTGCCCATGAACCTTCTTCTCTTAAGGTGTTTTTTTACGTGCAATTAAACATTACATGGTACTATCGGCCTTACTTCGCTTCCGAAGGAAGCCATGCTAAAGATTTTAGAGTCCGAAAAAAAATCCAATATCTTCCGCCAGGTTTGAATCTTGGGTTTTGGAGGCTAGCATAGTAACCACTGCACCATAGAGGACGATCTTGATTTTTCAAAGTGTGATAATTTTATTTTTTTAAAATTGGAGAATTTTTTCGGAAAACTATATGACCATATTATTTAATGTACTTTTGAGAGGTGTTATGACATTTATAAAACAAATTAATAAAACAAGGTTTTAAGGTGGGACTGCCCATTAATAATAAGGATGCGCCTGCACACATAACGCTTAAGTTAATTGGTAGTTAAAGTGTACCAAGTGGGAAAAACAATATTATTTTGTTATGAAAAAAAGTTGAATTTTTCACACTTTTTGGTAAGTTTTCACAGATGCGCTTTAAAAAACATATTACAGGGCACCAGAACTTTTATTGCTTATTCAACTTATGAAAGCATTTTCTCCGATCATTTTCGTGAACTGTTCACCAAAACACAAATTTTGGGACTGCCTCTGTAGTCAGTTGTCGGCATTCGAGCTTCTCCACTCAGAGACCTCAGATTTGATTCCCGGCTAATATAGAACATTTTTCTTCGCAAAGGATGGGGAATGATTCTGGTTAGACTCCGGAAGTGTGATGAATCTGGGTGGGGGTGTGTTTAATGATAAAAGGTAATAAACTCAACATAAAAGAATAGTTACTTCTCAACCCCTGATATGACCTTCTTAATAGAAGCTGGAGGGAAATCTGAAGAAGAATGCCTTCAGAATATTTGCTAATAAGTAAATTAGAAAGCATGAATATGCTACTGATGGGATATATATATATATATATATATTTAATAAAACGTTTCAAAACCATGCTAGATATACTGGAACATTCCAAATATAAAAAATAAGCTCTTTAGCAATAAGTTGCTAGTCACAAACATATATTTGACGAAAGTTGTTTAGTGAGCTCTACACTTTTATGACATAAATTTTTGTCAATATTCTAGAGTTTTATAATCACACAAAACAGTGAAGGAACCTTCTTGATTATTCACAGAGTGCAAAGGACAAACTTGTATACTGACAAACTTATGAAGCTATAATCCAGGGCATTAATCCCTTTTTGGGACAGTAAAAACAAATAAATTTAAATGGTTAAAGAGTCTGAAGAATTGCATGTAAATGATCATGCCATATCATTGGAATACTGGGCTCTCTCTCTCCCTTAAGATATACATCAACACATTCTCACCGACTATTTCCTAAAGATTTTCTCAACGGATCACAAAAATTCCGGTGAAATGCAGGTGCTGTTCGGTATTGTAGGTAATTACATAGTAGAGAAAATAAGTGTATACTCTTAGATTTAAAAATGATCCTTCTTCAAACTGTTCATAAACGAATATCGGAAATTTTACTTTCCATGGGCAAAAACATCCTAGTGGAGATGTCAGCAACTCCTTTGATTTTGTGTGAAGCAAGCAGACTTGCATCACTCATCTCCATCGTGGCTGGAATCAACGCCTGCTTTCATCTTACATCATTAATTTCTGGTTTTAAATTGTCTTTACCTTGAATAACATTCAATACTTTTTGCAATAATTTACTGAGCACTGTAAATGGGGAGGGACTTGATTGGGATCAAACCGGGCGCGCATTTTGTGGCATTTTCACGCTCTAGCCCACGGCGCAGGACTGCGAAAGATTAAAGCATTTTAATGAAATACGTTACAGAGGAAACTAATTGGCCGAGAATTCTAAACTGGGGCTATTACCTACGGTTTTACCAGAATAAACAATGTTTACATTTTCTGCAGAATCTATTCTTTTTTTGTAATATGAACTTTTATAAAATGTTTTCTTCTTAAACATTAATTAAGATAATTAATAGTAGCTTTAACTATTGTTTTCATAAACTCATGACACTTAAAATGGCAGTATCGTTTATTATAATTCCTTTGCACCCACTACAATTCTATTCACAAGGTCCTAACCGCAGGATAAGGAAGTTTACTGCGACACTGGATCTTAACAGACTTCTTCTGGAGAGGGGAAGGACAAAATAGAGAGAAACGGTTCCTTTGGAACCCAGAGAAAGACTCCTAAGGGAAAACTTAAAGATTGGGCCCTCTCGGAAAAGATTGTTTCAAAGTGCTTGCCTCTTTGGTTCCCTTTGCGTTCTTAGGATTTCCCCAACTGGCAACATATATCTTAATAAACGTTCACTACACTTGAAATAACGGTGGAAGATCGAAGCTTGGTAACGCCAAAACTATTGCTTTCTGTAATCAGACTTTTGGCAGCGTTTTGTTCATTTCATTGGGCTCTTACGTTTAGAAATTTTATTTTCAGTGTAAAATGTTTATGTATAAATTAAAAATTTAAATAAATTACAAAATGTCATATTTTATTAGATAACTTTACGTATATTTTCTCACGGCTTTCAGTATAGTTAGAACGGTATTCGCCCGTTCTTAACCCCTCAAGAAGTCCGCAACCAACCGCTCGTTGGCCGCATACGAAGGTCTACATCATCGTGATACTTCCTCAATTCTAACTTGTAAAACCTGAAGCTATTTAGATCAGTTTCCAGCATTGTTAAATCCTAAAGATTTATCACTGCATTGATTAATAGTGTCTGATTAATCTTTAGAAATTGCAGGTGTTTATTTAATATAAAAGAGCAAAACAATTTATTCCTTATTTAAATCTCGGGCACATAAAGAAGTACAATGAATAGGAAGTGCTCACAAAATTGTTAATATTATAATTCAATTCTAAGAGACCGGTGAATGAAAGAGTTTTTATAGTTTACAAGTTAATTTACTTTCCGGTAGTTACAGAACACTTTATAGGAAATGAAAATAATTTTTCTTCTATTTTTAAGTATTTTATGACAAACATTAGAAAAACAATAAGTATACGATTAAAATTCTGGTTAAAAACAAAGTATTTAACAAACTGTTATGAAAAACCTATGATGATTCATTTATTTTCAATAAAAGGCTATTAAAGTTCATTATTTTTAGAGGTCATGAGTTATCAAAACCTGTTCACATAAATATGAAGAGTGTTTCTTGTTTCAGATTAATATACTTATTTTTATTTTCGCTACCACCTACATAGTAGGTAGAGAATTTATTTCATATCAGCCCCGCTCCAAAATCGATACAGAGATTCCACTGGAAATACACGTTTTAGGATCCTACGAATACAAGAAAGAAAAAAAAGAGCAATTTTAGAAAAAATTCGCGCGTGGGAAAAGTTGTTTAAATACTAACCTTAATATTTAAGTTTAGCACCTTCCAAGCATGCGACACGAAGGTTTTCAAGAAATTCTCTACAACTATTTTATACATGGAAAAAATTACCAAAATTTTGATTCCTTCAAAAATGTCTCTAACGATTGAGATTACAATAGTATATTTTTAAAACAAATGTTCATAATAAATAAAATGTATATATTGAAATTTCTGTGAATATCCTCTGAGTCCTCTTCATTCCGAATAAATTCCGAGTGACTGGTACCGTAAGAGATAGAGGAAAATTTGCCGCAAAAAATATAAATTTGGGAAGTTATTACTGTGTTTTTTTTTTCCAAGAAAAGAGAACGGAATTTGAAACTATCAAACTATCACTTAGCGATCGCTTTAAAAAGTTTTTGACGGTCGTTTAAGTCTGCACATTTTCGTGTCCATCACAGTGTCTCTACAAAGAAATGTGTGGTAATACAATGCAAATGTTTATCTCGATTAACTTATCTATTTATCGATACGTAGATAGAAGGATACGATGTTTAAAAAATAAATTACTGAAGAAAGGCAATATAAAAATCACGTGAATGTAACACGTTAGATTTATACCACAATGTAAGTAAGGTAATGAATCTCCTTCTATCAGTTATCTACAGTAGATTGAGGGAATATTATTGTATTCTATCCAATGGTTAAATATCGAGATTTTATTTAAGGTCAATTGAACCCAGAAACCGCATTTCAAAAAGATAATCGCGCACGATTCTTCCTGAGAACAATCTGATAAACGAAAAGTCTGATAAATACCAAATTTCACGTTTGATTCACGTCTGTAAAAATTATTATAAAATTTTCCCCGCCCAAACTAATATCTTCATATCATTTACCAAAATTTATATTTCTCAAAAAAGGCTCACGCTTTAATTTATTTCACATTCTTAGGATATATGCATGACTAACAAACTGTACCCTTCAATTTTTTTTGAATACCTTATTAAGCTCGATATTTACTGACGAAAAGTTTCATAACAGGCGAACCGTAAATGAGACAACCTCGGTGTATGTAAACTAGTTGAAACGTTTTCTTTGATTTTTTTGTTCGTTTTTTTACTTTCTCTACACATTCTATGTACATTCTTGCTTAGAGAAGGTATTGTTTTGCATCCAAATTTTGATGCCGAGATTTCGCGAAATACATGTTTTGAGACCCCTAAATCCAAAAAATTATAAATATTTCCTTATGTGTATGTATAGGTGGGCAGGGTAGCATAGCTCAAAAACGAAAAGACCTTTAAATACCAAACTTGATATTTGTGTTTGGTATCTTTCATGGACGCGACACAAAGATTTTCAAGAAAATCTAATTATCCTTTACATGGAACATTTTACGAAAATTATGATTTTCTCAAAAATTGTTCTAATGATTATGATTAAAATGCTACATGTTTTAAGATATTTTTATGACAAACGAAATGTATATATTGGATTTTCTGGGAATAGGCTCTGAAGACCTCTTCAATCTGGATAACTTTTGTATAACTGGCAAACCGTAAGAGATATAATTTATGTTATATGCATTTTTTGTAGGGTTACCGTTTTCGAGATATTCCGGATCATTAGTTGCAAGTTTAGCCACTTAAACTTTTCTCAAACGGGAAGACATCTTTCTTTTCGCTTCTTGTTTGTTTACTCCTAGAGAGCAAAGAGATTGGAATTTCAATTGTTTCACATAGCGACCGGTTTTTAAAGGACGAGACTATCGCTTTAGCCTGGTCATTTTCTTACTTACCAGGAACTAGCAATAAGACTAATTTTGCTTATGGTTATCTTTATTAGCATGATGTAGATAACAGATTATTCTTATGAATAAAAGGTTTGTGTACCAAAGAGCTAGAGGACACCATGTGAATAAAATACATCATATATTTTTCCTTCTACTTACGAGGGACCAAGTAATAAGGACAATTTCTGCTATGTTTATCTGGATCAGTATGATGCAGATAGAATAATAAGGTTTTTAACAATACTTTGTTACAGAGATATAGAGAAAGTCATGTGATTGTAACACATCCAATGTTTTTCACCGTTGCGAGAAGAAAAAAATAATGAGCGTAAAATTATTTTGGGGTAATTATATTTTAGATGAATTAAAATGTTAAAATGGTTTTTGAATTTTCAATTACTAGTGTTGTATATTATTCATATAAAATATTTGCAAAACACATTTAACATTATTCTAACTCAATGCTACTGCCCTGGCTAAGTACCTTCTTACAGTTAGTAGAAGTGTTGTACTCCACTAAAAAATTCGATACTTAAACTTTTTTATAACTACGTGTTTTGAGGACCCTCGACGTAGATGAAGATTTTCTAGAAAAGAGGTCCCTGTATGTATTTCTGTGATCAGCATAACTCAAAAAACAAAGGTCGATAAATACCAAATATTTCACTTCTGTATCTCCCAAAGATGTTGTCCGCAGATTTAAAAAAAAAATGCTCACCTCAATCCAAACTGCTACTTACAGAGAGAAATATTCATTATTTTGTATTTTCTTAAAACGGCTCTAACGGTTTAATTAAAATACCATACAGTAACGTGTATGTGATGAATTTTCTGCGAATAGCTAGTGAAGTTCTGTTTGTTTCGAATCTTTTTTACTATTATAAAGAAAATGGGGGAACGTTAAAACATAAAGCCAAATAAAATTTTATGTAGCCTTCACCATTCCCGAGATATTCCTCATTATTGGTTTTAATTTTCAAATAATTATGCCTTTCTCAAGTAGAAAATCAGTATTCGGTTGTTTCTCGTGGTCGTGCAAAGTAAAGGTAACTTCAAAGTCATCACAGGGCGACTAGTTCTTAATAGATTTTACTATGTGTTAAGCCTACTGCAATATCCATAATCCCTCTGTATCTATATGTGTAATAAAACTATGTGCGCAAATTTTTGTCTCGATTACCAATAAGCTTTTGTAACATCGCTTTATGGAAAATGGCTATAGATAGTCATCTGAATGTGAAATCTAAGATTTTTCTTTTCACCAATGTCACAATAACTGAATCCCTATTGATATAAGGAATTTCATTCGATTGTGTCCATATAGGTATAGACAAAAAAAAACTCAAATGAGGTTTAGGGATTAATTAAACACAAAAGTCAACTTCAGAGTTGTGTAAATTATTCAAATGTTTTTAAGTATACAAGCATGATGTATTTTGAAATCACAAATAGGTATTGCAATGGTCAGTCCAAGCATGAAACTTTATCAAACGAGTTTGGAAGAATAAACAATGTTGTTCATTGGAAGCGTTGTTTGAATTGCAGCAATTTTAAATAAAGGTAAACAAATAAATGCACATTTGATTTTAAACAAAAAGCTTATTCCTTTTAAGGATATGCACATGATGTGCAATTCATTGTGTTTTCAAATTACAACACGCAGTGTCGTCAAATTTCTTCTGTGATTGTTTTTTTTTCTTTTTTTTCTTTTTATTCATCAAGATACAAAGACTGCTGCTATATTTTGTATTATTTATATATGCAACTTTAAGAAATATATTTTAGTTGAAATACGTAGAAAGCTTAAGAAGTAGTTGCATCCTGAAAACAGATTAGAATCAAAATGTAAAACTTCCTAATTATTACCTATTTGTCGCGACGAGTCCTCAATCACTAATAAGAATCCTACATAGGGTACAAGTATTAATAAAATTATACTCACGTGATCTCCCCCTCCAAGCCAAGCGTCGTTGTCCACAAGCTGAGATGGCTGACCAAAGTAAAGCTGTCACCACTCCTGTCCCAGTAGGTAATGAAGCTGTGAAGATTGTGTTCCTCTGCCCCTGTGTATGGGACAGAAGGCCTAAGGGGGTGGGGGAAGTCAGTCAAGGAATAGTCCCTCGAACAAGAAAAGAGAAAGCTGACAAGATTGGGAACTTCTTTCTGCCCACGTTTAACGGTAGCAATTGGTATTTTCTTAGCTCACCCTCTGGAAACACCGATGTCCTTTGTTCTTCTTCCTCAGATGTTTCTAAGCAGACAAAGGAATTAGGCAAACGTTTACCATTGACTTAAGGCGATAAGGATCTACATCAGATCTTTGAGGAAATACGTGACAGAGTGTAACTTTTCTAAACAGAGGGAAAGTACTGTCTTTCTTCTGTTGCGATTCAATAAAATTTGGCGTTTTTATATCCAGGCTGAATGCGCAAAATGTCATCTAAAATCATTTGCGATTTATTTCTGAAAACAAGGTAAAGTAGTTGGTCATATTCATAGATTATTCGTAAAGCACCAATGCAACATAAATTATTTCCACATAAATTTGACCAGCTGACGAAAAGATAGCAGCGCTCAAATAGATCAGTGAATCAATGAAATCAAATAAAGCAATCATTAAGCAGGCTACCCAAGGCTAGATATATACTTAGTAACCAACAGATTTTCCACGTTTCCGTTTTGATTTAGTACTATAATTTTTGGTACCTGTTTTATCCAACCACCCACCAGTCTTTATGATGTATTTCTTAGCAAGCAGCTTCTGTTCCCACAATTTATTTTGCTGTTCCTGATCACCTTCAGTGTTGCTCTTCATTCACCCATTCCTTATAAACAGCTACGTCATTTGTCTGTCCATTTTACAGATTCTCTAACCTTCGTCATATCATATTACTCAGATGGTATGCATATGTCTGGGATCTCATCAAGAAACTCATCCTGGGATTTGGGTGAAAAGCTTGAGTGTATGCTGCAGCTGTTGCACACCACTCTTTCTTTCGCATCTTCGAAATCCCAAGACACCTAGAGGGATGCATTTGACTAATTAGGTCATCCAACTACATTTATGCGAAATTAGTAAAAATTATGTTGAACATTTTTGTTTTTCTGTTATTGCAGTTTTATTGTACTTACAATTCAAAATTTTATGCCACGCAATTTTATTGATGTTTAATACAAGTTTAAACTCATATTGACCATTTAATCAACTCTTTACCATTTAGAAAAAACAGCTTACATTCTATTATGTCAGCATTTTCCACTATTTTAATGCACAGTTCTATTTGACTATTTTGTCAGCATTAATGCTCATTGCTAATTGGACCATAAGTAGTTTGTAACCTAAGAGCTTGAAGTTTTCAGGAGAACTTCAGGAATTGCGTAGTTTAAAATTGGTGTGCACTCGTTAAAAATTTATTAAATAGCTAAAGTTATTTACCATAACTTACAATGAAAAAGTAGTAACATTCAATATCGTAATAAAACGGTTTTTTTTTACTTTTAAGAAATTACACCACACAATTTTGCATATTGTGTATTAAGCTCAAATTAAAATTTCAAATGATACATAAGCTTTAAGATCCAAGAAGCATTTAATAGTAACATATCAAAAAGTGATTAATTATGAATAAAATTATTTTAATAATGGGTTGAGCATCCGGTAAAAAAGTTAAGACAATGAAAACCAAACTGTGGATCTTTTACTCTCTACATTCCTTAAATTCATACCAGGGGTTGATTAACGATTACTTTAGTATTTCTCTTTATTAAATCCAATTAAAGTCTCAACATTCCATAAAAGTAAAAATAAATGTATACCAACAGATGATGATTAAATAATATAAAGTAACCAAGGGGCATGAAAAGGTGGTGTAGGTAAATATTTGAGAAAGTAAAACCGGTCAGCAAACAGTTATTATTTGTGAAGTACATTTGACTACAACACAGGTAATCTATTCATTGCTTGTTTGTGTACCATGATCACTGTAATAGGAGTTAAAAATATTATATTCTTTTTGGAATAACTAACAAAAAATATCCAGAGCATCGAACAATGATGGGTTCATTATAACTTAAACCTACTTTGTTCCCTTGTAGTTGCAATGAAAACTATAATATATAACTATTTCTGAGTTGCATGTAACAAACAGAAGAATAAAGTGTAAGATCTTGATATTTAAGTTCGCCACTTTCCACGGATGCGACACGAGGATTTTCAAGAGAATACCCTCATCACAAAATACGCTTTACATGGAACTTTTTTAAAATTTTTGATTGCCTAATAATGCCTCTAACTATTTTGATTAAAATCTATTTATTTTGGATATCTTCATGAAAAATTAAATCTTCTAGAAAAAGCCTCTAGTCTCCTTAATTCTGGATGCCTTTTAAAAAAAATGGAAATCTTGTTAAAGCACATAATTTATGTCAAACAAAATGTTTGTAGCGTTAACTATTTCCGATATAATCATTGTTATTGGTTTTATTTTAAATAGTATAATTTTCTCAACTAGGAAGTAGTAATTCATCTCCTTTTGTGTGTGTCTGTTTTTTTTTTTTTTTTTTTTTTTTTTTTTTTTAACTCCTGACCATTCGGAGAGAATCAAATTCTAGGCCATGGCATAGCGACCAAGTCTCAATATATTTGACTATCGCCTTGACCTAATCCATACCTTTATTCACCTTGTACCTACAAGAAATTATGAAAATCATTTTTTATTAATGGTTATCTCGATTAGCATGAAATAGATAAAAGAATAAGTAATTGACAGAAAGGTACAGAAAATCACTTTATGAAAACGTATTACATTTTTTATCTGAACAACCGCATTTCATCACTCCAGACACACTGGTCCCATAGCTTACTACTCAGTAGAATATCTGCCTCGAGTACAAGGAATCCTTGATTATATTTGGGGCTGGGGAATGGTAATTTTTTTTTCTATCCAAGATTATTCTCCATCCTTCCCAAAGACTGGAGGTAACAATGAGAGTGTGAACGTGTGCGTATAGTTATAGCTCAACACCAACAGTAAAACAAGTAAGCATCATTGGCATGAGTAAATTATTTCGAAGGTAAAAGCTGCCGTCGATATGCCTTAGATTCCAAAGGGACATATAAATGGAAGAGAGACAAAAAATGTTATGTGTTCCATTCACATGAGTTTATCTACCCTAGCAGAAATGGTTGTATTACCTCCTTCTAAATAGAAAGGAAATAAGGTAGTATGCTAGGCTAAAGCGATAATCATATCTTTTAAAAAGCGGTCTCTATGTGAACAACCTCTTTCGTTTTGCGAGTCCAGAATAAAACAAAATAGAGATGAAACGAAAGATGGATTCCCTTTTGCGGAAAGTATAATTTGCTTAAATTTGAAACCAATAACTAGATATGGGTACTATCTAGATATTTTGTGTAGTAAGTCTTTGCCTATCTCTTACAGATTACCAGTTATACAAAAGTCACTCAAAATGAAGAGATCTTCAGAGGCTTTTTTTATAAATTTAATATTTTCATTTACACTGAAATTATTTATCGTGCAATTCGATGTAATCTAAATTGACAATATTGTTTAATTAATAGAATTTTATGTATATATCCATAAAAGAAGTAACATGAAATATTATTACTATTAAATGCTTTAATAGTTTACTAATAAATAAAACCCTGGTCAGAAAATTCAAGATAGACCTATATTTTGTCATGTAAATATGCTTAATATCCGGCATTAGCACCAATTTTGAGTAAAAGAAAATTTTCACCAAATTTTCCATGTAATGGGTAGTTTGGGATGGGAGGATATTTCTGGCGCATCCTTGGAAGATGTTAAATTTAAATACCAAATTTAGAATTTAACGGTGTTTTCTTTTCTTAGCTATGTTGTCCACACACACCGATAATTTTCTAAACATGCTATATTTATTCATGGGTCCTCAAACATGTTTATCCGGTGAAATCACGGTATCGATCTTTTAAGTAGAATACGTACAAAACTTTCTCTGAGAAAATAAAAACAATCCAGATAGTCCGAATTGTTCGCTTGTATTGTATGAAAGACAAATTGTAGTCAATGACACTTTCAGGAGTCTGTGTGTTCGATCAAACTCCAAAAATCTACCAGGAATTCTGCTTTATGATTTTCAATTTTTCCTAGGTGTTCCTAACTAGTAATCATAACCTCTACATCATATTATCTTCCTCTTTGTTAGAGGTTGTTTACAACACGTACCACTTAATATCAACGTCTTAGTCATGGAAAGAAGTGGAAGAAACTATAGTTGGATATTTTTCACGCAAGCCAAAGCGATGGAATCAACTGTAAATTGAGTTCAAGGGCGTACTCGTGAAGGAAGAAAAGAGGCAGAAAGAGGGACCGAAATACCATGTTAGGAATGGATACGCGTAAGCGACCTAAAAGTGAAAGTTTATGAGGGTTATTTTGGTCTATTGTGGCACAGATGGACAGTTTTACGGTAGTCCCTTTTGTAAAGGACCTGCTGAAACGTTTTAGAAAGTTGCGTCACACAAACATTTGGGGAGGGTGAGGATGGGCACTAAAGTTAACGGTAAAAGTTCTGTTCTCTCGTCCTTGTACACTTGTTGACAATGGTTTCGGTCCTTGCCCTGGTTATATTTCTCACATGTCTTCTCACAAACGGAAAACACTGGTGTTTTATATTTTTCCGTAAAATTCTATAAGTCGAGTTTGAACCACAGCAACTCAATATTATATTCCAATAATGGATATATTTCGTATATCATTTTCACCATAGTAGTTATAAAAATCTGACGTGATCCATGCACATTACTTTCTATAATAAACTATTCTTACAAAAGCTTACACTTCTATCTAATTCATGCTAATCAAGATAAACTTGAGCAGAAATTGCCTTATTATCAACTTTCTTATAAGTAGAAGGGAAATAAGGAAATACACCAAGCTAAAGCGACAGTCAAATATTTTAAAGGCTGGTTTCTCTGTGATTAAAATTCCGTTCTCTTTGCATGGCTAGATGAAAAACAAAAGAAATATGAATGACAAATTCCTGTTTGAGAGAAGTTTAAGTACTTTAAAATTGAAACCAATGACAAGGAATATATCGTAAGACGTTTTTCCATGTAAGGGGTAGTTTGGGGTGAGGGAGATTTTCTTGAAAATCTTTGTGTAGCATCTTTGGAAGATGCTTAACCTAATTATCAAGTTTGGTATTTAACCTACTTTTAATTTTTTAATTATATTGTTCCTAGAACACTCGAACCTACTACCCACCACATACATACATACATTACATACATACATTACATACATACATACATACATACATACATACATACATACATACATACATACATCCATCCATCCATCCATCCATCCATCCATGCCTGCCTGCCTGCCTGCCTGCCTGCCTGCCTACCTACCTACCTACCTACCTACCTACCTACCTACCTACATACATACATACATACATACATACACATATACAAGTGGACTTTTTCTTAATTTTTGTTTTAAATTCATTGACCGTAATACGTGTATTTCAAGTGAAATCTTGGTATAGAATTTTTGGGTGGAATGCAATACCTTCTCTGCTTATGTGCTACGTACAGAGTAGAGAAAGTAAAAACAAATACACTACCTCAGAATGTTTAAACCGAATCTTAGACTAACTGGATGGAACTACAAGGTTATTAATATTTGTGAGGTTTACTTTGTTCAAAATATATAGAAGATTTATTCATTTTTATTGGCTGAATATTTTTGTCTTCTTTGAAATAGTCTACATCCTCTGATTCCCTATGCACTCCAATTTGTTATGTACTTACATGCTTTTGAGATCTCTTGACTATACTATCTATGTTTATACTATACTTATTGTAGTCATATAATTTTAAAACAATTATTTAAAAAAGTTTCCTCCTCCATTATAAGGTTTCTTGATGTCAAAGCATCAAAAAAATCGAATGTGTTCCATTCACATGACCTCAAAAAATTATTGCTAAAATATTCTTCTTCTATCTACTTCATACTAATCGAGATAAAATTAGCATTAATGGTCCTATTATTTGCCTGCTTGTAAATAGAAGGGAACAATAGGCCAAAGCAATAGTCAAATATTTCAAAACTAGTTGTTATGTGATTGAAGTATGGGCAGGAGTTGACAAATTCCTGTATGAGAAAAGTATAAGCAGTTTAAAGCTGAAACCAATAACAAGGAATATCTCAGAAACGATTAGCTATACGAGATAAATTGTGTGTTTAAGAAGGTCTATATTTTTTGTAGCAAGTGTTTGATTATCTCTTGCGGTTTACCAGTGATGGAAAATTCAGCAAAATTCATAAACATTGATCCAGAATCAAGAGGTGTTCAAGGCTATTCCCAGAAAATTCTGCATATAAATTTTATTTGTCATATAAATATTTTAACGTACAATATTTTAATCAAAATCATTACAGCAGTTTTAGAGAATATCAAAATTTTCCATGTAAAGGGTACTTGGGTTTGGGGGATTTTCTTGAAAATATTCGTGTCGCATCCTGGGGAATATCAAGGTTGATATTTAACAAAATTTCCGTTTTTCAGGAATGTTGCCCACAGACAAACATATACTCACCCATATAGACACACCATACGATATTTTTCTAAAAATACGTTTTTGCATGTATTTACGGTGAAATCTAGGTACGTGCATAGTACGTGTAGAGAAAGTAAAAAAAACAAACAAAGGAAAATACACCAGTGGGTACATAAACAACGAAAAACTCATAGGAATTCAAATAACATTCAATGACAATGAAATAAAATAATAATAATAATAATAATATTATAATAATAATAATAATAATAATAATAATTGGATAAAGAGAAATCAAAACATAGGAATTTAAAATAAAGTGCTATATAGGTAAATAGTTCCTTAGGATTTTAGGGGATCCTTGGATATCTAGGATGACTACTACTCTTAGCAAGTTGTTAGTCATAGCCAAGTCTTTGGAATAAGGCAGTGAATATCAGTCCAGTAATATCAAATACAGAAATAAAAGGATTGTGGTATTTATATTGCCTTCTTCTCGTGATCTCCTTCTTTCTGTCCGTCTCTGTTTTGGTTGATGCATGTTGTTCATGATCTTTAAAGGCAAGTAGGTCTTTTCTCCGATTTGCAGTGTCGTTAACTTTCTAGTGGACAATACAGCAGGTGTTACTGTGCTAGGGCTGACTTTGGTCGAATTTGGTGACGTCTAGACAAGACCTACAGGATCCCATAACATGAACAAGAGTTAGCATCTCACTGAGGCAACGCTTGCAATGATTAAATACTATTCCTTTATTCTTTATATATTATTATATTATTTATATCTTATATATATATATATATATACATATATATATATATATATATATATATATCGTACAACATCTAAAACCACCCTAACCTTTGTGCTTTCATAAAATTTATGACATTCCTGTGTATTTTGTTATGTTGATATTATACTACTTTGATTTACATGAAATTCTACATTCAATGTAATAGGTTTCGTATCTTTTTTTATTATTATTTTTCTTTCTTTTTGTTTATTTATTTTTTGAAACAAGGTTCATAAATTAGAATATGCTTAAACAAAACATTCTATTGTAAATTTCTTCTATACTACAGCTACTAAGGTCTAACTTAAAGTAAACATTGTTATCTATTTTATATTTTCATTTTATCGTAAAGAATTAGTTTTATATTTTCTCTACTTTAGGCTGTGGTAGGTTTTGAAGGTATTCTGTGCCATCCAAAAGTAAAGTATCGTCATTTTAACAGAAATACACTTTTAAGGTCCACTGTGAAACCCCACTAAAAAAAATACAAGAGATTGCGTATCTATTTGTAATTGTTTATGAACTTCAAAACGAAAACCTTAAGATACAGAAAAAATTACTTTATATGAGCATAAAATTAGATTTCGTTTAAGTACAACGTGACATTTTTGTGGAGGTAACCATTAACGAGATATCCCTTATTTGTGTGAATTTTTAAATACATACATTTCGAAATGGGAATGGTGTTATTTTTTACCTCGTGGTCATGCAAACAGCATGGAATTCCAAAGTCTTCACTTAAACTATCTTATTACTACTAAATACATAAATGTAAGTTGAAGGGTTGTCTGGATTAATAACCTTTTATAATAATGAATAGAAAAAGCTACCTGAATCCAATACATTAGAGTTTTTTTTAATGTTTATAAACAAAGTAAAAAGTAATTTTAAATAGCCAATGTTTATAGGTTTATTTAATAATAATAAAAAAAACGAGAAAAGTAAGCCATTTTGAGGTCAATGAGCCACGAAATGGTAAAGCTACACCTTTTTTCTGCTTGTTGTTGAAGAAATGCTGGCAAACACTAAACAGTTTATTGAAACTTGCAAGCAATATTTCTTTCCATTACACCGCGATATCGATTGCTCTCAGTTTGGCATCTATTCAAGTTTTAAAGTATACGGAAGATTAAGAAATAGGCGGATTTAGTTCACTTGTATGAAAACACTGGTGGGACTTCTCAAAATGTTTTATACAACATGGAATTCTAAGTTCATTCATTATCAGTAAAGATGAGGGATTAATACGGCAAGTAAATATACGTTGTTTCAACAGCGAACAAATGACAAACAGGTAAACAGCTAAGGATGATGCACCCTGACGAAATGCAACTAATCCTCATTTTTATAATCTTGGCCCCGCGAATAATTATTTCCTGCGCTGCGTTACCTTTACCTTTCTCCTGATTGGCTAATATTCGGCTTTGAATGATGACCAACAAACCATATGCCACGAAAGGATTCGCGATAAAAGCGATATAAACACTCTGTCAGGATAGATACAGTTGCTATTGCCATTGAGAGGCAGATCTGAAGTAAGGAAGCCTCCATAACGAGAATTTACATGTATCTGTTCGCTGTGCAATAAATCTCTAGAAAACGATTTTAAATAGTAGTAGCCAGAATATTTTCTTTAAAATATAAATTGTAACTTGAACTTGCATCAGATAACGAGTATGTGAAAGGAAGCGAGTAGGAAAAGGCCTGCAAAGTTGCTAAGGTTACTTTTGGTTTACAAGAACAGTATTTTATTTTTAAACTATTAAAACATTTAATGTTTATAATATCTTATATTATCTTTCTTGTAGTTTATGAGCATTTTCTAAGCGTAAGCATTTATTAATAGCTTTATTAAGATTATAATTTATAATTTAGATATTACCACCGCGAAGTTTGCATGTTTGGAAATATTATTAACGTAATATCAAAGACATATTAAAAGAAATAGTATTTTGTAAAAAGGTATCTTGTTACATAACCGGTTTAAGTAATACAGGGTATATATAAATGAATATCGGGGTTTTAACTCTTTATAATATTTATTACATTCAACTTAGAGCTATGAATGATATGTCAAATGAAAAAGCAACTCAAATAGTTTTACCAAGAAGCTTATAAATTTTCAATGTGACTACCCTTTGTCACACGGCACACATCAAGTCATTAGCCGAGTTCTTTCCAAACGTTGATAAGTGTGTATTCAGTAATTGTAGCAACAGCTGCTTCAATCCGGTTTCTTAATTCAGGAAGGTCAGCTGGTAGCGGAGGCACGTACACTCGATCCTTGATGAAGCCCCAAAGGTAAAAATCGCATGGCATTAGGTCAGGAGAACGTGGAGGCCATGCATAGCAAGCTGTGTCATTGGGATCCTTGCGGCCTATCCAGCGCTCGGTAGTGACGTTCAAACAATCGCGTACTTCGTTATGCCAGTGAGGTGGTGCACCATTCTGCTGGAAAATGAAGTTCTCTGGCTCATTTTCTTCCAACTGAGGGAAGAGCCATTGCTCTAGTGTATCAAGATAAGAAGTACCAGTTACAGTAGGTTCACCAAAAACGAAAGGCCCATAAACTTTTCGCCGGGATACGGCACAAAAAACATTCACTTTAGGGGAATCTCGTTGCATTTGTACCATCTCGTGAGGATTTTCTGAGCCCCAGATGCGCACATTATGAGTGTTAACATGTCCGCTAAGGTAAAAGGTCGATTCATCACTGAAGACAACACGATTCACAAAATCGTCCTGAAACAACATGTCATTTGCGAATTTGGCACGTAATCCGTGGTCTGTCGGCTTTAGAGCCTGTAATAACTGTAAGCGGTAAGGACGTAGCTGTAAGCGTTTTCTTACAACTTTCCAAACAGTCGACACAGGAACTTGTAATTCACGACTAGCCTTCCGGACTGATTTCTTTGGGCTACGAGTGAACGACTCTCTCAACAGTCTCTTCACTTATTCCTGGTCGTCCCGTACTCTTCCCTTTACAAAGGCAGCCGCTATATTCAAATTGATTATACCATCTACGAATGATTTTATCACTAGGAGGATCACAACCGAACTTACTATGGATCGCATGTTGCACAGTAACTACAGATTCGGTCTTTGCAAACTGCAAAACACAAAACGCTTTCTGTTTACTAGTCGCCATCTTTGCTACTACCGCTGTCTAGCGGATTGCGGCAGAAACATTGCACGCACATGCGCACTTGTGCCAACAAACAAAACTGTTTGAGTTGCTTTTTCATTTGACATATAATTTATAACTGTAAAAAGAATGTAATAAATATTATAAAGAGTTAAAACCCCGATATTCATTTTATGTACATCCTGTATATATATATATATATTAAACATGTAAACGAAAGGAAACATGTAATTTAAAGTATATGTAAGCATAATGTTGAAGCCCCAGAACCTCGTGAACAAGAAGGAAGGAGAGGCGTCGGATGAGGGCGCCACCCGAGTATTGTGAGCGTCGTCACACTTAATACAAGTAATTTATGTTGTTAAGTCGTCAGCTTCAACGTGTATCATTAACGTAAATATATTTGTGAAACTATTATTTTCAAAACGTGTTCTTATCTAATATAGGCACGAGAAGTTCATAATTTCTTACTCTGAGACTAACGTTCTGAGATAGAAGCCTAAACAAGAAAGGAGAGATCAGCGCTCGACGATGGAGTCTAGACTGAGTAATATTTTGGATATGAATTTATTACAAGGGAGTTTCAAAACGACATCAAACGAAGATGTGGACCTTGTTGGTCATACCGTACGTGATCCGTGAATATAATTTTCAGCTCTAAATTCGGCACATACAAAAACTGCCATAAAATCACCATGGATTAGGCAGTCGTACATAACCAAATGGCACGTGCTTGACCCACTCTAAGAGAGATGCCGGTTGCTAGCGAAAGTCCCAGACGCGTGGTGTAGGCGTGGTTTGATAGACACGCCGGCGCGGCATAGGTCACTTTAGTAATGGAAAACGTATTTGTTATGTGTTTCGTATAACACGTTCTGAGATTGTTTACGGGCATATGACAACCGTTGTTCCTTCGCTGCCTAATCCCAAATGTGTGCTATTTTGAAACACACATAAAACTTTAAATAGAAGAGTTTGAAAGTTGCGACATCAGATTTCGGACAAGTCAAAGTGTAAGCTAATCAACTGCTATCTTCGTTTGGTGTCGTTTTGAAACGGCCTGTATACTACACTCTTATATAATATGTTTTATTTATGCGGTTATGAGAAGTTTACAATTCTCATCGAATAAATTAAGATAAATAATCATGCAAAGTAGGGAATAGCAAACAGACGTTTCAAGTACAGCGTAACAAACATTGGAATTGTGATTGGAAAAATCCGATGTGTTCCATTCACATAACTTTCTCTAGCTATTCCATATACAAACTATGGTTACAAAATAGTATTCTTTTATCTACATCATGCTAATTGAGATGATCATTAACAGAATTGGTCTAATTACTTTCTTCCTTGAAAGTAGAAGGGAAATTAGGGCACACAATAGGCTAAAGCGATAGTCAAACATTTAAAACAGGTCGTTATGTGCAACAAGTGGGGTCTGATTCGCTGTGCATGACCAACAGATGAAACGAAATGAGGCTTCCCATTTGAGAAAAGTTAGGTAGCTTAAAATTCAAACAAGTAATAAGGAAAATCTCGAAAATGGTCAACCCTACAAGAAAAACGTATAGATATGACATAAATTATGCGTTTTAACGAGATCTACATCTTTGTGTAGTATGTTTTATTTTATCTCTAACTGTTTAACAGTTACCTATACAATATTCTTCAAAATTCATCCAAAATAAGGAGGTCTTCAGAGCCTATTCCCAGAAAATTCAAAATACACATTTCATTTAGGAAGTAAACATCTTTAATATACGGTATTTTAATCTAAATCGTTAGAAACGTTTTTGAGAAAAACAAAATTTTCAAACCTTTTTCCATGTAAAGGGTAGTTTGTGGTGGGATTATTCTCAAAAATCTTCGTATCACATGCTTGGAAGATATTAAACATAGATACCTAGTTTGGTGTTTAACAGTATTTTCGTTTGTGCGCTATTCTGTCCACAGGCACACAAACTCGCACACAGACGTGTTGCTAAAACTGCTTATTTGGATTCAGGGGACCTCAAAACATATTTAGAGTGAAATCAAGTACTTTTGATTTCCAATCAAAAAGTCTATAATAATTAGAATAAATAATTCAAATTCTAACTATAATATCCTTAATCGTATTAATAATCTCCTTTATCGTATAGTTTTAAACCTTTAATAATTGGATTGGATTCAATTAAAAATATTGATTTAGGTTGAAGAGAATTATATCATTTTTAGGTAGAATACCAAATCACCTCTAGCTACTATGCACATTGTATGTACATAGGTACCAGAGAAAGTAAAAAAAATTATAACGTGTGCTGGAATCAAAAATGCATTAGGTATATGGAATGGAGATATGGGAACTGAATTGCGAAGAGGAACCCATTGATATAGTTCAGAGTTTTTGTTGTTGTTTTTTTTTAGCTTAACTTCCTTTAACCTGGTTGATCATATCAGACGATGAATGAAATTAGTGAAATGATGTTCAAATGTTCTAGAGATATTAGGAGCATTAATTTCCTCGAAAACTCGAAAGGGAAAACTCCGAAAAAAATACCTTATTCGGGTAACACACCCTAATCGAGATTCGAACTGTCAGTTGAATGTGAGGCAGACAGGTTACCACCTAGGCGGGCATGATGTTTTGTAGGAAAGTATTAGGTTTACTAAGTGAAGTGGCAAAATAAGTAGCACAGATGGAGATGGGAGAATGTTGAGGACGATTATGGTTACGTTGAAATAGTGGTTTAGGATCCTGAATCCAAATCAATATAATTTGTTAAGGGGGTATGGTATATTAGGGAAATAGGCTTAGGAACTCTGGATGGACTAGTAGCACCCGAATGAACCTGGAAATGCATGGGAGTAAATAAATGTAATACATTTTGGAAAATATTGTGGAAGAGATTTGGGTACATATAAATCTAAAACTTTTGGGTGCGGTAATGGAATTGTATTACATATCAATAAAATAAACATGGGAAATGGAGTTATTATTAACTCGGAAAGGAAAAGCATTCATTTCTATTTTAATTTTCAATTTCCCCAGTTCATTATTTCCTAAGAAGTATACATCCTGACTCAATGTGAAAAGAAAAAACAACTAACTCGAACCGCCTCTGTTTGAACATTACGTTACTTGAATGAGAAAACAGGTTTCTCAGGTTCTGGATTACATACACAGAAAGGAAGGCAGGAAGAAGGATTGGGTTGGGAAAATAGCGCTGGGCAAGAAAATTATTCTGCTCACATCTATCCATCTTGCTGTTTTGTTGTGATTGAGACTTGGCAACTTGAATTTATTAAGTGTCTGCATGCCGCACAGTGGGAAAATCTGTCTTTGCTCACCATGGTTTTCAAGTGGTGAGTTATGTGCGCCTAGCTGATCGCTTGCTATTGATGGGAAGCTAACAAATTACACAGTACTGATGTACCTCACAGAGAAGGCATTTTAATGTTGCCGCGCGTGTAACATCCCACTGCCAGCTAACCTGTACACTCGACTATAGGGGTTCAAAATTTAACTAACAAACGCCATTGTTTGATGTATCAATCCCAATGAAAATTTAAAATTAATGTTCATTTTTACTTTCTCTGACACGTATCTATGTACAATCTACATAGTGGATAGAGATGTTTTTTTTTTGTTTTTTTTTTTGTAGTTTAACATCCTTTAACCTGGTTTGGTCATATCGAACGATGAATGCAATTGATGATTGATGCTCAAATGATCTCGGGGTCCATGGAGTTTAAAGTTACTCGACATTTCCCTTCTCAGGATAAGGGAAAACCCCGAAAAAACCTTATGCGGGTAACTCACCCTAAGCGAGATTCGAACTCACGACCTTTTGAACGTGAAGCAGACATGCTACCACCACGCTATCCTGGCGGACTAGAGAAGTTATTGTAATCGATACAGAGAGTTCACCGGCAATGCATGTTTTGAGACCCGCTGAATCGCCCTAAAAAAACATTTTAGAAACATATTCGTGTGTGTGTGTGCAGCATAGCTCTGAAACGAAAGGTTGGTTAAATACTAAACTGGCATTTAACTTCAGCATCTTCCAAGGATGCAACACGAAGATTTTCAAGAAAATCCCCCACCTCCAAATACCTTTTACATAGAACAATTTTCGAAACTTTATTTTTTTTTTCACGGAAGCTAGATACCGGGAGATCCGTGGCTCAAATTCCGCTACGCATTGAATTTTTCAGTTTGACTCCACTTATCCAACTCGTGTCATATAAACGGCTTGTGTAGAAAAAATTAAATGAACACTAATTGACCATAATATTTGTCTAAACTATGAAGCTCGGGTCCTAAAGAACTTACGTCATTGTAAGTCGTCATTGAGGTTTGTCATTTCAAAATGATTTGAGATCACCTTGAGGTTTATTGGGAAGCATGCGAGTCAGTTGAGCAATTTAATGGCGTGTCGACGTGTTACCATGAAATTCGATGCAAAGTAAATATATCGTGATCTTATGATATATTAAAACGTTTGCAATTGAGATACAAACAATGCGAGAGTAAAAGCTAATATAAAGATTACTTTTTCAGCCCTAAAGATATGGACTGAAAAATTAAAAAGGGATTTGGGTAGGTATAGGCTATAACGCAAAGGGACACCTCGCTAATTGAGACGTACCTAAACCTATTGTGGCTAATACCAATCAGGAGGACGAGATGAAGCTAAAGAACCACAGTAGGATACAGGCCAGAGAGACGCGCGGAAGTGTTTAAATTCTAAGCTCAATGACCACTGCTGGAGCTGGACGAACAACCTATCGACTAAGCAGCGCTAGTTTCATTGGAAGTACTCTATCCTTTGAGCATGCTTGCAGCCATCTGTCCGGCACCTTCATGCTCTACGAAACCTAAAAACATACCTGAAAGGAATGAAAGGGAAAAAATGAAAAATGTAGTAGTTGAGAAACAATCCCATCATTCGGCTACCGACCGGCTAAACCACAAAAACCCAAGATCGCATTCGACAGTCGTCGGGAATCAAACACGGAACCTCCCGTTTGTGAACCTCGCATATTACCGCGTAACTATTTCATTGGGTCACACGTGGAAGATGTTTCCACCTTGGCCACAGTCATTTTGAAGGTATAACTTCTTGTTGATAAATAGGAATTTTATAATCAAGAATCATTCGCTGCGAGTAGGACCCTGACACTTCAAAAAAGATCTAGAAACTCTCCCTTAGACCCCAAGGTATCGAATTCCTGAGGTTGGGGGAGGGGGAGGACTGTTCTAAAGCCCTTGGGTGGGTCAAGTCAGGAAAGGAGTCGTATTCAGTAAGAGGGCTTTAGTACGTAAACAGAACAATCGTGTTACCGCACGAAATATACATGACTTCAGACACTCTCCTGCATTTCGCTTCACAACAGCGTTTCGTGAGTCTGTTCTACTCCTATATATTCGCTGCATAAGAAGCACTGAAGGGCTGTGGTAAACAAAACAAGAGTTACGCAATAGAATCATCATCACAATCAGTATCGTACGTGGCAGAATTTGGCACGGAAAACTTCAGCTCAAATGACCAGCCACAGGTTAAAGTATATAATGTACTAAGTTCAATATTACGACAAAATTGACATAATTAATCTCTGTGACGTAGTCAAGGAAACAATTTTACCATTTATTGTTAAGATTGTTCGTATATTCAGTAACATTGCAACTACAATACAATTAATTAAACAAGCATCTGCACTAAATATAGTGTCAGAAATATTGATGCAATAGAAGAGGTTCAAGAAACACTAAATAAAGTATAAGCTGGAGCTATAAAGTAAAGAGTGACAGAACTAAAACTATTCTAGAGATCAATTAAATAAACACAGTGTGTGAAGGGTGTTAAACCAGGGACATCTTACTGAGACAGGGACTCTCAAGCCAGTCTGATATTTCGTTTTCTTATAGTTACTTTGCGCCGGGTTTCTCGTACTATATAAGGTGATGGGGAATTTAGTTTTTCAAAATGTAAATATCTACGTGCTAATTGCAAGATTTTTATCTTCCATACGTTTCAAAAATACATTTTTACTTTTACTTTCACTAGCACGTATATAGTAGCTAGAGAAGGTATTCTATTCCAGGCCAAAAATTCGTGGTCGAGATTTCACCGGAAATGCATGTTTTGAGGTCCCATGTGTCCACAAACATTTTTAGAAGACGGTCCATGTGTGTGTGCCCCCCCCCCAACAAATACAGTAGCATAGCTCAAAAACGAGAACACCGTTAAACACCAAACTTAGTATTTATGTTAAGTATCTTACAGGGATGCCACACAACATTTTTCAAGAAAATCTCCTCACCTCAAACTACCTTTTACATGGAAAACTTTTTGAAATTTTTATTTCCTCATAAACGATTTTGATTAAAATTCCATATAGATATGTAAGACATTTACATTTCAAATAAAATGAATATTTTAAATTCTCTGGGAACAAACAACCTTTGAACATCTGTTTATTCGGAATGAATTTTGCAGAATTTTATATAACACTTAAACGTAAGAGATAAGCAAAAACTTAAACACAAACAATGTAGATCTCGTTAAAACACATAATTTGTATATTGTACGTTCTTTTTTTAGTATTGACCGTTTTCCAAACATTCCCTGTAATTGGTTATAATTTTGAACTACTAACGTTTCATCTCTCTTGTTTTACAGCTGGTCATGCAAAACGAACAGAACTTCAATTATTTCACATAGAGAACAAGTTTCGACTATCGTTTAGCCTAGTGAATTCCCTTATTTCGCTTCTACTTACACGGAAGCAAGTAATAACACCAATTTGTTAATGTTTATCTTGATTAGCATGATTTAGATAAAAGAATATCGTTTCGTAAGAATAGTTTGTAGTTGGAAAATCTAGAGAAAGGTATGTGAATGAAACCCATCCGAACTTTTAACATTATAAAACTCACGATTGAAAAGAAAAGGTAATGTTACTCAGATTTCTGTACATTAACACTTTAACTAAACAATGAAGTAAATTTATTGTAAACTCCGAAATTAGCGCACAGCGTAAACACATTTTCTTTTAATCCGATACTCCTTAATCCTGATCCACTTACTTTCGAAGCAGGACTTGTATCTTCAACTGTTCATCATATTTATTTACAGAGAATACTGCAATGTCGCAGTCTCATCCACCTTCGCTCGCCATCAACCCTTGGTGCATTCTTAACTTGATTATTTACTTACTAAAACTCCTTGCTGGTCATAACTATCAGATCTATATCTATGTAAGGGAATTATACATATACCACAAGAGAATAGTAAAGCAACGATAGGAAGAAACTAAAATGGAGTTTTTGGAAAATCCCAAAATTCCATCATCGCAATTACAGATCCGGGAAATCGACTTAGAAGTCTTCAACCATGTTAGTTTTACTTCATGAATGCAAGCTGCAGAAATAACCGTATGAGCCATTCCGCTCGCCATTTAAAGTAAGCATGTTATTCCTCCCAAAAGTTCTCTACATAATAGATAGAGAAAGTACTGTGTTCATTCAAAGGTTTCATTTTGACATTTCATCGAAAATAAATGCTTAGGGGACCCTGAATAAAAACAGAATTTTTAGAAAAAAGGTTTTGCGGGTTTGTCTGTAAAAAACTAAAAGTCGGTGCTTTATAATTAAATTCAGCACCTTCCAAAGATGCGATGCAAAGACTTTCAAGAATATTTCCACACCCAAAATAACCCTTTACATGGGATACTCTGCGATAAAATGTATTTTTTAAAAAAAGTTTTTAACGCTATTGATTATATATAGGACTTTCTGGGAGTAGCCTTGGAAGACCTCTTCATTTTGGATGACTATTGTATAACTGGTAAACCATAAGAGATAGACAAAAATTACTACACAAAAAATGTAGATCTCGTTAAAACAAACAATATCTGTAAAATATTCCTCATTATTGGATTCAATTTTAAAATTCTTAAACTTTTCAAACGGGAATTTGTCATTCCTGTTTCTTTTCATTTTACTCCTGGCCATGCAAAGAGAATCGAATTTCTCTATAGATTTAGTCTGATGGATTCCCTTATTTTCTTTACAATTACAGGGAAATAAGTGCCTTGATCACCACAATATAAATAGAAGAATAAGCTTTTTAAGAAAATATTGTTTCAGAATAGTAAAAAATTCATATGAATAGAAGGCATCAGACTTTTTTGAGAAAGGAATAGTTTGTAGAACAGTGAATGGAGAAAACCATGAGAATGCTACTCATCAGATTTGCCATGTTCCAGTAGGTATACCAACCCACACTTGAGAAAGCTGACCGCTAAGGGTATGAATGAAGGAATGACTAAGAAAGCAATGGAGTGAAAGAAGGGAGACCGCGAAAGATAGAACAAGAGAAAAGTTGATATATGTAGCTCAGAAGAAATATTGGAGTCTAGGTGGGGAGCGGAGGGTTGATTTCTCTCAGACGACGCCCTTCCGCAAATGTAGACAAAAACATTAGGGTAGAGAAGGGAATTTGCCCTGATGAAGTTGCCGAGGGGTGGTCCTATGGCAAAACCTTTCCCAAGCGGTTGGATGTATATCGATAAGTACGGCGGCTACGACAAAGGCATTGTTTACATTACGATAATTGCAAGATACCACCCGGGGTTCGCGTGCTTGCAGCACATTCGCTGGAGTCCGAGCCCAACTGGAGGTCTGTTTCTGTTCATTCCCAGCACATACGATGCATTGGGATTGTCTTCAGGTTACAATATTGCTTTCATGTTTATAGTTCCCAAAATAGTTTCTCAAAATAGTTCACAGGATTGTAATATTACAATGGTGATATTAATTTTGATTAAATTACCTTTCATATTACAATATTGCACAAATTCTTATTCGGATTATACTTATCTAATAATGTATAGTTAGGAAGTGTTAGCATAATATATTATTAAAACCACTTACAATAAACTGTAGCTAATTTGGCCAAATGGGCTCATTTGGTTCTACTTTTGAAAATATATTACTTCATAAATACATACCTGCATACATACATAGTTTATTTTATAAACTTTTAATATCTTCCATTCATACAACTTTTTCTACATATCTGCAACAATTATTGTTAAAAAGCTTATTTTTCTATTTATCTCATACTAATCGAGATGTACATTAGCTGTCTTATTATTTGTGTCTTTGTAAGCAGAAGAGAAATAAGAGAATACCACAGAGTAAAGCGATAATCAAATCTTTTAAAAGCTGGTTGCTATGTTGAAGTTCCTTTGTTTGTGTGCCAAGAGTTGGCAAATTCCCATATGTTAAAAGTATAAGTATTTAAAATCTGAAACTAATAAAAAGAAATATCTAAAAAACGGTCAACACCACGAAAAAAATGTACCTATATAAATTGTGTGTTTTAACGAGCTCTACATTTTATGTAAATATTTGTCTATCTCTTACGATTTACTAGCTATGCAAAACTCCGCAAAATTCGGCAAATTTCACCCAGAATAAAGAATATATCTTCAGAGGCTATTGCCAGAAAAGTCAAGACATTCCTTTCATTTGTGATACAAATATTTTTAATATGCGGTATTTAATGAATATCCTTAGAGCTATTTTTGAGAAAATCAATATTTTCGGAAATTGTTCCATGTAAAGGGTAGTTGGAGTCAGGGGATTTTCTTGAAATAGTTAGAGTCGCAACCTTGGAAGATAAGAATTTAAATATCAAGTTTGGTATTTAGCGGAATTTTCGTTTTTGAGCAATGCTACCCAAAGACACACACACACACACACACACACACACACACATGGACAGGTTTCTAAATTTATTCTTTGATTCAGGGGTCTCAAAACATATATTTCCTGAAATATCGTTATCGAATTTTGGGTATAATAAAATACCTTCTCTATAGCTATGTAAATAGTACATGCAGAGAAAGTAAAAAGGTACGCGCGCGCGTGTGTGTATGTGTGTTTATAAGTGTTTTGATATTTAAGTTCGGCATGTATGAAGGCTGCAACTCGAAGATTTAAAAAAAAAATTACCTCACCCCAATCTACCCGTTATATAGAAAATTTTAAAAAACTTTCATGTTCTTAAAAATTCTTAACGATTCTGAGTAAAATGTGGGAGTAGCCCCCGAACACCTCTTCATTCTGAATGAAATTCCCATAACTGGTAATCGTATACATCGTTATAACATGCAAGTTATGTCATACATTTTCGTTTTATAGAACATTTTTAAGGATTTGCGAGAAATTCCTTTTTAATGGTTTTAAAGTATGCAATACTTAGATTTTTCTCAAATTAGAAGTCATTATTTACTTTTTATGTATCCTAATCACGCAAACACATAGCAAATTGCTTTTAAAAGATTTCACTATCGCTTGAACGTTTCCATATTACCCTTTTTCTTGGAAGGAACTAAGAATATAAAACTTATTGCTCTTGATTAGCAGGAGGTAGCTTTAGGAGGATATTTCTATGAAGAATTGGTATAGAAAGGCATGTGAATGAAACGATAAGATTCTCCGTTCGTTACCGAAATCCACTATTGGCTAAATGCGGTTAATGTGCACTCTGTATATTTCTGCAGGCAGGCGGAGCTTTTTGCTCTTTTGTTTACTGCGTTATAGGTATTATATATAAAAACAAAGTTTAAGTATAAAGCTGTTATAATATTGCAGCACGATTAGTCTTTCTTTTAGTCACGCTGGCGGTTTAGAGCATGACGAATTATCCCAAGCTTCAGCAACTGCTGATCTGAGCAGCAGCCCTACCGCAGTCATGTCGGTGAAATAGAAACAAATGAAGGATGGGAGTAGTTGGAAAGGTTATCGTGAGGCGTCGCAGCGGAGGTCAGGCAAGATCTCCCCCGGGGGTGACCTCGCCCGCCAGACGTCAAGACGGCTATGGTAGTCATGGTGACCGGGGGATGATTCAGTAAACCGCTATCCAAGGGTGTGACGCATACGCGAGGGTGGGGCACTTGGGCACATCGGGGTGGTGGAAGTACAACAAGATGGAGAAAAAACGAATCAGCTTTGTACCTATAATGAAACTCATAGCGTAAGTGAGATTCCATCCAGAAAGAAAAAAAAATTATGTTGCGTTATATTCACATGCCTTTCTCTACCTATTCTGCAAACAAATTATACTCGATAAAGCTTATTCCTCTCTCTCTACTTCATGCTAAGCGAGAAAAACATCAGCAGAAATGACGTATTACTTAATTCCTTGTAAATTGAATGAAAATAATAGCAAGGCAAAAGCGATAGTCAAAACGCTGTCATGCAATTGAAATCCCTTCCCTTCGAAAAACCAAGATGAAAAAAGTGAATAACGACTTCCCATATCAGTAATGTTTAAACTGTTAGAAATTTTAAAAAGAAATGTCTCGTAAATTGCTAATCTGTACAAAAAAGCCAAAACATAACAAACAAATAAAAACAAAACCAAAAAGAAAGATCTACATTTGTGTGTAGTAAGTTCTTGTCTATCTCTTCTTGTTTACCAGTGATGCAAAACAATTCAGAATGAAGAAGACTTCAGGGGCAGTGCCCTATTTTACACCTATCGTTACACCTTTTTTGAGAAAATCTATTTTCCTGAAAATCGTCACGTCTTTGGAAGACACTGAGCTTGAATACTAAGTCTGGTACTTAACCGACTTTTTTAAGTTATGCTGCCCACAGTCACACACACACACACGCACACACACACACACACACACATACCAACCTTTTTTCTAAAAATCTATTTCTTGGAGATCAGGTGTCCCCAAAATACGTATATCCAGTAAACTATTGGTATCTAATTTTTGGGTGGGATACAATATCTTCTTCCTCTACCTTCTATGTACATTATACATACCTACACGGTAGAAAAATGTCTTTATGCTTTGTTTTAAATCCATTATTATCTCTATATTTGTTCTTCGAAAACTTTAAAAAAATCCCTCTTCCAAATATTTCTTTTAAATTATGGTTAAGGATAAAATTCTCGTTAACGCTAAATATTAACTGATGCAACTCTTAATCCAAATTTAAGGATCGAGAGTAGCATTCATTTTGGTAAAACAATAGAGAGTTTTCGCTCCCTAATCAGGAACCCGCGTTTAACGTTGTTCTGCTGCCATTAATTTCACATCCAATTAGAAGGAGGTACAGCTAACCGAATGACCAGCTGTAACTATATGTGCAAGAATAACCTGGTCAATAATACGAGTGTTAATCACCACTCACAGTTACGGTTGCTGCCAGACTACGATTTATAATTAATGATGATAAATGTATTCTTCGGGAAGTGTTAGCAAATAAACCCTTCAAACATCGCGGTCAATAAATTTTTCCTTCATATAATAAAGGACCATGTGCAGCATTTGTTGGAAGTTTGGACAGAAGAAAACATAAGGAAATTGAAATTAAGTGCTATTTGAGGACTCTCTTTAACTAGTAACTAATATGGTGCTTAGTGTCCCATTCTATGTTGGACGTGAAAGACAGCTTAATTTTGCTCAGAGACCTCTTTATGCGGCTTAGGGTTCTTTTACTGCCGTAAATCTACGACGGGACCAACGGCTTTACTTCCTTTCCGTAGGAAGCCATGGTAAGGATTTTATCCATGGCCCTCCACCGGGTTTGAACCCTGACCTTGGAAACCAGAAGCTAGGATGTTACCCAAGAGCACGGAGGACGACAGCCAACTTAAGGTACCCTTAAAATGTTCCAGTAAAGGAATGGTAAGCAAAATCAATACAAAAATTTAGATTTCTTTAAACCCCACAATTTATTGTTAATGATCACGTTTTTGTGACATCATGTATTTCCGAGATATTTCCTTGTAATTTATTTCAATTTTTCAACTTGTTTGTCATTTTTAAAAATAGTATCGCTAATCGCTTGTTTCTCGCCATGTGCAGCAAGGACTATGGACACATACTCGTTACATGTAATTTATTTAACCCTTTTTTTACTTTAATATTATTATTGTACATATTTTTATACCTTATTAAACATAAATATGAGCAAAATCAATAAAATAAGATGACAAGAGCTAAATCCAATTCAAATTTGAATGCAAAGATAGATTAAAATATTATTACAGAGAGCCAGCAACATAATGCTGGTACATATCCCTAACTAAATTATTATGAAGTATTCCTAATTTAAGTTAAACAACTAGAACTTTAAAAAAGATCAAAGATGACAAAATATTTCCTTCTACTCTAAGCTACTTTTTAGCCTCAACGTTTGCCTACGGAAATACCCGGAAAGAAATGGAAATGGAGCACGTTATGTTTGTAAATATTGCTGGTGTAAAAGTAAATCAGCAGCACGAAGGTAAATATAAATGCAAAGTCCGATTAACAAAGCTGCACTTCAGGCTTGTCGACCACAACCCGCTGGATGAGACATAACGCTCTTCATTACTCCATCAGCAGCTACTTCCAACAGCTTTCCAACTGCAACGCGCCAACAGCAAACGTTGTGGTAGCAATAAAGTGCACCACTATTACAATTTGGAGCGGAAGAGCGTTGCAGAAAAGCTTTGAAAACGACCACAAAACACCACACATACACACAACCCCCCCCCCCCCAGCAGCTAGAGCCCCTTTGCCACACCGTTCTCGGAGCGTAATTTACAACGCTTACGGTCATAAAACTTTCAACACTTAGTTTTCATTGAGACCTCCTTTCCATGATATACGACAAAAGGGTTAGGGCCACAACAACCACGTGGGTGTAACGGCTTGTTGGTAGTGGGGTGAGGTGTAAACAAGGTCTGAATGAAGCGGCACTTTAACTTGTCTTGTGGCCACACCGTAGTAGACAATGTGCAGTGGCGTAACTATTTGGTGTACACACAGCTCCGTGTCCTCCTCAGCCTTGATGAAACTAAACGCAATCTCTCCGAAAGCACCAAGAAGCATTCAACTGTTCCTTCAGGAGATGAAATTATATATATATATATATATATATATATATATATATATATATATATATACACATATTGCTTTATATGAAGATGTTTGTATTAGATACTAAAGCGATAACATTCCCTAACTTATTATTGTACCGTCGCTTTAACAGCAAAGGAAGTTATTCTGACCCGTTTCAACAGATAAATTGGCATTATAATTATCTAATATTAAGTTGTTTTTTTTTTTTTTTTTTAGAGATTTGCAAGATTTTCAGTGCTGGTTTGACCCACACAGCAAAGGGTGGAAAGTTGTCTGCCAATTACATACGAGTGCAGCACACTTCTCGTGACATTAGTAGTTATTTGCTTTAGTCCAGGTAGAGTTGTTTTTGTGCGCGTAGGATTTACTGGTTTTATAATGGTTATCGTTCATTATATTTGTTGTCGTTAAGTTACCGTTAGCGCTTTGTAATTTATGAAACGATATTACATTATACTTAGTTGTGGTATGAGATATAGAGCCGAATACTATAGCAATAGAACGAAAAGTTCCATAAGCAAATCGGAAGTATCATTCTGGTTGAATATAAACCAATAACTTTGTTGTTATGGAATAATACGGTTCTAACGTTGAACTCTCTAAGTGGGTGCAATACAAACCTAACACTCACTAGTTCAACATAGCCTCTTCTGGGTTCGTGAACACGCTGGTAATATCGGATGTGAGAAAGCAGGCCTATGGCAATAGAAGCTACAAATTCTGCGATGAATTTTCATTTGATACAGCTTTTATATTACCTGAAAAATTAATAACCCAATGACCCTCTAAAGGAACTTTCCAGTTTGTTTTGAAGAGAAGATTTTATATTACCTATATTAGAATTTGATAGATCTCCTGCGTTCTTCTTTATCTTCTGACCGATATTCCTGTGTCACGACATCGTTTTTGTTACTCATTTAGCACCACACAAGGGAAATGCTGAGGACACACTAGACAAAATACAGTGTTTATTGTTTTTCATATAATTTTGTTTAATGATCTCTAATCCGTTATTTTATTTCATTTTTATTCAGTTTTACTTATGGCAGGAAGTACTAAATACACAAAGCTTAATGTTTTACAAATGGTCATACAAAACATAGTTATCACTGAAATAAAATCCAATCTTTAGTAAAACATGAACAAACTATATATTAAAGGGATGAGAGGAAAAATTATTATAACTATAGCCATTTTTACTTTTTCCAGCATACTTGTACAATGTAAATGATAAAATATTATTCAACTCAAAAGTTAGATTCCGAGATTTCATCGAAAATACATATTTTCAGACATCCTAAATAAAAAAAAACAGTTTTAGAAAATGCCCGTGTATATGTCTGTAGGCAGCATAGCTCAAAACAAAAAATCCATTCAATTCAAAACTTGGTACTTATATTCAGTGTCTTCCAAGGATGAAGAGTTTTAAGAAGATCCCCCACCCAGACATTTACTCGGAAAATTTTTAGAAATTTTGATTTAC
Source organism: Hymenopus coronatus (assembly GCA_030762935.1). NCBI lineage: Eukaryota > Metazoa > Arthropoda > Insecta > Mantodea > Hymenopodidae > Hymenopus > Hymenopus coronatus. Next base: position 101,629,657 of record CM060894.1, on the reverse strand, counting down.
TCAGAATGTGCCTAACGATATTGATTAAACTATTATAAATTAAAGATATTTTCATGGCAAACCAAATGTAGGGATATCCTGCGTTTTCTGAGAATAGCTTCTGAACACCTCTTTATTCAGGATGATTTTTGTGTATATGGTAAATAGTAAGAGATAGACAAAAAGTGACTAAATATATAGATCTAATTAAAACATACAATTAATGTCATATATCTACAATTTCTTCGTAGAGTTAACCGTTTCTAAGATATTCCTTGCTTTTGGTTTCACTTTTAAATTATTTAAACCTTTCTCAAGTGGGAAGACAACTTTAGTGTCATCTCATTTGGTTTACTCCGGAGAACTGAATTTTAATTTTTTCATGTAGCGATGAGTTTTTAAAAGGCTTTGCTACTGCGTTAACCTACTGTAGCTCCTTATTTCAGGAGCTCCTTTTTTTTACAGGAAAATAAGTTATTAGACCAATTCTGCTAATGTTTATCTCGATTAGCACGAGCAGATAAAACGAATAATCTTTTGTAAGTTTATTTGTGGAACAGCTAGAGAAAGTCATGGGATGGAATACATCAGAGCTTTCTTGTTAAAAAAAGTTAATTAAAATTCATTTGAACAAAAGTATATGTTTTGAAACACCTTGATTGAAACTTTAATGTTGCAATATTGTACATAAAATTGGTCTTGAGATATATATTTTCTGCAAAACTTAGCAAAGTGCTAGGTATGGTATTATGTATGAAATATCATTTATTTATGTTTCAAATAACGCCATATGTTACAATAGCAATTTATAAGCATTAAAGCCAAGACGAAAGGAAATGAAGTTGAACTGAACTTTGCACATTGACGTCGTAGCTTACAAACCATTCCCATCCCTGGTACTCTGTGTTAGTGTTTGCTGCAGCACTCACTAGAGTGTACCTATACTTAGCAGTGGTTGTTTACATTCTTTGTACTGACATAATGCCTTAAGTTATGTTACCGGTGGCGAACGCTCGCACTGTTACGTCATACACTGGACAAGTACTGTGGAAAATCAGTGTGCATTAAACGAATGTTCGAGTATTCAGTGGTGTGCTATATAAACGTGTTCACTTATCGTCCATTGCAGCAGTGCTACATTACATTGGCTGAGTTATAATAAATCCGATAACTATTGCCTTTAGTCTATAGTTGACAAAATAAATGGAAAGTCAATATAGCATTGCGTGACGGACTGTGCCATTCGCTCGATCCGCGCAACTCTCAGCGGCACCTCAGTAGATCACATTCGTTAGACAATAGCAACAGTAGCGACACCACCGTCAGCGGTAGAGCTGGAACGGGCTTTAAATCCAACTGCATAAAAAGATGGTATATTGTATTATATTACATAATAATACATAATCGAGAACAGGTTTGAAAATGTTTAATCTCCTTTACATTTCCGATTCTTAACTGAATTAACACATGTTAATTACTATTTGTAGATGATCGTGAACAATACAACCATTAGAGACTTGGAAACGTTTTCAAAATTTTGCATATTCAAATCAAACTTTCTTAATCAACATTACTGATGATTGTGAACATTGGATTTATGAACATTTTGTAAGCTTACCTACAGGATAGTTCCAGCCTAGTATCTAACGTTGAAACCCCAAGGTGATTGACCATCCAGATAGTGAATTAACTGCGTACCAAGAGTTTTCATAGATATGCCTAATTCCTTCTCGGTTTATTTCCCTACTTAATTTTCTAGGGTGCGAAGACAGAGCTGTGAGGATAACTGGGGTTCTATTTTTCGAAATATGTTTATCGGACGCACAATCTAGAAAACTTAAGGAACCCGCTGCTCGGTACCCATCTCACCATTTCCTACGTAAGTTTAAGTCCAAGCCTAGCTTGAAGCCCTCTTCATTCTGATTGACTTTCCATGTAGACGAGATGGACAAAGTCTACTAAAAAGTTATACCTGTTAAAATACACAATGTATTCAAATATTTGCTTTTCAAAAATGTAATTTTTCTCCAATTGAAAGTCTGTATTTATTTTTGTTTTTCTCCCGACCTTGCAAAGAATATCTACTCATAAAATTTTTCACCATGGCTTTTGTCTACCTATTTTCCTATGCCTACCCATTGTATCTACAAAGATATATCTAGGCAAAAACACTTCTGAAAATGTTGATTTCCTTTAGTACAAACGATATAGAGGAATAAGCTTTCGTAGGTATACTTTGTTGAATGATAGGAAGAGAAATTACATGAACGTTACGTGGTTTTTAAATTGGTCACAGCTAATTGTATATACACCCAAACACATATGGACGTCGTGAAATATACAAGAACATTTGTTTTATAGTATCAATAAGTAGATATAACCACTTCATGTAAAACAAATTAACATAAATCCAAAGGCAGTTCAGCGAATTTTTTTATTAATTTATAAAATAGCTGCACACTTTGCTTAGTGCTATTCGCACAAAATGAACGCTGTCTTTTGAGACCTATAATCCCGCCAGAGCCACTTTTACAGCGGTGTCGATTTTTATCCTCTAGTCACATATTTCAAGTTCGTCTCATAAGGACCACAATACACGCTCCGCAGTTTACATTAGATGTAGGTCGCCGCATTCATGAAAATTCCGAGATTAATGGAAAATCGATTGGCCTGCGAGCATTAAAATCGAGTATTACGTTATGACTACCTGTTGATTTTTAGTTTTGCGGAAAGGTGGAGGGGACTGAAAATGAGAGATGGGATAAATGGAAGGGAGGCGAAATAAATCAACACACAAAAATTCATTTCCATGCAGCAAGCCTGGGCTTTTGTATATTGCACCAGACGGAGCTACTATCAATCTTTTTGTGTTTGTGTAGATGGGATAGGGTATACATGTTTCATGTATATAGCACAAGTAACACCATAATATGTTTACTAAGCTACTCGTCGGCTCGGTTGGTAATAGGGAGCAAGAGGGTTCGAACCCCCTCCGTAGAGACCTATTAGTGAAGAACATCAATTTGTATGTTGAATCAATTACTATTCTTAAGCAGTAATAAGTGCGTGTAATGACTATTTCAGTCTTATTATCCTATCAATAGAGCGGAAATAAACACTGAACTACCATGATCATTATTGTTCTGGAACTATCACTACATTGAAAATTTTACTTTCTCCATTTAGCTATAATAAATACCTAACGAGAGTAAGCATTCCACTCAAAATGCGATGCCAAGTTTTATCCTAAACATGTGTTTTGAGGCTTCCTGAATAAACAAAAAAAAAATGCATGGCTTTCTCTATTATGTAACAACTTATCATTACAAAACATCATTCTACTCTTTGCTTCGCATAAATTCAAATAAACATTTGCAGAAATGATTTCCCTACTTAATTCCTTGTAAGCAGAAGGGAAATGGGGGTGTACACTAGGCTAAAGCTATAGTCAAACCTTTAAAAGATGTGTAACAGCATTGCAATTCTCTTTTGTTTGCATAAATAACGATTTCCAATTTGAAAACAATTCTAAGTACTGGAAATTTTTCTACCAATAATAAAGAATGTTTCGGAAATGTGAGCAACAAATTGTATGTTTTAACGAGCTCTACATTTTTTGTCATCCAGAATGAAGAAGTCTTCAGAGGTATTCCCATAAAATTCAAGATATACAGTTTATTTTCTATCTAAATATCTTTTAATATACGGTATTTTAATAAAAATTGCTAGAGTTAAGAACGCCAATTTTTGTTATAATTTTTTCATGTAAATGGTAGTTGGGGTGGAAGATTTTCCTGAAAATCTTCAACAGCATCCTTGGAAGATACTAAAATTAAATAGAAAATTTGATATTTAACTGACTTTTCGTTTTTGAGTTATGCTGTTATGCTGTTCACACACATACATATCTGTTTCTAATCTTCTAATCTTGTTTTACTCAATGTTTCATGAGCTTCTGGTAAAATCGCGAGATTTAATTTTTAGGAGAAATCTAATACCTTCTCTATTTATTATGCACATATCTAGAACGTGTAGAGAAATAATATTGGTGTACCTATTACTGTGAGTAATATTAAAACTTAATATTATCTTAATATTAAATGTGGGGAAATTTCTAACTTCTTTATAGCTCTTGGCATTATTGTGCGTGTGACAGGACAGAATCTTGTTGCGTACCTACTTTTCAAACTTACGTTGCTTGAAGTACCAATTTAGTGTTAGTTACCATTGATAATGTCACGAAACTGATTTTCATACAATCTCAAACATATTTACTATCTTCGGCCGAGTATGCCAAGCTGCAACAATCCTAATAGGTAGATCCCATAAACAAGTGACAATCGAAAGACATCTAATTATTTTTAACTTTCTCAGACATCAAGTGTGAATAAGTTAGTGCAATTTGAATTAAAGTAGCAATTAACTTTCTTTGTCTATTAATTTTTACTAATTAAGACATGGGTGTTCATATGCTATCGTGTTATTCGAACATTTCAAACAATTTGGATGCTCGGCACATATTTTATCACAAAACTGGAGCTAAATTTTAAGTACTGACATTTAAAATATCCCGAAAAATAATTAAACATAAAGTAGGTGTAAAATACAAATATATTATAAATCTACGGGTTTTTTAAATTTTAATTAAAAATTTAGAAAAAATTATGGTGATTTAAATATAGATATCTACCAGAGATAAACAGGCGTTTCTATGCTGTTTCCTCCTTTCTTCCACAAGGTAAACAAGTCACCTGGATATATGTATTAGTTTTAAATATATTAAAATGATTTTAAATGTAACTCTTTCTTTGTATTTTTAGTACAATATGTCACATAAGTATGATACTGAAATGTATAAAATTGTATATATTATAAACTATATTCATTAACTGGCTTTTACTTGTTAAATATTTCAACATACGTATATATATATATATAAAACCAAAACTTCGCCTTTCACATGAGTGCATTTAGTATATAGCTATGTGATTTTATCCGTTGAAAAGCATAACACGGCACTTTCATACTGCCATTCCGTGCAGGAAATGTTCTAACTAGCACAAGAAACTTTGAGAGGACATAAATGATTTCCCAACACAGTTCAGCAACATCTGGCCTGCCCTTTCAACTCCTTTGTGACGGGAGTAGTAACCAGTGGTGCTTCCAAATTCCAGAAGCAGTTGCCAAAACTCGCTACCTAATTCGTCACGATAGAAATTTATAGCAGACGAACATTGCCACCGTTTCTGTAACTTACTTGAGACACGTCCGAAATGATCTCCTGCCCAGCCATGTGACTCATGCTTTTTATTTACAAGTTCTGCTGTTCCTAAAACATGTTCACTGCGCAAAACCCGTTGTCCAAGTAGCCCTTGGTATACAGCTCATTATAGAACAGAAATATCAGACTTTCTCTGCTCTATACAATTAATATTACAAAAGTTTATCATCAGGCGCGGCGTATGCTTGACATGTAAGCCAGTCTTCCCTAAAAGCTCTTTATTTACAATGCACATAGAAGGCAGAGAAGGTATTGTATTCCACCCAAAATTTCGATACCGAGATTTCACCGACAATATGTTTTGGGACCCTTGTATCCAATAAGAGCATTTTTAGAAATGTGAGTGTGCAACTGTGGACTAATACCTCACTTGGTATCTCCCAAGGATACGGCACAAGATTTTCAAGATAATCCCCACTCAAAACTACCCTTTAAATGATCTTTTTTTTAATTCTGAATGTTTCAAAAATAGCTCTAGCGATTTTCATTAAATTATTATTACCTTGAATTTTCTAGAAATAGCCTATGAAGACTCTTCATTCTGGAAAACTTTTGTGTAACTGGTAAACCGTAAGAGATAGACGAAAACTTACTACACAAAAAATATAGATCTCGAAAAATACGGTTTATTTCCTTTATATTTTTGTTGTAACCGCTTCCAAGATGTTTCATATTGGATTTAATTTTAAAATACTTATATTTTTCTCAAACAGGAAGAAGTCTGTGCTGCTTATGTTTTACTCCGGGCCAAGCAAAGAAACGAATTTCAATGACAGTCGCATTGTGACAACTTTTAAATATTTGACTTAGTAAGTGTACTCTCTTAGTTCCCTTGTACTGTTAAGGAATTAAGTAATAAGACAATTCTGGTGATACTTATCTCGATTAGCATGGAATAGAAAGAAGAATTAATTTTGTAAGAAAGGTGTAGAACGGATAGAGAGGGTCATGTAAATGAAACAGTTTAAGCTTAAGCTTCGAGTCTGGCTTACACGGAATTTTAAGCTACACTGGAGTTTTGCAGTACGTAGTTCAAGTGACAAGCAGAGCTTATCTTTGGCTGGACTTTAACCGTATTGAACCGAGGAATGGTCTCGCTGTTCTCAGTAAAACTCTGATGTGTTCCATTCACACGACTTAGTCTACATCTCTGTAACAAATAATTTTGAAAAGCTTATTCTTCTATCTACTTCATGCTAATCGAGATAAACATTACAGAAATGGTCTTACCACTTGCTTCCTAAGTAAGTATAATGTCGATAATGATTTTTTCAAAAATGGCTCTAATGATTTTGATAAAAATGTCGCGTATTAAAGATATAAACAAAATATATACGTAGGTGTGTTGGATTCTCTGGGAATAGTCTCTGAAGACTACTTCTTCCGGATAACTTTTGCATATTTGTTAAACTGAAAGGAATAGACAAAAACATACTGCACAAAAATACATAATTTATTGTATACTTTTGTGGAATTGACTATTTGTAAGATATTCCTTTTTATGGAGTTCAGTTTTAAAATCCTTAAACTTTTCTCATACGGGAATTTATAAATTCCTGACCATGCAAGGAAATGAATTTCAGTCACATAGGAACCAGATTTTAAATGATTTGACTAATATCTTAGTCTAGTGTGCTCCCCTGTTCCCCTTCTCCTCAGGAGGAAGCAAATAGTAAGCAATTTCTCCTAATGTTTATCGATTAACATGGAATAGATAAAACAAATATTCTGCAAAAATGGTTCGTTTGCAGAACAGGTAGAGAAAGGCATGTGAATGGAACAGATCAGACTTTTTACTATAGTGAATATTAGAAACAATACTTACCCAAAACAAGGTGAATTACTAACGGCTGTTTCACAGATGCTTTCAATAGCAGAATTATCAACATTAATTTTAATGGCGAACTAGTCTGTTTGATGATCTCAAAAAAATAACTTGTAGCTTGTACTTAACTCCTGAATTATTATATAAAAAATGTTAACAAATAAAATGGAAGTAAAGACTCGAGTAAAGTTTAAATAGTGAAATTGTAAATTTACATTATATTCTTTGTCTGTAATAATAAATATAGCAAACGTTTCTCTAGTTAATATAGTTCATGTAAATCATTCAGTAAAATAAATAAAACATGTAGGTGGCGCAGATTATCGGCACCTAACGCAGGAAACTCAGATTTCCATCATTTTAGCATGAACGGAAAGTGGATAAAAACTATATCGCGAAAAAAAAATGCGTTTCGTAGATTTAATATCCTCCAGATTCACTTTTGTTTTAAGTCGACACATAAAGCCACGAAAATCCTCAAACCTAATTCAATTGAAACACCTCATACATATCTACCGATGTCATAAATTCTGAGCATCTCAGGGAATACATAGAGGCTTACAGAGTAAGCCCATAAACTAACCAACAGGGTAAAGCATACAGTCAGGAGGGGAGCAGCCGAAGAGGGTAGTGTGTGACATTCTGCTTCCTGATTGTATATATTTTTCAAATTTCATGGCTGATGTAACGAGCTTCAGAGAAGTTTCAGTAGGAAATCGTGGATCTCCCAGCTGTGCTGCAAATATCAGTGCAATGATGCTAATAAACTAGCAATCCTGCCTTGTGGCGTTAGTCTATCGACACACACGCTCTAATTTAAGGGGTATACGTACTGATAGTTGTAATGGTAACTGAGAACAGTGCAATGAAAATTACATCAATATTTGCTACACTTGCAGATTAATAATTTTCTGTTTGGTTAGTAGTTCCAAGTAGGAGCGGCACACACAAACCACATGTGTTTATTTTTCCCGAGATCGGAAGGCGGAAGACGCAACGTTGAGTGAGCAGGCCTCGCGTAGCGTACGATATTATATCGGAACTGAATTCGATTGCTTTCTGCAAATCCAATGATATCACACTACCTAGGACCGCAGGTAAAGGTTTGAGATGTGAAAACGTGAAAGAAAAACGAATGATCTATACCTACTCAGGATTTGTTAACTTCTCGGCGCAGTTACGACGATTCAAAAAACATCAAGTAAAATATCTGATTAGTTTGTGGTAAAACTGTTAGACAGATCGAGAAAAAACAACTAACCCACCGAAGTGGATACACACACATTCAGGTACCATTATCACAATATTTATAGATACCCTTAACATCTTTTGTGGAGAAGTATTTGTACTTTCTCTACGTACATAGTGTAGAGAGAAAGTATTGTATCACACACAAAAATTCGATACCGAGATTTCACCGGAAATACCCGTTTTGGGATCTCATAAATACAAAAAGAAATTAGAAAAATGTCCGTGTGTATAAGGTTTTTAATTGCAATACCCTTTAGGCTGTTTCTGCAACTCTTGGAAAATTGAAATCCATGAAATACAGTAAAAGTTTAAGGGCGATTAGTCATCACGTGTAATGTATTGTACTACGTATATATACACACATACACATACATATATTTACTGTATTTCATGAATTTCAATTTTGCAACCGTCCTTTATTACTCACTTTTCCTTTTTAGAAGTTGAGGATGCTGGCTATGAGGATGAACAGTTATTATAATGTCAGATAATGAAATGTAAGTTTCATCAAACACTCTTTAGAAAAAAAAATGATGTGTACCATTGATATGACTTTCTGTACATTTCTGTAACAAATTATTGTTAAAAAGCTTATTCTTCTATCTACTTGATGCTTATCGGGATAAACATTAGCAAACGTTGTCTTATTACTTGCAAGTAGAAGGAAAATAAAGGATTATAGTAGGATAAAGCTATAGTGAAATCTTTTAAAAGCTGGTTGCTATGTGATAGAAGTTCATTGCATGATTTTGCATGACTAGGAGTTGACAAATCCCGTATAACAAAAGTTCAAGCATTTTATGGCTGAAACCAAAAGCAAAGAATATCTCGAAAACGTGCATCTCCATGAAAAAATATAGGATATAACATAAATTGTGTGTTTTAATGAGATCTACATTTTTATGTAGTAAGTTTTTGTGTATCTCTTACGTTTACCAGTTATGCAAAGTTCAGTAAAATGCATCCAGAATAAAGGAGCCTTCAAAGTCTATTTCCAGGAAATTCAAGATATACGTTTTATTTGTCATGAAAATGTCTTTCTTTAATTTATTTTAATAAAAATCGTTAGAGCCATTTTTGAGAAAATCAAAATTTTGAATATTTTTCCGTAAAAAGGGTAGTTGGAAGCAGCTGAAAATCTTCGTATCGCATCCTCAGAAGATACTGAGCTTAAATACCAAGTTTGGTATTTAATGAACTTTTCGATTCTGAACTATGTTGCCCAAAGATATACACAGGCATTTTTATATAAAAAAAAATTTATCGAACTTTTTGGATGGAATACAATACCTTCTGCACATACTATGTACATACACTGTATAAGTCCGGAATCAGAGAATAGGTACCTATATGCAGCTCTGGAGGCGAAAATGAAATAGCAGTTTTTTTCAAATAATCTTACGAAAATATTTATGAAACTTGCCTTTTTTGTTTTCTGGGGCTATACTAAGAAATGAATTGATCTAAATGTGAAGAGGCCTATAAATCTGGAATCAGAGATTATATGCAGCCCTCAAATTCACCTTTAGGTACGATTTCTCAAATAAACTCAGGGATCTCGCTCAATGGCAGAGTATCGGCAGGAAAGTCGAGCACCCTGGTGCGTCTCTTGCATATGGCATTCTTGTATCAAATATAAATCAACCTTCCAACCAAGTGTACATTATGCCGCCTTACATACTATGATATACCCACTTATGTTGAAAAATCTGAATCTGATGTTTTTATATATTATATTTTTTTATAAATACAGTTCCGGTGTCTTGTCAGGACTCCGCTGCTGTATTCCTTTTTTTTTTTCCTTATTTTTTCAGTTTCCTATATTTCTTTTGTATGTCTATTTATTTTACCGTCCTCTTTTTACTACATATACACTAACATATACACATTTACAAAAACACAGGAACTCGAACTCACGATCCTGTATGCCACGAAGCCCCAAAGACAACTGATTCAAGTATCCCGATAGACCTCAAAGCGATCTAAAATCTTACAAATAATTATATCTTACTTGTAATGTTAGAAATAAGGACTTTATAGTTAACTGTTAACACGACTTGTGGGTTATATCTATCGTCTAGAACACCATCAATTCTTATAGTTTAACTAAAAACCCGGAAATTAAATCACTTGCAATATTGATCGGGTTAATTGACTGGAACGTGAGTTTATAATGTGCTATAATAGGAGGAGTGATAGGAATATTGGTACAAAGATCCAAAGAGGCGTGCATCGAGTCCCGGTCTGACATAGCATTAGACTTTGTGGCTGAGTGCTCAGTGTTCCTACTGATTAACCTAGGTGCCCTGGGTTCAATTTTCAGGTGGAGCAGGTATTTTTATTCAACAAAAATCATTCCCTTTCCTCCACAGAGTATGGAAGTATGAATTTTCATGTGAATGTGAGTGTGTTTAATGGAAAAAGTATTAAAACTAACGCTAAGATATCCTACAGTTTAAGGAGCAACATTACCAAGTCAACAACCTCTATATATCCAATTTAAGAGAGATATACAAATGAAACGATTAAAACATCGATCGCTACATTTACAAGCTCTCTTCAACAAAGGCTTATTCTTCTGTTCAATTTGTCTGAATCTAGATAAACGTTATTTTGTAGAATTTGGTTTATTACATATTTCATTCACGGTAGTTAAATGTTTAAATAGCTGGTCGCTAAGTAATGGCTTTGAAAGTCAGGGGAAGGGGGGAAAACCCTACCATTCGAGAAAGGTAGGTATACGAAAATTCAAACCAACAACAAGGAAAACCTCGGAAATGGTTAACTACATTAAATCGTGTGCGTTAAGGAGTTATACATTTTCGAATAGTAAAATTTTTTAGTTTATCTCTTACATTTTACCAGGCGTGTAAGTATCATGCCGAATAAGAAGGACGTCAGAGGCTGTTCCAAGAAAATTCAAAATGAATATTTTAATTTTCATGAAAATGTATTAAAGATATGGTAATTTGATCTAAATCGTTAGAACAATTTTTGAAAAAATCAAAATATTTGAAAAATATTTCATATAAAGAATAATTTGGTTGCGATTTAAAGATACTGAGAACACTAAGTTTGGCATTTAACCGACTTTTCGTTTTGAGTTATCTGTTTACACACAAACACAGACACACACACACACACACACACACACACACACACGCAGATTGACTTTTTTTCTAAAAATACTTTATTTGTATTCAGGGAGACTCATAACACATTTCCGGTGAAATTTTGATATCAACTATTTGGGTGGAACATACTTCTCTTCTTACGTACTATACGCAGGTAGTAGAGTAAATAAAAATCCGTGATATAATCTAGCTGTTTACATTTGTAAAACCTCATCTTCAGGATTTGAAATTTTCTTCGGACTAGGTATTTAGTACTTCAGTTTGTTACTTTTCAACAAATAAATTATGCATTGGTTATCATTTATACACTGCTACAATGGAGATGAAGGTTCTGAAATCCCGACCTTGCTGCAGCAGAACGCTGTACGATATTAAGTCAACTGGGGTGGCATGCAGTGTGAGAGAATTTCCTCCCCTGTTTAAAACGCCCTCGCTTGTATAGTCCAAGTATATCCTAAATAAGAGAAGGGGGATTTAGGAGGCCGGCTTATGACATTTATAGAGCGGCCACGGTTCTCGCAAAGTGCAGGTTGGCATTTTAAATCCCATCAGGATCAGCTGTTTTGCACAATGTTTTCCCAGGACATTGTCGCAGAGGAAGGGAGCGGAAAATAGAGGAATTGCTGGAGGAGAATTTGACGGAGACAATGGAATAGCTGCAGGGAGCGCCATTCATTTCTTTTTTCCATAATCCGAGGTTAGGGCAAGAGGTCTTCACACTCCAGAGGCGGTTGTGAAAAGACGTCCGTCGAGGGAAGGCGCTATTGTCTGTTTTAGTGCACCATGCTTAGCATATGATGCTTCTTCATTGTCGTGATTAACTAATAAAATAAACCCGGTTTTAGTATTAATACCTGAAGATCTACTGCATATATACATATATATGAATTTAATTTCTCGAAATGGTCCCTGCTTTTGTTGCACAGTAAATGCTTTACTGTCAGTGTAGCGTTTTTCCGATATTAGATCTCTACTCAGTGCCTTAGAGGAGGGGATGGGCTAAAAAGTAGTCCTAAAGCTATGTAAACTATATCGTTTTAATTATGAAATGAGTATAAACTTTCTATGGTTTATACAGGCTGTTAGTGGTATAAGTATTGTTAAGAACATTTCACTAATTTTTTCTTTTAGGTTTTCATGTTATTTGGTACCTCCAATTAGGCGTGTACACACAAAACATGAGTGTTTATACTCCCCATAGACCGCGGGACGTATGGCAAAACTTTGTTTGGGAAGGCCTCGCTATTATGAATTTTGTATCATAACTGAGTTTGAATACTTTCTGCAAGCCAATGACCTACACTACCAAGACCAGCAGGTAACGTATTAAGGTGTGGAAACGTGGAAGCAAAACGGATAGTCTATACTGACAGCTAGGCCCTTTAGCGGTCATGGGGACCGGCTAGTTAACACCATGCAAAACACATCAGATAGTAAACTGTTTGATTGGTTTGTGCATAGTGCTTGGAAGAGAAACAGTATTTGGTGGAAACGTAAAAAGTAATAAAAACGCTGATCTCGTTAAGAACGAATGTATCTTAATTCTCGATACTTCGTTAAGTCGAAAACACGTTTCTGATATGATGTAATGAGAAACTCACGAGAATCAACAACTGCGTTTCTGAAATCACTGCACTAAGTTCCAACATGTGGCGCGATGACGCCATTATTTTGGCAGCAGTGATGCTGTACTCAAGTAACGCAAACACGCAAGACCTGAACCCGCCCATGTCTTTCACATTCATTCCAACGGCCACCGTGTCGTCGCTGCCGAAGAGTCCACGCCTAACAATATCACACCCGAACAAAAACAACAAGGAATTGGCGAATTGCATTCCGGCGGCATTACCCAGAGGGCGGAATGGGCAATCTCTGTAGAGGTAACCATGACGAATGCTAAATGAACGTTGATGCAACGTACTGTCTTTGGACGATATAATCCCGAACAAAATGAACCACTTGTTTGTTGTATAACAACAATTACGATTTTTATCCCCAAATGCAGAAAAAACCTGACAAAAAGGAGATGTAATTAAAATGATAAATATTTCAAATTATGTAGATTCCCTGTGCCTGTTCAGTCGTTCCCTTCATGAAATAACCACACGCATAAAAGCCTACCAGCCACACACACGCACATACACACCGCACACACACACCTTAAATGTTTCATACAAACAAGGGTTTAAACAGTTTGTTGAATCGGTTTGTGAGGGATGTGTTATGCAAAAAATAATAAAGATCTACCCTCCTGAAATAATCAAATTTGCCCACAATTCGATCTCAGTAGTGTTTCAAAAATTGCTTTGTTTAACAATAATTCTAGTATTATTTCAGGAGAAAACATATAGAGAATTTTGAAAAGTGTTTATGTCGGTCCGAAATTAAATCATTAATAGAATAACCCAATCAATAATAGAAAACCTCATACCAATTGAGATTTTCGGAATGATTTTCTAATATGAGTAAATCCTATCGATACCGCTGGGATGCTTACTTCATGGAATACATATTAGTGCCTAGAATGTCACACAGCATACTTATGATCTGAAGTACCTAACATAGATCATGTCAGAGGTAATAAAAGGGAGTTACGGATGCATCAGCTACTTCATTTGCTGATTTGTGGTTAGTTTAGGATGTAAAATTGTTGATCCAAAACACTACATTTGTCCTGCATCTCAATTCAAAGCAGTGCATAAAGGTAGCACAAAAATTGTCTTATAAATATGAGAGCTTAGTATGTATACGAAGGTTAAAGTTATTACCGTTATCGAGCAGGAAAAACCAAACGATATTCAGAAAACGACAGTTGCAACATTTAAGCTGTAACGTTACCCTGACCAACTTAAACACCTCCACATTTTATTTACGTCATCATACAACTCTATAGTTGATGAATGCATAACAGATTTATCGAATTACATTTCTGTTAATGTTTCATTATTTGATACATTTCTTGTTGGATATACTCCGAAAAATAGCAAAGTTTTTAGTTTTCAAAAGTTATATACATTTTTAAAACGTAACGCCTTTTCTCGTAAAAAAAATCCCAGAACCACAGAACATAACTTCGTTTGGGTTGTTTCTAAAGAAGAAAATTTAAAAAGGAAAATTACGAAAGAAAGTTTAACTCTGGTGGCATGACAATAATATCTAATCTGTTTAGCCATTTGAAAAGTCACATATTGTTTAAATACTCTCACATAAAAAATGTATATAATATTCTATGCTTTATTACAACACTAAGTAATAAAATGCTTTGGTTTTATTACTACTTTTTATCAATATTTAAAGGTGCATTACTTTAACAGAAGCTGTACGTTATACATTGGCTAACATATTTTCCTTTGCGTTTCAGATTCAACTTTGAGCCCTGAGTCGTAATGTGTCTTTGTAATCCTCTAAATTCTTCCAAGCCCAAGCAGTTTGAAATGCGTAGGATTTAAGATACTCCTTATCTGTAATGGTGTCTTCTTTTACTTGTGTTCACTTGCTTATTTTATATTTTCTGTTATCTGATTGGATCATATTGAAAACGAGCTGCATAAGTCTATCTCTTGGCACATATAACCTTAACTTTGCAGCAGCAAGAAGAGGCTTAATTCAAACATCCCAAACATTTTATAAATGCACATTTCTTCTTGCCCTTTAATTAGATGGAGCTGTTTTCCATTGGAGTGAAAGGTTAGGCATTCCTGACCTCCACACGCTCCTTGAATCACGACCTTCCCTTTACGCAAGACTTATCACCAATCAATTAGCAGAACACTTGACTAGCGAACTATATTTTTGCGCTTCAGAAAAATTCCTGAGCGTCTCCTGACAGGTAGGCCATATTTTTATCGCGATACATGAACCAAGCGCGTGGGTTGAAACACGCTTAAGATTTACTTCGCTTAAACAGCTGCTGTTAAGTACTGTGATAATTGATTTCTTTACGTCTGGGCAGCCATTGCGGGAATGCATCAACAGCTTGATGAATAGTTGTTTATTATAAACAGATCGTGTGGAAAGGCTTGAGCTATATTTCTTTGTGTAGTAAGACATAAGTACTGAGGCATGCTGCACCTGTTATCTTTGTTCATTATATTCAGTTCAAGAAAGTACACTTTTGATCTTATTTACCAAGAAGGAATGGGTCGCATAAGCTTCTGAGGCGGTCACCCTAGATGATACAGAAAGCAAATTCACATTTAACATTCTATACCTTCGATAATATTTTTAACAAAGCCTTTCCTTAGTTTTGTATTTTGAGTACAAAAATTCAGAATACAATCACACATTTTCGTCTTTCTTTACTGGTGTCCTTCCGCTGAACCGCAACACGCATTAAATGTCTAATTTCTTTATCCCAGCCCTCAAAAATATATACCGAATCTTAAACTTGCAATAAACATAGTAATCATAGGCTCCTTACTTTATCTGCAATCTCCAATGGAAATAAAAGGAAAGGCAGACATGGCAACTCAAAAGACAACTCCGGTATCTCATCAGACTGCAACTTACTCCCTCCATAGAACCCTTATGCAATAACAAAATATTACGATACCAGTGCACAAAGTGCTATTATCAGAACGAGGCAGACGTTTAAAAACACAAGACTTAGTCGAGTTTCTAGAAAGCACTTAAATTGAAGCTATTTTTTTTTCAACGAACTGCTATTGGATAGTCTCATCTGGTAGTGTTGGCCAAGCGAACAACTGAAGCTGAAATGGATAGCTACTTCCACCGAAAGATTTATATTTAAATGCTGCATGGATCAAGCCATAACAAATAAAGGAAACTGAGCTTAAATTATTTAAATAATAAACTTTTTATAATTATATATATGCTTCAAATGTTTACAATATACTATACGTGCAAAGAGCAACATATCTACACAACAAATTCCATTGCAATATTTCCACTATTTTGAAGTTATTAATTATGCAAACAATTATTTACATAAACAAGCCTTGCTTCACACGATGAAAAATTAATAATGTTATTAATGTTACATACAATTAATTCCAAAACAAGTAAACACCGTATAACATTTTAGAAACCAATATTTTTTGTAATTCTTTTTGCTTGGCGGCAAAAATTATTAATGTTTTATAGGAAGCTAGACAAATGCAATAATATCGTGTTAAGTATAAACATTTCAGAAAAATTATTCCCAATATTATTTTCTATTTGTTCTATTTAGAATTTGTCTTATAATTTTGGAACAATGTGAGCAAAAATTGATGGTGTGGAACATTCTGAATCTCCAAAAGAGTATAAAAAGTAGAAAGCGAGAAAATCTGGTTTGAAATATGAGAAGACCTGCTTATTAGAGAGCACAGTGACCGTTAAGAGCGTCATGTAACACAAATTTTACGCATCACTGAGGGGTAATAAAACAGACTATACAATAGAGGATTTTAGATTTTTTATTTTCTTTATTCACAGTGTATAGAGAAGGTATTGTATTCCACCCAAAAATTCGATACTGAGATTTCACCGAAAATAAATGTTTTGAGAACCCCCTGAATCCAAAAAAAAAAAAGGTTTTTAGCAGTGCCCGTGTGTGAGCGCGTGTGAGTGTGTGTGAGTGCAGCATAGCTCAAAAACGAGAAGTCCGTTAAATACCAAACTTGGTATTGAAATTCAGTAACTTCTAAGGATGCGACACGAAGATGCACAAGAAAATCTCCCTACACAAACTACCATTTATGTAGAAAATGTTCCGAAAATGCTGATTCTTTCGAAAATGGCTCTAACGATTTCGATTAAAATTCGCATATTAAAGATATTTACTGACTAATAAAATGTATACTTGAATTTTCTGAGAATAACCCCTGAAGACCTATTTATTCTGGATGCATTTTGCTGAGTTTTGCATAACTAGTAAACCGTACGAAATAGACAAAAAACTTTCTTCACAAAAAATGTAGCTCTCCTTAAAAACATAATTTATGTCATCCAGTTCCTTTATAGAGCTGAACGGTTCAGAGATATTCCTTGTGGTTGGTTTCAACTGTAAAATACTTGTATTTTTCTCACACGGAATTTGTCAACTCCTGGCCATACACACAAAGCATTTTCAATCACATACCAACCACCTAAGGCAGTCCTCTATTTCGACTCTGCGCTTCTACTTACAAGGAAACAAGTAATAAGAGCATGTTTTCTAATGTTTATCTCGATTAGCATGAAGTAGATAGAATAATACGTTTTTAACAACAATTTGTTACAGAGATGTAGAGAGTTATGCGAATGGAACACATATTTTTACAAATACTTTTGGTTAATATACCTTTGCGTCCCCTTAAACACATTTACAATACATGTCTATAATAACATATATGCATATGCAACTGTAAGAGGATGAAGTAAATTGTATAAGCATCTGAGGTAAAACATTAAAAACGCATGAAACGCAGGAAATTACATTTTTCATAATGAATAACTCAATTTTTATTTTTATTTTTGTGAAATCAGAAAAATTATTAAGATAATCTACATTAAACTTCACGTTGGTTTTCTCACACTATTCTCTGCTAGAATACCACTGTTGATGGCCTTAGACCTCCTGCTGTGATCCTCCCTTATCGTTCCTAGACGGTTTCCCGGTCAATGAAAGCTAATCAGCTTGCCTTTACAAAGTGACGTGAGTCGGATAGAATTTCGAGTTTTGTTGTCACTCGGGCTAAGGATGTGCTATTGAGTAAATTGCAAACCAGTCAAAAGACTATCTGTCGCCTTGTTAAAAGTTTACTGATCTTCTGACAATGGTGGGCTGTTAGTGTGAATTCGATTTCCTTGACGTTCATTGTACCGAAGGCTGGAATAAGAAAACTGTGGACACGAAGGTTTAACATTAATTTATGGTCTTGAAGTGCTATCTTCAGCGTCACCTCTGTATCTTTAACCGTCGATTGGGATTAAACATGTTAAAATTGATCGCCAGTTGGCAGCATGCCTGAACAAAGTTTAGTCCCTATTTAGAATGAAAATTAAGCATTTCCAAACTTAAAAATTATGAATGTATTGTAATAAAACTGTTCCCAATGAATCACATAAACAACAAGAAGCTTTGAATTAAAGAAGCTTTTTCAAGTTTATATCTACAAAAAACATAAAAAATTAACCAATCAGAGAGGGATTTTCATCACTGGTTATATTCTGCCATTTTATATTAGATTTAGGTGTTGTCTGTCTAACTGCTTTTCCAAGTAAGATAATTTCCAAGAACACTGGGATATCAATAAAAATCCATCTACCATTTTTGTGAGTTAAATATCCTTTAACTTGATAGCTAGCGCCAGTTCATTTTAATATGTGTACACTTGCGTGCATAAAAAGTGGTTCATTCCCCCATATTACGATAGTGGTTATCTCTCCATAAGATTTCCACATTTAAGATACCAAACTTTGAGTCCTTCCAGGTCTAAAAAAAAAATCATGGACATAGAATCAAACCAAAGAACAAATGCTAAAATCGATGTGAATATAGGAGTATAGATCAATACCATCTATATGAAAGTTTCACTACCTTTGGCACACAAGGAAAGGCTAAACAAAATTAAAAATATTTCAGCACTCTAGAGAAAAGAATTAAGACTTTTTTGCAAGTGTCGTTACACCAGAGAACCAGGAGTAAAGCGAATCCACTCAGACGCCATTATGAACACCACAAATCCCACCTGGCATTGAACCTGGGTTGCCTTAGTAAAAGGTCTAGGTATCCAAACATTTTTTTTTTTTTTTTTTTTAAGCTTGGTATCCCAAGAAAATCGACAGTGCTGTTCCATCCCTAAACACAAGGATGCTCTTTTCGGCTTTTCTCTAAGGGGACTTCTTTTGTTTATAACATTCGCCTCAGCTCAGCAGGTAAGAAGAAAAAATGACCTTAACCGTCCCGCCAAAAGGAGATATCTCCATTATTACAAAACCTGACAGAAACGTTTCTTGGAACCCGAACCAATAATTGCTGGAACCTTTCTTTTGGGATGGTTGCTTTTAACAGCCGCAAGATCAAAGCCTAAAACTCGGAATACTCGGTCCAATCTTAGAATTCAGCTTGATGTAAATGACGTCATTAGGACTGATTTTTGGGGTGAAAATGACAAAATTGTCGATTTTGTAATTATATCATATTAATATTCTATCTATGGACGCCCGTGTATTAATCTGGCCAAATATTTTTACGATTCGCATATTTAATAGTCCAGCAACTTGTTTAAATAATCAATGCGCTATCTTTTCTACTTCTCCTTTCTGTATGTGGACTTTTGCTTCATATTTACGTTTTTGCGCATGAAATGTACACCTTGATTTTCAATTTTGCTCTGTTCTGTATGGAAACATGGTTTATTCACATATAAATCAATATGCTGCTCACAAGTGCTTCAGGCTTCAGGATTGTATAAACTCAACCATATATTTACAATAGCATTATCTTATCTAAGGTACTAAGACCCTTCTTTCGTTAACAGCTTAATTTAAAAATGAAAAGGCGGTTAAAACCAAATTTAGTACAATATCTCCAAATGATTTGACATGAACATTTTCTACAAAATGCTCCCAAACCAAACTACCCTATACATGGAAGATTTTTCGGAATTTTCGATTTTCTCAAAATGTCTCTAGCGACTTTGATTAAAATACCATATGTTAAACATATTTAGATCACAAATAAAGTGTATGTCTTGAATGTTCTCAGAATAGGCTTTCAAATTCTCTTTATTTTGAATGACTTTTACATATCTGTTAAATTGTAAGAGATAAACACTATTACGTCAGTAAGCAGAAAAATTAGACATCGTTAACCATTTCCGAGATATCCCCCGTTATCAGTTTAAATTTTCCAACAATTATACGTTTTTAGTCTTGATTATGCAAAGAAAATGGAATTCCAATGGCATCAGCTTTTAAAACATGCGACTATCACTTTAGCCTATTTCCATATTTCTGTTTTACGTTGTTAACATTTATCTTGATTAGTTGGTGAATTGTTTGAGAAAGTCATGTGAATGTAACACATAATAATTTTTAAAATAAATCTATGATATTGAATGGTCTTTAGCAGTAAACTCAAGAACGCACATTTTGGCTGTTAGCAAGACAAAATTGTAATTAAAAACTAATGTTGCTATTCATGCTAAGTATTTTGGAAGAAATGATTATTTATAACATGGATTGGTAATATTAAGATTTTGAATTATTGTTTTAATAATTTTGTCATGGTATTCAGTTAGTCGTTATAGGTGTTTACAATAAATTATTTTTACTTATAATTTTAATGTTATTTATGGAGTTTCTGTAAGTGGTGGTATAGGATGAAGACGTGCTTCTCTTTATTTAGAATGGATATTTCTAGGAACATATCATAAATCACACTAGAAGCTCTGTAGAATACAATTTTTCTTCCTTTGACTATAATTAACCGAAGCTGAAACTCTCTACCCTTGATGTCTTGATTACGAAGTTAAAATACCAGAAGACATGGTGTGGGATAGAAGAAAGGAACAAGAAATATATCACGAAATATGCTATAAATATACAACAGCATTAAAAAAGGTCCATCCACTACCTGTCCACCTTCTTTGTGTGCGTGTGAAGAGAAGTGCACTAGAAAAGACGGATGGTGGAATATAAGGAAGGCGGTCCAATATATAATTTAATGCGGGCTATGGAAAATGAAACCATATCCTTTTTTTTTTTTACATCTAGGGTAGCCTTTCTTCGTCCTCGACAGTGCCCTTAGTATTGAATCCACCCCCTCGAATAAACTTTCGTATGAGCGTTTATTTTCTATCTGTATACTCTCTCGGAGGGCGAAGGGCCGAGGGGCAGGTACACCCGCCATCTTTCGTGC
The DNA here is from genome assembly GCA_030762935.1 of Hymenopus coronatus. Classification (NCBI taxonomy): domain Eukaryota; kingdom Metazoa; phylum Arthropoda; class Insecta; order Mantodea; family Hymenopodidae; genus Hymenopus; species Hymenopus coronatus. The sequence goes on along the minus strand of CM060894.1, from coordinate 101,608,340 downwards.
CTCTGACTCATAAATCCATCCAGCACCTCACCTCCAAACCCACTATCGCACAGGGCGTTCTCGCAATGACATGAGCTGAGCATTCACCCTGGCCTACTGCTCTAGCCTTGCTAAAACATCCGAGTTTACGCTACCTCTACCTACTGTTGGAATTTAGTAAAATTAACAGACAAGTCCTCAAAGTACAATTATTGAATCAATTACTTTCTGAAACTCCATAAGATACACAAACACACACACACACTTCCATTTACAGGGCTCTCTCTGCATATTAACAGAAATGTCTTATAACTTATTTCCTTATAAGTAGAAGGACATTTAGGGAATACGCTAGGCTAAAGGATAGTCAAATCTATTAAAAGGTCGTTGCTGTGTGATTGAAATTCATGCTCTTGCTTGTCCACGAGTTGACGAATTTCTGTATGAGAAAAGTGTAAGTATTTTAAAATTGAAACCATTAACAAGGAATATCTCGGTAATGGTTAACTCTACAAACTAGTCTGAGTGTTATTCATTTTCCCCATCTTGCTTATCAGCGGAGACGTGAGATTTTCGCACACACTAAGAGAGTTAAAGTGAAGTTCGCTCAGACCAGTTCCTCATTGGCAGCTTTTAACATTAAATAGCTTCGTTGATTTCTGCAACGGTTTCAACGGGGATATCTGCACACTTCAAATTCGGGGCATTTGGGCCATCTAATAAGATACTTCGGTTTACTAATTATAAAAAAGTAAATCACAATGAAGATGACTTTACAGCCTATTCCAGAAATTTCAACAAACTCTTTTTAGTTGTCACGCGAATATATTAAATGTATCTGTAATGTTCTAATCACAATTTACCGCCTGTGGTGACATAAGTAGTTAAAGCGGGCGTTAAACACTACCAAAAGAAAATCACAATTTATTTTAAAAAAATAATGAAAATATATCCATTTGAGATGTATGTAGTTTGGGGAGGGCCGAGGTTCTTTAAATCTTTGTGTCACATCCTTAGAAAGCACTGAACTATGTTTAATATGGTGTATATATATACACACACACACAACCTTCAAAAAGTTCCCGGAATGTGTGAATGTGTATTGTCACCATAAGACAATACACAACATTTCCTTCAAAATAGTTACCTTCCGTAGTGACACATTTCTTCACCATATAACACATTTCTTCACTCCTGGAAGCCATTTTCAGATACCTGTCGTAGTGCCCTTGTCTTATGTACAATAATTTCTTCAGCGTTCGAAAATCTTGACTGAAACAAGATTAATTAAAATCATTCATTCACCTTAGTTTTCTTCATTGCTGCTTCATCATAAGCTTTTTCCATCATTCTCAATGTTTCCGAGGGAGATTTCTTTCAACAAAACTTTATGTTCGAACGTTGCTTCGTTGCGATAAACGAGCATGCATACACAACAAAAACTAGTTGCCAAGTAAAGACAACGATCATTATTAGCATGATAATTGAAATAAAGTGTCGTCATGGACGTTATCAACACCTAAAAAGAAAAAATAAACTACCTATTCTGGAAACTTTTTGGATCCGGGGTTATATAGTATATGAAGTTTTGTATTTAGGGTTTTATATATTAAGAGTACCTGAATATTTGCATTTCTTGTAAAATCTCGGTAGAGGATTTTTGGGTGCAATGCAGTACTTCCTCTACTTAATAAATAATCTGCAGAGAAAATAAAATGACGCAAATAAATTATGTATTCCTCAGCTAGTTTTTATATCTTCAAAAACTTCATCGTTCATAATTATTTGAAGTAGCCCCTAATATACGTTGGAAAAAAAACTGAAAGTATGCTATATATCTATGTAATAATCGATGCATCTTAACAAAAAAATAAATGCAATATTATTAAATATTTGTTATTATTGAGCCTTAAAACTCTTTTTCTTTCTTTTCATAACGCATACACTTCTCATTAATTTTATTTTATATTACTTTTAATAAAGAAAAAAAATTGTTTCAAAATGAGTCAGTATACCTACTTACTTATGGGACAATGTTGCTTTAAAATGATAGGCCCATAAACCCTTAGCAGAGGTCAGAGCGCAGTACATTTTTAACTTGTAATTGTGTCTCCCGCATTTCAAAATGATGTGAGAAATGAAACTACAATGTTGATAAGTATGAAGAATTTTGAATAGTTCAAACTCCAACAAATAAAACTTTAAGTTAAATAATGTGTTCGAGGATATTAATGAAACTAGCTAATGGATGTTTTTGATAACGCATTCCTTACACTTATTTCCGCATGCATTTAGTCAATCTGAGTGCATAAATATTAACCATTTGACTTTCCGACATCTTTAGTGAGCCAAGGCCTGTGACGTCATGGTCACAGTGTAGTAATACCGACGGCCTGCGTGCAGCAGCCGCTTTGTCGTGACGTTCGAGGCAGAGTCGCTGCATCTCCGTCTTGTCGATCTGGGATTCGAATCAGGCTCCCTTCGCTCCGCAGACAGCAATGCTATCATAACACTAAATGACTAAGCAACAATCGTAGGCGCATGCATATTTGCATCTTTTCATTCTGAAACCTATTTAATTTGCCCCTAAATTCCTTAAGTTTAGTTCACTGAAATTATAAACCAAATTAATGCTCGCTACCAGCGGCATTGCCATCTAGCGGTACTAATTATAATTTAGCATACTACTGGGAAAACTTCATCATCTTCTATTCCTAGTGCATGAAAACAAAACAAAGGTCTTTGTCCTGGCCGCGGGAAGAGGAAGTTCCTTAATGAATTTCTTGCAAAGATAATATCTAATTTTATACTTGCCAACTTCTCCGTGAACTAAGTATACCTCTCTTTATACTCAAAGAAAATGATAAAACCCAAAGTGCATAGCCAAGATCACCGATTACAGTAAAAACATATGCCGCTCTCAGATTTGCTCTGGAACAAAATCTGCACTTGAATCACAGTTTCAAAGGTTAAACTAAATAATGAGACAAGATAATTCATAAATCATCTTGTTTAACGCGCATTATTTGTATTGTGTCTATTTATCGCTGCGCAACATGTTTTATAGCTTTGAGGGACACCAGAACTGGATTTTAGTTGAAAGTAGCAAACACTTATTGTATATTTATACTTAAATACTCTATGTGCTATATGAATAGGCAGGTACTTCTGTGGGTGGGAAGATAATTAGGTAGGTAGGTGGATGAGTGGGTAGATATGTCGGTCGGTAGGTAGGTAGGCAATTATTTAGGTGGATGGTTAGATAAATAAAGGGGTATGTGGGGTTGAATAGCAGCTAAGCAGGTACTTGGGTGGGTGAATAGATGGGCAGGTAGTATGGGTGGGTGGATAGATACGTATGGGTAAGTGATATGTAGCTAGGTAGGTAGGCAAGTATGTGAATGGGTGAATAGGTAGTTCGGTAGGAAGGCAGTATATGGGTGGGTGTTTGGGTGAGTGGTTATGTAGGTAGGCCGGTATTTGGATAGTTGTTAGGTGCCTAGGTGACAGATAGGCGGATGGGTATGTAGTTAGGTGGATAGGTAGGTAGGCTGTGGTAAGGGGTGGGTAGGTAGGTGAGTGGGTGGGTAGAAGGGGACTGGGCACTGAGCCGGTGTATCTATGCCCCTCGTGGCGATGCCCTCAGGAGGAAAGGAGGACGGAAGTGAGAGCTGACCAGGCGGCCGAAAGCAGCAAAAACGTCCCTACAGTTACTAGATTGAAGTTCCCGAATGTTGGGCGGGCAGCTTCTTATACTGCCACGCCGCCCCGAAGACACTATCACCGACACTTCCAACCTTGGTTCAGATAAGGCAGTAATACATGAGTGAAATGAATAGAGTGACAGGAAATTCGGGCATTCTTATACACTTATCTATTGTAAAAATACCCTTAAGATGAGAACTCGAAGGTAAAAATAATGGAAATAATATAACAATAATTTGGAACTCCTAGTATACAAAAAAAATGGTGTCCGACTTTAATTGCATTTATACAATTATATAATGGATTTTTTGCATAATTTAAACCATGTATCTTGGCTGATTGGAATAATTACTTCATGAACGAACCATATTAATTTTGGCTTTAATACATACAACTGGAACATAAATTACCAATTTTGGTTTCCAAATTAATCTATATTTTTTGAAAGACTGTATTCATGTCATACACAACCACTTACACAGTTAATCGTATTTCATATTGCTTTAATAATTGTATTGACGTCGGTAAATCATATGTAAAACAATTTAATTTAAAAATCAAATCAATCTATAGCTCTGCAATTTAAGGCGGCATCATGTTGCCACAATCATTCACATAGTTAATCATATAACATTACTGTCTTAATAGTTGTGTTGATGTTTCTAAGCCATATGTTAAAATGGTCTAATTGATGAAATATGCAAAATATTAGATTTAAATCTGGGCTACGTTTCTAAACAACAAAAGTATGCCATTTCCGAAATTTCAGGTTAAACTATTAACCAACCATGAAGAAAACATTTTAACTCCTATAGCTAATTTTCTTAAAGAATAAGATCGTATAAATGCTTCTTACGAAGAGCTATTTAAAATATGTTAGAACTCGTATTTGATAATCGTACCAGCGAGAGAGAAAGAGAGATTTCAACTTGTTATTTTCTCTACATGTACCATGTACATAGTGTATAGAGGTGTTGTAATGCACTAAAAAATTCGATACCGAGATTTCACCGGAAATATATGTTTGGGACCCCCTGAATCCAAAAAAAAACATTTTTAGAAAAATGTCTATGTGTATGTCTGTATGTGTGTAGTGTGTGCGTGTGTGTGGGGGGGGGGGCAGCATAGCTCAAAAACGAAAAGTCCGTTAAAAACCAAACTTGGTATTTAGGTTTGGTATCTTCCAAGGATGCGACACGAATATTTTCAAGAAAATCCTCCCCACTCCCAAATACACTTTACATGGAACTTTTTTTCGAAAATTATGGTTTTCTCAAAAAGGACTCTAACGATTTTGGTTAAAATATCGTATATTAAAGATATTTACCTGAAAAATAAAATGTATATCTTGAATTTTCTGGGAATAGCCTCTGAAGACTACTTTACGGAATTTTGAATAACTGCTAAATCGTAAGAGATGGACAAAAACTTACAAGATAAAAAATGTAGAGCACATTAAAGCACACAATTTATGTAACATACATTTTTTCGTGGAGTTGGTCGTTTTTGAGATATTCATTGTTATTGGTTTCAGGTTTAAAAACCTATACTTTTCTCATTGAGACACTTGTCAATTCCTGTCCATACAACAAACGAACTTCAGTCACATAGCAACCAGCTTTTTACTCTTTAATGGATGGTACTCCCTTATTTCGCTTCTACTTACAAGGTAACAATTAATAAGACTCGATTAGCATGAAGTTAATAGAAGCATTAGCTTTTTAACAATAAACTGTTGCGGAGATGTAGAGAAAGTCATGTGAATGGAACACATCAGATGCAACGGATTGATTCAAGTCCGCAGAAGATATGTCAGAATGGTAGTTAGATAAGCGTTGGTGTCTGTGATGAACAACGATACACATGTTTGCATATTTGAGCAGAAGGTTAGGCCCTTATGCTGTCCATATGCCATGTATCAAGGTGTACAAGGAAGTTAACATTGCCAGCAGCATCTGGACGGTACCAATGATTTATTCCTTCACACCACGTGAAGCATTACCATGTTTTGTTTTTTATCTTAATCGATCCTAGTGTTAGCCAAGTCTGGTACCTACACATTGCGCGCCAAAAAGATTCTTATCTGTGGCAGAATTATGTTGTTGACTGCGGAATTAAACTTGTTGGAACTAATATTAACGGCGTATTATTATCTTTGAAATATTTAGATTAGTATCGTGTAACTGGGAACGCAATTCCATATCAGAATAAACGAATATCAGAATAAAAATCTGATGTGTTCCATTCATATGACCTTTTCTATCCTGTAACAAATTATTGTTAATACCTTAAGCTTATTCTTCTAACTATTTCATGATAATCCAGATAGACATTAACAGAATTTGTCTTATTACTTGCTTCCTTGTAAGTAGAAGGGAAATAAGGGAATACACTAGGCTTAAGTGAAAGTCACATGTTTTAAAATGTGGCTGCTATGGGATTGAAATCCGTTTCTTTGCATGGCCAAGAGTTGACAAGTATTTTTAAACTGAACTCAATGTCAAGGAATATCTAAAAAACGACCAACTTTACGAAAAAGATTTGTATATTACATAAATTGTGTGTTTTATCAAGATCTATGTCTTTTTTGTAATACGTTTTTGTTTGTCTCTTATAGTTTACCAGTTATGCAAAATTCAATAAAAATCAAGCAGAATAAAGAGGTCTTCTGAGGGTATTCGTAGAAAATTCAAGATATATATTTTATTTGTCATATAAATATCTTAATTATAAGAGATTTTAATCAAAATCGTTAGAGCCATTTTTGAGAAAAAAAATCGAATCTTTTTCCATGTAAAGGTTAGTTGTAGTGGGGGATTTTCTTGAAAATCTTCGTGTCGCATCGTGCCAAGTTTGGTATTTAACGGTCTTTTCGTTTTTGAGCTATGATGTCCACGGACACACATACTCGTTTTTCGCACACATTTTTCTAAAAATGCTTTTTACGCAGAGGGATCCAAAACATGCATTTCCGGGGAAATTTCGCTATCGAATTTTTGAGTCGATTACAATACGTTCTCTATACATTATTTACATAGTACTCGTGGAGAAAGTAATGATTCTCATTTCATCGAAGCATATACTTATATCAAAGAATATGTAACTATCATAGTAAGGATAAATCTTAGTAGTTTAATATCACGGACTACTGATGTAGCTTACAATCAGTCGGTTTGTGCCAGAAATTCTGAGTTCGATTTTCGGACGGAGGTGGGACATTTCTGTAGCCAAGATTAATCCCTATCCTCTCCAGATTCTGTGGGTATAAAAGAGTGTGAATGTTTGTGATATAATGCAGTAAAACTAAAGAAACACAATTCAATGACGATCATAATAAGATTTAACGTCATTGCCAAAAGACATGTGTTGTATTCCAAAGACAAAAGGCCGCATATACCAGGTGGCCCAACTGCTCTGTGTTTGACGTGTGAAGATATACCCGAAGGGATATCGGGGCAGTTGGGTACCTGGTAATAACGATTGCAGATAAAGTCGGGGCAGGTATAAATGGAAAACAATGACTACAGATGGGCAATGATGCCAATTGATTTATGAACACAGACAATTCAGATAATACATACTGCATACGGCACCACAAGCGGTGGGCGCTGGTGAGTCATGAAATGGTATAACAGGAAACAAAAGTTGAGAAGGAAACGTTCCAGACCGAAGTTTAGGGTACCTCTTGGCATTTCTCAATTTTAAAAAGTAAGAAAAGCCTGAAAATATCTCATTCAGGGAAATTAGTCCCACCGAACTGGAAGAGTGGACCTCGCGTTCACAAATCCAACCATAAACGGCCTCGTCCACTTGTGTGAATTGCTACTTTATTGAAATCTATATATTTAGAAAGATGAGTTACTCGTTATCTAATACAGCTGTTGGAGTTCAATTGGAAATCAATATTTTGAACATAATTTATTGGCTACACTGTGTTTTCCAAACAAACTCCACTTGTTTTAGAAGAAACACTTAGTGTCAATAATTAGAAATCTGGTTAAAATAAGAGTATTTCTGGAAACTTACTTAAGTTAGATACATGGGATAAATAAATATTAATCACAAAATATAAATCATTATGATTATTTGTACACTGATACATCAATGATAACAAGTAAAAGAAAAACAAGCAAAAAAACGGATGTATTCCATTCACTTGACTTTTTTCTAGCTTTTCCGCAAACAAACGTTTGTTCAAAAGATTATTATTTTATTTATATCTGCTAATCCAGATAATCATTAGCAGAATTGAAGTTACTTCTTACTTCTTTGTAAGCAGAAATGAAATAAGGGAATACACTGGAACTAAAACGATAGTCAAATGCTTTAAAAACAGGTCGGTATGTGAAACAATTGAAACTCGGTTTTCTTCGCTTGCCTGATAGGAGTAAACAAAAGAGAGGCAAAAATAAAGATACACATCCCCCTTGAGAAAAGTTTAAGTAGGTGAAACTATATCGGAATATTTCGGAAACGGTTAAATATACAAAGAAATGTATATGACAAACTGTGTGTATTTAACGAGATCTACATTTTTGTGTAGTAAGTTTTTATGAATCTCTCACGGTTTACCAGTTATACATCAGTTATACATAAGTCATCCATAATAAAGAGGTCTTCATAGGCTATCCCCAGAAAATGCAGTACATGGATTTCGTTTGTTATTAAAATGTCTTAAACATATGGTATTTGAATCAAAATCGTTAGAGTCGTTTTTAAAAAAGAACAAAAATTTATAAAAATGTTCCATTTAAATGGTAGTTGAGGGTGGGGGGGGGTTCCTAGAAAGTCGTGACTCATCCTTGGAAGATACTGAACTTAAATACTAGGTTTAGTATTTAAATGACTTTTCGTTTTTGAGGTATGCTGTCCACGGACACAGACACATCCAGAGACACAAAGAACCTTTTTCTAGAAATTAACCCTAAAACATTTATATTCGGTGAAATCTTGGTATCGAATTTTTGAGTGGAAGACAGTACCTTTATTATCTATTGTGTACATTGTACATACTCGCTAGAGAAAGTAATAAGAGCTCTGCTTGTCATTTTTTCCAGGGTCGTTTACAGTTTTTTTATTTTTATGTGGATGAGCAAGACATCAGATATAAATATAACATTGAATTTTGGTGGTTGAAGAATCGCTTCGATCCGCACTGCAGCTCCTTCATCCAGCAGGGAAAAAAAAATCTTCTAGGTAGCAAAGGATGTAGCTAAGGAACCCGCATGGATATCTGTGCTCCTTTTTCTGACCAGAAAAGCGGTTTGGGTGGCAGCGTTGATTGTGGTTTCATATACTGCACTTCAGATGAATGCGGAGAGCTAATACATAAATCATGACCGGCTGGTCTTCAGCTCGCGTTGCTGGCGGTCTGCGCTTCACTTCTCATGAAAGTCGTCTGATGCAGCAAAACCTGGAAAAATAATTAGCAGAACCTCTAAATTACAAGAAACATATCAACAGCCTTAAAGTAAAACAAGTAGTAAACAGCGTATAATAATATGAATCAACACTTTGAAAACTAGTTGCAGTTTTTAAGTTACCAGTGACAAGATTATTTTGAAGTTAATATATTTGTAAGAATATGGATAACCTGCTTCTAAAAAGTAGTTGGAAAAACAAGGGTAAAATAAATACAAGTGCTATTCATTTATGGAATAATGGTTTAGGGAAATAGCTTGAATGTATAATAATAATAATAATAATATAATGTACCACAATGTTATTGAACACAAGATATATATTGGGTCGAAGCAATGATATACAAAATACCCATTCAAAGCCCGCCTCAGTAGCGTGGCGGTAGGTCTACCTCACATTAGGTCGGGAGTTTGAATATCGCTTGCGATGAGTTAGCCGGATATATTTTTTTTTTTTTTAGTTTGACCATATCCGAGAAGACATATGTCGAGTAACTTTGAACTCAATGGACCCAAGATCATTTGAGCATCAATTCACCGATTTCATTCATCGTCCGTATGATCAAACGGGCTAAAGGACGTTGAGCTCTCCTGCCCCCTCCCAAAAAATTCAAAAAACTACTGTAGTGATTGATATTGCTCTGAATTATTTCTTTACAATTTGAGTGTAAAATGCAGGTCTGTTTTAGGTTATACCTCTCTCTCTCTCTCTCTCTCTCTTTTTAAATTATAGTCCGAAATTTCAAGATATGAATTTTATTTTTGATATGAATATTTTAAGCATGGTATTTTAATCAGAATTATTAGAGTCATTTTTGAGAAAATCAAGATTTCCGAAAAGTTTCCATGTAAAGAATTGGTTAGAAGTATGGAAATTTCCTCGAACATTTTCCTGTCACACTCTTGAAAATTGCTGTAATTAAAAACCTTTTTTTTTTAATTTTTTTTTTTTTAAATACAGTTCCGGAGTCTGATCGGGACTCCGGAGCTGTATACCCTACTTTTTTTTATTTACCTAATTTGTTTACTTTGATTACTGAATTTGTTTTACTTTTTACACACACATACACAAACTTATAACACCCATGCCCAAGGCGGGACTCGAACCCATGATCCCCTGCGCTGCGAAACACCAAAGCGAGCCGGTCCCCATGGCCACGCTCGCCAAGGCGTTCCGCTTTGGTGCTTCGTAGCGCTGGGGATCTGGGTTCGAGTCCCGCCTTGGGCATGCGTGTAATATGTTTGTGTTTATGTGTGTGTTGTAACACTAAGAAAACAGCAATCCAGGAATAATACAGAAAAACAAGGTAAAAACATAGATAAATAAAAGTAGGATATACAGTGCCGGAGTCCCGATCAGACTCCGGTACCGTATTTTAATTAAAAAAAAAAAGCGAGACACTTTGGCGAGCGCGGCCATGGGGACCGGCAATTTTGGTATTTAACGGACCATTCGTTTTTAACTTCAGAGACTCACGGATACACCCACACGCGCGCGCGCGCACACACACACACACACATACTTTTTTACTTTCTCTACATAGTGCATGGTACGAAGGTAGAGAAGGTAATGCACTCCACCCAAAAACTGGATACCAAGATTTCACGTTTTAGAATTCTCTGTATATAAAAAACATTTTTAGAAGAAAGGTCCATGTGTGTGTATGTACGTGTGTCTATGAACACGAATACTCAAATTCGAAAAGTCAGTATTGTCCACACCAAATTATCCTTTACATAGAAAAAAAATTGAAATTGTTGATGTTCTCAAAAATTGCTCAAACGGTTTTGATTAAAATACCGTATATTAAAGATATTTACATAAAAATGAAATGTATATCTTGAATTTTGTGGAAATAGCCTGTGAAGACCTCTTTATTCTGGATGAATTTTGCATAACTGATAGAACGTAAGAGATAGACAAAAACTTACTGTACAAAAAATGTAGATCTCGCTAAGATACGCAATTTATGTCATATACATTTCTTCGTGGAGTTGACCACTTCCGATATACTCCTTGTTATTCATTTCAGTTTCAAAATACTTTCCTCTGTGGGAATTTGAGAACTATTGGCCATGCAAAGAAACATATTTCAACCACATGGCAACCAGCTTTTAAAATAGTTGACTATCATTTTAGCCGCCTTTTATTTCCTTTCTATCTATAAGGAACTAAGTAATAATGCTAATACTTATTTCGATTAGCATGAAGTAGATAGAAGAACAAACTTTTCAACAATAATTTGTTACAAAACAGTAGAGAACGTCATATGAATGGAACACGTCAGATTTTTATATTTTTTGTTGGGGGGGGGGGATTCAAAACATGTATTTCCGATGAAATGTTGACATCAAACTTTTGGGTGGAATACAATGCCCTCTCTATCTACAATGTACATAATACGTAGTAGAGAAAGTAAAGTTATACACCTCAAGATATTTGTTCGGTTATATTCTAATATGTAGCCCAGGAGATTTTCTTTTGTTTGCTATGATGAGAGCGTCTTGACGGACTCTTAGTGCGCTGAAGTCTGATAACAATGTCAAGCATCCAGGCCAGAAGGGGAAACGCGAAGGGACGGGAAAGTTTAGGGTGCGCTGGCTGTCTCCCAGCAGCCAAGAAGAGAGAACCTTGACAGGATATCGCAGTAGACGTCGCCCTGGCTTACACTGGCAGGGATAACTGGATGGAGCCTGGATAAATACTTCAGTCCAGAAAACATTCGCCCTTTGCTTCGTATATACCTTCTTCTATCTAATTGGAATGGATGCTTATGTCACTGTTTTAATTTCCCTTGAGAAACAGTAATCCTTTCAAGAGGTGTTGAGTCAGTGTTATAAAAATACTTTAAACATACTTTTTTCTAAAAAAAATAAACTTGAAATTAAGCAAATCCCATTCTAAGTAACGTATAACAACTCATTTATATAGTATATATAACCCATAAACCTTCATTTTCATTAACGCATCTTAATATAAAAAAATTATTCATCTGACAAACTCGGATCTAGGGATTTTACTAAACATTTTCCCACTCGTTTATTTAGAAAGGGTATTTATTATGTCATGTTCAATTTATGGTTGAATTTCATTTTAAATCTTTCTCCTTTTGTATACGTGTTTTTGTCACTTGTCTATGCTGGTGCTGTTACGGCTACTGCTACTACTACTCTTACTACTACTACTGGTGCTGTTACGGCTACTGCTACTACTCTTACTACTACTACTGGTGCTGTTACGGCTACTGCTACTACTACGACTACTACTACTGGTGCTGTTACGGCTACTGCTACTACTCTTACTACTGCTCTATTACTCTTACTACTACTACTACTACTCTTACTACTGCTACTACTACTCTTACTACTGCTACTACTACTCTTACTACTGCTACTACTACTCTTACTATTGCTACTACTACTCTTACTACTACTACTACTACTACTACTACTACTACTGGTGCTGTTACGGCTACTGCTACTACTACTCTTACTACTGCTACTACTACTCTTACTACTACTACTGGTGCTGTTACGGCTACTGCTACTACTCTTACTACTGCTCTATTACTCTTACTACTACTACTACTCTTACTACTGCTACTACTACTGGTGCTGTTACGGCTACTGCTACTACTACTCTTACTACTGCTACTACTCTTACTACTGCTCTATTACTCTTACTACTACTACTACTCTTACTACTACTACTACTACTACTGGTGCTGTTACGGCTACTGCTACTACTCTTACTACTGCTCTATTACTCTTACTACTACTACTACTCTTACTACTGCTACTACTACTCTTACTACTGCTACTACTACTCTTACTACTACTACTGGTGCTGTTACGGCTACTGCTACTACTCTTACTACTGCTCTATTACTCTTACTACTACTACTACTACTACTCTTACTACTGCTACTACTACTCTTACTACTGCTACTACTACTCTTACTACTGCTACTACTACTCTTACCACTGCTACTACTACTCTTACTACTGATACTACTACTCTTACTACTACTACTGGTGCTGTTACGGCTACTGCTACTACTCTTACTACTACCCTATTACTCTTACTACTACTACTACTGGTGCTGTTACGGCTACTGCTACTACCCTTACTACTACTATATTACTCTTACTACTACTATATTACTCTTACTACTTCTACTACTACTACTACTACTACTACTACTACTACTACTACTACTACTACTACTACTACTA